>JAJJWW010018250.1:0-600000 GCA_023531295.1 Papaver armeniacum
GTGGTAATTGAATTATTATCCCTACTTTTGATGGATTATACAAATATCCTTATCACATAATAATTCTATCCTCTCTTATACAAGCCTATCAGCCCCAATAACTATTTTTGGACTTCCAAATATACCCCCTAGATATATTTGATTAACAAAACGAAGGTCGGTTATAAACGAACTTAAAATCAAAGAGAGAGAAACGGGGTTCTGCTCGTGAGAAAAAAATTTGGAAGAATTTTTTTTTTTCGTTTCAATCTACGATTCACAGATTGAAATTCATCTTCTCCTCCATCTTCTTCATTATCTTTGCAGCAAGATTCATCAATCAATCAACGGATTGAAATTCATTGATTGAAACTTAAAAACCGAAAAGAGAGAGAAACAGTAATCGGCTTCCGCTTCGTGAGGAAACAAGAATATTTTTTTCGTTTTAATTCATTTATTCACAATTTGAAATTCATCTTCCTCCATCTTCTTCATTATCTGTGCAGCAGATTCATCAATCAATCAACGGAAATCTTTGGATTTTTTTGCTCCATTTAACCGAAATTTCCGCCAATAAATCATCGGATCCGTCTTTCAAACAAATTGGTAATGTTATTTTGAAGATTCATATAGTTGTTTTTGATGATTGCATGTTCTTTTTTCATTGTTCGGGGTGTAAAATTTTTGTTTTGTTGTTGATGCGAGTTCGTGATTTATGTTGGAAGATTGATTTCGTGATTATTAGTTAGATTGATATTGATCTAGTTTTGATCTCGAGATCCTTATTCATCTATTAAACGGGTAGTTTAATTTTTGATCATTATTTACACTTTCTTTTTCTTAAATCTGCTCATCAATTGTTAATTTTTGATCTGTTATTTGAAATGTTGAAGAATTTGTTTGTGTCAATCGTTGTTGTTGATCGAAATTTATGTTGAAATGTTGATGATGTATTTTAGACACTTCTATTGATTATGCTTGATGAGATGTTGATATTATTTTTGATCAACTTGACTGTTGATACAAAAATAAGATGATGGATAGTTTATTTTTGGATCAACTATTGTTGTTGATCCAAATTTGCAACACAAAATGTTTGTATTTGCAATAGGATAATCATTTAATCTAGACACACCACTATAAATCTGCCAATAATAGAATCAACATGATAAATTTCGATCTTGACAAAATGTTGTTGATGTATTTTAGACATTCTTATTGGATCAAATGTGATATTTTACATATTTATCGATTAACTGCCATCCTTTGTTTACATAGATTTATTGGATCAATCGTCACTTTTTGATCCAAAATTATGATTGTTTACACATTTTTATTAGATCAACTGTTTCTGTTGATCCAAAACTATGATTGTTTACAAAGATTTTTTGGATCAACTGTGACTGTTTACACATATTTATTGGATCAACTGTGATTTGTTGATTCAAAACTATGACTGTTTAATCATATTTTATTGGATCAAGTGTGATCAATTGATTCAAATTTTCAATTGACACTATATGTTATGGTTTGTTAGTAGCCAAAGATGGTAGTTGCGAGTTCAAATTTTGCAATCGGTACATCTCGCATCCCGGGTTTTCGCATCAACCATGTCAAGGAGATGATAAGTGTGGTGAAACAAAGTGGCCTTATGTTCCCGAAGACCTCATTCTCTTTGGTTACACTTTGCAGAAGGGATTTCAAAATGTCATAATCATGATTTGATTTGAGGTTTTTCATTTCACTCTTTAGACTCACAAGGGATTGACTTGGTGAAGTTTGAAATCAGGTTAAGGACTTGTGTTGATTCTATTTCTTCATCATCTTCTTAGCCTCCTTCTCTCGCTTCTTCGTCTCATCATCAAGTTGTATTTCAAGCGATGAGGTAGCTGTTGTGCAAAGACACACCGATGATCGTGTTTGATCAAAAAGATTCCTTAAGAAGTCGTGCTTGGGTCAACATCTTAATGGAGTAGGGCGGTGTTTGAAAGGTGGTATTCTGAAGTTGGGACTGCATACAAAGTATGAAATGTTTAGTGGTCGCAAATACAAATTAGTTAAGAGTGACTTTGTACGATACACATGGAGTGCAAGTTCAAAAAGACGGAAAATTGTCGGCCGGAGGTTTCACGCCTCCTCGCCAATTCGAGATGGTGTATTTAAATGCAAGAGATATATCGCAGCATTCATGTAGTTTAGCTAGCCGGATCCATCAAAAGTTAGGATGAGAAAATCGTTTATGAAGAATATATTGTCGAGATGATTTACGAGCACGAAGAAGAAGAAGACTCATTACGATGTTATAGATTTACTCCGAATGGAATATGGAGTTGACTCACGTATAGTCAGGCATATCACGGTTTACAATTCACCAAGACATTTCTTTGGGGGTGATGACGTAAGTCCTATTCAGATTTAGTTTGGTATAAAGATGCAATCAGTCAGTACAATAACTCGGAAGTGTTGTGAATTTTGAGTATGATAGTGTGACGCGTCGGTTCAAAAGGTTTTTTGTTGCTTTTGAAGCTTCCATAACGGGTTTCCAATTACCGCCGTCCGATGCTATTTGTCATTGTACCTTTCTCTTGGGAAGTTCAAGGGTGGTCTTATGGTTTAACGCGGCAAAAACGGTAACCAACGTATGACTTTTAACCTTTTACTATTTTTCATTTTGTATCCATGTTTTTTTACTTTTAACCTTTTACTATTATGCATTCATTTGGTTGATAAATGTAGATTTTATTATAGGTTTCTTAGATTCTACATTGTATTTAACTTTCACGAGGGCGTAGCCAAGTGGCGGTGCCACGTAATACAATATGTAGCTTAGGTGTACTTTATACTACTTTCTTTTTGGTTTTGCATTGAAATTCATGCTTTAACTACCTCTTATTGGATCAAATGTGATTGTTCAAGCATGGATCAACTGTGATTGTTGATTAACTATGAGTATTGATCTAGAACTATGATTGTTTTACAGTTTTTGGATCAACGTGATTGTTTATCCAAAAATTATAATTTTTTTGAATCAACTTCTCTTGTTGATCCAACCTAAATGGATCAACTGTGACTTTTGATCCAAAACCATCATTGCTTATACGTGCATTTTATTGATCAACTGTGACTTTTGATCCAAAAACTATATTTTCTTTTGAATCATCCTAACGTTGATCCAACTGAAACGATCAATCGCGCAATTTTGATCCAACCGAAATGGATCAACTTTGTTTGTTGACACTAGTTACTGGTCACTTATTTTTGTTTTTGTTTTCTTTTGTTTTTGTAGAAATCTATCCAGTTGCATTTGGAATTGTTCCTTGTGAAAATTGTGAGAGTTGGGAATGGTTCTTAATTAATTTGAAGGGTATTATTCGTGGAGATCGCCCATCGACCATTATATCGGATCGTGAATCGGTCTTTTGAAGCATGTTCCTAAAGTCTTCCCCAAATGCTTTCCATTCCTACTGTTTGTACCATATGAAAGGAAATATTCCGGTTCCAAAGGGCAAGAGCGGACAAACTGAGTCAAGTTATTCAAGAGTGCTACATCAGATTAATAAAGGAAAATTTTTCACTTTTAAAGAGTTTGAGTAATCTAAAAGTTGGATTCACAGTGGTTTCTTGGATGATGAAGATTCCACTCGAGAATGGGCTGCTCATGCATTCCTAGGAGAAAGGTGGGGTGAGAACACATCTAATATTCTTTGAGAGTTTTAATAACGTTATTAAGCATGATAAGCCGCTTCCAAAGAATTGAGCTACCGATGGTATTCGTGCTAAGGTAATGGAGCGGGGAGTACAAGAGGTTATTGGAGTCTAACAAGTGGACTACAAGGCTTACTCCTCGTATGCAAGCAAGGTTTAACAAGAGGATAAACGATCGCCGTTCATACAAGTTTCCGAGATCAGTGAGAAAGTATTTGAGATCATTTCTCCAACAGAAAGCATACGTCGACTTGGATTCTAGGACTCGTAGCCGTAAATGGTGGCAAAAACATAGCTTTCCTTGCACTCATGCAATGAAAGCCATGTTGCGATTGGAAATGATGAACCATACAAATACATTAGCCCTTACTATACCCGACTACTATAGAAAGTTGTACTCGACCCATATATCCTATTCAGGACTGCGAGAAGCCTCCTGGAATTAATAAAAAGGTATGTTTTGCCTCCCAATGGCGGTCGAGAAATGTTCGGAAGGCCTAAAGGTGTTAGGTATAGGGGTAGTCGTGAAAAGGTGCGTAAGAAGAGGAAGTGTGGCTAATGTGGGATGCTCACCTTTCACAACTCGCCGAACATGTCGCAGAGCTCCTTTGGCTCCTCGCGCACCAACGTTTCGCAAGGAGTCTCATTCCAGATGATCAAGTTCTTGAAGAGGATGTTGTTCAAGTTTTTGGTTTTATTCATATTCTGAACAACTTGTTTTAGGTTTCTTACTAGTTGGCTGTTTTCTTTTTCTTTTTTTATGCTTTTCTGGTTTTGCAATTGTTATTTTTTTAAATGATATACACTCTTAGTTTGTTGTTATGAATTTTATTCTTTTGTTTCTCAAGTATATGTCGGTTTCGTGTTACATCTTTATTTATTTACGGAAAACATACTTTTACAAATGGTATCGTTGTTTACACTATAGTGTGGAAACATTGTTCTTTGGATCAACAATGATTGTTGACACACAAAACAAACGAGGAAAATTTGCATTGTCCCAATTGTATTTTCTAGTAAACTCCCCAAGATATGCATACATGTAACATCATTCATAATCGGACCAACTTATTTGGATCAATAAAGTGTTTGTTTATCCAACTTAACCGGATCAACAATGGTTGTTTATCCAACTTATTTGGATCAACATTGGTTGTTTACACATTTTACTTAAAAAAATTGCATGGTTCTATCAGATTTACTAGCAAACTCCTCAAGCTATACATTCCCGTAACATTCATTCATAATTAGACTTGTATAAATTTAAGACATTCATATTAATTCATGAAAATTCATTCATAATAATTCATTCATAATCAGACCTACATCATTAAGATTTACTTACTAAGATAAGTATGTTTAAAACTAGTTAGATTTTCTTTATGCACCATGAATGTACTATGAGATCAAGCTCAGTCTAATGGTTGTTCTTCAGTTCCAACTTCTCGGATCAACTAATGTTCAACCGAGTCTTGTATTGGATTTTTCTTGAATAGAGTCATGAGTCGAATCAGAAGTTGTCTAGGTTTCTTCCATGAACCCATTTCGACAAGATTCTTCTTTGCCAATCTTCACTCGCTTCTTGTTCAAACTTCTCATCTAAGTTAGCGATTTCATTTAGGTGTTCACGGTTCCACGCTTCACCAAATTCTTCATGTACATGCAAGTGTGCAATGCACGTCCGTCATCTTGTCTTGTGCCGGGTACAAAGGCAATGTGAAAAGTTTGTCCAGTATTTCACCACCTGTCTCTCTTTGTGTCCCATTTCATTGACCATTGAGTCAGCGGTACTATCATCACCATATATTGCCAATTGTAAGTCGCGTTTTCAGCCTTGCGTAGTTGTACACTATCCATTTCCTTTTACCAATGCTAGCACCACCCAATGGTATCCAACACCGTCTTGTCCGAGTCAAGCACATTGGTACAATGAGGTATGTGTTCTTCAACATTCCACAATGTATGCTTGTTCCTCGGCCTTTCTCGAATCCCACATCTCTCCACCTTTTCCATTTTTTAGAAGTAGCTAATGCGATCCCCAATATTTTGTATCAATATTTTTTTCAAATATATTAGTTTGCAATATTTTTTTGAATATATTAGTTTGTCAACAAAAATAAAATGCAACTGTGATATCGTAACAGAGAACAACATATCGATTTGCAATTTAACTCCTCAAGCTATACATACCAAAAGAATATTCATTCATAATCGACTCAACTTATTTTGGATCAATAATTGTTGTTGATCCAACCTATCCGATCAACAATGGATGTTGATCCAACTTATTTTGGATCAACAATTGTTGTTGACATACAAAACAAACAAAGATTTATCGGTTACTTACATAATCATTTGTTGAGAGAATGACGTGGTTCTTTGTGTCGGTTTTATACGCGAGAATCCATTTTGATTTCAAAGACGTTGGTGCAGTAATCAACAATCTCGAACGTGAATGTTTTGATTATTCGGAGACATTGTATGTACTTCCCAATGATAACTACTTAAAATCTTGATTCGTAAATAAAATGTAAGCTTTGTCAGCCGTAAAATAACCAACAAATGAATATGTTATTAAAAAGAGCTAGCATAACCAAAAAAAAAAAAAAACTATGTTAACTGGTGTTTGACTTTGAATATGTTATTACATACCATTCGATTTTTGCATTCTCAAAGAATGGCTCGATGACTTCTTTTCATTGCCATTCATTTCTTCCACAATTTTAGTTTTTTTGGCTTCAACAGTTTTTGGCTTCCGCAGTGTGTTATCCAATTTGACTGTCGATAGTGTCGAGGTCAATTATTTGTATTTCCTTCTTTTTTCCTTTTCCACCTTTCCTTTGTCTCCTTCTACGCTTTAGTAGTAGGTGTTTGACTTCACTTGAAGTTTATATGGTTTTCTCTTGGCCTTTCTCCCCTTCACCCGTTTAACAAGAGAACCGACTGCTGTTGTTCCGATTCGGTCTTTCCTCTTCGGTTGTTCCTCTGTTGTTTCCAAATTAAACAATTTATTCAACCCTATGACGTATTTCGGCTCCAAATGTATTGTCATCCTCTTCACTTTGTTCTTCAACCTCTTCATTTTTTCTTTCTTGTGTTATGCTATGTACCTCTCCATTATCTTGCAAAACTCGGCATGCTACTTGGATGCACATAGCATTCGTTCGGTTTTTATTCATTGAAAGTGAGGAGTGTCAAGCACAACCATTTCCATTTGTATTTCATCATCTCTTCTTCTCTTTGACGGGCTTCTTCTCCTTCCATTGGTATGCCATCTTTCTCTTCTAATATTCCAAAGACATTTGGAGGAGTGTCAAGCACAACCATTTCCATTTGTATGTCATCATTCTTCTCAACGGACGGCTCTTCTCTTCCATTAATTCGCCATCTTTCTCTTCTACTATTCCAGCACATTTTGCAATGTTTTTCAACAAATGAATCAAGTCGCATTGTTTTCAACAACAAAGATTGAGCTCAAACAATGATTGAGTTCCCAAGGAATCGTTCATTTCTTTAGTGTCTTCATTGTTCACAGCCACCGAATCTTCGACTTCTCTCACTTTACTCTAGTTTGATTCCCATCTGTTGGTTGATCATTTGCACGCAGAAAGTTCATTTCATTTTGATTTCCTTGCCTGAGATGATTCTCCTTGTTGTTGCTTCTGTGTGAACAAATCTTCAAATTCCAAACCTTCAAATTCTTTCCCTGTATACGCTGGTTTATTCCTATTCAGTGATTCCTGATAAATATTTTCCTCCCCGCCATTTCTCTATGTTCTTGTCAATGTCAAGAAGTCGTTCTTGTTCTCCAGCTTGCAACTCTATTTTGTCCTTGTTCCTCTCATACAACTCTCTCAAGAATAACGTGCTTTCTGGGACAAACTTTTAATTTCAACCTTGTCCATGTAATGAATCTCATACTTGTCACAGTGAAGAAAGATGTTTTCTTCCTCTAGCTCCTTTATCCTTGTCCTCTCTTGTTCCAGAGTTCTCTTGCGGATGTCGATAGGTCAATTAAATATTTCTCCTCAGCATACATCGGATCAACAAAGTCTTGATGAAAATCAAGCATGATCAACACAAGTCAAAATAGTGTAGCTAGTATAATGGATCAACATTTGTTGTTGATCCCATTCACATGGATCAATTTCCATTGTTTATTTACAAAGAATCGAGAGTAAAAGTGGATCAACATTGGTTGTTTATCCCATTCACATGGATCAACTTCCACCGTTGATCCACAAAAACTTAGAATTGGAGGAGCTGGAAATAGTGTACACACTAAAAACCGGATCAACACCTGGCCGTTGATCCCATTCACATCGATCAACTTCCAAATGTTGATCCACAAAAACTTAGAATCGAGGAGTCGGAAATAGTGTACACACTAAAACCGGGATCAACATTGGTTGTTGATCCCATTCACATGGATCAACTTCCACTTTGTTGATCCACAAAAACCGATACTAAAATCGATCAAAATTGGTCGTTGACCCCATTCACTTAAAAATGGTACCTTTGTAATAGTAAAGATAAATATAGTAAAAAAAATTACCGTCTTGTCGAACCAAGTCATATCAATTGCCTTCTTATTCAATTTGTTGCCAAAGTCACTTGCAAGTCGCTTTGCACAATGCATCCGGGTTCCATCGTAGGAATCTTGGAGTTGAATTTTGAAATTCCTCCTTTTCGTTATGTACTTATTTCCATGTTCGCAGTAACCAACACCGCATAATATAAACAACAATGTTAGTTTTATCCAATAGTATGCATTTCACTCTCTACAACAATAAACATTCTAGTTTTACAAAATTAACGTTTTTTCTTACCACTAGGAGAGTTGTGCAGCCACCGATAGCTAATTGGTTATTCTTCTTGTTTGCCGTGTTCAAATCAAACATTCCACCACATGATCCGGCCATGACACTTTGTCCATGTTAGTAAGATATGAGGCAACCATTTCTTTGGGAACGATGTCATACCAAAGATTTGGGAATAAGAAAACCGTGCATAACCACATACCGAAAAGTCTTACAAAAATGCTCCGGATCGGACTCATCTTCGTTGCATTTTTCAGTTTGTATACAACCTCGGCCTTCAATATTGGTTCGGGACAATCTTTTGGTTTTTCCGGTCCGAACTTTTTATTTAAGAATTCGCCGATTTCGAGCCCTTTCTTCGGTTGCGATGCTTCAATTCTTCACTCTCTATCAGTGTCTCATCTTGAATATCAAAGCGAAATCTCTTGCTTCCGTAGAGCACTCTTCGTTTTCTCCAAATTTGAATTTTCTCGGTTTTTTATCAAATGCACTCATCAACAATACCGCATTGCAAGATTAATCTTTTCATCCATTTACCACTCATACTGAGTACGGTACATAAAATGGGCTGATTAATTCCCAATATGGAGATTCCTTCAAAGGCTTTTGCAAGTTTCGGTTTCTTCTTGTTATTTGCATCGTCCACTTCAAACTTTTTGCATAGAAAATTCCCCCATTTCACCAATGGTTGTAGACCTCCTTTGATTCTTTGTTCCTTTGCTCGACTTGGCTGCATAAATGAAACTCAAATCATTTTCCTTTTCATTTTGACAATAATCTTTTGTTTTCTTGCATTCTACCCATAATATTTTTTCACTAGGGGCGTAGTTCTTTGAAAGAGGAAGTACCACGTATAAATATGTGTAATCACGGTTCATGCTTTAACTACCTCTTATGTCATATTTTACACATAATGTGATGTTGATCAACTATGGTTGTTTACACATATTTGTTGGATCAAATGTGATTGTTGATCCAAAACTATGATTTGCTTACAATATTTATCGGATCAACAAATCGGAGTTGATCCAAAACTATGATTGCTTACACATAATATTTCCATTAAAGAGTCAATGTTTTTACCTTTGCGCTCGGCTGTGTTGCCCTCTTCATCTCCATCTCGATTCTTCTTGCTCCTCTTCATCGGACTACGATTCGATTCTTCCGATTGTTCCTCAACTACCTTCTTGTTTTTTCTCCTTTTGTTGTGGTTTTGCTTTCGCCCTTGACCTGACCGCATACGTGAACTCAATCATTTTCATTTTGTTTTCAATATTTCAAACAATATAGTTATATATATCAAAGACAAATATTACGGTCTATGTATTTACCTTTGACGACTTTCTTTTTTTCCCTTTTCTCTTTTTTTTCATATATTACAATTTGTTTCTCTTCTTCCCGATTCTCGGTCATCTTCATCTGATTCTTCTTGCCCTTCTTCTTCGGATTCTGATTGTTCTGGTTCTTCCTCAACTTTCTTCTTTGTTTCAGTCTTTGTTGTTCTTCTTTGAGTGTGATTTCTTTCTCCTTTGACTCGCCCGCATACATGAAACTCAAACATTTTCATTTTGTTTTAAGTAACGTAGTAATAATACCATCACAAATATATTTCACAATGTATGTTTTTTTACCTTTGAGGACTTTATTCGGTTTGTTCTTTTTTGCTTGTTTTTCCTCTTTCTTTTTCATCTTCATTCGATTCTCCTTGCGCTTCTTCTTCAATTCCGATTCGATTTTTCCTCGCCTATCTTCCCGAAGTTTTGCCTTTTAACTTTTGTTGTGCTTCTTTATTCCCAAATGCCATCTTCCTTTTTCTTGTTGTCTCTTTCTTTTTTCTTTGTATTTCCTTTGATGACTTTTATTGGTTTGCCATTTTAGCATCTTTTCCTCTTCTTCCAAATCTTCATCATCATCATCGATTCTTCTTCGGATTCGACCCACTTTTAAGTTCTTCATGAACTATTTTCTTGTGTTTCACCTTTCTTTGTGTTTCTTCATTTGCACTCTTGTTCTTCCTCTTTCTTGTTGCCTCTTCTTCAATTATCTTATTGTTCTTCGCATTTCTTTTTGGTTCCAGAATTTCTCAATCTCTTTCGTGCCGTTTTCATCTTGCTTTTCTTTATCCTTGGTGATCTTCTATGCATTATGTCTTCTCAACCTGAGTTCAACACTTATTATAGTTAGCATTCTATATTTTCATAGTAGAAATGTACATACCCATCAAATAAATCTTTTTTTATGGATCAACTACTCTTGTTTATCCTTTTTTATTTGGATCAACTGTTGTTGTTTATCCCCTGCATTTGATCAACTTCTACTGTTGATCCCTTTTATTTGCAAAGATATCTTAAATTCCTTTAGAAACACATAACAGTTGAACAAATTTGCATACAATGGATCAATTTTTATTGTTTATCCTATTTTTTACTTGGATCAACTGCTGTTGTTTATCCCCTACATTTGGATCAACTACTGTTGTTGATCCAAATTTTTTTTTGGATAACTAATGCTGTTGATCCCCTAAATTGAACAAAATTATCTAAACCTCAGAATCACATTTTACAAACATTCTTGCATTCAACACTTGAACAAATTTGCATAACAGTTGAACAACTTTGCATACAATGGATCAATTTTTATTGTTTATCCTATTTTTTACTTGGATCAACTGCTGTTGTTTATCCCCTACATTGGATCAACTACTGCTGTTGATCCAAATTTTTTTGGATAACTACGCTATGATCCTAAATTGAACAAAAATTATTTAAACCTCCGTAATCACATTTTACAAACATTCT
Organism: Papaver armeniacum; assembly: GCA_023531295.1. Classification (NCBI taxonomy): domain Eukaryota; kingdom Viridiplantae; phylum Streptophyta; class Magnoliopsida; order Ranunculales; family Papaveraceae; genus Papaver; species Papaver armeniacum. The sequence continues at coordinate 11,303 of JAJJWW010018250.1, forward strand.
TGCATTCAACACTTGAACAAATTTGCATCCTGAAAAAACATTCTTACCTTTTGCAAAATAATACCAAAAGTTTGAAGAGAAATATCAACATAACTAGCAAATATTCAAAATCTCCAAATTATGCTTGTTTTAGTCACACACAAAATACCTGAATTTGACAAGAAATCATTTCTCCCAAGAACATTAACCAAAAAAACTCAAAACTAACTAAACAAGACCAAAATCAAACCTAATCAAGAAATTGCGGTGTAATAATGCAAATACAAACATATAGTCATTATAATAACAAAATCAAGACAAAAACATACATGCATCAATTAAATCTGACATCAAAACTTAGGTTTTAATTCTCAATTTTGCAATCATCAATTAAATCTCAAGAACTCTAACCAAAAATCAAAACAAGACCAAAATCAAAGTGTTTTAATTGCTCAAATTGAAATCTTCAAAGTGAAATCAAATAAAACTTGATTTAGCCTTCATCGCTCGATGCTTTCGGTGATGATGAAAGGTATGCTTTCTCATTGTTGATGAAACGAAATGAAACTAAGTTAACTTTCCTTTCCTTTTCAGCAAAAATAATTATGGATATAAGAAAGTTAAAACATTAAACTAAAATAATACTGTTCATATGTATTTTTGCTACTAAAGTGATTTTGATTTATGAAATTCCAATTATTTCTGCACATGCCAAAACGTGTGAATAATTTCTTCACAGGATAAAGTGTGTGAATAATGGACAAATTTATTTGCATCATCTGCAGGAATTTATCACTCAAGGAACTCATGACATATACATATTTTATCCCAGTCACAAAGATATGGACAAATTTATTAGCATCATTTGCAGGAATTCATCACTCAATATCATGTGCAGGAATTCATCACTTAAGATTATCATGTAAAATTTATTAGCATATGAAAGTCAATTGTCAACATAAGGAAGTCAAATGTATGCATACACATAACAACTTAAACATATGGAGAAATTTATTAGCATCATGTGCAGGAATTCATCACTCAATATCATGTGCAGGAATTCATCACTCAAGATTATCATGTAACATTTATTAGCATATGAAAGTCAATTGTCAACATAAGGAAGTCAAATGTATGCATACACATAACAACTTAAACATATGGAGAAATCTATTAGCATCATGTGCAGGAATTAGTCACACAATATCATGTGCAGGAATTCATCACTCAATATCATGTGCAGGAATTCATCACATATTTATCCCAGTCAAAAAGGCAAAACCCAATACTGATAAACAAGATCTTAAACATCATATTAGTAGTACTGAGTAATAATAAGTGATGAATAAACTAACACTCTCCTACTGATAAATAAGATCTTAAACATGATATTAGTAGTACAAGTAGGTATAAAATTTGGTGGGTTTTACCTTAACCCCATCCCTTAAATCCAAAAGGGAAAATCAACAGGTTTCTTTTGTACATTAAATCCAAAGTACAAAATGAGTTTATGATAATAAACTAAAGTAAGAAGTAGTTCATAATGCCAATGAGTTTGTGAGTTAAAACTAAAGTTAAGTAGAAACTAGAGATTCTAAAGTAACAAGTAATTCTTCATTTTTGTTTTTCATCCGATTGCTTCCAGCTTATTTATGGAGCTTCTGCTGTCAATAACTTGTACACTAAACTTACTCTTTTGTGTTCCATCTTGTTTAGAAGCTCCTCTTCACTTTTAAAATCGACTTCTTTTGAATTTTTGAAGTCGTATCTTGATCTTATCTTCATAAAATGTCTGACATATAACAAACATTTCTTTGTAGGTCCCCCTGCTGAGGTACTTGAACTTCATTAACCTGAATGTTATCTATTATTGACTTTTTGTTCGCCTCCAAGAACCTGTTGATGTGTACTGAACAAAATTCAGCCATTACTTTAGCATTATGTAGACATTCCTTTTTTGATATATCCCACGAGTTGAAATGCTCAAAACATCTCTTGTTGATGTAAAAAATCAACAGTGTCAAATGCTTGTTATGCCCAACTCCATGTAGCATAGGAATTAGAATCCTATCCACCATATTGTCCATTTCAAGTATAGGTTTCTTGATAGTATCTTATATAAAGCTACCAAATCTCTCAATATCCTGGACGAAAGTCTGAATTTCATACATTAAAAAAATATATTAGGTTTCTATAAAAGATCGGCAGTTCCATGTATACGTTTCATGATGATAACCTTAATTCAATTAAAATGATGTTCTGCAGATACAAAAATTTAATGCAGTAAAAATATAATAACATGATACTATTATAATATAATAACATGATACTATTATAACTTACCCAAGCGGATAAATATCAACGGAAATGAGCAGTAAAAATTCTTTTAATATTAGTTGGGTAAAATTTAGAGGGCAAAGACAACAATTATTACACAAACTTCCTGCCAAACTAAATTCATCTGATTATATCATTTCTAATACAATTTTCTAACTCTGGAACTACACTCCTGGTTGCATACATGTCATTCGAATAAGTACCCAATCCTTAATATGGTATATTTAACAATTCAAATTATCTAATGTGCAGAAATTCATGACAAACAATTGTTGACTCAAGCATATTATAATATTAAAGAATTTCAATCAAGTATATAAGCATACATAACTTACCCAAGCGGATGGATCCATGTGCAACACTTTCAGGTATTTTTTGTCACCAAGTTTACCCTGATCTTCGTCGAATGCTTTTTGCAGCTTATATGTGGTGTATGAAATTATTTCTGCTTCAAGTGCTTGGTTGTACATTAGGTCCTCAATGGTTTTTCCATTTACAGACAACATGAATATATTAGGTTCTACTCCTATATACACTGTCCATGCAGCTGACCTGCAATTTTTACACAATATGTAAATAATCATCGAATGTAAGATGAACCTAACAAGATAGTTATGCCTAGTATGTATAAGAGTAAATAACAAGTTTTGACTTCAACGCAAACACAACCCGTCGTGTATATATATAAGAGTATGAAAACTCACCTTAGTGTTGCTTTTTAAAAGAATCGTGACGTAGCTAGGGTTTGATCAAGGGTCAACTTCTTAAAAAGTGGTGCTCTATGAAGTTGTTTCAATTTAGTTCTCTCGTTCCTTTTCTTCTTTTGAACAACGGTTGCTGCAAAGGTTAATTTCCTGCCTGTTCTTTCTTATTATTTATTCTTTGCACTCTTTCTTCTCTTGAATCAATGTTGAATTTGCTCTTTGCTTTTTTAAATTTTTTTTCTGAAAAGTCAGTTCCACCAGTGTACATTGGATCGTGTTTCTTTATCCTATCTTCACGAGTCATTACATCAGTCACCACTGAAGACACTTCTACGGACATATTCTTCCTCTTCTTTCCATTGATATTTTGTTCAAGATTAACATTAGTAGTATCGAGTGGCAACCCATTTTTTGAAGTGTTTCCTTCAACATCCTGCAATTTTCAACATACCATGCATATATTAAGTGTATAGAATATTTTGTTACATGAGAATGATAAGCCATACATGAAGTTTGTAATCATAAAATTTTTTACTTAAACAATACGAATGATATACACACATAGTTCAGTGTGGAGAATAGTACATTGCAGAAAATATACACACTTTTTTTTTCAGTGTAGAGAGTATTCACACATTAAACAATACCAATAATATACAGACATAGTTCTGTGTGGAAAATAGTCAAGTGCAAAAAATATACACACATAGTTCAGTGTAGAGAGTATCCACACATAATTCAGTGTATAAAATATTCACACATTCAAGCTTTTCAAGATGTTTACCTTTGGAAGCTTTTCGGCTCTCAAACTTATATTACTATCTCCAGCTTTTGAAGTTTTATTATCTCCAGCTTTGAGATTTATCTTCACCTGAAATTATCGGATATATTGCCCCAGGGATATTTAGTGTATAAACTATTCACACATAATTCAGTGTATAAAACTATTCACACGTAATTCAGTGTATAAACTATTCACACATTCAAGATTTTTGAAGATGTCTACCTTTGGAAGCTTTTTGGCTGTGAAAGATGTATTACTATCTCCAGCTTTCAAAGTTTTGTCATCGAACAATCCTTCCTGAAATATAAACAACGATTTACATAAAATCTTAAATCAATCTACTATTTGTTCACATAGTTCAGCGTATAAACTATTCACACATTTTCAAGTTTTTTGAAGATGTTTACCTTTGTAAGCTTTTTGGCTGTCAAAGATGTATTACTATCTCCATCTTTTGAAATTATGTTATTGAACAATCCTTCCTGAAATATAAACAACAATTTTTTTTACATAAAATCTTAAATCAATCAACTATTTATTATATGCAGGTAAATTCCACAATCAACAGAAATTACTTTTTGAAATTGTTGAATAATTTCCTCTACCCTTTTGGTAACTTTTTGTGAATTATTTTTCACAACAACATCATGTCCTTTTGTACTTTCTATTTTTTTCCTCTTCCTTTTACTTTCTCCATCTTTTGGTTCTGCATCAGCAAGTAATGTTTTACTTTCTACATCTTTTGGTTCTGCATCAGCAACATGCTTTGGTTGTGCAACAGTAAGATTTGTGTCAGCACTGCTTTGTTCTGGATCAATAGCTCCTGCATCAGCATTCTTTGGTTCTGGAACTGTAAGATTTGCATCAGCATTGCTTTTTTCTGGATGAATAGCTCATGCATCTACATTTTTTGGTTCGGGAATGTAAGATTTGCATCAACAATCTTTTGTTCTGGAGCAGAAGATGGTGAATCAGCTATCTTTGGTTTTTCCTGCTTAAAAATAATATTTATTATATTATTTATGAACTTTTAACACAAAGAAGAAAATAAAAAATAATACAACACAAAGGAGAAAAAAAATACTATGCAATATACCTTCATCGTCATTAAAATGTTGGCTAATGTCATGTTTTCAACAACCTCATCAGTATCATCCAACTGTGTAAAGTTATATAGTTTTTCATGTTCAATATTATCCTCCAATACACCTTCATCAAAAACTAGTTCAACCTTTTTTTCTTGAGATGGTAAAGGACTTAAATCACTCATTGAACATGTAATGAAATCAATGATTGGATCTCGTTCAAAGGAATTATCTGTTGTAGCTTTATTCGACTGAGCGTTAACTGAATCATCTCGCAAGTCTTCTGCTTGTGTCACACATGCATCATTAGATGTAGTACACATCATTGCTGCTGGTGTTGTATCATTCTTCAACTGTACGGAAGAAGAAACATCTGCTATGACTTGTCTTTCTTTTGTAGAATCAAAATCAATTGTTGTATCATTTTTTAATTCAAAGAAATTGGGTAGACTCTCTAATTCTTCTGGACAGACTTGGAAGTACAATTTATTCAATATTTCTTGCATTTTAGGGTGTACTTCTTCATTATTAGCAATCAAATTCTGCATTACTTGCCAACTTGTTTTGATTTCCATGCTCAAGTTCTGATTTTTTTTCTTCTCTGTCTTCTACCAAAGATATACTTCCACCTTCTTCACTCATACCAAGTGCCACTCTTTCATTTTGAGTTATTTCATCAAAGACGTTTTCTCTAAACTGCAATTTTTTATCAAGATATGTTAGTTGATTAGGAGTACACAAATTAAGCAAATGAAATTATGATTTTGAAGAGAGATGTAAGGGACATACAAACCAAACTCTAGTTGACAGACCATTACTAAAACTCTAGTTGACAAACCATTATTAAAACCTTGTGTCACATGAATGTTGCAAGAATAGGTTGAACATGCCTAATTTTTGTGATGTTAGATTTATACTAATTAATAGTCGTTACAAGAGTGATAAGACATTGCATTAAGTGTTAGTACTACAAACAAACAGGGTGGATGAATGTTCAAACTTTTAATTAGTAGTAAAATTTAAGAGACGTACATTTAAGAACGTTATGAACTTACCATATAGTTTGATGTATTCATATATTTGAGGAACTTCTTTGCAAATCTGCTTCAGGTTCCACCTGCTTGCTCTTGGTACAAATTTTTCATTCATCAACTCAATCGGTTCCACTATCTTAGTCTGCTCAACGAACCAAATTTGTTACAAATTATATGAAATAAAAATGAATAATCTTAAGTAGACATAAAGAAACTTTAGTACCTTTAAACAAATGAATAAAACATGTAGAAAAATTTCCAGTGCAGAATATAGACACACAATTTTTCAATCTCAGTGTGGAGAATATTCACACATCTTTATCTAATGAATGTGTTCTCCTGTAACTATATATACACACATTTTAGCACCTCAAATGAATAAAACCTGCACATAAAACATTCAAACTAAAAATACGGATTCAATGATAACACTCAATAGCTAACAAGTCAAATAATCCTTAACAAAATAAAAATATAAAAAGTGTAATCTCTTACCGGTAGATAGAAAACACATCCACTAGTTTTTATTGGGTTGTTGAAACTTTTGTTTAAGCGTTTGGCTAATTCAAAATGAATCAAGTGGGCCCATGATAAAGTTTTACATTTGTTGAAATCTTGGACCAAACCCAAATACTTCTCCTTTATTGTGCCAACATCTTTAGTGGTAAAGAAAATAGTATTGCACATGAAAAGACCAATCATCATCACCAAGTCTTCATTGTCCCTTCTTGTAAGAGGTGGTTCTGTTTGCTTTAGCAGTTTAAAGATTGCATCTCATATTAATGTCTTTGAAGCAAATTTTTCATCACTAAAATACCTAATGTAAAACTCAGATTCTCTAAAAGAATCACCATGCATTGCCTTTTCGTTTCTTTCCATCTTCCTTTAATGCACGACACCCCAAGAATGATAGCTAATTTTTCCGGTGTGGATTTCATTGTATATTTGTCACCTCTACGAACAAATTCAAAGATAATCTCTTTTCCTGTTGCTTCTTTCAAGCACGTCAATAACTTTGAAAGCTTCATCAATTTTGTTCCAACGTGCTATAGTGTACTCATTCTCCAATATCACCATAAACAAATCAACAAAGGGAGACTCTTTAAGTACCTTTATTTGTTGAGCACTCAAATTCAGATTTTCCTTTCTCATATCAACCACAAAAGCAGCCAAAGCAGACAAACCATCTCTGTATGCCTATCCCCTGAATAAACTACAAAAACAAAACACAATTTATTGGTTTTTACCCATAAAATGTTAGAAGGGAAATTTATTTCCACCTTTTTAAGAAAAAAATTTATCCAAAGAGAAATTTCATGAAACTCTAGAGAGAAATAACTAGAGAAAACATTTTCTGAAACTCAATATTTCTCACAGTACTAAAAAGACTAAAAGACTGAGTTCTTGAAGCGAAAAGTAGTGCTAAGGTTGCATCAACAAGAGAAAACATTTTCTGAAACTCAATATTTCTCACAGTTCTGAAAAGCAACCAAAGTAATGAAATTTTTTAGCCAGTGTTCTATTAATGTAGAAAGTTAAAAGACATGGCATACAAACACAAAAAGCGGAAACAAAATGACCCCAAGCTAGCTATAGATAGATACTAGTACAACACATCATCATGCACATCACCATCATGATCAGATTCTCTACATCTCATCAAGTTAAAACATGGGTAAAAGACTAGCTCGTTATATATATATATATGATAAGACATGTTTGGCATACAACACAACAAACCATTAGATTCTTTCTCTCATTCATTCAAAATGGTGGCAGTGTGTTGCATATTTAACTCGTCACTTTTCAAACCAACACTTTGACAGACATACTATCAAATCATACATATATATATATATATATATTAATTCTGCAAGGGAAAAGCAACAACTAATTATTATGAAACTCTAGAGAGAAATAACTAGAGAGAGAAGCTAAGGTCTTGGCATGGAAAAGGACATCCTATGCATCTATATATAAATAACAAACATCATTTTCTAATACCTTTCTTATATGGTCCAGCAATCAAAGCAACAACTTTATCTTGTTTTCCCGTACATCTCTTAGATTTCTTTTTCTCAAAAACTTCATCAAAATGAAATACAAAATATTTTAGTACTATACTCAACATCATCAGAGATTTTTATCATTTCTAACATAACTTTCTAACTCTAGTAGTACGCTAACATTCCACATGACATGTTTTAGTCAATTGTCAACATAAGGAAGTCAAATGTATGCATACACATAACAACTTAAACATATGGACAAATTTATTAGCATCATGTTCAGGAATTCATCACTCAATATCATGTGCAGGAATTCATCACTCAATATTATCATGTAAAATTTATTGGAATATGAAAGTCAATTGTCAACATAAGGAAGTCAAATGTATGCATAAACATAACAACTTAAACATATGGACAAATTTATTAGCATCATGTGCACGAATTAGTCACACAATATCATGTGCAGGAATTCATCACTCAATATCATGTGCAGGAATTCATCACATATTTATCCCAGTCAAGATCTTGAACATGATATTAGTAGTACTGAGTAATTTATTGAGCTGCATAAGTGATGAATAAACTAACACTCTCCTACTGATAACACTCGTTCCACGAGTATTCTACAAATAATGGCTCGTTCCAAAAAGATAGGCACGTTCCCGATGAATTGTATAACAAAGTCATTATACAAATAATGTAGAAGGAAGTTGTCATAATGAACTAAAACAGAGAAGCTAAAAAACTTACGAACGCTAGTAAAATACAAGGGCTTCCAAATAGTTAATATGAAATGCTTAAAACATGAGAATGCTTCCATGCTTAAATCAGTAAAGTGTTGCTTCATACTCAATTCATAAACATGTCATGCTAACTGTTTTTGCTACTTGTGGAATGCCCATGAAACCACAAGTATTGCGGTACAAGCACTGGACACCCGATTTCCTATTGCAGAAGTTAAAATTAGCCGCAAAACACCATAGAAATGTGAATGAGGGATGAACATGGCATGTTACAAAAGTAATTTAATTCAATTGAATTTACTAGTTATCAACTTTCAATGTATAAACTATTCAACATGAAGAGGAGAAAAAAAGCATTACCTTCTTCTTCATCGTTGTTATTATGGTTTGATCCTCCTACAAAAAACAATGAAAGTTTTAGTCTGTGCAGAAAACATACACTCACTGGTGATTTTCCATCAAATTGAGTTAATTAGGGTTTAGTACCTTCTTTTTCATCACGATCTATTTCTGAAGTACTATTTTTCTTAGATTTACATTTGATGTTCTTCTTCGATGCTCCTACAAAAAAAACATTCTGAAAAATCAGTGTGTGCATGTAACATTCACTTAATCAAAAAATTCAGAAAAAAGAGAAATTAATAAATACCTTTGTTTGCTTTTTTAACTGGAATCATTGTTTCTTCTTCTGATTCATTTTTTTCTGAATCTGCTTCAATTTCAATTTGTTCTACAATTTTCTCTTTCTTCTTTCTTGTCATTTTCGTTGATGACGACGAAACGAAAATTGACGAAACTGCTTTTTAATGAACTGACTTATAAGTGATCGACGATTTTGATGACGAAATTCTTGATGAAATCTCAAGTTAGGGTTAGATTTTTGATGAAATTTTTGCAGAAATTTTTTTGGTGAGAGAAACAGAAGGAGAACGAGGAGTTACTACAGACTGCTGGGAGAAGATAGTGGGGTTAATTGTTTCTTCTTATATTATTAAAGGTTATTTTGGTATTTAACATTTAATATTATTGTAGGGCCACTATAATAATTTGATGAACTTATTAAATAACCTTGGGGTCATATTTGCATATCCCATAATTTACAGGGTCATTTAAATAAATTTCTCTTATACTTTATACTGTTTTTCATTATTATACGTGACGTGATAAATATGTGATAGACCTCATAAATCACGGCTCCCTAATGATTTTTTTTCTTCCCTTTTGTATGTTGTATAGACATTGAATAAAACGGCCGACATGAACTTACATCAAACTGATGTGCACGGTAGCCGAGGACAAACATACATACTTACTCAATCTTATACAGTAAACTTTTGTGTTCTTCGTTGGCATCTTATACACTGTTTATTAGTTACTTGATTAATTTTTTTTTCTCCTTTAACTCTATTGGATGTCTATCATACTAATGGTCAATGATGTTATTTCTTTTCTATATGAATCATGGATTATTTTCGCATCTCCTCAAGTTTATGGTCGCAAACTCTTCTAAGACCTCGTAATTTAACATTTAATATTATTGTATGGGTCTACTTTGCCTCACCATAGAGACCACTATAATAATTTCTTTGAACTTATTAAATAACCTTGGGGTCATATTTGCATATCCCATAATTCTCAAACTGATGTACAACTAATCGCAAGGCATAGCTTCACTTTACAGCCGAGGACAAACATAAACATACTTACTCAATCTTATACAAATATTGCGATAAACTTTTGTGTTCTTCGTTGGCATCTTATACACTGTTTATTAGTTACTTGATTAACCATTTTTTTTCTCCTTTAACTCTATTGGCATATCCCATAATTTAATCTTCACTCTTTTCTATATGAATCATGGATTAATTATTTTTGGTGAAACTAAAATCCACTAGATCATCCTAAAAAGGGATAATTGGAGTTTAGTACTTAGGTTATGACCAACACTAGGGTTTGGTTCAGTTGCTACATCTGATAGGTGATCCAAGCAATTCAATTTCTGAAGCAGCCAATGACAGAACTTAAATTTATGGTAATGGAAAGGGCTTTTCTGTAGCTAGTGCTTATTCTGCACTAGAAACTGAAGGCTTTGTATATTTCCCTGACAAGCAGCTGTGGAATCCAAGAATTCCACTGAAGTTTAGTTTTCTGGTCTGGACTTTATGCTACAATGGTGCACTAACGCTGGATCAATTGTTTAGAGCAGGTATGGTTCAGTGCGACAAATGTTTTCTTTGTGGTCAGTATACTGAAACTAACTCTCATCTGTTTTTGCACTGCAAAATAACCTATGAGATTTGGTCTTACTTCCTGGAAAGTTTTGGAATCAAATGGGTTTTTTCGAGTGATGTTCGAAAAACATTATGGGAATGAAAATCAAAAAAGAGTAAGATCAGGCTAAAGCGTTTGTGGGGTTATCTTCCATTTGCTATCTGGTGGTGTTTGTGGGGAGAAAGAAACAATAGGCTTTACAATAATGTTTCAAGGAATATTAAGCAGATCATTATTGAAGTAAAGTCTTTGTTGTTCAATTGGACTATTAACACGGACATTTTTGAAGGTTTTAGTCTTTCCACTCTAATTTGTAATTGGGATGCTGTAACCAATACATCCATGTAACTCAGACTCTTTGATCTCTTAGTCACTGTTCTGGTGACTTTGAGTCTTTATCAATATATTTTGCCCTTTGTGATAATTATTTTCAATGATGTTGTAGTAATAAAGGTTATCGTTCACTCGGACTTGATGAGATTGATTTTAAGAATTAATAAAAGAAAATAAAAGAAAAATATATACAAATATTGTCACAGGATAAAGAGATGTGCTGGGACTCAGGATTCGGCCAAACTCATAACAAAAGGTTCAGATATTAATTCTTTTAACAATTAGCGCTCAACAAATAAAAACATGGACTCTTATTTTTGCCAAGATAGATTCTCAAAAGATTGGTTGTAAATCCTAAGCATGATGTATCAAAACATTTAAGCTAAGCATACCTCATCAAATTAAATGACAACCAATTAATTCAAATCATATTTCAATTAAAATTAATGCAAAAGTCTTAAAAAAGAATTAAATAATTTTACCCATGTATGAAATTCGTCTTCCTACGTCGTCCCAGTAATGGGATTTAGCTCATAATGTTGGAAACACGCTCAAAAGTTGATTTCATTGCTCAAAAATGGTTCTCAAATGATGAAATGGGAGAAAAAAAATAAAAATGGGTGTTTGCAACGCTTATAATTGTTGCAAACACTGTTACATAGAACGATAAGGATGAACTGTGGCTGTTGATGTAGCTCTGTGACCCACTATTGGAAGTCGTTGTCACTGTTAAAGAACGACGGTCTTTGGCTGTCTGTTCTTCGTGTTCTTCGTCTTCCACAGGAGCAGCAATGGCAGTTCCCTGTAACTTGATTTTCTCGATCTATTGATGCTTTGTACCTCTCCCTAACTCTCCATCCCCCTTCTGGAACCCCAAGCAACCTATTTATACATGGCAGAGATAAGAAATATCGGTAATAACTTCAAAATCATCTTCATTTACTCGGGAATATATTTTTCCCTTTTTTATCTCCTCCACGGGAATAACTCTCCTGTATGTATCTTCTCATGAGTTTATAGTTAGACAAAACTCTCCCAAATTCTCCAAACACGTGATATACACAATTAGACAGAGTCAAACTTCTCAACACAACAACACATCGCGTGAATATCTCCCATTTCTCTGTTTCATGAAAAATTCCGTGAAAAACTCAACTTCTTCGATTCATGACTCATTACCCGTCCTGTTTTATTGTAACGGGATTATTCCAATCCAAATCATCAACCAAGTCCGTGTAAAACACATGCAAACCAAATCCAGGGAATACCGCAGAGATAGCTCTCCCTGTTTTGTCGAGATAACGAGGATATTCTTTCCTTTTTCCGAAACAAACCTTATTACCTACCCTGTTGAGACAAAACAGGGCCTAACCAATCCAACTGCGTGACAAAATCCGAGTAACTCTGTCCAAATCTCAAACCAGAAAACATGCAGTCGAGTGATGTTTGTTTCCCGCCAAAATCCAGTTTTTGAAAGGTTGAAGAAGGTACCCCTTAACCAGCTGTGGGGTGCGAATAGCAATGGGTTGCCCCTTAGCAATAGGGTTACCCCTTATCCAAAGTGGGAGTCTGAATAGCAAATGTCCTCCGGGGGTGTTCCGAGCAACTTTTCGAGCCAAATTTTCCAACAATCTTTATTTCCAAAACAATACCTACAGACACACAAAACACCATAATAAGGACAAAAACGAGTACTAACAATACGAAACATTGAGGACAAATTAGACACATAAATGCGTCTATCAAATACCCCCAAACTTATTATTTGCTAGTCCTTGAGCAAAACTAATAAAAAATAAAATTTTAACTCACTAGGTGTCCCCAGTGACCGAGTTAATCTCGGGAGGGTTTACCAGAGGTGTACCCACAAAACCTTTACTCCAGACCCTAGCTATCTACGCAGAACTTTGGAAGGCACTAAATAATCTCCTTGGTTGGCATACTTATTGACTACAGGAGGAAGTACCCTGATGCGAAATTCTAATTGTTGTACACGAGTTTGCACTCAAGCATACTAAAATTCATATATAAGTCACAGAGCTCTACTCAGATAGTCTCACTATGGACATCAATATAAAGGAGTCAAAACTAATCACATGGATAGATCAAGAAGATGGATATAGGGAAAAACATAGATGGTTTTGATGTTTACTAAGTGAACGGTGTTTCCCATATCTGTCTGAAGGCCTCCGCCAAAATGAACCTATCCTAATGGTGAGATACTAGTCGACTAATATCAACACACTTTGGCATATACAAGGGAACCAAAGTGGTCGATAATCCTAACTCTAGGTCAACACAACTGGCATATACAAGGGTACCAGTGGCCGACTTTATTGAATTTATTCCGGTTGGTCTAATGGTCTGGTCTCAATTTTTTTTTTTTTTTTCAACTTTTTCAACTTTTTTTTTTTTCGGTATCTCAATCACTCTAATTCACCCTAGCATTGGTAACAACTTGATTCGTGAGCCCCACCTAATCACTTAGAGAAACATAGTTTAAAAACAAAATAAAAACAGAAGTGAAAAGGACTCAACGAGATATGGTGAAACTATCATGTTATTTCTAACACCTGAGCTTTGTGCTTTTATGAATAAACTCTTTAGATGTTTCCATCTAATCAGATTGGTTCCTCAACTCCTACAACCAAAATGCTTCCATCCACTTAGATTGGTTCTTGCCATCCTTAATAAGCATAAATTTCTAGGCTCGGAGTTTAACAATGCAACTAAAATGTTTCTCCCATACCCCCAAACTTAAATCTAACATTGTCCTCAATGTTCTAAAGATAAAATTAAAAGCATGAACAAGGAGAAACTGTTACCATTTGAAGTAAAAGAGTTAAGGAAAGATATTACCGTGTCACATGAATATTGGGTTACCTCCCAAGAAGTGCTAAGTTTAAAGTCTTCAAATAGGACTAAGAAAGGATTAGTCACCTTATAAAATCATAAAGTAATAGCCGGAATTTCTGTGGGTCATCAAAACCAAATAGAGCTATCACAAGTAAAAGGAATCTCCAACCTACCAAGAAAAGCACACCCTTGTCTAGTTTCCTGTTTAAGACAACTACATCTAGCTGTGGTTCGGAGTTGAGTTCTATAATGGGTCCAAATAAAATATTTTCATGGGTTGGATTTCCTCGTAGCTAAGATCCGATTCAGGTATTAGAGTCTGGAAAAACTCAAGTAACAACTTAGAAGCACATAATAATAACCTAAATAACTGCGGATCCTTAAAGTCAATCAGGTTTGACTCACACAACTAACCACAATAAGATTGGTGGTCTTCCTTACGCAAATGTGTCGACCCTAATATCCTAAGTAATTAGGTTTAGTCTCAAAACTTAATAATTGACACATCTGAAACTTATACGCTCCCACAATTGGAAGGAAGGTTTTTGGTGGGAAAACAAAGTCAATCGTGGTATCATAGCCTGGGTTAACCACATCAACCAGAGGATGGGTTTCTAACAATTGAACTTCTTTATGGACACAACTAGGTTCAGGAAAAACTGTATGAAGATAATCTTGTAAAATGGTTTAGGCACGGATGTCCAGTCCTAAGTGAGGGGACTTTCTGAGAGTTAAAGGTAAGGCACTAGGAGAGTGATAATCACTTTCAAACTTAGAGTTTTCAGTGTCTCTAGATAGACTAGTCACAATTTCCCTAATTTCTAGAACATCAGAATCCTGAAAATGGTCAATTGATTCTTCTAAGTTATTACCAGGTAATGCATCCTTACTCATCTCTACGAGTTTATCGTCTTCTAAGACTAGTGTTTCTAAATCAGTAGACTCTAAAACAGTATTCTCAGGGTAAACTCTTTCCTCTAAACCATCATCACAATCATATAAATGATTATCAGCGAAAGTTTCTAGTAAAGGCTCATTAACTAAGGTGTTAATCATAGTTACTTCCTCCGATTCACTTATAGGCACATCAAATAATGGATTATCCAACATATTGCAGGCTAAAGGATCATGAACTACATCGTCTAAACGGTGGCATCTCTAGTCAAATCCCCGTCCTTTCGAATAGGTGAATAATCATTAAAATTATTGGGATTTGAACCAGAAATAGTACTATCATTATAAAGTTCAATCGGAGTAACAAATTCCTGATCACTATGCCTACATATTTTAAATTCTTCATCAACACTATCCTCATCATAATCATCATTATAACAACATGAAAATGGTTGAACCTCATCTAAACAAGTATTGTTACCAATTTTATCCTCGTCATCTTGATTATGCAAATAACTATCCTCATTTTTAAGGGTATTATTGGAAACACTGTATTGGAAATCAAGATTATTTCGAGCAATTCTTTCGTTCGTCTCAGCTATTATCTTGAGGGATTCCTCTATAGAAAGTTTTCTTTCGTCATAAACTAAGTTATTCATCTTAGCTAACTTACGTGTCGTCTCCTCTAATTTCCTGAGAGACTCTTCTAAAGGAGAAACATAAGAATTTTGCTCGTATGACCCGTGCGTGTGTGGATAGTAATTGGGCACATCATGGTATGAGCCATAACCTTCAAAAGATTGGCGTTCCCAACCACTATTCACACTATGGTCATAAAAAGAGTAATGTCCATATTGTTCGATTGGATAATCATTGTATTGGCTGTTATAATACCAGTTTGACATCCTAACGCAAGGGAATTCTACACAAACACAAACAAGGTGACTCGACCACAACAAACCTACTCGATTTCTAGCAAACAAAAAGCATGATGGCTCTACTTAGATTATTTTCTAGACCACTTCTAATCCTTCGAAAGGGAATTCGTTACAACCGAGCAAACCCCTCTGGAATCAATCCGAGTTTAAGTAAGTTGAATAGAGGCGAGGGAAGCTGCGTGGAGCTTTGATACCCAAGGCCTCACCGCATTACAAGGCGGCGCAGTCACGCATTCAACTCACAAAAACCATCATGAACTTCGAAGTATGCTTAAAAGAGTAACCAATATTTTTCGAACGACTTTCCTATTAAGCTCGTTACCCTATCGGTCTCGTTCTATTCAAAATTTTAGGCTTAGGTTCGCGTTTGGTTTCGTTTTCCTAAGGAGGGCAAGAAGAGAACGGTGATGAAATCCGAACCCTTATCTTGTATGGCCAGTCCTTGCCCTTTACTAGGAAATTAAAACAGCCGTATTCAAGACCTCAACATATATGCATACAAAATCATCCAGTAAACCCGCTGACAGGGGATTCGCGGGTGTTCAGAATTCTTACCTCCCGTTCCAGACGGGGGATGAACCGTTGAAGTCGACTCGGGCCACTGACTCCTATGTCAGTGTACGAACCCGAGGGGCCGAGACAGTATCGTAACTGTCGTCCTTCCCTGCAAACAGTTTATATTTAATTTAACCCTTCCTTAGGGTTATTTTAAAAAAAAATGTCCAAAAGTCCAAAAATAAAGTCCAAAACGTGTCCAACAAATGAAAATTACAACAATGAAACCCTATTTACAGTTTCTAAAAATAAAAAGAAATAAAGTCTAAATAAAATAAATATGTACAAAATCTTCTTCACTCCTTGAACTCCTCTTTTCTTTCCTTCTTTGGCGAAGCTTTCCTTATATAACACTTTTTATTTCCTTGTAGCTTCGCTCCAAATCTGAAAAGAATCAAAAAAATACCAAAGGCGTAAAAAAGAACAAAAATAATAAAAATAAAACCTAAAAACAAATCTATACACAAGTCCGCGTCGGCGGCGCCAAAAATTGATAATTATTTTCAATGATGTTGTAGTAATAAAAGTTATCGTTCACTCGGACTTGATGAGATTGATTTTAATAATTAATAAAAAGAAAATAAAAGAAAAATATATACAAATATTGTCACAGGATAAAGAGATGTGCCGGGACTCAGGATTCGGCCAAACTCATAACAAAAGGTTCAAATATTAATTCTTTTAACAATTAGCGCTCAACAAATAAAAACATGGACTCTTATTTTTGCCAAGATAGATTCTCAAAAGATTGGTTGTAAATCCTAAGCATGATGTATCAAAACATTTAAGCTAAGCATACCTCATCAAATTAAATGACAACCAATTAATTCAAATCATATTTCAATTAAAATTAATGCAAAAGTCTTAAAAAAGAATTAAATAATTTTACCCATGTATGAAATTCGTCTTCCTCCGTCGTCCCAGTAATGGGATCTAGCTCATCATGTTGGAAACACGCTCAAAAGTTGATTTCATTGCTCAAAAATGGTTCTCAAATGATGAAATGGGAGAAAATAATTAAAACCGGGTGTTTGCAACGCTTATAATTGTTGCAAACACTGTTACATAGAACGATAAGGATGAACTGTGGATGTTGTTGTAGCTCTGCGACCCACTATTGACAGTCGTTGTCACTGTTGAAGAACGACGGTCTTTGGCTGTCTGTTTTTCGTGTTCTTCGTCTTCCACAGGAGCAGCAATGGCAGTTCCCTGTAACTTGATTTTCTCGATCTGTTGATGCTCTGTACCTCTCCCTAACTCTCCATCCCCCTTATGGAACCCCAAGCAACCTATTTATACATGGCAGAGATAAGAAATATCGGTAATAACTTCAAAATCATCTTCATTTACTCGGGAATATATTTTTCCCTTTTTTATCTCCTCCACGGGAATAACTCCTCTGTACGTATCTTCTCACGAGTTTATAGTTAGACAAAACTCTCCCAAATTCTCCAAACACGTGATATACACAATTAGACAGAGTCAAACTTCTCAGCACAACATCACATCGCGTGAATATCTCCCATTTCTCTGTTTCATGAAAAATTCCGTGAAAAACTCAACTTCTTCGATTCATGACTCATTACCCGTCCTGTTTTATTGTAACAGGATTATTCCAATCCAAATCAGCAACCAAGTCCGTGTAAAACACATGCAAACCAAATCCAGGGAATACCGCAGAGATAGCTCTCCCTGTTTTGTCGAGATAACGAGGATATTCTTTCCTTTTTCGAAACAAACCCTATTACCTACCCTGTTGAGACAAAACAGGGCCTAGCCAATCCAACTGCGTGACAAAATCCGAGTAACTCTGTCCAAAACTCAAACCAGAAAACATGCAGTCGAGTGATGTTTGTTTCCCGCCAAAATCCAGTTTTTGAAAGGTTGAAGAAGGTGCCCCTTAACCAGCTGTGGGGTGCGAATAGCAATGGGTTGCCCCTTAGCAATTGGGTTACCCCTTATCCAAAGTGGGAGTCCGAATAGCAAATGTCCTCCGGGGGGTGTTCCGAGCAACTTTTCGAGCCAAATTTTCCAACAATCTTTATTTCCAAAACAATACCTACAGACACACAAAACACCATAATAAGGACAAAAACGAGTACTAACAATACGAAACATTGAAGACAAATTAGACACATAAATGCGTCTATCACTTTGTCAAAAAAAAAAAAAAACAGTCCTGCAAAATATGAAAGATTTTGGAAGACTTCTAAAAAATTTAAAGCTTGATTTATTACCTTTTATTTTATTTTCTTTGATATATATATATATTTTTTAATTTATGCCATAAATTTATGTACCATCAAATCTATTATTACCTTGTCGTACTACTGTTTTTTTTAGATAAGAAGACGTTTATTTATATATAAGCGGAAGTTTGCAAAATATACAAGATAGGAGTTAATACAAGATTAACTCTTTCTAGGATGTTGAACATTACATTATCCTTTTCATTCTTTGTAGAGAAGTATCTGATTTTCCTAGATCTTACTTTCTTAGCTATTTTGTCTTCAAATTTAACATAATTCCTAGGTTTATACATAAAAGAAACCGAATCACATTGCATAAGGGAAATTGATGCTTGTCTGAGACCTCCAAGGTTGAACTTCTGGATCAGCTTCTCCTTTCAAAATTTTCATTAATGTCTGACAGTTATTAACTATGCAGCAATTTTGTAGCTTTAGTTCCTTCATCCACCTTATCGCCTCAATTCCAGCTTTAGCTTCTGCTTCTAAGGTGCAGGAAGCCCAATTGCACCCTGCGCGGCAATGCTTTCTGACTCCCGTACTATCTAGAATAGATATGGCATAACCCATAGTAAAATTAGCTTCAATAAAAGATGCATCAAAATGTATAAACCAGTCATAATTGTCACTTTCAGAGTTGTGGCTGTTGCTGAGATACTTCTTAGCATTGGTAGAAACATGACCAGTTTTACTATCCCTGTCATGTCCAAGCTTCAGATGGGATGCTCTAATGCTAATAATCAGCTTTTGCACATCAGGCACAACATTATCAAAATGAACACTGTTTCTATATTTCCAAATGGACCACATGATAAAAGATATCAGATTATGCTTTCCCTTAAAGGCCTTAACATTCATCCAGGTTTTAAACCAATGTATGACACTAGTATTTCCACTGTTTTGATATATGTTACTCGGATCAAAAGCTTGCCAGACCTTCCTAGCAAAATTATAGTTCACAAACAAATGCATTTCATCTTCTACATCATGGTTATCACATAGCATGCAGTAAGGTTTGGAATCTCTAACATATTTGGACCTATTTTTTCCCAAAGCAAGAGCATTGTTAACAACTTTCTAGCAGAACATATTCACTTTAGGAGTCATATTAAGCTTCCAAATCTGTTTTTAGAATTTGGCTTCATCTTTGTCAAAGTTAAGATTCGTCAGGAAATTATAAACAGACTTAGTAGTAAGATTTCCAGAAAGTGTCGATTTCCATCTAATTCTATCATGCTCACTTGATGCGCGTCGTTTACACAACAAATTAATTTACTTCTTTCCACACTATTAACTGGTAATATAATGGCAAGGAGTTCGTTCCCACGAAGAGCAGGGAGATTTTAGTTGTTTAAAAAGTAACCGAAAGGGGGGTTTTAGATTTTAATCAAAGTAAATGACAAAAGAAAATATAAGAGATTTGTTGTAAATAATAAGAAGAAAGATGACTAGGGAATCCTTTGCCGTCACTGAACTGAAACTTAATTGAATACAAGTTTATATATTGTTGAATTTATATT
Organism: Papaver armeniacum; assembly: GCA_023531295.1. NCBI lineage: Eukaryota > Viridiplantae > Streptophyta > Magnoliopsida > Ranunculales > Papaveraceae > Papaver > Papaver armeniacum. Next base: position 31,594 of record JAJJWW010018250.1, read on the forward strand.
GTTACCAACCGTAGAATAGCAATAAGCTCTGCTATCCCCCGGATTCCTGTTGTTCTTGGATCTTTGAAGCGCTCGACTACCAGTTTCTATCCAACTAAACCACCACGAATAAGCTCTCGAGGTGTAGATTAACGAATGCTTTACACTCTGTGAATCAGGTTGATCCTAGCATCAGACGCATAGGCTCGGCCCACTTACTAGTGTTATCTTTACACACAATTGCTTAACATAATCCCTCTGTCAGCTCTTGTGATTTACTACTTGTGTAAAGAATTGAGTGACAATTACACGTATCACCAACCCCAATACTAGTAGAAGAATTATTGATTGGTTAATTTAATTGATCACTTTAAATAACCCCTCAATATTCTTAAACATTAAAAATAATAAAGATAATCAACAATAAAATAAAACTTGAAATAAACTTGGTTTAATAAATTACAGCTTCATTGTTCGGGACTTTGAAATCATCCCTAATCAAAAAGAAGTTTAGCTACTCATAGCTAAAAAGAATTCTACAAATAAATAAGAGAGAAAGAATAAAAATAAAATTAAAGATAAAAACTCACAAGAAAAGCCAGGGACATAAACTTTATTTCTCTCTCTGTTTTTGTCTCTAGCTACAAAAGGAATAATAAAAGAAGAATGTATTTTTTTTCTTTTGGTTTAGGTAGCTATTTATAGGCTTCAAATACCCTAGCCGATCCACAAAAGTCGTAGAAGATAGAGAACAAAAATCGGCGGAGTTTATCCCAAAAGAGGTGTTCATAATTGGGTGCTGCGCGGTGTATTCCAGTAGCGTGCATATGGCTTATGAATCGTTCGATCCTCTGAGAAACCCTTATATCTTCATCCGCACCGTCGATCTATCCATCTTCAGTGATCCATGTTGCACCAAATCATCAGTAATCCCTTTAACGCGTCGAAGCTTGCGCAAAATACAGCCCACCACGTGCTTGCGTCAGATAAAAAAAAAGAATGAGTATTATTCCTCCACACGTCTTCTACTTCTCTGAATTCTTCATTAACCAATTGCCGAGTCTTCTCCTTCTCTGATTCGTACGGCCTTTGGACTTCTCATCTACACCTTCACTGCCAGACTCACTACCACCGTTCAATCTCCGGCTGGTATTACACAGCATAGCCTCTGTTCATAGCTCCTCGATCTCTACTTCATCAATCACCGTAAACTCTAGCATCACGAGCTCTTCAGCACGGCCATTAATGGCAGTAATACAAACTCGAGCCAACCACCATTATTCACTGCCATCATCGCCAGATCATCACAACACCTCAGCATCTCTGTTTCGTTTTGTAAACTCGAGCTCAGATTATCCATACTTCTTCGTCGAGCTCAAACCTATTCCATCATGGAAACAACAGCAGCAACACGACTCAGTTTTCAGCTCTACTGCCATCACGTTCAACTCCCGGTAAACCACTTCCCAATAAAATGACCATTTTGCCCTTTGCTTATGAGTTCTTGTTTTGCTCATAACTTTTTCATACGAACTCAGAATGACTCCGTTCTTTCGCCATTGTCTTCATCTTCTCGTCCTCTACACAACGAAAAGCAGAAATATTGTATTTGAACGAGTTCCAATTGGTCTTTGGCCTTTCTCCACTTATAGCTAGCTTCTTTCCTTGCACAATTAAGCACAAATTCACTTCTTTTGGATGATTTACCTAACAAAACACAAATAAAAGAAAACAAGTGTAATATACAATAATTTGCAAGAAAACCAACAAATACTAGCATGGAATTGACACTAAATATATGTGAAATATGCACTTATCATCACTTGTATCAGTGGTAATAGCTTTAATAGCATCATGATAAGAAATATCTATGTATGCATTGATAATGTTCATATCCCATTCACCACCATTAACATTCATAAGATCACAGACATTATTAGGCATATTACTATCATACAGAATAGGGGTTAGGAGTTGAGTTTGATTAGGTAGCCAGAAATCAGACCAAATGTTAATCGCTTCACCATTATTTACTTGCCAGGTATAGTTAGATTTTATTACTGCCAGACCTTTTTTGATACTGTTCCAAATCCATGAGTTCTTATGCTTTCTCGTTTTCTTTAAAGGGTGATGTTTCCTGAAATATTTATGCTTAAGAATTTTATCCCACAACTTATCTTGATTATGTAACAGCCTCCAGGACAAATTAGTTATTAAAGCTAGATTGTGCTTATGCGGGATTCTAATTCCTAATCCACCTTGCCTAATATCTTTGGTTATACTAGGCCACGCTTTAGGGTAGTAGCATTTCTTTTTATTCTTTTTCTGCCACCAGAAGTCTCTCTGGATCTTATCAAGGTTATCTAAAGTTTTTTTAGGGAAAGAGAGACACTGCATTTGATGATTAGGGTAAGCACTAAGGACATGTTTTATTAGGACAGTGCGCCCAACTTGATTGAGCATTTTCCCAATCCAAACTTGTAGAACAGTGTAGTATTTGTTGAGCAGAGGTTCAAAGTTGTTCACTTTATTCTTATCAAAGAAAAGTGGCGTTCCTATATATTTGTCATTTTTAGAAATTTTTCTAATTTTAATGATTTTAGAGATGATTTTACAGTACTTGTTATGAATCTTAGGTGTGAAATAAACACCCGATTTATTGAAATTAATGACTTGACCAGTCATTTCACCAAAAGTGTTAAGTATATTAACTAAGTTTTTCGCTTCAGTCAAGCTTGCTTTTGCAAATAAAAAACAATCGTCAGCAAAAAAACAGGTGAGAAACAGGGGGTGCAGATTTTGCTACTTTAACACCAGTAATCTTTTTATCCTTCTCGGCTTTTGAAAGAATTTTAGAGAGCACTTCCATACAAATGATGAACAGATAAGGGGACAAATGGTCCCCTTGTCTAAGCCCTCTAGAAACAGTGAACCTTTCACCAGGCACACCATTAAGAAGAACTTAAAAAGAAGTTGTAGTGACACATTGCATAATAAGGTGGCACACATCTTCACAAAAACCAAAAGAGAGCAGAGTTTGATATAAGAAATCCCATTCTATCCTATCAAAGCTTTAGAAAGGTCAATTTTTAAGGCCATGTAACCAGTTTTATTTCTAGAGGTATTCATAGAGTGTAAAATTTCGTGAGCAACAATTATATTGTCAGTAATCTGGCGACCAGGAATAAAAGCAGACTGATTTTGTGAGATCAGTTTGGAAAGAATTGGCTTCAGCCTATTAGTTAAAATTTTTGAGATTATTTTATAAGTAGTATTACTAAGGCTAATGGGATGAAAATCACTGGGAGTAGCGGGGTTCTGCACTTTAGGGATCAAAGTTATATAAGAATAATTCATTTCTTTGAGTAAAAACTTTTTCCTGAAAAAATCTTGAACCATATTAGTAATATCTTTTTTAACAATCTCCCAGATTTCTTTGAAAAAACCAGGCGGGTAACCGTCTGGACCAGGAGCACCCCATTGATTCATATTAAAGAGAGTATTTTTAATTTCTAGCTCATCAGGAATGCTGATGAGGTTATTGTTCTCATTCTCATTGATACAAGTTTCAATGAGGTTCTTTAAGGTGTTAAGGTGTTGCGCATTACTAGTAGTACTAATAGATTTGAAGTGTTTGATTAGCAATTTATGTAATTGAGAGTTATCATCAATCCATAGACCAGTATCATCTCTGAGAGTGTGAATGTAGTTTATTCTCCTTCTGTTGTTAGCATAATGGTGAAAAAATGAGGTGTTACGGTCAAAATCTCTAATGAATTTATCTTTCGAAAGGTGGGTCCAGTAATCATACTCTCTGTTATACCAGATTTCAAGATTGTTCTGAGCATCTTTAATTTCGAGCATAGGCAAAGGATTTATGGAATGCAAGTATTCCATTTTCTTGTTAAGTTTTTCAATGTTATTAAAGATGTTTCCAAAGACAGTTTTATTCCATTCAGAAAGAGAATAAGAAATATTTTTAAGGTTTTTTTTGCAAACTGTAAGCACAAGAACCTCTAATATTACAATCCCAGTTATCAGACACTTGTTTTCTAAAGCTATCATGACTAAACCAAGTTCTAATAATCCTAAAAGGTTTACGAGTGTTTACTTTTACAGGTTTACAATTTAGCAAAATTGGGGTATAATCAGATCCCACTCTAGACAAATGACTAACAATAGCATTAGGAAACATGGAAAACCAAGTATGGGAAGAGAGAACTCTATCAATTCTTTCCTTAATATTTTCTTGACCTTCTCTATTATTGACCAAGTGAAGGGAATGCCTTGAAATCTAAGGTCCATAAGTCCTAAGTTTTGTATATTATCATGAATAAATTTATTAATATGGGTGTTATCATTTCCACCCTGTTTATCATTAACATGCAATATAAAGTTAAGGTCTCCTATGATGATCCAAGGAGTATTTGGGTTCAGCTTACAGAAGTGGTTAATTCTATCCCATTGCATTCTTTTTCCTAAATCATTAAGGGAACCATGCATACATACAACATTCCAATAATTGTTAAAACAATCATGCACTTTAAGAAAACAAATATCAAAGAATTCAGCAATGCAAATAACTTTAATATTGTTGTGCCAGGCAATGAGCATCCCACTAGAGAGTCCAATTCTAGGTATAGCTAACCAGTCATGAAACTTTAAATTCCTAGCTAAGATGTTCATATTATCTTTAGTAGCTTTAGTTTCTGCTAAGAAAATAAAATCAGGATTCTGTTTCTTGAGGATATAGTTTAAATGGTTTCTAGTGAGTGGTTTTCCCACCCCCTGCACATTCCATGATAGCAACTTCATTTTCAGATGTAAAAGAACACTTATTGCAAGGTAATTTAAAAGTGTGTAACTTAAAACTGAGTAAAGATTATAGGTATCAAACCAAAGCAAAGACTCACAGTAGTATGGATTCAAAGCGGTAGAGGGGTAAAATTTTTTAAAGTTAGGATAAAAAATTGGTGTAATGTAAATTCTAGTTATGAGATTAAGAAGAACCTGGAAAATTGGGAGATTTTGGGTTCTAGCTCCACAGTCAAAGTAGTAGCCCCATCATTCTTATTATCATTGTCATTTTCTGCATTTGACATCATCATCACCGCATTGTTAGACGAGGTCTCCCCCACTTCCATATTTTGAGCAGAATCACCATTCACCACCTCCTCAGCAAGCACATGAAGTGCTCTATATATCTCTTGAAAGTATCCATCCATTTCCATGGCTTCTAGGATTATATCTTCTTTCCTTCTCCTCTTATTTGATCTGATGTCATTTCTATGAACTTCCGAGATATAAGATCCACTATTCGAGTTCTCACCAACAGAATTTTAGATGACATGCTTATTAACCTCCACATTTTCTTCTGCTTCTTGAGTTTCATTTTCTCATGAATCTCCATTATTGTCTTCTGCAGCATCATTATCTTCCACCAAAACATTCAATACTGGATTTTGGTTAGCCTGACCTTCTTCCCCATCTTGAATATCCATATTTTGTTGTATTACTTGAACTAGCTCTTCCACTTGTTCTTCAAATGGGTCTACTCCTTGCAGATTCAGAACAGACACAACTATCCAAGCCATATTGGCTATCAACCCACAATAGTTTTCATTATGATTAAAAACATAACAATGCCTGCAAGTAGCCGTTGGGAAACCCAAATAGAAGATTGAAATTTTGATTTTTTCTCCATCCTCCAAGGTGATGTACACTTTTCTAACAAGTGGTAGGTTAACATCCAACCTGACTTTTACTTTAACCACTCCCGTAAGGTCTCTATTATAGATAGTGATAGGTTCACCATCTTGTGATGCGATGAGGTGTGGGATATCATCTCTATCCAGGTCATCTCTGAGTCTAAACTCGATGTAGAAAACTTCAAACTGAAAAATTGCTCTTTGCACATTCATATGGAATTGTCATGGAAGTAACACCAGTAAGTATCCTCCAATTGAGTGTGGCCTCTCCCTCAGAACTCTTTGAAATATTTCTCTAGAATGTATTCGAAAGATAAATACATTTCTTCTTCCAGTTGTGATGACAACTACTTCATTTTGTGCACCCCATCTTTGTCTAATTGAGTAGCTAACCACATTTCTAGTAACTTCACTTTCTCTGCAGATATAACCAATCAGTGCAAATGAATCAACATTCCTTCCTTTTCCTTGCAGACTCACATGCTTGTTGTTCCTTTTGGTTGAACCTTTGTTTCTTTGTGGGTTATTGGAGATAGCATCAGTACTTGTTGAGGTGGAAGCCATTAAATTGAACCAAGTATTTAGCTGAAGGGTTTTATGATCAAAGGTACTTGGCTTTTTTGGAATTTTTTGGTGGTAAAGCAGTATCAAGGTTTTTTGCAGCTGAATTAGAGACTTATGTGTTCTTGTGACACACATAACAAAGCCATGGGATTGTATATAAACTGATTTCCAGTCAAGGCAGGATTCTGAATATTGCCAAGTGTTTGCCATGCTAATGACTTGGAATTGAAGCAAAAAACAGTGTATAAAAACTTGGGGAGAAAGCTGAAAGCCGACCTTGAGAGAATCAAAATAGAATGATTACTGAGATGGTTGTAAAAATTGGATTACTTGCACGGGTAAGTGTAGAATACGAGGCGCTCGCAGCCACTGAAGCAATTTCACTTCGCTTAAAAAAATAAGAATATATGAGTTTGCAGCAGAAATTTTTTAGGAGGATCTTTTCAGGCTGACAATGATTTGAGAATAAGAATATAGGTCGTCACCACCTCAACTGCTTCTGCAAAGAAAACCCTATTCCTCCCAACCAGGCTTGGGAAAGGAGAGAAGGGATGAAATCTGAAAATAGACGCAATTACAAAGAAATCAGTAAGAGATTAGCTCGAGGTAATCATAATAATTAAAAAATTGAAAATTGAACCTATAAAACTAGGGTTCCTAGCTTCATAAGAAAAAACAAAAGATTAAAACAACCACAAGGAAACAAAGATTAAATTAAAGACTGAAATCAGTAATGGGGATTCGATGTAAACAAGAAAGACCATAATCATGTATATGCAGGGGAGGGATTAGAGGGAATTTGGGAGAATTTTTTTGTGAGTTGCAGATCGGCATCGCCCGAGTTATCGCCCGATTTAGGTTCCGCAGCCTGAGAAACCGAGGGGTTGTTAGTCATGTCTCCGTAAATTGGCAACATGAACGAAATAAATCTCCACCAATTTGTCAATTAACTGTGGAATTTTATATGGTGCATATCTCATTAAATTGAAGAGTCTGGTTTTTGAAAGTATATGAGAATAGAGATAGGAGGGTGCTTGTTATTTTTTATGTCTTGTAGTTTTCACTCATCTTTAGCATTCTTGTCGTACTACTGTCTCGCTCTACACATGGTGATTAACTCCTTACTACCAAATTACCATGATCGCCATTTTATAGCTAGTGCCTAGTGTACTAACCTACGGTAACTACTAACCATTTAGACTAGAATCAATTCCTCCCTTCTTGGTGGTACGAGTATGCTAATTAAATATTTGACCCGTGAAAAATCTAATTGCATACCATAAATAAATACATGTACATGTAAATAAATATAATGATAATTGTATCCGACAATATCACAATAAATGTGTACTTATTTTAGATTATGATTACCACTCAATTTATATATTAAGCGAAAATGTTATATAACCAGCTGAGTAACAGCTAAAATAACAACATTTCTGATCTGGCCACTTATGTGGCGGAATGAGCTTTGCCACATCATTGTAAAAAAAAAAATCTTAAAAAAAAGAAGCAATAGACAGACGAGAGTTAGTTTTTCCTCTTTCGTCGAAATTATTTGCAAACATATTAAATCTAGATAACCTATTTTGAAATTTTTCATACAGCCGGATAAATCAAGTATACCATCATGAACCAGCAAAAGCCTTCTTTCATATTTTGATTTTTTTTCTCTTCTGCTGCCAAAAGCAGAAAAGCTTTCACTTCTATCATCGATTATGGTTATCCGCCATTGATGGTAAACTACAGTAACTTATTCATCTTCATTGAGATAGAAAAAAAAATGATAGCCTAAAAAATATAAAATTCCCAATCACAACTTCTAAACCTGATTGTTTGTCTATTTTTTATCGTTCATACAATCATAATTTCTAAACCTGATTATTCGTTTATTTTGATTTGCCATAATAATTATTAAAAAAAAACAAATCCACGAAAGGAATCTCAAGGATTATCGGTAAACAATCTTATGATATTACTGAAACTGGACCTTGAAAATTAATATGGGATTTCAAATCATGATATCGCTGTGAAGAAAAGGAAAGAAGAGAAAGAGAAGTATGTTTCGGAAAGAAAAATGTACAAAACAGTCCCTAGTATTAGGACCCGATTCACAAAAGCATCATACTGTTACAAACTATTAACAAAATGGTCATACCTCATTTAAGTAGAGGGTTAAGTGGTGACTCACAGTTAAATATGTTAATGAAATTACCTATGTATCCTTTCTATTTAACCCTCTATACATAATTTCAAATTTTGCCTTCATTATAGTTTATTTGACGGTGGTGCTATTTGTAGGTGGTGGTGCCGCTGCTTACACACCGTAACACCGCATTCGGGATCTTTAAACCACATTCAGGTTCGTTACACCGCATTCAGGTTCGTTACATCGCATTCACCCAAGGGGTTCACCGCTTCCCCTCTGAGGTTTAGTGAAGATTCTTAAGCTTCCACCACCACCACCACCGCTTCATCACCACCACTTCAACTAATTAGTTAAATGGAAAGGGTATTTTGAAGGAGGGTATTTTAGTAAAAGATAACACCGTTTTATTCAAAAGTGTTAAATCGGATGGAAGTATGACTATCTTGTAAACGAATTACAAAAGTATGATCATTTTGTGACCCAATTACAAAAAGTATGACCATTCTGTAAATGGCCCTTTCGGAAACCTAAACTCTAGTTTTCATCTCAATAGTTCAGTACTTCTTTTCTTTATTTTGGTTTAATAGATGTGATGTGTTAAGAGCCAAAGATCCACATCTGCGCAATACGATTGCAACGTCAAAATCGTGGTTAAGCAGATGTTATTCAGCTGTTCAAGTAGTACGGTTGTATATTAAAATGTGTACTTATTTTTTATTTTAATTTGCAATCAGTATTTCTCAAGAATTATTTTTGATTGGATAAATTTTAAATTTATTAGATAAATTTTTAGATTTGTCATGTTAGGTTGTTATAAAATTCTATAGAAATTTTGTTTTCACAACTTTTTAGGACTCTACAAATCTCTTTAAGAATTGGGCCAACTCTACAGAACTGTACAAGTATTTCTCTAACTATGTAAAACTCTCTGAAAGTTGTTATTTTTCAGGACTCTTTTTAAATCTATACAAATCTACCAAAGTATTTATTGAGTAAACCTCTACAAAAAGCTAAATTCCAATTTCTATCTCCATTGTTGATTTCACACAGATCAGCCACAGGTAACATCCTACATTCTACTGATTTTATACAGAGCTGGGAATAAAGTCTTCAAAGATTGGCCATTTAGCCAGTTGTCGTTCCAAAATTAACTTGTAATGAAGTGTTTTGCTTCACCTCATCACTGCATTTAAGAATACCAACCCATAAGCTTTTTCCTGTAGCTTTAGAAGTAGGATTAGGAAAGAAATCACTAGCATTGCCACCAAATTTGTGATTCACAATTCTTCACCATAAAGATTTCTCCTCATTTCCATATCTCCATATCCATTTTGTAGGCAGAGCCCTATTCATTAGTCTTAGCTTCTTGATACCCCTTCCTCCTCATTCGTTTGGCAGATTTATCCTCTTCCAACCTACCCAACCCTTATTTGGCTTATTATTCAAAGTTCCCCAAATAAATTTTCTCATTATTCTCTGCATCGCTTCTCAACAGAAGCAGGCATCTGAAAAGGTGACAGATGATAAATAGGAAGGCTGCACAAAACATTCTGAATTAGCATTAACCCCACCCTTTGATAAATACTTCCTTTGCCAGACACTCAACTTATTTTGAAACTTTTGAAGAATCACATCCCAAACCCCAGCTGACTTAGAATTACTTCCTAAAGGAATACCCAATTACTTCATTGGAAAATTAGCCATAGAACAACCAAAAATAAATGCACTATCAGCTACATGCTCTGCATTCCCCACAACCACCACTGCACTCTTCTTGAAGTTAACTTTGAAACCAGAGATGAGCTCAAAGCTAACAACACATTTTTCAAATTCCTTACTTGTTCAACATCATCATCTAAAAACGCTATAAGATCATATGCAAACTGCAAATGATTGATCTCAAGTGCATCAGACCCAACCTTGAAACCAGATAATAAATTTAGAGTAGTTGCCTTCTTGATCAGAACAGATAATACTTCTACCACCATGATAAAAAGAAAAGGAGACATTGGGTCTCCTTGCTTAATACCTTTGGAAATTCTAAAAAGAGAGGATGCAGACCCATTTATAGCCATTCCAAATCTTGTACTTGATAAGCACCATCTAATCCAGTTTCTCCAAGTAACACCAAAACCAAACCTTGCCATTGTATAGTCAAGACAACTCCAGCTAACACTATCAAATGCTTTCTCTAAATCCACCTTCAAAATCAAACCAGGTTTGCATTCTCTTTCTCTTGAATCTATAAGCTCTGAAGCAATTAAAATTTCATTTGTTATGTGCCTACTATCTACAAATGCACCTTGAAACTCTGAAATTATGGAAGGAATTACTAATTTCAGCCTGTCTGCCAACAACTTTGATGTGATTTTATACACACACCCTATCAAACTAATTGGCCTAAAATTACGCATAGAAGTAGCTCCCTCACACTTAGGCATAAGAATAATGAATAAGATTTCATTAAAAGGAAACTAAGACTCGTGAAGATCCTGGATTACAGAACTGGTACAGCCATAGAATATAAAGGAATTGTTCCTCCTAATATTAGATTTATCTACTGACAGTTTATAATGAATATATGCTGGGGGATTATGGTCCCAATCCGAAACTGAAGGTAAAGTTTTTGCAAATTTCGCTAAGGAATGTGCAACCGCATTTCCTGTCCCAGGAACAAAACAAAACCCCAAAAATATTGGACAGGAGTCTGCTACTTTGTCTGCTTCATCCAATAGAGTTCTGCCGACATATTTCTGAAAAGGTGTCGTTTAGATACATGAAAAGACTTGCATAGTCGCCTTCATTACTGAATTGCTTGATATTCTTTTCCTTTGCTAATATGCTGCTTGAAGAATGACTATAGCTTCTGCTTCTTGCGCATCTGAGCTTGATGATGGTCCTGTTATTCCTCCTTCGAAACTACCTGCATCATCTCTTAGTATTAAAGCAAAGCTAGAAGGTGAATGGGCAGACACCCAAGCTGCATCAACGTTAATCTAAGACAATGTAACTCCGGTGTTGTCCAAGGAATGTTAGTTTTTTTTTACTGGATGATTGTTGCTTTTCTTGAGAGAAGGTTTCTTTGACCAATATTGAATATGGCCTTGAATTTCTAGAGACGGTTGAGTAGAGGTTTTAGATTTTCTTTGAAAGACTATTGCACCTTTCTTTCCATATGAACCAAATTTTAGTAGGAAAAGGTTCAATTGGTATCACCTTGTTTTTGTTTTGAATCCAATTTTTGCATAAATCAAGAATGCAGAGAGAAGGATCAATCTGAATTCTTACTGCCCGCCTAATTTAATCTTGCTGGATTGATTAAATTACTGGATGGGAATGATCTGAAGATACCTGACAAACTACATTGCCCACAAGTGCAAATAAATCAATAGATTCAGTACAAACAGATCAAATTAATTTGATGCATTATACAGAAATTTTTCACTAAAATCTTCACTCAGGTGAAATAGTTTACATGTAACTTAATCAGTTGTTTTCTTATTTGTTTCCAAGGCGCCTCCCTTTGGTTTTCTGCTCCCTGTTTGTGCCAAGCAAAAAGTTGTCTTCTCAAAAATAAGATCTCTATTGATTTTACAGTATGTGGAATGACTTTTCTTGGTATGATGTTTTCCAAGTAACGTAGACAGATATACACTTTACAAAATGATGCAGCTTCCTCCTTGTTCCCTAAAGAAGAAGGTTGATGATTCAACAAAGTGTTGGTTAGAAGAACAAAACCACATTACGAACTTAGCAGACTCAAAGAATCATAAAATGAGGATGATGATACCTGAGAGATTTTGGATCTTCATAGTAGCTTAAAGCTTGTTCAAACTTAAGCCAAAGGGGGCCAGTCTCTTGAAGTTTAACGTTCTCCGGTCCTCCAAGATAAGCTTGAATGACAAACTGAGGACTTCGTTCCCTGTTTTGCAGCATAGTTCCAGTGAATAAATGAAGGTTCCAATTTTTTACCCAGAAAAAAAAAAAGATCAAAGAACTTTATTAATTTTAATACTCGGCAACACACCTTCCTTCATATTTGTTTAGCCAGACCAAGTAAGCTGCAGCGAAGTACATGGAAGCGAACGGGTTCAGAAGATCCTCAACAGAATCAATTTTGTATGCCTTGCAACCAAGTTCCCTAAATATTCCAAAGAACCAATTAAAAATAAAAGATCATACCAGCTTTGAATGATCCCAGGCTATTGGAAAGAAGATAACGAACACAAAAGAAAAAAATAATCTTCAAGCAATACGATAAGTTAGCTACATCAATGTCATTTACAGACCTGTGAAGCCAGACTGCTTTTTCATAATCAATCCCCATGATGCCAGTGTGAGAATCAATACCATCCACAAAACGCTTGCCATTGACCTCTGCAAGGGCAGATAGCGCAGTCTGCAAACAAGAGCATTTCACAAGATAACATCATTATTTGAGTAAAAAAATCTAGTCTTTCTTTTGTTTCCACACTTGGTTTACACCTAGTGCATATATTGCTAGTAGTTAGAAATATAAACAGTACTAGTCTTGTATCAGTCTTCATCATTAATAATAAAATCCCGTTTCCTTATCATCATCATCAGTTAGGAATAGAAACCCTAAAAAATTCTTTGATCCTCTCTAGTAAAACCGACCAAAATAAAATATAAAAAAATCATCAAAATCATAAAATTTCATCACAACTTAAGATTCTTTAAGTATCTTCAAAAAAATATATACTCACCGAAATGGCAAAGGACAAAGGTGAAATGGCAAAGGACAAAGGTACAGCCAACTTTCTGTGATCATTCTATTAAAAAATTTAGTAATGGTTTTATACAACACAAGCAATATCTTCACCAGAGTGGTTGTGACGAACCGAAACACTCATTTTGACATTTTCATAGTTCAGATCACCTTTTGAAAATTCTTTCGTGGAATAACCTAACACATAATAATCTCAGCATTATACAAGCAGCCCAGGTTGAAAAGTCCCGCAATGATTAGATGTTGGCACACAGATATTAGAAGTCTACTATTTTGTTAATTACGAAAGTTTGACATATCTAGTGAGAATCAAATTAGGACCACAAGACCCACAACAGTTGTGATCAAATTAACTCCATAATCATTTTTAATCCATGTTAGTTTTGGATAAAGATTACCAAACAATTGAAATATAAAGAAAACCTTGTCCCGACCCAAGTTAATGAAAATTTATTGTACCTTTCATAGTCTGATATGTACCGTTTCATGACTATCTATAAGTTCATGGCTCCATAGTGACTATAAAGGAGGTAGTGACATTAGCAGTGATAATGTTAATGGATCTGAGGATGAAGATAGTGATGATGGTGGTGCCATTTTATTCATTAAGGAACACGCCAGGATGATGGTTGCATGGTGGTGCCATTTTATTCATTAAGGAACACGCCAGGATGATGGTTGCAGTATATCAGTATAAAAAGTGAACCTTTCTCAACAAATTTACTTATCATATTCAAAGGAATGGAGGTACTTACAGGTCTGATTCCACTGTCACTGAAGTGCTTAGAAACGATAATTTCAGCAATTGCCTGCGAGAGAAAGCAAGTGTAGAATATAACAAGCGCAAGATATATTAAGATATGAAATGTTTCAAAATGTCTTTTTTTTTTACCTCATCACCAACTAGTATTAGAAAAAGAAAAGAGCACCTTGTCAAAACAATTGGTGATACCTTACTACTGGCATTCATGTACTCACGTCACCTATGGCAAACAGCCGTTGAACATCTATCACGATTATAGATTTGACTGTTAACATAGTTTCACCATCGTTGCCTAAGTTACCAGTCCTCGAGGTTTCGCCAAAAGGACACATTTAGTCGATTACTATAAACAAGTTCATTCTCTATTCAATCTTTGGTAAAGCAACTTGAACTATGTAATAAAAGCGAGATCAGACTTTAATTTACCTGCGTCATTACTCACTTAGGCATCCCCTTGAACAATGCAGATGATTAATCGTATTAGGCACATGTAATGTTTGAAAAAAGTTCTTATGCAATCTACTAATATAATTCTAGTCAAACTAAGACAACAATTCAAGGTCTGGAAATTTAAACTAATAACAGTTTGGCAGAAAAGTAATGGTGAAAGTGAATAAGAATTAGTCCAGAAAAAAACTTTATAGGATACTTCGTAGGATAGGTGTGACATATCACCTAACATACATTCTACTTGTGAGCTTTGCAAAATAAGTAACATAGAAGGTCCAGAAAAGAACTAAAAACTCCAACATGGGAAAGAGTTAATAATTTTAAACCGATGTTAAGGAGAAGAAAAAAGGGAAACCAAACTGGTCATACACAAACGAAATAAAATCATATATGAAGGCTCATGATACATTCATTTCTACTTATACAGTTAATCTTACCCTCAATTCTGGCCGAGAAAGGTATGGCCTTTTCTCTGGATCATGTGAAAAGCGCACTTTTCCTCGTAGCTCTCCAGATTTAGTCCATTCTCTGAGCACATCAGAATCCTTCCACAACTCTTCCATGTCTTCTGGCGAAGCTCTTGAGTCCCAGTATCTCCATTCACCTGTTTTCTCATGAAGATGAAGGTTAGTTGACTGCCTGACAGTCGTAAGATTTCTGAAAGAGAAAAGAATAAATTCCCATCAAGTTAGCTAAAGATTTGCAAATATACGTAGCGACTGAAACATTGAGAAAATAGAATTATGCTGAGAATATAAAATCCTAAACCAAGGCGCAAAATATTGCTCTCGTTAGTACTGTGTTTGGCATGAAGCATCATTGAAAGGTGAAGTTCCAAATGATTGTCTAATGTCACATGAGAAATGATACCTTTATTCTGTGGAACATGTACAGCAGGAGCAGAATCGTTAGGCACTGAAGAATGATTCTCGAACATCCGTCTGCAAGACAATCAGAAAATATTAATCAGTTTTGTTTTTGTATTAGTGTGGCACTTAACCAGGAAGCATACTTGCAGGGTCACAGACCCAGAGCCAATAACCTCAAGGAAGAAGAAGACAGACACATGCATAATTAAGATAGGTGATATGCGAGCTAATAGAAGCCATAAATCAGATAATCAACCGAAACTAGAGAAGGGCCAAAAAGCTTCTAACGTTCCTGTAAGAGACTACAAATAGATTAAGAGCCCTCTGATCAAGCTCGTAAAATTGTTAGCAGAGAATCGGTACGACAGTAGCACCTTACTCTCAAAAAAAAAAAAAAAAAACTCAAAACAGACCATATCTGCTCCTTTACTGAAAATTCCAGATTTATGTTGCATTTTCCAAATCAAGCACCCAAATGAAACAAGTTTCTAACTGAGATAGAGAGATAAAGCAACAAAAGCTCTTTCCAATAATTGGGGAAAAAAGAATCCCTGTATAAGTTCTAGAGTTATTCCAGCCTAGACAACTCAACAGTCAACACCCTTCCCATAGAAGCCAGCTGCTTATCTGTACTGCATTCCAGATATGCCACGCCATTAAGTTTAAGGAACATCAAAAAACCATAATACCTTTGATTAGGGTCTAACCTATGGTTCTAGCATAATTAAATTCATACTATTGGAGTTCAAGCATACCAAATAAGTGCACCGTGCTTTTTATGAAACCAAATGACCAGATAAATGTAAGATGTAAGTAAGCAATTTCTTTTATCTGCATCTGTTTTTGGAGGCCCACATGAAGATAATTCATGGGGTATTTATCATGTGGATAATTTTTTCACCACAGACATCATCCTGAAATACAAAAACACTTCGGATCATCTAAGACTTTCAGCCCCGTTACTGTAAGAACTCTATCGGTTTTTAATGCAGTTAAAAGTTCATGAACGAGTTTTTTGGTGTGGTGATAATAAATTTTTGGACTGGAACACTCACACAGATGGAAAAAAAATGAACCATCTTCTAGTGGCCTACACAGAGGGTTTACTAGTCATGTCTGATAATGGTGAAATTGCAAATTCCTAAGGTCAGAATCAAATTACTGAAACCATTTTATTGATTCCAAAATGTCGTATACATATCAGAAGATTTCAAAACAGAAACCAGGATTTTATGCACAACAGATCTCACGCATTGTTGTGCAGCAATCCAATATTATAGTCACGATTATGGAATATTAACAAAGCTAGCAGATAAAACTTTTTAAATCTTCAAGTATGCATATGTTAAAACACTCAACCTCCTAGATGGCAGACTCTGCTTCACCAAAAGGTATCTTCGCCAATAATCCAATGTTGACTTGTGATTAGCTTTCTTTGGGCCACCTCTATAAGCCCTCACCACAAACTCTTCGTTCCTATCTCTGAAAACACCAGCCGCAGTATGAAAACACTGAAGAAAGTTTTAAGAAATGTGGTTACATCTTATTAAAAGATAGCATCACTATTGAATAGAGACTGAATTATTGGTATCATACTTTCCATCATAACTTGATAACCACTTGAGGTATGCTGCACCAAAATAAACATTTATAAAAGGCTTGTGCAATAGCTCCAAGTTCCCTTCAATTTGATAGGTCTGGTAACCATTCTCCCTGGAAGAAATTCCAGAGCTTCGTTAGCCTAAAGATATAATGCATTGTGGCACTTTTTGAAATCTTTTTAACTTTGGATTTCGAGAAGCAATTGTTATGTCATTTAGGCATACCTCACTAGCCACTCTGCAGTTTTTGGTAGAACCTGCATTATCCCCACAGTGGTGTCCTTAGTTTTCTTATTGTACCGCATTGCAAGAGGTTGTCTATCACTTTCAAGTTCAGAAATAGCACAAATCATGTCCTGCAAAACAAAGTAAGGAAGCAAAACTTTGGAAACTTTAAATCAAAATTGCAGTGAATACATCTAAGCCTTTAAAACTGAAAGCACAAGAATATGCATCAATGCAGAAATCACATACTGGGGTCATAAAATTAGAAAATGTTACATTTCCAGAAAGAACTTAATAGATTTGATGGAATAAGAAATATCATTTATGGTGTTTTTAAAGAAGTTCAATAATGATATAGCCATTAGAAGATTACCGGATCAATCTGTGATAAGAAATGCCTACGAGCGACAATCCCAGCCACAGCCTGATACACACCAAACAATAAACAAGCAAAAGTAGAACAGTCAAGGCAGGATTACAGATACATTATCTGATGGTGAAATATAAGAGACTAGAAAAATGTTTGGAGTCCCGTCTAAGTGAACTTCAGATTGGTATAATAACTAATACATCATATTGTCCTTGGCATGCAAACACTACTGAAAGAGACTAGAAAAATGTTTGGAGTCCCCGTCTAAGTGAACTTCAGATTGGTATAATAACTAATACATCATATTGTCTTGGCATGCAAACCCTACTGAATGAAATCAGCAGCGTAAACAAATGTGTCATCATTCATCAAACAGGGGATGTAAATTACTCATCTACCTTCATCTCAGTCTGTGTGAGAAATGCTTGTCCATCAGGATCGCGTGACAAGTGAACTTTCTGTCCTTTCATTTCTCCTGCATCAATCCATTCCTTACTCACCTCCGGATCATTCCACATTTCTTCCATGTCTTCTGCATCGAGGCAATCATCCCAGTATTTGAAGCTAACACCCATCTTAGCAAATACGCTTATGTCATCTAGCATCAACAGAAGACACCAATGTAAAACAAAGAAAGACAGTGCAGTTATAATTACACAGATACGAGAAAATCATATCCTAGCTCTTAATAATTGAAAGCTAGGTAAGAACATTTCACAAAACAGTGTTTCTGAGACAGTTTATCACCATCAGCTCTTAATATCCGAAAGGTGATTATGAGATTTAAAATATTCGCGACATGGTATCTCTAACAGGCAAATTCATTCATACAGTCGATAAGCGTCATCAATATAAGGTAGATTGTGGATAACTTGCATGAAAATGCAAACAAATTAGTCGTATTAATATATGATTCCAACCACCGGAAATCTCTAATGAAAACTACAATCTAACTATCTCAGGTACATTTTTTTTTTTTTTTTCATATTCTTCATTTTTGAGAAACCTAAACTTTTCAATTGAAATGAAAATAATTCCACCTAATTAATTTATATTACCATTATTTAACAAACATTTTGTAGTATTTCTCAGTTTGGTTCCCTATGTAGATGCAGATTAATCAATCAATATAATGGTAATGGAAAAAGAAATGGTGAAAGAGAAAAGATGAAATTAAAGAATTTTACCAGCAGTAGAAATGGAAATTGGTTGGAGTTCCTGTGGAGAGAGATAGAGATGGAGAGGGAGAGGGAAAGGGAAAGAACGAGAGAAAGATAATCTGTGTACGACCGGTCGCCGGTGAAACAAAAATGACACCACAATGACACCCTAATTTCTGCCTAAAGAAAGAAAGAGAATAAAAATGTAATACTCCTTCCGTATTAGATAATTAATAGGGGGAAAGCCACTTTTACAAGGGAAAGGTGACCATGTTCTAATCTTGTTGACTTTGGGTCAATATGGGGTGAATTTAATAATAAGCTTTCCCCTATCAATAATTCCATTTCACCCTTCACCCTGTATATTGTACATCAACATAACCTAACCCAAAGTGTAACCAATGAAAATTCTTAAATCATCTGTGATTAAAACATGAACAATATGGAATTGACCTGATTTCTTATTGCTTCATAAACTGTAATTTTCCTCCTGTATAGGGCTACCCCGACAACACTTCTTGTGTCTGTCGTTACATGTTTAATTCCACTCACCTATCAAGGAAAAGAGAATTGACGCCATTATAAAGGAAAAGAGAATTGAACTAACTGATTAATGGTCACCTTAAATTGTTGATTTGCTGGAGATTTAGTATAACAATGATATTTTTCTTCCGTTCGCTTCAATATCTTTGGGATTAAGATAATAATCTATGAACACTTGAACATACTTGATGTTGTTAGGGTTTTACGGTTTCCATAGTTTGGGTAAAGGATTATACATGAACTCAAAATCCAAGAGAAATTATTGACGAGGAAGCTTAATTTTAAATCCACCCAAAGTCAGATAAGTTTGACAAAAGTCAGCTTTCCCTCTAGTAAAAGTGGCTTTCCCCCTATTAATTATACCGTATTAGGTGACCT
The DNA here is from genome assembly GCA_023531295.1 of Papaver armeniacum. NCBI lineage: Eukaryota > Viridiplantae > Streptophyta > Magnoliopsida > Ranunculales > Papaveraceae > Papaver > Papaver armeniacum. Next base: position 51,103 of record JAJJWW010018250.1, read on the forward strand.
GGTTAAAGTTTGCACAATTCTTAAGGCCAACTAATATCCCTTAGCTACACTTTAAAGTTGATCACATCTAATCCACCTTGTAGCCAAGGGAAATCATACGGAAACTCAGTTTTCGTGGGATTATCTACTTTACGGAAACCGAGTATCCGTGCAATATTCAACCGATACTTAGTATCCATTTCTAGTTTTCACTATTTTACACTAATACTTTTCTTTTTCATTGTTTTTATTTTATTAAACGAATCTATTTGCACGGAAACTAACTTTCCATTTTGTTTCACTAAGGGGTGCCTTTTTCCCATAATGAGATGACTTTTGGACGCATTTTTCTACGCTTCAAATAAGGGATATCCCTTGCTATGACATGCCTCAACAGTGGCGCACAATCATTGCGCAACACTGAAGTTGTAGCTTGGCAGATGGAGCTACACAGTCTGACGATGTAGCGCCAACATGGCTGAGACAAGAAAGACTACTTAGCAAATGCAATACGACGCGATGGTATTGCATATCCTTATTCAGAGTTAGCCCAGCTCAAGGAAAGTGTAAAGGATGAAATGCAAAGTCATGAGATGACTTTGGCATCGTTCCAAGCATTATCCAAGGCTTGGACAATGCATATGCAACAGTGGCGTTGCCAAATGCGCCATTTGTGATTATTGCTCGCCAAAAAGAATGCAAGTGATGCATATGAAGCATGAAGTTGAACTAAGCAAGTCAAGACTCAGTTGGCATGATATTTGGGTGTTGGCATCCAAATAAGCTAAGTGCATGATCGGGATCAATGAAGCGCAACCATTGTCAGAGACTTGGCAGAAGTACAAGTTGAATGAAGCGCAACCATTGCCGGAAATTTGTCGTAGGCTAAGAGTGAGTAAAGCACAATCATTGTCGAACATTGGCACGGGCCAAAGTTTAGTGCAGCACAATGATTGTCGGATTTGAGTTCAAGCTATCAGTTGCGAGTGTGTGTGCATCACACGCATGCCAAAGTGAAATAGCAAGTTAGAGACGGTTATAAAGTGGCTTTATAACCGAGTTTGGCATAGCCTAACCGTTTGAGACAAGTGTGGCGGCATTCTACACGCAAACCCTAAAGTTAGCAGTTAAAAAGTGAAATGTGGCCGTTAGGGAACTGCCTATGGACATATGTATGTTCATTGGGCGTGCAACTGTGTAGCATACAGATTGGCCTTGGTTCTTGGCATTATAAATAGCCAGAGAACCCTTGCAAATGAGAGTTGTTCAAGTGTTGAGGAACCACATTGCAGTAGAGAGTAAATTCTGTGTTAGGCTTAGAGAATAAGCTTGTAAGTCCATTGGTTGAACGAGTTTTGTATCTCCCCCTTAAGCTAATAAAAGTGAGTTTGTTGGCTTATATATTGGTCTTGGTATTCTGTTGGTTCGATAATACTCCCTAATTCTGTGAAGCATAAACATGGCAGGAACCTCTTTGTAGTATGGGCTACATTGCTGGTAGAGAAAATCTAAGTTAAGTCTTTCGTTGCATAACTCAGTGAAGTTGGCTCTTTGCATAGGTGCAAACTTATAAGGCTGAAATACGAGTGAGTGATAAGAAATCATTGAACCACTGTATTGTCGGGTTATACTTTCGCGAAAAATTGCTTGGAGCATTTGAAGGTGCGACACTTGCCATAGTGCTTGGCCTAAGGCAAGCAGAAGAAATGAGTATTTTTAAGTATTATTTACAATTGTACCCTTATATATAATAACTAGTTTCAAACCCGTGCTATGCACCGGGGTTATTGGAGTTTTTTACACCGTCGGTTCATGTCTACTGAGGTGGGGCTTCGTCCCGCACCCGTCCCTATAAGAGTTCTAATAAGATATGATAGAATTATTGTCCAACGAATTAGCAATTAAAACTATGTAATTAATTTTTTTTAATAATCAAATGTATAATACTATTATAATCTAAAGATCTCACATGGTTCTGAAAATTGATTCAAGCAATTTAAGAAAACAGTAATCAATTCTTTAAATAAACTAAAGTAAATAGGTGTAAGTAATCTCAAAAGTAAAATAGTTTAAACTCTATATTAAAGCATAAAGCCTGATTAAACCCTCACATACTAAAAATAAATATAATATATTCAACACTGCTGGCCTTGATAACTCATGAAAGTAACTAAGAAATTTAATCTTGCCCATTAATTCAAAACATTTAATCATGAACATTAAACAAAACAAATCTTTAATAATTAAGTAAATAATGTTATTTAGAAGCTTCTAATTAACGAACAGTATATCTAAACACTAACCAACAGGATACCTAAACATCAGGTACCATGGGAATTGGCTCCTACTTGGTGAGGCAGGGATTTGCCACGCATCCGTCCCAGAAGGGGTCCCAATTAACAACTGCAAGTGAAACCACCAATTCTGATTTGTGGTAATTATATAAATGTCCCTTGTTTTGATGGGCTTCACAAATACCCTTATCCATCAATAAATATACCCTTCTCTATCCGGGAGGAAATCCAATCAATCATTACTACCTATTCTACCCTCCCTGTATAATTAGATCTAATATTGTTCTCGGGAGAATCGATCTTCTTCTAATGTTCTCCATATCCTGAACGCTAGCGACCACCGCCATCTTCATCGTCGCCACCACTATTCTAGCAGCACCTCCACTTCCGCCGCCACTTCAGAAGCAGATCATTGTTCATCTCCTCCTTCATTTTGTTTCCTATTTCCGATATAAGATCAGATACAGAGAGATCGAAAGTTTCAATTTTTAGGGTTGTCTTCTGATAGTTTTCAATTTTTAGGTTTCGTCTTCTGCTCGTTTTCGATTATTTTATTGAAGATCGTGTTGATTAGTGATTCTGGACGCCATGAAGATTAAATAGGTAAGCAATCGATTGTGTTTAAATGAGTTTATATACCTAAATTTGGATTTTGATTTAATCAATTTCAACAAATCAGTTTCCAATCTTCGGTAATTTCTATATAATTTGTGTTTCAAATGTTTGCTTGATTTGTATTCATCTTGTTTGATTTGGTTTTGACAATGATTTTGGTAAATGACTTGTTCCATTTAATAGTGGTGGTGGAGCAGGTGGTGGGAATAACCGAGGTGATAGTGGTGGAGATCGTGGTAGTGTAGGAAGAGGTGTTTTATTACAATAGAGAAGATAGTGATGAGCTAAGAGAGCTTGTAAAGATTACTATAGTCATGTTCCTAATAGATTTTGCATTTTCTAAAGCAAACGATAACATGTGAATGGGTACCTTATTTGATTTTTCTTGATTTTGGCTTAGATTTGTGTAGTGATGTTCAGTTTGTTTGAGACTGAGTTTGGTGATGAAAAGTAGTAAAGAGAATAAAAAATGACATTATATGTAATTTAGTGTTCGTTGTTTCATTTGTGGTTGTACTAGGTATCATCGAGGCTAAATGACTGGAACTGAATTCAACCGTCGACCTTGCGCCTTCGGCGCGTTTCAGAAAGTAGCTTGAATCATGTACAGTAGATGATTATTGAGTTTAGGTAATAATAATAAGTCGCATTTTGGTGGTGTACAATGGTTCTAATTAGAGCTTAAAGACCATAATTAAGTTCTACTTTTCCTTGGTTACGAGAAGTAATCGATTTTTATAGTTTTGAACTTAATGTATCTAATGTGTCGCTGCAGGTTAATGGGATCCCTGGAAATGCACTACAATTTATGGATATAATATTATTAGTGACTGTAATTAAACTTGAATCCTCAAGGTGTGGTTGTAGTACTACCTTGTGTTTAGCTAATGTTTGTCTCTATGCATATGGTCTGGTTGTGAATATGCATGTGAATATATTTGTTTAACTATGTTTGCAAGTGGAATTTTGCTCTTTATTCACTACTCCATAGACATGCAAAAGCGATTATACTATTCCCAACCAACTTTGTAAAGATGAGAGGTTAAGAAAGTACAATCGTCATATATTCCATGAGAAATCTTTTGCCGCTAAGACCAAGAGATGGTTTCTAATGGTGATGAGCAATTAACAAGGTTTGATTCCTATTCTTGCTTTAGAAATATAATATTTCTTTCTGCTACACTCTTTTAAATTATTGAACATGCAACTATTATAACATTTGCATTACAACACCATTAGTCCTCATTATTAATGTTTATTCGCATCATTAGAAAATTTCAGTAATACTAACTAGTGACAATACTGACAAGGTGTTACATGTTTGCTCACCAACTTGAACGTTTAGTACTATTATTGGAGAAATGTTTGGGTAAGCCTATATCTTGATTATGCGAATAGGATTAGTCTATCGGAACTCCATAGATTGGACACTTATTTTCCTGACATAATACCTAGGCGTCTTATGACAAAATTCCATGTGTAAAATGTTTGTTTTCTTGCTTATAGTTGAACACCTAGGATAGTTGGGTGATTTACAGTAGTGTTATATTTTGAATCTCTTTGTGTGATTTATGTAAAGTGGTTGTTGGCAGGGTTGAGGTGTATTAGACGAACTTGTGGTGTAATGGTAACACACCTGGCTCCACGTCAGAAGATGCGTGTTCGAATCACGTCAGGTTCACTAATTTTAGTACATCAATTTTTGGGATCAACTTTGGTTGTTGACGCCAGATTTTGGTATCAACTTCCATTGTTGACCCCATTCACTTGGATCAACTTCCATTGTTGGCCCCATTCACTTGGATCAACTTCCATTGTTAACCCAAAAAAGTTGGAGTATTTTTTCACTTATTGTGTCAACAAAGAAAGTTGATCAACTTTGGTTGTTGCCACCAGATTTTGGGATCAACTTTGGTTGTTGACCCATTCACTGGGATCATGTTGACCCAAAAAAATTGGGAGTATTTTTCAGTTATTTTTAAACAAAGAAAGTTGATCAACTCTGGTTGTTGACACCAGATTTTGGGATCAACTTTGGTTGTTGACTCTATTCATTGGGATCAACATCCTTTGTTGATACACAAAAACTTGAATATGTACTAGTAAAGTTATTTTGAACTTTTAATTTTGGATCAACTTTAGTTGTAGACACCAAAATTTTGGCGGTGGGGGCGACGACGGGGGTGGTGGCGGTGGTGGAGTGATGGTGGCGGCGGCGGAGTGGTGGCGGCGACGGAGTGGTGGCGGTGGCGGAGTGGTGACGGTGGTGGAGTGGTGGCGGTGTTGTTGGTGGTGGAATGGTGGCGGTGAAGTTGATAGAGAAAGAAATTTTTTGTATTTTGAAATAAAGAAGAATATTATATAAGTGAGGGTATTAAGGTAAACTATTTTTATATGGATAAGGTTTTTAAATGATACGGGTATATTTATTGTTGAATAAGGGTATATTTGTTGGGTGTCAAAACTAAGGGCATTTAATTAATATACCCTTCTGATTTAGTATATTAACTGTAGGAACCAAATTCACCAATTAAATAATGTTTAAAGTTTTGTAGATTAATAAATCCTCTTAAATAAAATATTCCTGTAAAATTATCCAACTTTTGAAATCAGTAAGTAGCTCATGAAATTGCCAACGCCAATACTCTAAAAATAATTGGTAAGGATATATTTGAAGTCTACTAATCCAGTAGCACTACAACGATACTTAGTATTGCTAGATTTTAGAATACACATTTCTTGCTTAATCAATTTTTGCAACTTAAAAGTAAGGAAACAAAGTCCTAATAATATTCTACCTCAAAACTCCAATAATGGCTTCCAGTTCGGTCAAATATTGTTTATCATATACTTGTATTAAGATTCAAACCGCCAACTCTACCGCTCCTCTAGGCTCTATCTCCCTGTATTCAAATGAAAATCACACCCACTACATAATTGTATCAATATATGATGTTAGAGACACTAAGAAGAAACACGATATTAATATAAATAGATTGTAGACTCTAAATAGTGGAGAACATTTGAAGTGCTTCCCGTCAAAGAAGATGTAATCAAGGAAATACACTGATATATCTTTCTTCAGAAATTATATATTTGCGCTAACAATCAAGCGTCCAACTCAATTACTATTTTAGGCTCTAACTTCCTACAGTTAATTGAAAAATTACACTCACTATATAGTTGTATCAATAGTTATATTGGAGACACTAAAAAGAAACACGATATTGATATAAAATAGATGTCCAACTCTAAATAGTGCAAAGCATATGAAGTGCTTCCCGTCGAATAATATGTAGTCATAAATCATATACTTTCATTAAGAATCAAGCAACCAATTCAACTCACTGTAGTTAAATGAAAAGTAACACTCACTATATAGTTGTATCAATACCTGATATTAGAGACATTTAAAAAAAATGATATTGATAAAAAGTGCAAAGCATGTGAAGTGCTTCTCGTCGAAGAAAGATATATCAGTGCTTCAACTTCCTGTGGTTAAATAAAAAATCACACTCATTGTATAGTTGTATCAATCAATATATGATATTAAAGGCGTTAAAAAGAAACACAATATTAATATAAATAGATTGCCAACTTTAAATAGTGCAAAGCATATGATGAAGTTCTTCCCGTTGAAGAAGATGTAATCAAGGAAATGCACTGATATATATATCTTTAGAAATCATATGTATACTCGCATTAAGAATCAAATAGCCAACTCAACTCGTTGTAGTTAAATGAAAATCACACTCTATAGTTATATCAATACCTGATATTAGACGCTAAAAAAATAATATCATTACAAAATTGATTGCCAACTCTAAAAAGTGCAAAGCATATGGAGTGCTTCCCGTCGAAGAATATGTAATCCATGAAATGCATTGATATATTTTTACTCAAAAATCATATACTTGCCCTAAGAATCAAGCGGCCAAATTAAATCAACTGCTCCTTGAAAAATCACATTCATTAAAAAATAAACATGATATTAATATAAAATAGATTACAAACTATAAATAGTAAAATGTGTATGAATTGATTCCCGTTGAAGAAGTCGTAATCAAGGAAATGAACTGATATATCTTTCTTCATAAATCATATACTCCATGTAGTTAAACTATGGCTGATATGCAATATTTTCTTTGAAGGAAAATTCTCCGTATTATCCCAAGATTATTACTGAGAGAGTGAACATGAACCTGCTTCTACATGCATCAATCCCGATTATAGAGGAGATAGATCCCATGATTATTGGGCGTCAACAAAGCATTGCTATTTCTTCTATTTCTTGTAATGGTTTTAAGCATTGCTATTTCCTCCTTTATATAAGGGACGGTTGGACTATACTTGTTTTTAAATACCCAACTTTCATAGGGAAGAGAAGAAGACGGAAAAAATGGTCGAGAGTTCATTAATATGTGTTACAGTTACACGTGGGGTGTATCACTGTCCCAATTGAAATTAAAGCATATTGAAGAAGTGCGTCATAATCCTGTGAGTAACTTAATATTCAAGTCCATAAATATTTAATAATTCTTTCACACTGTGTCTTGATGAAATGCACTCCATTTGATGGAAATTAAACAAAAGTTCTTATTCATGTTACTATTCTTCCCATTGTAGTCTTATTACCCATTGCTTCTAGTGATGTTACCATCAACATATATTGTACAAGGGCATTCGTTTACGAATGTGGCAAAGATAAGTTGAACTGCTCTCTCTGCAAGCATCACACGATCATTATCAGGCATTATTAGGGATTTAAGAGTTCACTCATACAATAGCATAAATAACATCGAAAATATCTTATAAACTGAACTTGTAACCCGTTGCTTTTAGATTTTAGTAATGTTACCAGCTGCTCTGTTGTTGGATTTACAGGAGTCTGATTTTAAGGTATGGGTGGGACAACCCCATTTAATCCAAGGGTGGAGGGGTTGGTGTCTATATTTAGCTTGATTTTTTATTATTTCTGCAACTACATTAAAATCTGTGACGACAGTAAAACAACAATAGGGAGAAATATTTGGTTAGTAATTTTTATTTACCCAATACAGTAGAACTTCGATAAATTAATCTTCGATAAACTAATTACTTCGCTAAAATAATAAAATTTACCCAACTAAAGAATAATTTTAACTCGATAAATTAATAACTTCGCTAAAATAATAATTTTCTCCGGTCCCAAGGCTATTAATTTATCGAAGTTTTACTGTAAAGAATAATTAGTGTATCAGCTAAAACGGCTGAGGCAGGTTGGGTATTTATAATCATAACTGGTGGATTTATTAATAAAATGTCTTGTCGGTGGAGGTTGGGTCGACAACATTTCCCAGACGTAACTGCAAAAAAAAAAAACTTAGATTTTTGGTGTATTTAACGATTTGAATCAATAAAATTGTAATGGGAGTTAAGTATAAGTTTATCAAGAGTACTTCGAGGATATGTTTCATCATGTTTTTATAATAATTTTTAAAAAAGTTCACATAAATCCTCTAAATCCTCATCCTAACTAAAAGGAAAAAAAAAATTTGATTTTCGAAATTTTAATCTAATGATTAATCTAATCCATTTACTAACCAAAAATATAAATTAATTTAGTTACTCAGTGTAATTAACACTAACCAAATCGGGGGCAAATTAGCCATTATCTAATAAGGGGCTATCCCCCAAAAAAGCCAACCGTGTGCAGCCCCAATAATAAGATTCTAATAAAATCATTTTAAGTTAGGGGTTTGAGGAAAAACGATTCAGGTCTTTCAACGACATTTTTTCACGACCTATGTATCGTCCAAACTCTATAATTATCCACCAAAGAACGTCCTTAATTTTGCACTATGAACCTCCTCACTAAATAAGTCGTTACAACTTGAAGTCTTTACTTTAAGAAATGAGCATGTCAAGCGATGCTAAATGAACTATTAAAAAAAAATGTTAAGAATTGGTCGACAAAATTAATGTATGTATTGAAAAGTCTCAGAATGCCTTATCGTGTCGTAATCAAGCAAGGCAAAGCACAATGTGGACTAATGAAATATGAATATACAATTGTACGTAATTAATATTTTTGGGCTAAACAAAGTCACAAAGGATATGAATAACAAATTAGCAAATTAAGTGTGTTTTATCACACAACCCAGAAACCATGCAAGGGCATTTGAAAAATGAAAAAGTCTCATAGTCTTGGTTGGGAATGTAGTTGCAGGAAATCCCACAATACATCCCTCACAAGAATTCACAATAATCAACCCATCTTTAAGATCAACAATCGCACTTTATATTAATTAAGTTAAGGAATTTTACAAAGAGGAAATGAAATCAAGAATACAACTATTGCTTTAGACTTTCTCTCTCCTCAAAACTTTCTCTCCACTCTAAAAAGATCTCTCCCTTTTTCTCAAGCCTGTTCGGCTCTTTATATAGGATATTACATAGTGGATAACAGCTAAGCTGTCCTTTATTTTCGGATCTGGCTTGCGATATTCTCGCAAGTATACAAATGTTAAATTTCGCAACACTCATAAATCTCGCTAGATCTCCACAACTTTCTCGTGTTTAGGTTGTCGTCATCTGTTGCGTCATTTCTGTAACTAGACTGCGATATCTTCGCAGTGTGTTGTATAAAGATTTCGCTAAGGTATTGATGTTGCGATATTCTGATCTTACATCTTGCCTCTTCTCATGTCTTCTCTGCGAAGGAGGGAATGTCATGAGAATTAGTACTTCAAAATGCCGCAGCCGTTCATTTTTCCATGCTCTTCTGTATTGACATGATTCTGTACTTTTATGCAGAATTTATTACACGTATTTCCTCTTCCTTTCATTTCTTGACACGTCTTTTTCAACCGCTATTTCTCAACCGTTCATGTCTATTCTTCGCATTAAATGTGCTTATTTTCTCGAGAATTCTTCTCTATATATATATTCTTCTCATTCTTCTCTTTTTCTTTTTTATTTTCCTTCTCATTTTTTCTGCAACTTTTCTTCACCGTTTCTCCGTAAATTCCGCTCCTGCTACTGTAAATTTTCTTGTTTCTTCTTCTTTTGATCTTTAATTTCTTCTTCATTCCCATACTTAAAATGCCTCCAGTTGGTCGCAAATATGAGACTTCTCTCGAAAGAATTCAGAAAGATCTCGAAGAGAAGGGTTTTACATTAATCATTATTCCCAATCAAGAATCTAAATCCATTCTTTCTGCCAAATTGTTTTCTGATCATCATTGTGATAATAAAGAAATCATAGTTTCACTTGGTCAGATTCTCGCTGGCCTTCCTATCCCTCTTTATGATCCAAATCTTCCCTTGTTTTATGAAATTCTTGCTCATGCGAACTTCTCGCGAGCCATCTACCAATTAAGTGGGGACTGCATTCGCTTAATACTTGAATTCGCCAACCGCGGTCTCTGGTAAAGGATCTCTATCCAAAAGAAGTTAGGGATCCTGAATATGAGGATTTAGAAATACTCGCCGAAAAAATACACCGTGGAGAGTTTCTTTGAAAATTATGAAGTAATAAACATGAAAGATGATAAAACTCGCTGGGGTGCTCGCTTGAAGAGGAAAGAAAATGTTGCCAGCGATAGAATACTTATGCAGGACATTGATTGGCATTCTGGCAAGAATAATATTCCTCGTCACTCTAAAGACGACAGATGGTGCGTCTTTCCACTGGTTTTGAAGGGACCTTATATTTCGGGTTCAAATGTGCTTCCTGCGAATCTCGCCACTTATCAACCTTGGGTATTTAATTGGCCCGAGAAAGCGAAAGAAGTATGTCTTCAAATCTTGCTCACTTCATAACCTTTCATTTTTTGTTACTTTCTTGTTCTCTAATTCTTGCGAAAATTTTAGATTAAAAAGCTGAGATCGAGCTATAATAGGACTGGGAAGGCTAGCACTTTATCTGCTCTTCGCTCCATCACAGATGAAGTAAGAAACATTTTTTATACTTTTAACAATATTGTTGCCTCTGTTTCTTATCTTCATTTGTGTGCGAAGGTTGGTGTTGTAGTTGTTGAAGAACAAGAAGGATCTAAGGTTGCGAAGACCAAAAGCAAAGGTAAAGGTTCTCTTCACAAGGAGAAATCTGCTGCCCCACCTTCAAAGAAGCGAAAAGTTCATTCTCCTTCTCCTTCAAATCTTCGATCTGGCGGGAGTTCTGATGATGATGATAATGACCTTGATAGTTCTTTCGCAAGAGAAGATTTTCCACCTGAATCTTCAATGGCACAATTGTCTAGCATCTTCTCTGATTCCATGCAAGGGATTGGGGATGATCATCTCACTGGCACATGCAGAGCTCTTGCAAACATCTGTGATGCCCCTTTATTAGATGGTGGTGATTCTCTTCATGGGGTCTCCAGATCAGTGACTCCTAGCTTTCTGAATTCTCTTGGTATCTTGGTATGCCTTCATTTCTCTTTTTCTTCATAATTATGATTTAAAGTTATACTATATCTTGACAATTTATTTATTTTCCTTTGCAGACTGGGAAAGATTCTTTCGCTGTTGCCTCAGATTTGGAAAAGAGACGTGGTATTATTGAAAAGAAGAATCTTCAACTTCGCAAGAGAAACGAAGAACTGGAAGCTGAAGTTATTGATCTTCGCGAGAAGAACAAACAATTAGAAGCTGATTCTTCTACTCAAAAGAACAAAATATCTAGTCTTCAAGATGCCAATAAGCAACTTTATGGTATGAAATTTTTCACTTTTCCTTTATTTTGTTTTCTCATTATCCTCCCTCATCTCAATTTATCATTTTCGCAGACGTCTATGATCTTTCTGATGAAGCCATTCTCCTTCATACATTCCCCAATTCTATGGATAATAATACCCTTCTTAAACACCTTAATAATTCTTTGAATAGTTTTCAAATGACAAGATTAAATCTCTTCCCATAAATGAACTCAGATCCAAACTTCGCCTCTTAGAAATTGACCATAGATCCATCTTGGGCTTAGCCAACAAATTTAAACGTTTCTATCTTGACTCTAAAGAGAAAATCAATACTTTAAGAACCAAAATCAGTGATCTCATAGATGATAAAGATCGCATCGCTAGTCAAGGTGCTCAAGTGTTAGCGAAATTCCAAAAAACTCTTCTTGAGGTTCAAATTGAACGAGATGATTTCTACCGCAGAAATGCTATTCTTAGCGAAAGAGAAAATCAAGTTCGCTCCCTTCTTCTCATAAATAATGATGATGAATTCGCTTGGGCTGCGAAAGTTCTAGATGATGCCAGAAATAGCTTAGGTGTAAATGTTAGTCTTCAAGCTGAGCACACGGCCTTGGTTAGGGATATGATTTCTGACAAAGAAGGTTGTTAATTGTTCTTCTTTATTAATTGTTTGTCTTTCATAAATTGTCATCAAGTTGCTGATTCATTGTTATATATTCGCAGAAGCTGAAGGGAGGTTTCTCAAAAGAATTGAATAATTTGAGTCTGAAAAGGAGCAGCTCGCAAAGGATCTTTCTTCTCGCAATGATAAATGCTCTAGACTGAAGAGTCAACTAAAGATTATTGTTGCGAACTTTAAGAATGACGCTATTATTTTTCGCAATCAGACTATTAAGACGGTCTGCGATGACAATAACATCCCTCATTCTACATATCCTTGCCTCTTAGAAGAAATCCCCAAGAATGCACCTCCTCTGGATATTTCTGACAGTGATGCTAGTGAAGAAGAGGAATCTGGTGGAGGTGAAGAAGAAGAAGAAGGATTTGATGAAGATGATGAAGAAGAGGAGTCAAACAAGAAATAGTTTTGTTTCCTTCTTTCTCTTTTTGTAATATCTGTACATTCATTCTTTTAATCTCCAATCTTTGTAATCTTTTGCTGCGAATTTCTTGAATCTTCAAATGCAAGTTCTACCTTTTTTGTTCCTTTCTGCACATATGAAAAAAAAAAAATTCTTTTTTGCAGTATGGTTAATCAATATATTATCAATCTTTCATTTTATGCGTGCGTAAATCTATCATATGGAGACAAATAACATGTTCTTATTCTATTCATTCCCATACTTGCCTCTGTTATTTGTATTCAAATGAAAGATTAAGCAAGTTACTTTTGAATAGCAACATGTATTCATGCCTCAGATATTTCTTGGTTTCTTCCAAGATTTCATTTTTTTTTTCTCTTATGTGGTCTTATTTTGCCTTCCTAGTTAAAGGTCTTATTTTGCCACCTCTTGTCATTGCGACAAAATCGCAGGACGTCTTTGCACTTGCATGCAAAAACCCCTTGATCTTGCCTTAACTTTTTTCTCTTGTGATTTTTGTTGCGACAATATGACAGGCCTAAATATTCTTGCGAAAATAAAGCCCCATGACATTGCCGTCTTGCGACGAAATCGCAGGACGTCCTTACACTTTCATGTACTGACCCATTGATCTCGTCTTATCTTTCTCTTTTGTATTATTGCCTCTTCAGGATTGTCGCACAAATATGACAAGCCTAAATTTTCTTGCGAAAATAAAGCCTCATGACATTTGCGTCTTAAGACACTTATCAGCTCCCTAATGGAGGGTGCCGCCCTTATCTTCCCCCTGGTTGCCCTTTCAAGGAGGCGTACCTCTACCATACAAGGTTGGCTCCTCCCATCCGGTCTTAACAACAACCAGTTGTATTCGCAGCCTCTTATCCCTTTTGCCTATAGGGGTTATGGTTACGAGACTGCACCCTAAGTGGGGTTTTCTTCGGGCCGAGTGCAGCATACGTCAAGACTTGCCAAGAATGGCCGAGACACTTCAAATTCCCCAGGCACTATTGGATCAACCGTGTACCTCGGCGCCTTGATCAGATGCCGCACTCCTTAGAAGAGACCCTCGGTCGTCCAACCTAAGTCATAAGCTCAGGTTGAAAATCCAAGGTACCTCTCCTGGATGGGCTTTATTAACCCCAAATCTCCATGACTCAGGTTCCAGGGGCGGTGTAACCTTTTCGCTGAGCCATGCAATATGTACCCCCTTCTATGACGCACTTTAGGTCTTACATTTGCCTCTTGCGAAATTTGATTTCGCGAACTAGGGTGTACACAATAGTAGGTTCGCCTCTTTCTGATTATTTTGTTTCTTCTTCTGTATATCAGCTTTTTTGTAATTTCGCAATTTCATCTTTGTCATTCAGAAAATATATTTTCCTCTTCTGCATATCATCTCTTTTGTAATTTCGCAATCTTTTTTTTTTTTCTTTTTTTTTCAACAAACCAGTCACACATCTTTCTTTCTTCTCCCAATCTTACTTTTGCAGTCATAAAATCAACAAATACATTCACTCTTCAAGTCTCTTACTTCTGCTACTTTCTGCCTCTGCATTTTTGAAATTTTCTGTTAGTATCTTATCCTTTGCGAAATCTTTGTCGCTTCTTATCTTCAGCATGCATTGGTTTCACAACGATTCTTCTTCTCTCTGTTCTATTGCATCTACCATTAATCTTTCATTTTTTTTATTTTTGTCTGATGTTATGTTTCCAATTCTTCTTCTTCGCAGCTCTTTCTTCGCAAGATTCTACATCAATTTCATAACACTTCTTTCCTTCAATCCAATCTCCTTTTACTATGCCAATACCACTAGGATGAGGGAACTTTATACATTGATGGAAAGTCGATGCTACACCTAGAATCCCATGTAACCAAGGTCGTCCAATAAATGCGTTGTATGGTGATTCCACATCGATTACACAGAACAAAATTTCAGAGGATAATCCTTTCAGTGGAATTCGCATATTGACTTCCCCTTTAGGTTTATTGGCAGTACCATTAAAACCATAGATCTTGTAAGTTGAAGGTATTAGATCTTCATCTTTTCCTCCAATAGTTTTATAAGTATGATAAAAAAGGATATCCACGGAACTTCCAGTATCGATTAAAATTCTATTGATTTCCCATGAATTCTCAGCTTCATCATCTTCATCATCACTAGGTTTTGGGTTAATCATCATCACTAGGTTTTGGGTTAATCTCCAATCTTACCACTAATGGATTATCGTGCATCTTGCCATCCTCAGGTACTTCTTCTGCGGTGAAGGAAATAGTCTACTTTTGCCATTCTTTTAGTGGTGATGCCTTCGCAATGTTCATTATTTTTCTATCATCGGCATCTCTTGCGAAGACCCTGCTGAGAGTGTTATCGTGAAAGTCTTCAATCGTTTTGTACGAATGTACAATAGAGTGACAAAATAGATTCTTTGCCTTTGCTCCAACTTCAATTACAAATGTTTCTCCTCCTTTTGTTGTATTTACTCTGCGAATTTCTGGCGGTGGTGGTAATGGTTGAGACTGAGGTTGGTTTTTTAGAAAGTGATTTAGTTTCCCTTGATCTATCATTCTGAGGATGATTCTTTTTATATTTCTGCGATCATTTGTTGAGTGTCCATGAAAATGGTGATAAGAACAAAATTCATGACTTCTGTCACTTGGAGGTGGTTCACTCCCCATGTTCCATGGCGCGGGTATGTTTTCCATCAAGATTATAGCTTCCCATATTTTCTCCACACTAGCATTCAGTGGTGGCATTTTGATTTCTTCCCATATTATCTTATGACTTCCCCGTCCTCTGTGATGGTTTTGCCTCTGACCTCCATAAGTTTCTTGTGGCTGGTCAAGTCTTTGAATTTTGTTATTTCCACCACGGCTATAGAAGTTTCTTTCTCTCTCGAATTCTTCTTGATCACGACTTCCCATAGCTACTAGTTTCTGCTGACTATCTCCCATTATCCTTTCTTGTTGTCCTTGCGAAGTGCTCGCCACTGTATTTATCAACTTAGGTAACAAGCTTGCATTCACTGCTTTTGAACTTGTGTTCGCAACTGGGTATGATTCCATCTCATTTTGCTTTTCCTCAAGAGCAATATACTCCTCCTGAAATTCTCACAATTCAGTCATTGTGATCGTATTCTTGATTCTGAAAATTTGAATGTATAACAGATTGGTTGCGAACATAGCGTTAATGAATGATAGAATGAGATATCTCTCATCCACACGACCATTCATATCACTACACATTGTATTCCACCTCATGGTTAGATGTTTCAAACTTTCGCCAACTCTTTGCTTTAACCCAAATACATCTTCAATGCCAGGTCGCCAGGAATTGTTACTTATATACGCCCCTAAAAATGTAGCCTGCAAATGGTTGAAAGATGTTATAGTATTCTTTGGCAAACCTTCAAACCATTTCAAGGCCTCTCCTGTTAAACTTGATGCAAAATATTTGCACAATACAACATCATGGTTTTCCCATTGTAGCATACATCTCACATAAGATTTGGTGTGTTGTACTGCACAAGTTGTTCCGTCAAAAATGCTGGTTAACGCAGGTAAATTGCACTTTGGGGGTATTCCTCCTAATTGTACTTCTTGTGTGAATGGGATTTTCGCAACTTCTTCTATGGCTTCATCCAGTTGTCTCCTACCTCCTTCTCTTTTATTATTTAACATTCCTCTCATTTCCGCTAGCTCTCTCAAAATTTATTCATTTACACCAGAATTTGGATCTATTGGTCTTTTTAACTCCGCCTCTCTTCTTTTGCGTTCATATCTGTTTTGATTTTCTTGTTCATCATTTTCTTCTCGTCTTTCTCTGCGATCTTCTCTTTCATTTCTTTCATTAATTCGCACACCATTATATTTCTCATTTTCTCTTCTTTGCCGCCTTTCAGCTCTCCTTTGTACTCTATCATATTCTTCATTGATATTACCATTATTGCGATTTTGTTCACGTCTTCTTTCTCGATTATCATGATTGTTCTGGCGAATTGCCTCTTGTAGCTCTTGTTCTTCCACTTCTGCTATCAGTTTTTCCCTCTCGCAAGCTAGACGTGCTTGTTCAGTGTAATGTATTTCGATTTCATCTTCAATCATTTGTCGATTTCTTTGAACTTCTCTCCCATGTAATGTTCTCCTTCCTTCTCCCTGATTTTCTTCGCCATCTTGATTATTTCGTTCCTGACGTTGCCTATTTTCCTGATTTCCGTTGTTTTGTCCATTTTGAAGAATTTCACCATGTTGAATATAACGATCTTCTATTATTTCTCTTCTTTCACGACGTTCTTCGTCTGGATTTTGTATTTCCTCTCGAGTATCTTCATTAGCATTTTCTACAGGCGAATTTCGTCTTATTTCTTCTCTAGTTGATCTTGAACTTGATCTTGTAGTGCTTCTTGACCTTCTATTTTGTAATCTCATGTTTTCCATCCTCAACTCATGATTTTGCCTTGTCAGATTTGCACGTTCTTCTGCTTCTAATCGCCTTTCTTCATGTATTCTTTGCCTCAATGCCTCTAACTCTACAATCTCTTCATTTCCATGAATTATTCCTCCAATTACTTCTTGGTCTCTCTCCTCTCATCCATTGCTTCCTAATTGCTGCTCTTCTCCCATTTCATCTACAGAATCTGATCGCCAAGTATGTACACTCACTCTGTCATAATCCACAGTTCTATTTTGTATTAGTGTACATTGAATTGGCGGTTGAACTTGATTTTATCCATTGTTTCTTGTGTTCAATCTTGAAGATTCCTCCATTTCATCTCTCCCTTTTCCAGCAAGTCTCATACTCCTTCTAATAGTTGTTGGTTGTTTTGATGTATTTCTTCTTCTAGTCATTTTTCAATCTTAATGAGTTGTTGAAAATTATATGAAATTCTTTATCTACTACTCCAAATTCTTTCAAATCACAATATCAATCTTCATCCCTGTTTCTAGCGCCATTATGTAGTTGCAGGAAATCCCACAATACATCCCTCACAAGAATTCACAATAATCAACCCATCTTTAAGATCAACAATCGCACTTTATATTAATTGAGTTAAAGAATTTTACAAAGAGGAAATGAAATCAAGAATACAACTATTGCTCTAGACTTTCTCTCTCCTCAAAACTTTCTCTCCACTCTAAAAAGATCTCTCCATTTTTCTCAAGCCTGTTCGGCTCTTTATATAGGATATTACATAGTGGATGACAGCTAAGCTGTCCTTTATTTTCGGATTTGGATTGCGATATTCTCGCAAGTATACAAATGTTAAATTTCGCAACACTCCTAAATCTCGCTAGATCTCTACAACTTTCTCGTGTTTAGGCTGTCGTCATCTTGTGCGTCATTTCTGTAACCAGACTGCGATATCTTCGCAGTGTGTTGTATAAAGATTTCGCAAAGGTATTGATGTTGCGATATTCTGATCCTACAGGGAATACCGCGAACTTTGAGAAGCTTCTTCACAAATATTCGAGTCTACGATGCATTAGATGAAGCCTCATAACTACCACTCCAATTAGAAGAGTTCAAGAAGGTGGTCAAGTACCAAATAAGCGTGCAACTTGTACCCGCGCTAACACCATGAACGTTAAATGATCATCCACAACTGACAATGGGAACAAAATGAAATCTCTTAAATGAGCTCAAATGGAAGATGTACATCTATCATGTATTAATATATTAACAAAGCCAACATAATGTGCTTCTATAAGTAACCCAACTGGCCAAGCAGCATTAATGGACAACATGCGGAATCCGTGGTTTTTGTCAATTGATACAGGGTTAGTAGTTATACATCTAATATCACCATCTCCAAAAGCAGCATATATTAGATATACAAAAACTAACCCGATTCAGTCAAAAGTTGCGCCTTCTTCTATACCGATGACGTTACCATTCTTTCCACCAGTTATTATTTGAAAAGCTCACCCCGACAAGTCTACTTTGCAATGTTTTGATTCGTTAGTACCAACTGAATTTGGTTAAGAACAGTTTCTTTACAGTACAAACATTATAACTGTATGAATATAATGTTTTTTGTTGTTTCTGAGAACTTCTTTGGTTTTCCAATATGTAGTGATATTGTTCTTTAGAATAATGAAATATGTCGTTAAGTGTCATTCACCATCTATGGGGGTCGAGGGGGCAGCGCCCCCTCGTTATTTGTAATTTTTATTTAGTAGTGTAAATATGTAAAATCATTTATGTAGTGTAAGTATCTATCACCACATGTAGTAGTAGATACTGATATTACATGTCAGTATTGTAGCGTAATCATCTTCCAATACATATTGATATGTAGTAGTATACTGACATGTAATATCAATAGTAGTATACTCATTGTCAATGAGTAATCTAACTACCAGACACTACATATGTACATGTACTGATTTTTTGGGGGTCGAAATACTAAAAAAATGCAACAGAAATACCAACAAAATGCAAATTAAGAATTACTTAAAAGTTAGCCAACTATTTTGAACATTCCAAAGATATGTTCTGTCAATATAAAAGCCGATTATAATGGAAACTATCAAAATAAAGCTAGTTACATATTTAGATACTTATCAATATGTTCTGTTAGACTACTTTTTGCAAGAATGACTCTTTTCTGTTAGTTTCCAACTGATTTCTGGTGGAGATGCTGACAGCAATTTGCACGTTAAATTGACCCTTTCGTTCCGAATCTTTAATTGCACTTGCTGATCAGCTCCCAAACTTACCCCCTCATATTTACTTTTCGACTTCGTCTTCATAAAAGACATCACATATAGTAGGCAGTCTAGTGATTCTCCTTGTTGAGGTGCTTCACACTCATTGACTATTACTTGCTTCAGTGTTTCTTTTCCGTTCTACACTAAGTATATGTTGATAGGTTTGAACAAGAAATCTACCATCACTTTGGCATTTGGTAGACATGTTTTCTTCCATTGCGCAGATGAGTTGTAGTGGTTGAATACCATTTTTCCGCAGTCATACTCAAGTAGCGTCCAATGAAGGTTGTAATGGCACATTGGTACAAAAATCTTCTGGATACTTTTATCCATCCCTAAGATTGGTTTGAAAACAAAATTTTATACTCCTCCTTCGAGTTTATCCGGGTGCTCGACATTGAACTGAAAAAATGGATGTTAATAAAGAGAAAAATATCCACCACCACTTATTGATATGTTTAGAATATGCATATGCAATGTAAGATAAAACAAAACAAGATTTCAAGTACCTATTCCTACATACTATAACATCAATATGTAGTGCGGTAAACTATCAGTATGCATTGTAAGATAAACTTACCCAAGCGGACGGATCAAGATGCAATATAGGTAAGTATTCTCTTACTGTTTCGAGCTTCCCCTGGCCTTCCTGAAACTTCTTGTTAAGATTGAATTGTCTGTAGTTGATAAGATCTTGCTCTAAACCTTTTTTATGCACCAAGTCCTCAACTGTAGCTCCACTGACACAAAGACCACCTTCTCCCATTCTCCAAGCAATTGAGCTGGAAATAAACAACGAAAAGGTTAGAATAATCAAAGTAAGAAGCTTAGATATCAATATGCGTTCATGTGTAACAGAACATATTCATATGTACTAAAGCATAATATATACCTTACCTGTCAAAAGTACATATGTAGTGTTAGATGTCATTATGTTACATATCAAAGTACATATCAGTATGTAGTAGATACGGATATCAATTATTTGATTTCAATATGTATTGCCAACTAAGAACTCACCTATATGGTGCATTATCAAAGAATCTGGAGAGGATAGTTTCTTGTTCACGTTTCAAGTCTTTATAGAATGGCGATCTTTTCAGTTTATAGAACTCCTTGCGAAGTGTAAACTTTTTGTTCTTCCTTGGTTTCACCATTAGTGGTATTGCTTCTGATGCCCTAGATTTTGGCTTTTTGGGTTCTTTATAGGATGCATACACTACACCAAATTCTGGGATTAGAAACAGAACTGAGCCATTACTAAAAGGGGTTGTAACGGCTCTTGCCTATTTCAAAAAGGGGTGTTACAATTTTTTTGTAACGGCAATGGGGACGTTACGAATTTTGGGTTGTAACGGTGTTTGTAACAGACATGAGCCGTTACCACGTGGTGAGTCGTAACAGGCAAGAGCCGTTACGAATTGTTTGTAACTAGACAGTCGTAACACGTTCTGGCCGTTACGATTTTTTTTGTAACAGCAAAAAATTTACTGCTAGTCAACATTGACCTGGTCATAATTAGTCAATACTGACCAATTTTGACCAGGGCAATATTGATTGGCAGTACATTTTCTGCCGGACATACAAATAACCTGCATTCCTTTCGTTCTACCACATTCAATAATTGTTTCTTCATTCAAGTTCATATCAATATTCATTCGAATCATACCACATTCAAATTCAATCAATCAACTCATATCAAAAAATCATATCATAAAAGAACATCAATTCTTCTAAGTATAATTTTTTTTTTATCAAATTCCGAGGGAATACATAGAAACTTCCTAAGTTCAGTTCCTTCTCACTTAGGTCAGTATAAGTTCAGCTCAAAAACTACATACAACTTACTCAAAACTTGCAGATAGTTGCCAAGCACTCTTCATCAAGTTCTCCGTAATCCCTGACATACTCATAAGGATAATAACCAGGCCGCTTGCAGTTCCTGCACAAAGAATCTGGCCTGCAAAAATAAGGTAGAAAACAAAATCAAAACCGCTAAGAAGCCAAGATTTAAATCGCAGGGTAACCAACTGAAAACAGATAAAATTCTTCAAATTTGAGCATACATCAACACCTCTTCAGCCTTGAGAATAATTAAAGCTAATAGGATCAAAAATAACTATGAGATAAAGCACAACTTACAAGCAGCATCACATGTAAGATGGTTTGTTGCTCCAGCAATATTTCGCGGAACCTACCAACGTCATTGTTCTTCAACGCCTCGATCACCTGTAATGCTGGTCTTCCCATCTCGGCACAATATTGCTCTGCTGCTTCACTGTCCTCCAGCTTTCTAAAATATGTCAAGTAACAAAAATTTCGTAAACACAACTGAAATTGACATATATAGGTACCAAATTAAATTCATAGAGAAAACACATTAAGAGGTATTTTTATCGTCGGAAACCGGGACGTTCTTGATTGAAACGGGAAACCATCTGTGAAATCCCTTTTCTGAAACCTGGGATCATGTGACCTAACTGTGAAGATTTTATTGTATAGACCAAAGAACTTGGAGCTTTAAAAACTACTAATAAGACATTTCAATATTAATATTCTTTCAAATTCTATACCAAATTGCACTCAAGCAGATAAAAGTTTAAGGTTGTGGCTCAATTGCACCCAATCCACGTAATTAGCTATTAGTGTCGTACAAAGACCCCTTTCACAGTTTGAAGTAACGAAATACTTAACACATGCTGAATTATAGTCTACAACAAGAGATAATGATCATCATTACCTGATGAGGTTGCGGTACCTTTGATGCAAGTCCTCAGTTCATTGATAGTTCATAATCCAAGGTGACTTCCATGCCGAAGGAGATTCAAACCCTTTTTTGATAGAAGGTATCCCACCAAGCCTGCAATCAAGATATGTGAATTAGGTGAGGCAAAGCAAATGCTATCGGTACTATAAACATGATGTTACCAAGAACCACATAACCACTATGAAAAGTAAACATGTCAGTAGTGTTAATCCACGCCCACAAGAGAATATAGTTAAGTATATATGATGTAATAAAAAAGGACTTACGAACTGTTATTCTCAGTGTCACCATCCATTCTAGCTTTATCCTACATTTCAGATTAGTGTTATGCTTCACTCCATTGATGATGTAACTCCATGACCCACTATCGGGAACCCGAAAATACAAAGTACCAATTAGCCTCTAGTTCATCATATACAAAACACCACAAGGAAAATTCTTTCAAATATGTTTAAGTTTAAAGTTTTGGTTCATTTGGGTCATATTTTCATAAGAGTAGAGATCTTCAACCAGAGAAAGCTTATGACTGTGAATATTTTCTACAGGGATTGAGAAAGTTCTAGAGAAGGAAACATATAGACTATACATTAACATATTTAACATCAATAAGTGTATCAATCTTACCATGTAAAAACCTTGGAAGCGATCACTGAGGAGCAATTGAACCTTCTCATACAAATTTGGATTGCTTTCAGAGTCCTTGTTGGAACGCCCCCACTCGTACCCTGAAGGTGTAAGTTTGTAGGCAGTTAATGATAGCTACCTTAGTCACATATGATTTTTAATCCATGATGCTTTATAAAGAAGAACCTGTTGTACAGAAGGGGAATTGAAAGTATATAATTCAGAAAACAGAACTGATTTGAGAGGGTTTACAAATTGAAACAGAGTTTTAATGGGTTAACCTTAAACTCTCTTTTCCCCACTCTAGTTGAAGGCAGAGAACCATTATGTGCATTTGCCCACTCTTCTGCCATCTTAACAAGAATAATAACACATGGAATGTGCTTATGGACAACAGGATCATGGATTATTTAATCGGAGATCATCCAAGAAATTATCAGGCTTTGATTCAATCACCTTGTGTTCCTGCCACACACACACACACGCACAAGGAGTTAGCATTTGCCTTTTTTGTTCATGTCATACTAAGTTGCCGACTTAAACGTAATTTGTCTATGTGGTTAGACCAAACCAGGGAGAAGAATATAAGATAAAAGAGGACAGTCAAATACACAGTGAAGATGTAGACAACGATCATGGAAAATGGGAGGAGCAATTACAACAACACAGCTTGTGATCAACATGTAAATGACATCAAGGCCAGGAGACTATAGGATGGAACTCCAGCGTACTCTATAAGGACATTACCTTCAAACTAATCCTCACAAGGCCAGTTAGGCCATAAGAGCGTGCAACCACCTACATAACATCAGGCTGCCTACAGATTTTATCCATCTTTAGTATAGACGATTCCTTCAGCTGATAAAGCAACAGAGAAACTTCATTAACATTTTCACACAGTGGCAATATATTGTCATGATACTTGGTCATACTTCAATTGTTAATTTGATTTTACGATGAAAGAACAAAAATAAGACCTCAAACCTCAATAGATTAAGCAACATGAAACTGAGCCTCACTTGATGGAGCTTCACAGATAGTCCCTCAACCTACTACTAGTCCACTCAAGTTCAGTAGTTTCTCACAATGCTTCACACCGTATATTCATCAACAAGTATGTTGACCATCAAAAAATTTATGCCCTGCAAAATCACTTTATTTTAAAACACTTGTAAACCATAAATATCAACAGAACAACACTGACCAACCAAGCTTTATATCACAAAGTGCCCAGCAAAAAAACACCACAGAATGAATCATTGATGTAGTGATTCTTAACAATTCTGCATATACTAGTGGAATTAACAAACAATATGGTGAATCACTGAATTAGGTTAAGTTGTAGAATATAAGATCAAGCTATCTATAATACCTCAAGAGAATGGCTCAGCATATGTTGTCTCAAGTGAGCTGGCTTTTGAAAACTAGCACCACACTCATGACAAGTGGCATCTGATTTTGCCTCTTCTTTTTTCGTCGATTCCATTCATTTCAATCTCTTCCTGCATCAAACACAAATTATGAATATATTAGATAAGGAGTAAATGCATGTATGCAGATTGTAAATATACAAGGAAATGATTACTTGTTCAGACATATGGAAGGACTTCATCCTTGCAGATGTTGAAATTCCATCTAAAGGTACCCGCAGATCTTGATATCCAGTGAACTTTACAAAACCAGGTTTAGCAAAACCATGATGTACCATCATAACAACCTGAAGAACCTCGGTAATTTACTGCTTAGAACGGCCAACTCCATAGACAAACAAACATCATGACGCTATCTTCACTATATAATCACATTCCATGCCACACAAACCAAAACATTAAACCAGGAATCACATCTCTTTTGCATATATACAATGAGAAAAAATCACATCCTGAACCCATAAATTTGTCACAACAATATCCCATAATCTTGTATCATGCGGTCCAAAACCAAACCACGATGGCTAAAAAGGCTTCTTAAAGCCTCAGTTATCTATAATCAGAAGTAGACGATATAAGATCATCAGTGGCAAAAGGAACCCACAATTACTTGTGTGGAACACGAGCCAACAATTCCCATTATATAACTACCACACATAATATCTCGAAGTAGACAACCCCAAGAATATTGTCTTACCTTTGCTTAATCCAGTTACCGTGCCTGCTAAGGTTAAAAGGTCTATTATTACGAGCAGGAGCTGTTCCAGCTTTCTTTGCAACCTCATTATCTAAAGGAAAATGGCTATTCCCTTGGAAACTCTGACCTTCGCTGAGCAAGTGATCCCTGTTTACGATAACAAATTTCAGCAACCCCTTACAAAACCCAAACCGAACATACACTTCCAATAAATATAAAAACACGATGGTGAATAAGCCCCATCTTCCATCATACCTGTCGAAGAGATGACCTATAATCATGAACTGCCTCACTTTCAAAGGGTTCCCTCTAACACCATGCCCTTGGGCACTACCAATACCAAATTTCTGGTTTTTATTCTGCAAACCATATTACTCCACATAAGGATAACGCAAAAACAAGCCTAAAATCCAAATTTCTGGTCTCTTATAAACCTATACGAACTATAAATCAAGAAATTGCTTACAGGAATTCGGTGATTCATAAGTCCTTTTTGTGTTGGTTTCTTGGACATCTTGATGATAATGTCATATATCCATCTTCTTCTCTGTAAAATCAATTGCTTCACTTGTTAGTGGTTTTAAAGTCTCCGCCATCTACAAAAAGCAAACAAAATAAGAAAAATTCAACATCAACGAACAAACTCTAGAAAAGAACCAAAACGAAGAAATCAAGAAACTGATGATGATGAAACTAGAAATTGAAACCCTAAACTAATGATGATGATGATTAACAGATGATTGAAGAACTAAAATCTTCAATTGAGAGTGAAGATGAGAAAAACCAGACGATTGAAAACCAGGCGATTGAAAAACTTAGAAACCCTAAAAATCGAAAAACTTATTGAAGTGCTCGATGAACACTTACATAGATCGATGATTAAAAAGATTTCTGTGAGATTTATGTGATGATTTACTCATCGGTTGAAAGAAAGAGAAGAGAGACAGCAGAAGAGAAAAAAAAAAGAGAAATGAAAAACTCGATCTCGATTCACTAGGGTATATCCTCAAAATCACGCATGTAAACGGCACAACATGGGAGGAAATATCCCTAGTGTTACTCATCTGGGGTGGAAACATAATAATACGCGTGTGAATGACACACGCACCACTTCCAGGTGTTACGACCCAGGTGTGACGAAGCGTGTGGATGGCACGCCTAAAAAAAAATTCGTAACGGCTGGACACTGTTACGAATTATTAAAAATATTGTAACGGCCGGCGCCTGTTATAATTTTTTCGTAACGGCCATTTGTAACGGGAATTTGTAACGACCAGTAAGCCGTTACGAATTGCTGTTACTAATCCAAGAATTTGGTGTAGTGATAGAACTTACTTCCACTTTCGTAAATGTCATCTTTCTTTTTTGCAGGATGGTCACGAGTAACGAGTCTGGTAGGTGGGCGCTGCTCCTTTGCGGCGCGCTTTTTGTACACTGCCACCTTTTTTTGTTTCTGACTTGGGGTAACTGGTTCCTGCATTTTTTACCAACATATGTACTGTAAAAACATAACATAACTTCTTACTCAAGAATAAAACTAAGTATTTCTAAAACTATGTATGCATAAATTAACATTCAGTACATATCATTCACCTGTGATGGAACCTCCAAAATATCTTCATCTTTCGATCCGCTAGGTTCTTGTTGCTCATTTGTAACTTCACATTCATCTTTAGATCTGCTGGGTTCTTGTTGCTCAACTGTAACTTCACCTGCATCTTTCGATCCGTTGTTGTCTTGTTGCTCAGTTGTATCTTGTGGAAATTATATAGGTTGCAAATCTCTTCCAATTAATTTTTCAAATTGTTGTCGTAAGTCAATACCAAAAAGACCAAGGTTTTGATCAGTACCACCATATGGGAGGAGGTTTGCGTACTCTTCGACGTAAACTCCCATGCCAGAGTTTGCCAAGTCTAAATAATCTACGATTGAGAGCTGTCCGATCTCTTCCAAATTAGACATCTCAGCAAGCAAAGGTACATCCATGAGCATAAAGCTAGCCGCCGCCAATCCAGCGTTATAGTATTCAGAATCCTTCAACTGAAGCAATTGGTTCTTGTATAGTTGTAATCAACTCCTTTGCTGTTTCCTGCTGAACTTCAAGTATATCAGTCTGAAAAAAGCAATGGAAACTATCAACATAAAGCTACTTACATATCAATATGTATTGCTATGTAACACTGCATACCAATATGTAGTGTTAGATACCACTACGAGAATGTAAGTATCTACCACTACATAGTGATATGGTACATATTGTGATTGTCAGAAACTTAAAAGAACTACATACTCATATGGTACATATCAGATACCACTATATACTGATACTGTACAAAGTGAATGTTAAATGATACTTATAATACAAACTGATATGCTACTTACTTGTTCATTTTTTTTGTTGCTATTTTCCGCTTGTATATCTTCGACTTTTTGCTCCAAATTAGATCTAGCACAGCTTTTAATCTCATAAATCTGAACCTCAACACCGCAGAACTTCAATACTGTAGGTGTTGGGTCAACATTAGCTTCTGAAGTGGCATTAACATTAGCTTGATCTTTCTCCGAATCTGGCATTTGGACTTCAACTGTTGGGTCAACATCCAAATCTTCAGTGGGGTTGGTTTGCGGAGGTATAGATCCCAAGCGAACATAATCTTCATGGTTGGATTCTCTCTGCAAAGGGAAAGCTTTTGAGTATATTTCATGCAACATCAACACAAGCTTTGAAGCATCAACCGCTACGCCGTCTTGCTGCATTGTGTTTGTAGCGCCTCCAAAGCTAGCAGCTGACTAATCCAAGAGATTAACTAAATAAAGAGGCACTAAGGAATCTAAATCATATACTTAAGCATTCAATTAAAAAAAACTGCTACAAAACTTAACCCAAAAACTAGCCCGCTCTGAAATATACATATATAAGAACTCCTCTCAAATGATACATATATAATAGTCATTTGGTTTACTGTATTACAAGTTAACAAACAATACAAATATAAACAATAAACAAACATCTTCAATTCGCTAAAACTTTAAGCTACGAAAACAAATATCTTCACGCGCACTGATTCTTCTGATAACTGAAAAACTGAAGTGGGAACGAGTGAGCACATCATCCCAAAATGGGTGCTCAGTGGAAAGCAAATAACATTTCGGTAATCACTAACATGATACACAGATTATCTAAAGAAGAATAATAAAACATCTTTTACACACAACACAAAGCAGAAGACCACTCCAATATCATTAGTTTAATCAAAAGAACACCGCCGATATGTTCTACGAAATGACGTTAGAATACTCTAAACATATGTCATCCTAACCTCGTCTCACTCAATGGAGAAGAAGATGCTAGAATAACTCCAGTCTCAAATGATAACGCCATCCACACGAAATGCGTACATCTCATGATTCAGGATCCACCATCTAAGTCTAGAATATATAATAAAGATTTGATTACTATGACCACCACATCAGATGCATGAAGAGCCCTATCCTCTCATGCATCTAAAAGAATATGACCATAAAAACCCAGTCATTATACTAAGACTAAACAATCAAGCATGATATGCAATCGACCAATCTCCCCAGATAAAAATATGTATATAATTTTGGATATTCCCCATAGTAGTTGCATAAATACGTATAAGATATAATATCAACCCCGGATGCCACCGGACAACTTTGAGGGTCTAGTAATCCACAGAAAGCAATGCTTCGCTGTAGTAATATGGCTGCAATTCCGCCCCTAATTTAATATTGAAACCCAATACTACCAAATTCTAGTAGTATATAATCCCTCAGTATTCCTAACACCAAATTCCAGCGTCGACAATAGTGAGAAGCTGTGGAGAAACACAGACACTCCTCACGAGGACACTAGACAATGCAAATCATGCAACATACTCATTCAATTGCACAAAAACATAATTGCATACAAACGTACAATTACATTTAAACATGCTCAAAGTAATAAAGACACATCATGCTCGTTATTTAAAGTAACTTAATGATTACAAAAGAATTACAAGAGTTCCCACCTCTTTTGATGACAAGCCTCGCCTACCTCGAGATGTTCGATCCACTGGTTCATCATTGAATTGATCGTTGTTAATAAATACTAACTGTTAATCACACAATCACTCTAAGAATTTATCCAATAAACTCATACAAGGTTCACAACATAATCTCATACAATTTTCTAGTTATAAGTCAAGTGAACTATCTATTGGTTCTAAGCCCATTTATGGGTCTACACCTTTTCATTATCTATCTCTAGCGCATCTAAAGGTTTACTAATTCAATTAGGTTGGTTCTATAGTCCATTTGATAAGTCTTATGAATATCTACAACTTTGTAGAAGGAACCAAAGACTAATTCAGACCCTAAAGGGTCCAAACCATTAGGGGTGTGCATAAAATCCGGAACCGCGGATTTCATCCGCACCCGTCCGCAAAAGTGCGGGTGAAACCAATCCGCAATCATCTATGGGCCGGAAACGGGTGAGTTCTTAAATCCGCAAGGTTTTGCGGTTTGGTTGCGGTTGGTCTTGTAAATCCGCGGATTCACCCGCACCGTAGGATAATAAGGTAATTTAATAAAATTACTAAGAATAATATTGGAAGTTTTAGTTTTATATATAAACTTCTTTAAGAAGAGGCTCGGCCATTACAACTCTAGCTTCCGAAAACAATGAATCTTATGTGGAGTGAAGATACGAGGATTCTTTAAGGCAAGCTCAAGCTCATGAAGCATCTGTTGCAAGCCCAAATTAAGAAGAGTAAGAATTTTTTTTTTCTTTTTTTCTTTTTACTAACAGCAACAGAAACAAAGTAATGAATAATGGCCGAGTTAAAACTAATTATACCATAGCTCTTTTTATAACAGTGTAGAGATGTGTGTACTGCAGGTTGTAGTAATTTCTTTCAGCCTCAAAGATAATCGCATTCCAACTTAGCTTGCAGATTCTAAAAGTAAGATGCACACAAACCACGTAAACAGAGCTTACACATCCTCAGTATCATATCAATATCATATCAAACTATTTTCTAAAGCTTACACATCCTACCAATTTTTGTTGCACATCATTAAGCAATTTAGTACATTCTCTAGTAGTCAATCAATTATCAAAACTCAGAAAACTTCTTTTTGTTTGTTTTACTTTTTTTTTTCCTGACTAAATCCGCGGTTAATCCGCATCCGGGCCGTATCATCCACTGATCCGCGGATGTGAAATCCGCGGGTGATTGGGCCGGACACGGTTCCATTTTCCAAATCCGCAACTTTGACGGTTCGGTTGCGGGTCCCCTAATCCGCAACCGTCCGTCCGTTGCACACCCCTACAAACCATCATAATAGGAAAACTAGGCCTAAGCCCAAGTCTACTAAACTCGGCCCATTAACACAAGGCTCGGTCAAACTGGTCAACTGACAGTCTCTAACGGTCAGATTGACGGTCACAGGTCAATTAACGGTCAACGTCTAAGTCCAGGTCAAGTCAAAAAGTCGATTGTTCAAGGTCTAATTAGATGAATCGGTCAAACAGAGTCAACTCAGTCAACTAGACTGATTCAGGACAGGATCAAAGGTTTAACTCAGTCGGACTAACTGAGTCAGCTAAGCAAATTAGTCAGACAAACTGACTGGGATGACTAACAGGCTTAAAACAAGAAGTAGATGTTCAAACAATCAACACTACTAAAATCAATTCTAACAATTCAACAACTCTGCTGTCTCAACTTTCATCTCAAATCAAACAAACTCTCAGCCTTCATCTTACACAGCATAAAACCAATTCCAATTTCACAACTTTACTCTCTTCATTATCACTAAGTCTTATAACCCTATAACTTGTCTTGAGTTGTAATACTAGCAGCATCACTACAAACCTTGCACATTTACTCCAACTTGCATTTCAGATCCAATACAGTTGAACAACAACAACATTATTCTCAATACTATGTCTCCACATCTTCCACATCATTGTCCAATTCAGTTCAATTGGATGGACTTGCCATGCAATCATCTAATATGACCTGCACCACCACTTGTATCTCAAATTACAGCTGCAACCCAACAATCTGTCACAGTGTGACAAGTAGTATGCAGAGGAGTCTGCCCTTAGTAATCTTAATAGGTGCCTTAGTTATTATTTGTTGATCAGTCGGATTGTGACACGTGTGTCCAATCCATTAGTCATTACTAGGGTTCGATTATTGGGTATTAAATGTGTAAGAAGACTCTTATCTGTTTAACCTGAGTTTTGTTAATGAAATACAATTTGGCTGCGTTCGTTTATCGAACCAGATTTTAGCTCAATCCACCAAGGATTTGAGATTTATTCCTTCATTTCTAATTAAATCCCATTCCTCTGAGTATTAGTTGTTGTTACATCACAACAATTGGTATCTAGAGCAGTTCAGATCCACCCAATTTTCATTCAATTTGTTTTTCTCTAATGACAATCAAAGAAGTAAACGATAAGGTAGAAGCAAACACTGCTGCTATCACTAAATTACAGGCTAATTTCACTAGTTTTTCAACAGATCTGACTTCTAAGTTCGATCTTCTTCTTCATAAGTTTGATTCAATACCAGAACCGGCTACTAATTCCAATTCAGACCTTAATGGAGGTAATCGATTTTCACCTTCACATCAGAATCACTTTCATCGTCTTCCTAAGTTGGACTTCCCAAGATTTGATGGTGAGAATCCTAGACTTTGGATTCAAAAGAGTGAGAGATATTTCGAGCTGAATGATATTGAGGAACACAAGAAGGTAAATATTTCTGCGATTTATCTTGAAGGTAAAGCTGAAACTTGGTTTTTAAACTTTCAAGTAAATAGACACCGAATTACTTGGCAAGATTTAGCTATTCATCTCTGTGCACGTTTTGAAAATTCTATTGAGGAGAATTTTGTTGGCAGTTTTAATAAGTTAGTACAAACATCTTCTGTGGATGATTATTATGAAGAATTTGAAATGTTGAAAACTTTAATGTTGAAGATGAATCTAACTCTTAGTGAAGAGTATTTTGTTATGAGTTTTCTTAGTGGCCTTAAAGATGAAATAGGTAAAACCATCTCTATGTTTCATCCTAAAATTTTAGCAGATGCTTTTTCCCTTGCTAGACTACAAGAATAGAAACTCACTTTAGCCACTTCTGCCACCAAGTCTTTTGCCAAATCATTTCAAACTACCTTCAACTCTAATAGACAATCTTCTTATACCAATTTTCCACCAAAACCAATTTTCACCTCTCCCAAATCTGCTCCCATCACTCCTAAATCCTCTTTTACAATGCCAAAAAAAATTCAGTCTCCAACACCTTCTATTAAGAGACTCACACCTGATGAAATGAATAGAAGGAGAGCTCAGGGTTTATGTTATAACTGTGATGAGGTATACAAGGCATGGCACTTTTATAAGGGAAAACAAAAGCTCTTCATGCTGCACATGGACAATAATGAACTACAAGATACTGAGGAGGAAGAAGAGGTGTTTGAAGAGACTAATGAATCCCCAGTTCATTCTGATGTGGAAATTTCAGTACATGCTCTTACAGGCACTGCAACAGGCGACACCATTAGAATTCCTGGTCTTCTGCTTAACAAGAGAGTGTCCATTTTAATTGATTCAGGAAGCACTACCAGTTTTATTG
Organism: Papaver armeniacum; assembly: GCA_023531295.1. NCBI lineage: Eukaryota > Viridiplantae > Streptophyta > Magnoliopsida > Ranunculales > Papaveraceae > Papaver > Papaver armeniacum. Next base: position 83,639 of record JAJJWW010018250.1, read on the forward strand.
ACAGTGCTCTAGCCAGTTCACTTCAGTGCCACATTGAACACACTAATCCAATGCTGGTTACAGTTGCTAATGGAGAGAAGATTGTAAGCACTGGTATATGCCCTCAATTGACTTGGAGTATGCAGGGTCACCAATTTATGGAGAGCATAAGGATTTTACCACTAGGAGGGTGTGACATTGTACTTGGAGCAGATTGGTTAAGAACTTTAGGTGATGTTCTCTTTAACTTTTCTAAATTATCTATTACTTTCAAATACAACGGCAAGAGAATTACTTTGCAAGGCATATCCCCTAAGTCTTCCTTGTTAATGATGAGTGGTGAGGCAATCAAGAAATTTTTTACACAAAATTCTCATGGACTGGTGGGTCATTTATTTTCCATTTCTACACCCTCTACCCCACCCCCAACACCTCCTGAACTACTTCTTTTACTTCAAGAGTTTAATGACATCTTTGCAGAACCAACTTCCCTTCCCCCTAAAAGAAGTTTGGATCACACCATTCCCATACAACCACACTCGACTCATGTGAACCAAAGAGCCTATAAATGCCCTTATATACAAAAAGATGTTGTTGAACAGATTGTTAAATAGATGCTAAACTCTGGCATCATTCAACCCAACCACAATCGTTGTGCTTCCCCTATTCTTTTGGTTAAGAAAAAGGACAACACATGGAGGTTTTGTGTTGACTATAGGAAACTCAATAGTATTACTATTAAGGATAAGTTTCCCATACCCATTGGTTTCATGTTTCTTACCAAGATTGATTTGCGAGCTGGTTACCACCAAATCAAAGTCTATGCTAGGTACATTCACAAGACTGCATTTAGAACTCACCAGGGCCACTATGAGCTCAAAGTCATGCCATTTGGCCTGACTAATGCCCCTTCTACTTTTCGATCTCTCATGAATGAGATTTTTCAGCCTTTCTTGAGGAAATTTGTCTTGGTGTTCTTTGACGATATTCTCATCTACAGCTCCAGCATGGAAGAACATTTGGAGCATCTCAGTGTGGTTTTCTCATTACTCAGACAACACCAACTTTTTGCTAAACTATCTAAGTGCAGCTTTGGCCAATCTTCTTTAGAGTATTTAGGTCATATTATCACTAGAGAGGGAGTTTGTGCAGATCCTAATAAGGTTGCATGTATGCAGTCATGGCCATTACCAACCACCATCGAGGAACTAAGAGGGTTTTTGGGTCTCACTGGCTACTACAGAAAGTTTGTTAAAGACTATGGAACTATAACTAAACCACTCACTACCCTTCTCAAGAAGAATTCCTTTCAGTGGAGTCCAGCGGCAACTTATGCTTTTGAAAACCTCAAGTGTGCCATGAGCAACACACCAGTGTTGGCACTCCCTGATTTTATTAAGCCATTTGTGGTTGAAAGTGATGCTAGTGCTACTTGTCTTGGTGCTGTCTTACTCCAAGAATGAAGACCACTTGCATACTTCAGCAAACCATTGGGCCCTAAAGCTATTTCACTTTCAACTTATGAAAAGGAATTTCTAGCCATTGTTATGGCAGTGCAAAGATGGAAAAACTATCTACAGAGCAATAAGTTCATCATCAAAACTGATCACCAGAGTTTGAAATACTTCCTTGAGCAGAAGATCACCACTACATTCCAGCAGAAGTGGCTCATTAAGCTGCTGGGTTTTGATTATGCCATTCAGCATAAAAAAGGCACTGAGAATATAGTTGCTGATGCACTTTCTAGGAGACCTGATGATGCTGCTACTCTACATTCTCCGTGTTTGTCTACACCAACTTGGGTTCATGATATTCTAAAGAGCTATGAGGATGATCCAAAGGCTTCCCAACTTATTTCTGCTTTGCTCCTTAATCCTTCCAGTTTCCCTAATTATACTTACAAGGAAGGGATCCTAAGGTATAAAACTAAACTCTACATTGGTGCCAGTAATAATGTTAGACTGAACCTTTTGGAGTCACTTCATGCCTCTGCTATTGGAGGGCATTCAGGCATTCAAGACACTTCTGTCAGAGCTAGGAGTCACTTTTACTGGAAGGGTATGCATAGAGATATAGTCCAATTTGTCTTCCAGTGACATTTGCCAAAGGAACAAGCATGACACCACAAATTCTGCTGGGTTACTTTAACCTCTCCCTATCCCAAACCATGCATGACAACATATCACAATGGATTTCATTGAGGGCCTCCCTGTTAGCAACAAGAAAAGTGTCATCCTTTTGGTTGTGGATAGACTTACCAAATATGCTCATTTCATAGCCCTTTCACACCCATATACAGCTAATTTTGTAGCTCATTCTTTCCTCAACCAGGTTTTCAAACTTAATGGTTTACCTCATGATTCAATCTTTCCACAAATAAGAAGAAAATGAACAACTCAAGATGCAATCAAGGGTTTCTATCCCCAACTCCCGCTTACTAATTAAAGCATTAATAAAGTAAAGCACAAATTAACCCTAAAGTGGTGCACCGCTACCTGCATGCCTCTAACATCCAAAGTTCCATTCTATTTATACATGCCCCAAATACCCAAAACTTCAAACCCTAATTTATTTTTAAAATAGAAATTAATTTTCATCCAATGGATTTCCCATTAGTTTCTAGGTTGGTAGAAACTAAGAAAGAGATATCTAGGGTTAGAGATGAGGCGAGGTGGCTAAGTGGAGTTGTTGTTTGATGTCATAAGGTGGTGGGGCGCGAAGGTGGCCTGGGCTGTGGTATGGAGGTGGTAGAGAAGCAAAGAGTGCAGCTGTCATCCGTGGTTTTGGTGTTTGGTGGAGGTTGTGGATAGACTTACCAAATATGCTCATTTCATAGCCCTTTCACACCCATATAGTTGCTAAACTAATTTTGTAGCTCATTCTTTCCTCAAGCCAGGTGGTTTTAAACTTAATGCCCTTCTACACCCATATACAACTAATTTTTTACTCTGTGTTTTAAAATCTCTCCATTGTCTCGATAGAGATAAGGTATTCACTAGTCACTTTTGTCAAGATCTATTCAAAGCAGTGGGAACTGGCCTACACCTCAGCATAACTTATCACCCTCAGACAGATGGTCAAACTGAAAGGGTGAATGCTTGTCTAGAGAATTATCCAAAATGCCTCACTGGACACAAACCAAGTAAGTGGAGTGATTGGTTAGCCTTGGCTGAATGGTGGTACAACACTAGTTTTCACACTAATCTGAAACTCTCTCCATTCCAAGCACTTTATGGGTATGCTCCCCCTCATCTTGCTTTTCCTTTTGAGGTTACTACTTCAGTTGCAGCTGTGGAGTCTTATTTAAAGGACATGGACTCTCTACTTGATATCCTCAAGGAATCACTCAAGCTAGCTCAGGAAAGGATGAAGTTATATGCTGACAAATCTAGACAAGATAGATCATTTGAAGCTTGAGATCTTGTCTATCTCAAACTACAACCATACATGCAAGCTTCTCTTTCTTTAAGAAAAAACTTTAAACTCTCCTCCAAGTTTTATGGACCTTTTCCAGTGTTGCAGAGAGTGGTAAAAGTAGCATATAAACTGCAGTTACCATCCAATGCTCGTATACATCCAGTTTTTCATGTATCTCAGCTAAAGAATTCATTGGACGCAAACACATTCCATCACCAACTCTCCCTGTGGTGGACCATTCTGGGGAAATCATTATGCTTCCTGAAAAGATTTTGCACACCAGAACCATTCTCAGAGACAACCAGCTGATCAGGCAACTACTCCTTCAATGGACAAATTCTTCTCCAGAGAACGCCACATGGGAGGATCTCTCACCAGTTAAAGCACACTACCAAAAATTCATCCTTGAGGACAAGGACGTTTTTCAGGAGGAGGCAATGTCACAGTGTGACAAGTAGTATGCAGAGGAGTCTGCCCTTAGTAATCTTAATAGGTGCCTTAGTTATTATTTGTTGATCAGTCGGATTGTGACACGTGTGTCCAATCCATTAGTCATTACTAGGGTTCGATTATTGGGTATTAAATATGTAAGAAGGCTCTTATCTGTTTGACATGAGTTTTGTTAATGAAATACAATTTGGCTGCGTTCGTTTATATCGAACCAGATTTTGGCTCAATCCACCAAGGATTTGAGATTTATTCCTTCAATTCTAATTAAATCCCATTCCTCTGAGTATTAGTTGTTGTTACATCACAACACAATCCTAGTCAATCATCTAAACTTCAGCTCAGTTCTTCTCCTTGTACTTGATAACATCACCCTACTCAATTACAGCCACCAACATGTCTATCTCATGACTCAACATTACTTCAGCTTGAATCCCAGATCATCTACACCTCATCTAAATCACTTCATTACAAATTCAGTAATAACACCATCTTTCCTTCCTCCCTGTGATCTAACACAATCCTAACAAACAATTACATCTCCATACTATACTCAACTCAACTTCTCTGCCTTGTCTGCACATCCATATCTTGACTGAAATCAAATCCATTCTAACTCATTTCATTCCCTGTAATCAGTTCTCTTGAACACCAACATCTCTGCCAGCTCTTTATTATCTCCACTAACAGCTCAATTAGCATCCACAACTCTTATTAGTCTCATTCTCTTTAATTCAACCTACAATCATCAACCCCATTGAAACAGAAACAGACCCATCTTCATATCATCTAACCTTAATTCGATTCACATCTCAATTCTACACAAAACCATCTTTTAAAATAAAAACCCTAACTTCTGATTCTTCTCTGCAAAACCCTGAATTAAAATCCCAACCATAATCACCTCAATCTAATTCATCTACTTCATCAGCAGAAACCGACTCAATCAACCTAATTCACATGAACCCTAATTTCTGGTTTGGTTTAGGGAAGAACAGAAACCCTAATTTCCTATGAACTCAAAATTAAACTTCATACAATAACTCTATACTTCAATTAACAACAAACCCACTCTATAATCGATCAAAACAAAACGATTGCATAAAGAACAATCAAACAATTCGAAACCCTAAATTAACTTACCATATTCATCTTCTTTCTGAACTCAGTAAGCTTCAATATCATCTCCACCAATAATTCCATGTCTTCTGACCTTCACCGGTGCTACTACTAACCTCAAAATTCCGCTCCATCGATTGATACGGGTGAAGGAAGAATTTGCGGAGAAAAAAAGAAGAAGAACAGATAGAAGAATGAAGAAGAAGAAAGAACAAAGAAAGAAAGAAAGAATGAATGAGCATATCTGCCCGATCTGGGTTGATAAGACCAAATAAAATTATTAAGGAGCCCAGAAAATGGATAAGGCAACCAAGGCGGTCAGGATGAAAAATGACGATTTTGCTATTCTAACTAAACTGATAAAATCTTCTTCGTCCGGTATCTGATTGACACGTTCGAGTAGTCCATTCCGCGTAACTTTTCGAGATCTATCTATCGATACTAATTTCGTTTCTAAATTATTGTTAGATTAATTTATATTAATTAAAGTCTTCATTAACTAATCGAGTCATTATCGGCTTATTCGTCTCTTGATCATTACTAGACCAGTCAAATAGCATTGACAAGCTTGAGGGTCCTTACAGTGTTCACTTCGCTCCGTTTTTCAGAGACTATACTCCTCAAATCATTGTATTTTGATTCCCAATCCTCTCCCTCATTTGTTGACTCATCTTCTTCCATTGGACTTCCATAATTTTTTGTCTTTTTCCGATTCAGCTTTGTCATCTTCTTCAATGGGAGTTTCAGCATATTCTTCCACTTGAATCCTTCTAGAGATACAATTAAGAATTTGTTTTTCATGGTTTGTGTACCCGTCTTTGAATTCTTCATGGAACTGTACAATTTTTATGTACTTATCAATATGTATTTTTTTGACAAAATATGTACTGCAAGTTTATTTTTAAGTTCAACTAATAATGTAAGTTTACCTGATACTCAGAAAGATCAATATCCTTTAGGAATTCAGTACATATCTTTGTGTGGTTCCATCTAGCAGCTCTTGGCACATACATTCCTTCAGGATCTGTCACTACATTCTCTGGCTCCACCAAATGGGTATGCTCCGCAAACCAAGGCTGTAAGTATTGATATGTAGTGTTAGATATACTATCAAAATACTTATATGTAGTGGAAACACGCAAAAAAAAAGAGTTTAACGTAAAGAAAATCTTACCAACAAATAACCAACACAACCAGTAGTGTCTTCTACGCTTTTCTCGTGTTCATTAAGCTCTCGCTCTAAGTAAGAATGGAGTAGGTCATGCCATGAAATATTCTTTACTTTTTCAAGATCATCAACGAAACCAATGTATTTTTTAGTCAAAGAGTTTGCATCTTTTGTTGCGAAAAAAAAATGAAGTGCATATATGCAGGCAGATAAGCCTAACAAGATCTTCGGCATCTTCCTCATCTTCCTCAGATTGTTGAGAATATTCATTTGATTTATCACCCACCCTTTGTAGAGAATCTTTACCAACTTTTACATTAATTGGTGTTCTTTTCATGATTTTCAAGATGGCATCGTCAATCATTAGCCTAGTCACCTTTTTACCACTCACCAGTACTTCAGGAAAAGTCCTTTTGAAGAATGCAGTTTTACGCCATCCACTTTTTAATGTAAGTTTTAAATCTTGATATTCCCTATTCGGCATTCTTGGCATCCCATAAGTGATTCTCATTTCTTCTCGTGTGGTTGACAGCTCATACTTATCGCCATGCCTTACAAATTGAAATGTAAGCTTGTATGGATATCAACCTCTCTTGTAACAGCGTAACATTTTGGTAACTTCTTCTTCATTATTCAACCAATGTTCTAAATCAAAACTTGTGTACCAGAACATTAGGAACAGATTCCCATACGACGCTTCACTAATCAGCTGTAACTGCAAGACACTCAATTTAAGGCCTTTTGTCTTCTTAATCCTCTTCACAAGCCCATACAAACCCCTGAAACCGGATCGGTATAAACTCCTTGGTTTTCCAGCTGCTTGCTTACGCTTTTTACCTGCAAATTAACAAGTATCTAAAACCATTACATGACATTTTCAATATGCACCTGCTACATATTTTCCATCACTAAAGTATTGAACATACCAATATATAGTTATAATATCTACTACATAGTGATGCTTTTTAATCATAAATTAGACAACAATAACTAAGAAATGTACCTTCTTTCAGGGGCACTTTGGTTTCTTCCCCTTTGCTTTTGGTGAAGGAGTAGCAGCTTTCAGGATAATTGCTTTCTTCCGCTTTGCTTTTGGTGAAGGAGTATCAACTTTTCTCGCCTTTTTTTACTTTTGGCGAAGGAGTATCAGTTTTTCTCGCCTTTTTTGCTTTTGGTGAAGGAGCTGCTGCTGCTGCTTTTTTGTTTTTTGTTGTTGGTGCATTAGAAGTGTAAGTATTTTGATAGTGGAATACTACATACATGGTGAAGTTACCTATCAATATGTACAAGTTACCTACATATCTAAATAGGAATATACACTACATATCAAAGTGTATAGTGTCTACTGATATGTAGTATCAAACATATTGCTACTTGACAAAGTAACACAATGCATCACTACATATTCATAACAATCACAACAATGCAAAATATCACTACATATTGATATGTAATTCACTACATATTCATAACAAACACACCAATGCAAAAAACCACTACATATTGATATGTATCAGCATTAAGAATTAAGAATTACAAATAGAGAACTTTCAAGTAATATTGATATGTAATTCAAGTAACACAACAATGATATGATATATATCACTACATATTCATATCAAACACAACAAAACATAACAAAATTTCCACATTTTGCAAATCTACCAACACTACATATTGGTATGTAGTCTAAATTTTGAATATATGTTTACCTTTTTTCAAGGGTACATTTGATTTCTTTCCTTTTGCTTATGTTGAAGGAGTATCGTTGTTTTCATTCGTTTTTGTTGGTGAAGGAGTAACGGATTCGGTAGATTTTGTCATACTTCTTGTTGTTGGTGAATTTGCAATGGGGGTTTCTTTGATTTTTGTTGTTGGTGAATCGACAGCAGTTTTCTTTCTTGTTTTTGCTGGTGAAGGAGTTTCTTCTACAATTACTTCTCTAATTGTTCGTTTAATCTCCCTTTTGATAACCATTTTCTCAGATTGAAAATTACTGGAACGGTTAGGGTTGCTGAAAATGGATTTAGGGTTTGCTGAAGAAGATTGATTGGAGATTTTTGGTTTTTGTTGCTTATAATGATCGATTTTTAGTGATGATTAAGCATGGGTTAAAGTTGATTTTTGCTGTTGGTGTTGTTGATTGAGAAGAAGGAAAAAGTTTTCGTCTGTAGATGAAAACAATGAAGAAGACGAAGAATTTCGTCTGAAAAATAAAGAAGAAGAATGAGGAATAATTGTCCACACGTGAGTAGCGAGGGTAGTAAAGTACTTTTAACTTTTGAAATGTTTTTCGGACCTCCGGTTATTTTTTTTTGCCGTTGGACTACAGATTAACCCGGGTCGGGTTTTGTGGACTAAACAACAAATTTCTCTTTGTGGTTTGATTTGATGTAATCGGGTCCCTATTTCTTTTACTTTTTAATTTTTTTTACTACTCTTAGAGTCTGCTGATGTTGTGTCTATTCTGATTTTGGTGATAAAATTTTGAGTTATTGTGGTCTCAACTTTTAATTTCACCTCTAGTCGACTGATGTGCCTCATCGCATTTCGGGGAGAACCGGCTAGCCCTGGGTTTGAGTGGCATTAACCACAATTCATCCGCTGATTCTTCAACATTAGTCGGTTCAGACCTCTATGTGGAGATATGGTTTATCAACTTTGTGCACCAGGGACGGAGCTAGAAATTATGAATATGGAGGGCTAAGTCAACAGAAAGAAATCAAGGGAGAGGGAGGCTAATAACGAATATTATCACATAAATAGTGGTAAACATAAAGGACGTTTAAGACATTAGAAAATATTTAGGGGAGGCGAGAGCCATCTTGGTGAAAATAAATAGTGGTAAACATAAAGGACGTTTAAGAAATTCGAAAATATTTAGGGGCGAGAGCCATCTTGGTTTCTACATCGATCCATGTGCACGTGCGCCACCCATCAACAACATCATTCATTTTTTTCATCCGAAACTAAATCAATTCTTTTCTTTTTTTAGGGAGGGATGATGTCGTCGTTGTAGTCGTTACTTCTTCACATTCTTCAGGTCTTCGGAGTAATACTTGTACGTCTCAACATGCCTAGACTTTCTAGTCTAACCTAAATTAAGTTGACTCTAGTATTTAATCAAGCAACTCTAGATGAGTTTTGATACTAAAATATGAAAACCAAACTTGACATGCCAACGCTTGGTGGGTTCAACCGAGCTATGCTCTAACACATGTTTATATTCGTTGTGCATGTGTCTTAAAATGCTTTTCAATGGTATAAAGTTTTTGAATATCCGCGGTATAGTTTGAGAGATAAATCCTTTCTAAATTTTACTAGTTACTAATCAACAACCTAAAAACTCAATCCCATCTCTCACTCCAGAATAAAAGTATCACTGGTGGAGCATACCCTCCCTCCTATTGGATGGTGAGAGTAACCGCTGTAGAGACCGTCGAAATCCGTTAAGATCTCTAGATATCCAAAATGGTCAATCTTTTGGAATTAATTATTAAGGAAGTCGCCACCCAACTTAGGGAGTTGGGACCCAAAAGAAACACTGGTCCAGTTACAAAGATGAGTCCGGGAATCAAGATACAAGCTAGGAAGGTGTGAGGCACCTAGCCCGTCCAATCCGAAAATTGGCCTCTACTTTATAATTGGGATATTAGGGGTTTGACTGCAATAAATAAATAAACATATAAAACCAATTTCATAAAATTTTAACCTGCAAAAACACCAAAAATATCAGATCCCCAGATTAAATTATTAAATCAGACTCTTTTTATTGTTGTTGTTGAAAATGGAATCGAAATCAATACACTGATCACCAGAATTATTATTATCAATCAATTATTATTATTATTATTAATTAATAAAAATTTAGCAGCCGTTGGCTGAGAATAATGATACCAGGAGGAAAGCAAACTTCTTTAAAATTTAAGGAGTGATTAATTACTCACTAACATATTCTACCGCAGCCGGACCACAATCAATCATGCATGTGTTGCATTCAAAATTGTAGGAAATACCAATAGGTCCTAGAAATAATATATTAGAGAGAGTCTAGTCCAGTTGACTCCGTCATGTGTCTGTTTGGTCCTATTTGGGAAAATATATTATAGTTTGGTCCTAGAAATTATGGTTTCGTCTTAGGGTGATGTCATGGATGATGTAATTGTCATTGTGTGGTGGCAAAAATACCCTTTTAGATTAGGATCATATATATAGTCAATTGGTAAGAGAGAGAAATCATTTCTCAGATCTATATTCTCTTTCCTCTCGGTTTTCTTATCTCTTCTTCCTACTGCTACGATTTCTAGGTGTTTTTTTTCTCGACGATTGAATGATGAAGACGACGAATAACAAGTTGTTGCTGCTGTTCGTTGAAGATGATGAAAAAAGATAAAGATCTGCTGCTGTTGTTAAAGATGTAATCAAGAACTGATGCTGTTGTTTTGAAGATGAAGATGAAGTTCATCAAACAAATGAACTGCTGCTGCTGTTTTGAAGATGAAGACGAAGATGAGTTCATCTGCTGCTGTTCGTCTTGCTGTTGAAGATGAAGACGAACTCTGTTTTGTTGTTCGTCTTGCTGTTGAGATAAACTCGTGTTTTCAGATCTGATTGATTTAAGTTTTGGATGTGTGTTTGATTTCTGAAATCTTCTTGTTTGATTTGTTCATCTTTTTCTTCTTGTTTGATGTTTTACTGCTCGTGTTGAATATGAAGATGAAGATAATGTTTGTTGCTCGTGTTGGTGATGAACTTTGTTGAAAATTCTTGATTTTTGATGTTTTTGTTGCTCGTGTTGAAGATGGAGATCTCTGTTTTGCTGCTCGTGTTGAAGATGAAGATGAAGATGATGTTTTTGCTGCTCGTGTTGGTGATGAACTCTGTTGAAGATGAAGAATTTATTTCTGCTGCTGTTGAAGACGAAGATGATGATGCTGCAGTTCATTCCATAAATGAACTCTGTTTTTTTAGGTTTATATATGGAGTTCATTTCTGGAATGAACTCTGTTTTTTTTAGGTTTTTATATGGAGTTCATTTCTGGAATGAACTCTGTTTTTTTAGGTTTTTATATGGAGTTCATTTCTGGAATGAACTCTGTTTTTTTTTAGCTTTTTATATGGAGTTCATTTCTGGAATGAACTCTGTTTTTTTAGGTTTTTATATGGAGTTCATTTCTGGAATGAACTTTTTTTTTTTTTTTTAGCTTTTTATATAGAGTTCATTTCTGGAATGAACTCTGCTTTTTTAGGTTTTTATATGGAGTTCATTTCTGGATTGAACTCTGTTTTTTTAGGTTTTTACATGGAGTTCATTTCTGGAATGAACTCTGTTTTTTTAGCTTTTTATATGGAGTTCATTTCTGGAATAAACTCTGGTTTATATGTTTTCTGAAAAATTAAGTAGAAATTAACATGACTTCATTTTGACGAATGAACTGCTACAAAAAATAAGTTGGAATTAACACGAAAGGATACTTTGGTCAATTTAATATTTTTAAATAATTATGGACCAAACAGTAAAGACGTTTTCCCAAAGGACCAAACTGACATGAGTCCACCTAAAAAAGAACCAAACGATATTTTTCCCTTCAAAATTAACAGAGACAGTGATTTGTCATACCAAAACTAAAGCATGCATGACGATAATTGGAGACGACAAATTAACAACTTTACCGTATGTGCTAATCACATGAAAATAGCATGAGCTTTGTGGATAGACTACCAATAATAACAACCAAATGATGTATGGTATGGGGACTCCAGTATCATGGGAGTGCTATCGAAACTCTAATGTGCTGGCTAACGGGATCAATTGATACGAACTACTAGATGGGCTAGAGCAATATAAAAAAATCAGGATTAAGATAAGCAGCCACGAAACGAACAGGAAGCAAGAAGATTAATAGGAAGAATTATAAATGATTACAGTGGTGCTTGTCTTGATTATTTACAATGGGTTCTGCCTAGATTTGGTCTTGGTTGAATGGTGATTGACAACAGCAAAAAATAAGGGATATGGTTATGGGTTTGATAATGGTCTTGCTGATGCCGGAATTGGTGTCGCAGTAGTGTTCTTGGTGTCACAGAGAATCAAGAAAAGGGAAGAGCTGGCGGTATTTGGATTAATCAAGGCTAAATGTTTTTATTATTTAACTTCAGGGATACACTTGTAAACTCACTAATTTAAATTATTTTTATTTCATAAAATAAAATAAAAATAGACTTAACTGGGTCAACATGAGTCAACGTTGGTCTTTAGACCAAGCGCAAAGGCTGGACAAATGTTCGACCAAACTAAATAATGTTGAAGGTCAATCCATATATTTGGTTATCACTACGAAGAACTTAAATCTGTTTTTGTTCTAATCGAGTGCTAATCATCTTATGGAACTTTTGAAACAAGTTGGTAACTTCACTTTTGCTTTTTTTGGTCAAAATGTGAGTACCAAAAGGCTTGGAATGATGCACCTTCAGATTGAACGATAATAGGAGTGCATTTGTTTTCCATCCGCTTCTTTTTGTTTAGATTTATTTTGGTATAATTCTCAATCACTACCCATGATTCAAGAACCCTAGCTCATAGATACCATCTTCACAAATATGAGATTGAGAAGAAGATAATTCTTTTATTATGATAATCATATCAATTCTGGTTACACAGCTCATGAATATATAGAGCTAAAAATATATTGTGATAAGGCAAAGATCCTATATACTAGAAACAACATTTATCCCGCGGTATTTGGATTAATCAAGGCTAAATGTTTTTATTATTTAACTTCAGGGATACACTTGTAAACTCACTAATTTAAATTATTTTTATTTCATAAAATAAAATAAAAATAGACTTAACTGGGTCAACATGAGTCAACGTTGGTCTTTAGACCAAGCGCAAAGGCTGGACAAATGTTCGACCAAACCCTGGTTTTGGTCAAAATGTGAGTACCAAAAACCAGATAACCCATTAATCTTTCTGCCATCTTAGTTTTGTGGATCGTGTGGGAGATTTTTTTTTTTTCATTACTATATTAATTTCGAGTATTTCTAAAAAGTAAAAAAAAATATTATACTAATAGATTAATCGCCATTTTTTTTTGAAACAACGATGAAACCGTGTTGAAATCGATGATGGAGAAAATAAAAATCAAAGAAAGGAGCCGGCTGAGAAGAAGAAGAAAAGTTAAAACACTAAAGGGTATTTTAGTATTTCCATACCCAAAAATCACCCCTTAGCAAATACTATTGGATGGGGATAGTAATTCATATCCCCCAATTATTTTTAGTATCCCCAATTGCGCGTTCTAATTATGATAACAATCCAAAAAATTGAGTAAACATATTTTTGGGGTAAAACTATCTTAAAAATCTTGAAAATTTGGTAAGCATAAATATTCGAATTATGATAAGGTACAAAAATATTGAAATTATGTTAGAAAATAAGATTCTTATACTTATCCAATGCTACCATTGCAAGGAAGTCGGGTTTGACTAGATTTTCTAACTTGAACCGAATATATAATGAATATAGTTAAAAAGAAAAAAAATGTTATAAACCAGTGTTTATTTACTAAGATGCCCTTCGTGTCTAAGTTTAGGGTTTACATATCTTGGACACCAAGTCTTCTATCTATATAAATAGAGGCTTAAACATTGTATTCTATACACACATGAATAAGAAATCTCTCTTCTTTTCTCCCTTTACTTTATGTCTTCTTCACCTCTTATTCTATACCACAAGACGTTATCATGCACGTCGCTCTACATCGAGCTTTGAAATTTCTTAAGCAAAATTGGAAAATTGGTGCCGTAAGAAGTTATTTTCGCGTTTGCTATCTCTTCTTCCCAACGATTTATTCTAATGGAATTTGCTTTACAAATCTACTGGTTTTCAACTATATATGTATACTAACTTTTTTTGTTTATGTACACGTCCGTACTTACCTCCGCTTGATCAACAAAACATTCGATGTACCATGAACTTTGGAGGTTGATGTTCAGCATATGAGTCAAAAGAGATCCACTCTTCATATCGATTGGTTAAAACTTTTAACAAAGCATTATAGATTATTTAATTCATTGTTCTTTTGTTTTTAGTTCTGATGTAGTTTATTATCGATTGTTAAACTGATGATGTTTGTCCGCATCCGTAGAATGGTCATGGGCCAATGGTGCTTTTAGTTGGTTAGTTACCAATAAGGACCGTCCATTTTCTTTTCGTTTTCCTCTCCATCTATCTTAGAAAGATGCGATGAATAAGATCGGCATATTTTTCACACTTTTGCCAATATGATTGAGCATCATGGATTATTTTCCTACAATGGATTTATAATTTCCTTGTACCGATCGCCAAATTGTGGTTACTATTAAAATTTTGGGGTGTACTTCCATTGTGTAATCCTAAAAAGATGTGGTCTATAATTATGGGGTATGGGTGATCAATTTTTAATAAGTTTGATTTCCGATCTTCTCTAATGTTTTCTCATAGAGAAAGAAAAAGAAAACCCATCGAAAGATGGTTTACGGTTTCTATTACCCTAATGAAACTTTAATCACCGAACGTTGGTGTTGTCGTAATTTGACTACCTTTACAGTAATGAATCACATGCATGGTTGAAAAAACTACGGCCAATTAAATTTGGTATCTTTATCCGTTGGATTTAGATCATGCGATTTTTATTTTTGGTTTCCATTTATTTACAAGAAACCATTCATCGGACATAAGATGGGTTTTCCATATCCAGTGATGAAAACGACAATATCCTTTATTTGTCGATACAATTTCGTTAATTTTACAAACCAATTGATATTGTTTTTTCACATCAATTCTCTACAACGAGATGTAAAAATTGGCATTCTATGAACTCTTAGCCAATTTTGATTACTGATTTCTATTCCTTCAAAGAAATCTTTACCAACCAAAAAGTAGATTTTTCTCTACAAAGAATACAATAATGATTTCTTTATTTTTCTCAAAATAATCATTTACACCAATTGGAAATAAATTTCTCTATGGATCCTAAAAGATTGGCTATTATGGTATTCACAATGCAAACACCAATTGCTGCATTCCTGAGGGATATTGAGCAATTTTTTCTTTTTCTTCTTCCTTGTGCTAATCTCCAAACTGAGACCGTTTAACTTTATGTTGGAATAAGGTAGGACATATAAGATCAATGGGTGCGCACCCGGCTTGTTAGCCAATATTATTAGTGCTTGTAGTGACTATATTGATCTTAAATTAATTTTCTTTTGATATAAGAAAGTGTCTGTAACTTCAATTTGAACCATTATTTCGTTGGCCCTTGAGATTACAAAATTACTGGATTTGTTTGCATTTTTTTTTAATGCTTTTGGTTTTTAACATATCATTTTATTTTATTTTTATTGGTGTTCCAAAAGTAATTCATGGTTGATGGTAAATATGTATGTCTATTAAGACTACATTTTTTTATGTTGAAAGACATATGTTATAATGAGTATATGTCTCGAGTTAATCGGATAATACTTTATGAAACTTGAAGTTTTCGTACATGAGATACATATAAAGTTTCCACCATAATCAGGGGGAGGGCATACACTATCAGAAGCTTGTGTTAATTAACTTAAAAGTTATATCCATTTCTCTCCCACCATGATCAAATCGAAAAAAGGTTGTCACTATCAATAGGTGTGAAATGTCTCATGTTGCTTTTATAAGCTTTTGCCTCTTGATAGGCAAATCCAATCACATATAGGAAAAAGTAGCATTTTAGAATAAGCTACAGATAGTACTTCAATAGAGTCTATCAAAACAAGATCCACATTCTCATAATTCATATCTCCTCACTGGAAGATGGGGTGATTGATGCGTGTCGTAGGTGCAATCAAATTAATTAATATTTCCACTCAATTAAAAATAATATAATGGAAGTCAAGTTCGTTCCCACGAGGAGCAAGAGATTCTAGTTGTAAAATTGTCACGAAAGGGGGGTGTAGAAAGCAAAAGAAAATAAACAAAGCAATTAAAAGATAAAGTTGAAAGCAATAAGAGAGACAAGACCAAGGAATCCTTCTTCGTTGCAAAACAATGAATCAAGTTATGTTCTTTTCTACTTGTTATTAGTCACAAATTATCACCAACCGTAGGATAGCAGGTCCGCTTAGCTAGCCCCAAAATCCCTTATTTCACTGAGTAACAAGTCCGCTTAGTTATCAGATTCTATTCAAAAGAACCACCTTGAGGTTCGCTTACAAGATGTAATTCCCCGAATGCATTAAGATTTATGAATTTAGGTTTAGTACTAGTAGTTAAACTCGGTTCGCTTGGTCCACTTTCTAGCGTTGTTTTTACACACAATCGCTCCACGGAATCCCTCCACAAGGTCTCGTGTTTTCTACTTGTGTAAAGTGTCGAGAACGATTACTTATTCCCTAACTTATACTAGATTTAGATTAAACTAACAAATCAATTTAGTTGGCCACCCAAACAATCTATCAATCAATCATGAATGTCATTAAGATCATTCCTATTAGTAAAAACAAACGATAACTATGTGAAAAACTTCAAGATAGAATTGAAAACAAAAACTTAAATCATATTAAGAACTAGGAATTCATCCTCAATCAATAATAAAATTAGCTACTCATGTTAAGGAGTTCACACAAAGGATAAGAAAAGAAAAGTGTTGTGTGTAGAGAAGTGTGTAAAAGATGCAGAAAACTTCTCTATTTATAGGCTTCAATATTCTCCAAATCTTCCAAGGAATAGAATCCTTTTTCTTTAGCAATTCAATTTCCAAAACCAAGCCTTTCTCAACTCTTCCATCTTCTCTTTCCAAATTTGAACCCAATTCTCCATCCAATTCCTAGTCCAAGTCTTCACACCCATGAGAGAAGTCCATAGAAAATTCTGGATTTTTTGGCTCGCCGGAAAACTGGTATTATGGCCGGAATCCGGCCAGAATAGTCGCTGCCGGCCACCTGAAAATTTCTCCGTCAAGGGAATATTCGACGGAATATTCCGTCAGTCCACCGTTAGGACTAACGGTCAAAAAGGTCAACCGTCAGTCAACTGTTAGTCAATCAGGTCAAACCAGATGGTGAGTCAGCTTCTGAGTCAGTCTTGCTGAGCTTACTCGTCTTGTCTTTGGATCTACTGGATCGGTCATCGCGGGTTCGAGTTGACTCGCTGGAAGAAATATCCGCCGAAGTTTAAACTGTTTCGATGTTTTCCCGGCCAAAATCAGGCCTCTCTTCAGCTCCATCCTGTGACATTCCTAGCATACATCTAATTCAATTCACTCAACACAATTGCTTCGTACAACAAACAGCTAGGTTCCAATTTCTTCAAGTTGTGTTTCTTTATTTTTCTGTAAGAACAATTCATCCCCCTTTCTTGTCTTCCACACCTTCAAAGCGCTAACCCATAGTGATCAGCAGCACCAACACTTTTGCACCATTCCTAGCATTCATCTTCATTCCCTGTGTCTTCATAACTGCTTCGATTTCAACCAGCGGCCCTGCCACCAACAGCACTACTTCCCTGAATTTTCAACCCATTTTCACTGATCTGCCTTAGATGGGTTTCACAATAGCAGCTCTATCTCCTTCTTCCCTGAATCGATTGCAGCAACAACCATCTACTTCTCTGGACTCAACATATTTACCAGCAGATTCAAATTAGAGACTAACCCATCTTTTACATCTCAGATATCTCTTCAATCGCCATCAAATTCATCCTCAAGAACCCAGCATCGATCTGTGACAACTCTTCTTCTTCTTTATCTGCTTCGCGGCTTGATTAGATGACCGTAGCTCTATCTTCTTCAATCTTCAGATTCAAACACCCATCTCCTTGAGCTTCTTCAATTGCAGAGACTACCACCGAAACCCATTAATTCTTCTTATTCACTGAGTTGAATCTCTCATAAACCCATCTCTAGTTACATCTCAACCAATCGCAGATCCATAGCCGCAAGAACGAGCTCGGATTCAACAGCAGCAGCCGCTGCTTTTAGCTCTCGATTTGGTCTCCTTTTCTCTCGATCAATCGAACCCTAATCGATCTCTCAGTTCTCCTCTGATTCATCTTCTCCCTGAGCTTCAGCTGTGCCTCCATTTCATTTTCAAGAGTTTTCGAACAAATGAGAGATAAACTCTCTCGATGTTAGGGTTAGATGAGGGTAGGTTATTCAGTGTCTGGTCACAGTGATAAGGGCTAACCTGATGGCAGCCCCTTAACCTCATCTGGACTGCGTTTAGTATTCCTCCAAGAGTTACCCCTTAACCTGAACTGGGCTTCAGATAGTGCTCGCCCCTGAAATGACAATTTTGCCCTTTTTTTCTCAAATTGAGTAATTTCTTCTTCTTTTCCTCCGTGTGACTCCAAAGTAGCTACAAAACTCAAAACATGCGTAAAATACATAATTTACAAGAAAAATAGCAAAGAAAGCATAAACAATAGATAGTAAATAGGATGTATTCTACACCCTATCAAATTCCCCCACACTTAGACTTTGCTAGTCCTCGAGCAAATCAAACTAAAAACTCACAACTTCAAAGCGTTCCAGCGTCCCAAGCATCCAAAGAGTTATGAGGACATAGAGTTTTTGCATGCTAGTAATAAGAAGTTAGAAATACTAAAGAACATATTCTCATTCTTAAATGTTGAGTGAGAAATAACCACACCATAATGAGAGAACGCGTGTTTGAGAAACGATCAATAAGCATTTCGCCTCGACTTCTGCCTCACCAAAAAGGATTTTATGATAATTGCACTCAAAAAAACGGTTTTTTTATGGTTCTCACATGTGTGCAGGTAAGAATAAAGAGAGAATTCCTGCAACACGTTGAATGGTGGGAAGGACAACTTCCGAAATATTTTTAAAAACCCACATCTTTTAATATTTTGAAAAACCATTTTTCTGACGATCTCTAAGAAAGGAAATCAACCATTTATTATTGAGGATGAGATTACTTACTCACCTTCACATCCGATCGCCAATTATGATAACACCACTCTCACGGCATCCAATAGAAACGTCTTCCGCTCCTTGTCTTGATCTTCTTGGTCTTCGTCTTCGGTTTCAACTTTTGATGATAAACTCTCGAATTTCATAAATCCTTGACAATTTGTAACTCTTTTACCTTAAAAATCCTTGCCGCTTGAAACTTCCTTATAGATTTTCCTTCCCCACGGCTTATTAAATAAATAAAAAAAAAAATTTCTTTTTTTTTTTTTCTTTTTTTTCTTCTTTTTATTTTTTTTTTTTTTTTAATTTTTTTTTTTTTTTTTTTTTTTTGAAACAAGAGAAATAAAATACAAAAAAGTAAACCATGGCCGTGGGAGAAGTATTTTACCGCTTGATTCTTCACAACTTGTATCGTCTCGAAATCATAAACTTCAAAAATTCTCACCTTTTAATTTTCTTCGCTTTTATAAATAAGTCTTCATACTTGGATATAAAATTACCTCATTGTATTGTAAGTCTTCAACATATATGTAAAATCCGCTCTTTGTATGTTGCTTTACTTGAATTTGAAATTTGCTCTTTTTCTCGTTCCGTTGCTTGTACCTTGAACTTTTTCCAACTTTCCTTGTAGATTTTGGTGTCGCTCCTTGTTGATGATGATGGTGTTTCTATGGACCCGTTGTTGTCGAGAGAGAGAATGGTGCTAACTGCAAATCGAACTACAAGAAGGAAGCTTTCATCTATAGACGTCACCCTTATGATTGACAAAATTAGCACTCAAGAGATCAAAGAGTAGTGCTTTTATTGGTGGGAGGTTGGGTAGCTCACCATTCTACCCGGAATTTACGTACGGTGACACACACTCAAAAGAAAGCTCTTTAGTAGATGGAAAAATTTCTGGTCGGTGCCTCACATGATATGAATACGGGTAGTCTCCACTAATGATTGATCAGCAACTCTAAAATGCATTTCTCCCTGCACCAAATTTGCATCACCGACATGATTAAATCCATTATTTAACACTCTAACAAGCAAGAAATCCGAATGTAGTTCTCTAACATTTCCAAGTTCAATTATGTCGGTCAAAATCTCTATGTAAACATGCCTAGAAGTATGCTAGGGACTCTAAAATCTCTAAAAGTTGAAGTTTTAGGTAAAACTTTTTTTTTTTTTTTTAAATTTTTAAATTTTTTTTTGTAAATTTTTTTTAAATACATGTTTAACCACTCCCCCACACTTAAACCTTACATTGTCCTCAATGTAATTGAATCCTCCTAGTAAAGTCAAGGTGGGAAATTTTAACATGATATGAAACAAGAAAAAGAAATAACAAAAAGCAAAAAGATAAGAAATACAAAACCTATGGGTTGCCTCCCATTAAGCGCTTGTTTTAAAGTCGACGGCCCGACTTAGCTCTTGCATGATTCATTCCCCATATACTAACAATCGGAAAATTTGGGGATCCACCCATAATACCTGTTTTGCAAACAATAACTCCATACAAATGTTAGCACAAGAAAATAATAGTGAAATTATCGCTCGATAGCAATTTCCCCCACACTTATTCTCGTCCACACTCGGAAGTGTATAAAGAACATAGAATTTGGGAATTTCCATATATTCCTCTTGGCAAACCTGCATGGTGTTAGCATCAAGTGTTTCCAATGGTGGATATTTAGAAACAAAATCATCCAAAAATACTTTTGAAGCACATACATTCAAACCAATAAGAGGTAAAGGAGAAGAATCAATATGCAAAGGATTAGACAAACCTTGCACAATTTCTTGTATTATAGAATCCTCTTCATCCTTAAAAAATTCAAGTGAATTACTTACCTCTTGTATATTGTGGTCCTCTATTAAACCTTGCAACCATTCTTCGTCGTTTTCTACCTTAACCAAAGTTTTGGCATCATTAAAATCATTGGCTAGTTCAATTGGGTCTTCCACAAAATCAATGAATTTGGTTTCATCCTCTAGCATCATCTCTTCAACATTTTCATCATCGGAATCGGGCCATTCACTAAAATGATTTTCATCGGTATAGATTGTAAGATCTTCATGTGCGGGTGTTACACCGTTTATAACAATAGGTAAGTCACACCCAATCTCCTCCTTTTGAATAGGTGAAGGATCGTTATTATGATCCGGAGTTGGAATAACTTTATCCTTGTTACAATAATTTTCATAAGGTTCAAAATCATCATCTTAACCCATATAATAACGTTTTTCACGCTCTATTCTTAAAGTTCTTTTAGCTTCAAGAATTTCTTCATCCGATGCTATGCCTTCATTGATCAATTGATAGAACCTTCTCTCAAGTTCCCTCAAACTAGGTTGCCTTGCACCAAGGAGATCACACATAGATTTAGAAGCATAACTATCCTCCCCTCCTAGTGATTGTTCACTTACATACCCGTCATAAGGTTGTTGATATGTATGAGAATATCCATAAAGTCTGTATCCTAAGGATGGTTGGAAGTTGCCATAATGTTGAGGTTGAAAACCGTATTGATTGTTGTAATATGCTTGCTCTTGTCCACCATACATGGAAAACTGGCACCTGAAATAAGATTCTCAAAAACTTAAGTTAGATACAAAATAGAATCCAACAAAGCAAGAATAAAGCAAAAAGAAAAATAAAAACAACTAAAATCATCATTGCTCCCTAAGAACGGCGCCAAAATTTGATGCGTGTCGTAGGTGCAATCAAATTAATTAATATTTCCACTCAATTAAAAATAATATAATGGAAGTCAAGTTCGTTCCCACGAGGAGCAAGAGATTCTAGTTGTAAAAATTGTCACGAAAGGGGGGTGTAGAAAGCAAAAGAAAATAAACAAAGCAATTAAAAGATAAAGTTGAAAGCAATAAGAGAGACAAGACCAAGGAATCCTTCTTCGTTGCAAAACAATGAATCAAGTTATGTTCTTTTCTACTTGTTATTAGTCACAAATTATCACCAACCGTAGGATAGCAAGTCCGCTTAGTTATCAGATTCTATTCAAAAGAACCACCTTGAGGTTCGCTTACAAGATCTATGAATTTAGGTTTAGTACTAGTAGTTAAACTCGGTTCGCTTGGTCCACTTTCTAGCGTTGTTTTTACACACAATCGCTCCACGGAATCCCTCCGCAAGGTCTCGTGTTTTCTACTTGTGTAAAGTGTCGAGAACGATTACTTATTCCCTAACTTATACTAGATTTAGATTAAACTAACAAATCAATTTAGTTGGCCACCCAAACAATCTATCAATCAATCATGAATGTCATTAAGATCATTCCTATTAGTAAAAACAAACGATAATTATGTGAAAAACTTCAAGATAGAATTGAAAACAAAAACTTAAATCATATTAAGAACTAGGAATTCATCCTCAATCAATAATAAAATTAGCTACTCATGTTAAGGAGTTCACACAAAGGATAAGAAAAGAAAAGTGTTGTGTGTAGAGAAGTGTGTAAAAGATGTAGAAAACTTCTCTATTTATAGGCTTCAATATTCTCCAAATCTTCCAAGGAATAGAATCCTTTTTCTTTAGCAATTCAATTTCCAAAACCAAGCCTTTCTCAACTCTTCCATCTTCTCTTTCCAAATTTGAACCCAATTCTCCATCCAATTCCTAGTCCAAGTCTTCACACCCATGAGAGAAGTCCATAGAAAATTTCTGGATTTTTGGCTCATAGGAAAACTGGTATTATGGCCGGAATCCGGCCGGAATAGTCGCTGCCGGCCACCTGAAAATTTCTCCGTCAAGGGAATATTCGACGGAATATTCCGTCAGTCCACCGTTAGGACTAACGGTCAAAAGGGTCAACTGTTAGTCAATCAGGTCAAACCAGATGGTGAGTCAGCTTCTGAGTTAGTCTTGCTGAGCTTACTCGTCTTACTCGGCTGTGCTGGATCGGCTGGATCGGTCATCGCCGGTCTGAGTTGACTCGCCAGAAGAAATATCCGGCCGAGTTTCGGCTGTTTCTGATGTTTTCCCGGCCAAAATCAGGCCTCTCTTCAGCTCCATCCCTGTGACATTCCTAGCATACATCTAATTCAATTCACTCAACACAATTGCCTGTACAACAGCAGCAGTTCCAATTTCTTCAAGTTGTTTCTTTATTTTTCTGTAAGAACAATTCATCCCCCTTTCTTGTCTTCCACACCTTCAAAGCGCTAACCCATAGTGATCAGTAGCACCAACACTTTTGCACCATTCCTAGCATTCATCTTCATTCCCTGTGTCTTCATAATCGCTTCGATTTCAACCCAGTGCCCCGCCACCAACAACACCACTTCCCCGAATTTTCAACCCATTTTCACCGATCCGCCTTAGATGGGTTTCTGAGAGTGACTCTATCTCCTTCTTCCCCGAATCGATTGCAAAGCCTTGACCATCTACTTCTCTGGACTCAACATATTTACCAGCAGATTCAAATTAGAGACTAACCCATCTTTTACATCTCAGATATCTCTTCAATCGCCATCAAATTCATCCTCAAGAACCCAGCATCGATCTGTGACAACTCTTCTTCTTCTTTATCTGCTTCGCGGCTTGATTAGATGACCGTAGCTCTATCTTCTTCAATCTTCAGATTCAAACACCCATCTCCTTGAGCTTCTTCAATTGCAGAGACTACCACCGAAACCCATTAATTCTTCTTATTCACTGAGTTGAATCTCTCATAAACCCATATCTATTTACATCTCAACCAATCGCAGATCCATAGCCGCAAGAACGAGCTCGGATTCAACAAAGACAGCGACTGCCCACGCTTTTAGCTCTCGATTTGGTCTCCTTTTCTCTCGATCAATCGAACCCTAATCGATCTCTCAGTTCTCCTCTGATTCATCTTCCCCCTGAGCTTCAGTTGTGCCTCCATTTCATTTTCAAGAGTTTTCGAACAAATGAGAGATAAACTCTCTCGATGTTAGGGTTAGATGAGGGTAGGTTATTCAGTGTCTGGTCACAGTGATAAGGGCTAACCTGATGGCAGCCCCTTAACCTCATCTGGACTGCGTTTAGTATTCCTCCAAGAGTTACCCCTTAACCTGAACTGGGCTTCAGATAGTGCTCGCCCCTGAAATGACAATTTTGCCCTTTTTTTCTCAAATTGAGTAATTTCTTCTTCTTTTCCTCCGTGTGACTCCAAAGTAGCTACAAAACTCAAAACATGCGTAAAATACATAATTTACAAGAAAAATAGCAAAGAAAGCATAAACAATAGATAGTAAATAGGATGTATTCTACACCCTATCAGTGATTATAATGCCTGAGGGCGCTGGTACCAATAATTTTGTGAATTCTTCATGATATGCATACACTTGAGAATTGTGTGGGATCGTGGTAAGCTAATTTTGTTGTCGAATATTACAATAGCTACTAAAATAATAAAGATAGTGGTTGCTAACCCCTCTGTAGAGGAATATCGACATATGTGATTGGTTGGCATAAAATCCAAATTAAGTTGGATTAGTTTCTCAATTAACGCAATTTTTGGATCCAAAACTTAACACTTTAAAAATGCCAAGCTTATTAATTACAGGCTAGTGTAGTCATAATGCGTAATACGAGAAATTTTTCGTTGTATAAACTATTTAAGGGTGTCATTTTTTCTCATACCCTAGGATTGATTCATTATTTGTTCTCTTTATACAATGCACTTGGCGTGGTAGTCTTTGAAGGACTCATATTGCATTGACACAAGAAATGTGGTCGAAGAACATATTGAATTTGTAATCTTTTGAGGATTCAAATTTTATTGAGCAGACCACCTTATTTGCTTACATAAGGTTTAACAATCCTTTATGTGTTTTTAGAAATTTGGTACACAACCAAAAATCCGGATTAATTAGTTGATGATTTCAACGTTATAGGTCTCTTGAGGAGTCCTTAAAAACACTAAAATCCACGCTTTAGCAGCATAAATTCTATTATTTTTCTTTCTTAAATATGCAGTTAGAATTATGCTTGCTTAAACTCGTCTTTGAGGTAGACTAGAGTTATTATTTGATGCTCGTTTTCTGTAATACTCATATAGTTGAGTTAGCATCCATAAATCGTCAAAAGTTGTACTCTTTTTCCTTCGTTTCAGGTTTTTGTCCCACGTGGTTTTCCTGACAAGGTTTTAACGAGGCAACATCTTGTTGATGTTTAATTATTTTATTTTATTTTATTTAAAATGTTGATATTTGTGCTCTTTTTCCTTAGTCCAAATTTTTTCCCATTGGGTTTTATTGGCAAGGTTTTAGTGAGGCAATTTAATTCAACATGATGGTCATCCAAGGGGGAGTTGTATCAATTTTGGTTGTTTAGTGGATGCCCATATTTGATTAACCCAAATCAACTTAATCATCTCCTAAGAATTTGGATTTCCTTCTCACAAATACGATTTTTTTTTCACCATCAAATACGTATGATAAGGTATTCATATCTTGGCACTTTGTTGAAGAAACTACATCAACTATTTCTGTAAATCATCTCCAAGAAATTAGCAATCCAAGACTCAAGTACTTAATGTATTGAAAGAAACATGAAGACTCGAGAACACCACTATTAAAAGACTAACACAAAAGAACACTTCATCAACTGGTAGATTTCTCACTAAAGCATTGCTATCTCCAGCACTCAAGAAATTCGTTTATCGAAATTGGGAAGTGTCGACTCAAAGATTTGCAAGCCAAGATTTAACTGAAGTACTCATCAGGGGGAGCACCATCATACAAGGAATATTTTACTAGACGTAACGCGTTGTACTCTTTTTCCTTAGTCAAGGTTTTGTCCCACTGGGTTTTCCTTATCAATGTTTTAACGAGGCAACATATGCGTGTCCAACACTGTCTGAGTTTTTACATGCTTATGCAATTTTCAGGTTTTTCTCTTTTGAGTTTTCCTGGTATGCTTGTAATGACTTAGCCACAATGGTCATCAGGGGGAGTGTTATAAACCATTATTTATTTACTAAGATGCCCTTCGTGTCTAAGTTTAGGGTTTACATATCTTGGACACCAAGTCTTCTATCTATATAAATAGAGGCTTAAACATTGCATTCTATACACACATGAATAAGAAATCTCTCTTATTTTCTCCCTTTACTTTATGTCTTCTTCACCTCTTATTCTATATTATAAGAAAAAAATGTATTTTAAATATCCATAGTATTTAACTTTGGCGAGAGTTTTGTATTCATATTAAAAGAATATATGTATATTTGTTAAAGAATTATTTTTTTTTTGCAAGTATTTAACTCATTTTGGAAGTTTTGGATCCTTTCTTATTTCTTATTTTTAATTGTCTTTTGTAATCAAAGTAATCCTAAATTATATCAAATTATATAACTTTTAAGATATCTATTGATATTATTTCCGAAACCAAATATTTTTTAAAAGTTTGGTGACTCCCTATATAAGGCACTATAGCAGGAGCCTCATTGGTTACATACTGCTTTTTGCTTCCGATTGTTTGTTTTTCTTTTGTTGTTGTTTTTCTTTTGTTTCTTGAAATTAAGGTTTATAATTTATTTTCGTTATTTGTTATGCAAGCACAATCAGCAATTCCAAAAGAAGTGGTCGCTAAGGAAGCGTTCATGAACACTGATATTAAGGTGAAGAAATTGATCTAATATGCTTATGTTGGTGTTTAGGATTTTGTTTGATTTTGATTTTTTTGTTGATGTTTAATTGGTGTTTAGTTTTTACCTCTGGACTGCATATGAGGTACCATGCTTAACAATATCTCCATATCCTTCACGTTGAGGTATAACTTAGCAACAACTTTTTTGATCAAATACTTATATCATTTCAGTTTACGCATGTAACTTCTTCTAGCGGTTAATCCATTTATTAAACGATTCAGCAACGCTTGAAGAAGTCTGACCATACCTACATCCCTTGAAAAATGCACTGGACCACTTTTCCGTTGGAATGTTGCGGCAGTAGTTAACAACCCAAGGCCTTCCAAAATTAACAATTTCTTGAAGAACTTCCTCGTATCTTGCAGGAGAAAGCGCATATGTTGCCTTTTGGAAAGATTTAGTCACTTCTTTATACTTTCTGTCAGACTTCGCGATAGGTAAGTTTAGTCCCAAGTGGAAGTAGCAATAGCTATGATGAGAATTAAGGAACACTTTGGGAATATATTTAACCAAACCTTCACCTCAGTCAGTCATAAAAGTGATAGGGCGATCATCCACGACTTCCTTCAGATTCTTAAAAAACCATTCCCAATTGTCATTGTTTTCTGCAGAAACTAATGCATATGCGAGAGGATAAAAACCTGCAAAAGGAATTATCTGCTATGTTAAGCAACTGCTAAAATAAAAACAACCAGTACATATCAACATTTTGATATGTAGTTGTAAAGACCCGCAAGCTCGTCAATGCTATTAGACCAGTCAAGAGACGTTTAGTCGCTAATAATTCGATTAATTAGATGCAAACTTTAATTAATATAAAGTAACCTAACAACGATCTAGATACGAAACTAGTATCGTTAGATAGATCTCGAAAAGTTATGCGGAATGGACTACTCGAACGTGTCATTCGGATAGCAGACGAAGGAGAAATCATCTTATTTGTTTTAAAGGGCAAATTAGTCTTTTTGTAGTTTAGCCGCCTTGGCTGCCCTTATCTTTTGGTCGGGTGCCTTTAGAAATCCTGGTCAGCCTTATCTCTATCCAAATCGAGAAGATAGACTCGTATATTTTCTTTCTCATTTTCTTCTTCTTTCTTTCTTCTTATCTTATTTTTTCTTCTTCTTCTTCTTCTGTTCATCGCCTCTGGCGATTCTGAAGCCGTGAAATCGAAAAGAAATTAGGGGAAACTTTAAGAGTTGATTACGGGTGGTGGTGTTGATGTTAATTGTGCCAGGAGAAGAATGAGTCGACGATGTTATAATTGGAATTTCGGTTTAAGAATGAATTCGAGTTCCCAGGTGAACTCGTGGGTTATTTCGGATGTTGTTAGTTGAAGATTAGAAGGGGTTGTTATTGAATCAAGTTTCTGAAGTTATTTCGATGAAGTTAGGGTTTCTCAGGACAACCTCAGAGAAGAATTAAGAGTTTGATTTGGTGATGATTAAGATGAAATTAAGGATGGGTTTTAGGAACAGGTCATGAAGAAGAAGTTTGTTGTGTTAATTTGGGAATTCGATTTGAGAAATTGAAGGGTTAGAGTTCTTGTGTTCTTCCCCAAATTAGAATTATGGTTTGTAGATTGAATTGTATATTCGTATGGAATTGATAAGTAAACTAAGTTGTTGGTGGGTGAAGAATAGCTGGGTTTTAGTTTGATTGAAGATGTGAAATAGTTTTGTTGGAAGATCAGTGGGTTCAAGTTCTAAAGAGAATTGAGAATAAATGTTGGAGATGAATATTTTGAGTTGAAGGTTAGGGTTTGATTGTGTTTATAAGAAGGTGGTGGAATTATTAATTGTTTTGAACTGGTTGGTGCTTAAGCAAAGTTTATCTGGGGTAATTGATCTTCTCTGTGATTTTAGTTAAGTTATTCAATTCAATTGTTCAAATTATGAAATGATTGTTTAGCTGAATTGATTATGGTGAGTGTGTTATGGAGCTGTGGCAGGTAGTTTAGACTTATGTTGAACTATAGGGAATAGGAAGTGGATATTATTGTTGAAGCCTTGTATTGATTGAAGTTCTTTTAAATGGTTGTTTGTGGAGTTGAGAAGTAGTGGTGTTGTTTTGAAGTGATGTTCAAGAAGAACTGAACTGAGATTTTAGTTGAGGAAGTAATCTGGTTTTGGGGGAGAGTGGTGAATTGAGTATGAATTGTAAGTATCTCTGGTGGGGGTTTGTGTATTGAATGTTTGTATAGTTGAGTTTATGGATTTGAGAATGATCTCAACTGAATTGTTGCAGGTGGTGGTGGTTTATGAGTAACAGGGCTTTAGAAATAGAACTGTTGGTGTTAGTACTCGCTGGAGAATGGCTAACTGGAATTGCAGTTGTTGAAGTTGTTTGTGAGATGATGAAGTTGTATTGAGTTCAGCTAAATGTTAGGTTCTGGGAAATGATAATGATATTGAGTTGGCAGTGTTAAGGTAGTGATGTTGCAATGAGAGTCGAGTTTGAGTTACAGTTGGAGCAACATAGGGAAATTGGTTATAACTCTGAGATTTTGAGTACGCTGAGAGGATGTATAAGTTGAAGTAGGTTGTAATGCTTTTTTGATTGGGAACTTAGTGAAAGCCTGCAAGTGCAGTTCAAGGTAAAACTTGTATTACAGTTGTATTGAAATTGTAGAACTCTTTATGAATAATTTGTGTGTTGATCAACTGAATAGAAACAGGTTAGTTATGTTCTTGTAGCTGCAATAGAGTTTAGACTTATTATCCATCCCAGTCAGCTTAGCTAACTCATTTTGTTCAGCTGACCTAGTGTATTTGACTGAGTTGGATCTTTTGACTCACTGAGTTGACTCGTGTGACCAAATCGTTGACCCGACATTGACCTTGACCTTTGACTAGACTCTGACCTGGACTTAGACGTTGACTGTTAAGTTGACCTTTGACTGTCAGTTTGACCGTTAGTGACAGTTAGTTGACTAGGATGACCATATTTTCCTAAATTGATATATTAGACCACTTATGGTCCGAATTAGCTTTCAGTTTCTTCTATAAAATTGTAGATGTTCATAAGACTTAGCTAATGGACTATAGAACCAACCTAATTGGATTAGTAAACCTTTAGGTGTGTTAAATATTGACAAAGAAAAGATATAGAACCGTAAGTAGACTTAGAATCATTAGATAGACTTGTATGATTCTTGTGTGAGCCATGTTGGCTAGATTCATAGAGTTCTTGTGTGATTAACAATTAGTCTTTATTAACAACGATCGATTCAAATGATGAACCAGTGGATCGTGGATCTCGAGGTATGCGAGGCTTGTCATCAAAAGAGGTGGGAATTTGCATTTAACTCTTTTGAAATCATTGTTGTTTCTTTTACAAAGGTTTATGTTTATAAACTCATGCATCGTCTATTTGTGCATTCCATGCATTGTTCAGTTTGTATTATGATTGTTCTGTGGATTCTTTTTAATCTTTCCATGGTTTGGAAAGGACTTGTAATGTTTTGGAATGTCATTATGAATTGTCATGGGAAATAAATATTTCCACCTGTGGTATATAGGATACGCTCCTTCGCATTTATACCTACTTACTTTCGAGCTTTTATGCTTATTATAGGTCATCAGTTTGCGAGTTCAGAATTGGTGACATCAAATAGCTATTAGGTGTGAATTTGCGAGTTCGGAATTTACAACCATATTATACATTGTTTGAAGAAGGAGTGTGTTCATATACATGTTTGTTTATTCCAGTGACTTGGTCACTTTTTAATGTTTGGGAAAACATGTATTGTTTTCCATGTCATGCCATGATTTCTTGAAAGTTAAATGTTATTTCTACTGGGCACCCCTTTTAGGGATGATGTGCTCACCCATTCCCATTGTTATTTTCAGAGACAGATCAGAGTTGTGCATCGAAAGCTTCAAGGGTTGATTTCTTTAGTTGGTTAACTTCTGCTATGTTTATTATGTTGTATATTCTATATGTAAACCAAATGACTATTGTATAAGTATCATTTGAGAGGAGTTCTTGTATATATATATATTTCAGAGCGGGGCTAGTTTCTGGGTTAAGTTTTGTAGAAGATTTCTTAATTGAACGTTTAAGTAAATGTTTTAGATCCTTAGTCCTCTTTATTCGTTAATCTCTTGGATTAGTCAGCTGCTAGCTTTGGAGGCGCTACGGTAGTGTAAGGACCCTCAAGCTTGTCAACGCTATTTGACTGGCCTAGCGATAATCAAGAGACAATTTAGCCGCTAATGACTCGATTAGTTAAATACGAACGTTAATTTATAGGAATTCATCT
Organism: Papaver armeniacum; assembly: GCA_023531295.1. NCBI lineage: Eukaryota > Viridiplantae > Streptophyta > Magnoliopsida > Ranunculales > Papaveraceae > Papaver > Papaver armeniacum. The sequence goes on from JAJJWW010018250.1 coordinate 114,605, forward strand.
AACAACGATCTAGATACGAAACTAGTGTTGCTAGATAGGTCTCAAAAAGTTATGTGAAATGGGCTACTCGAACGTGTCATTCGAATACCGGATGAAGAAGATTTCTTCAGAATAGTCGAAGGGGAAAATAGTCATTTCGCGATCAAACCGCTTGGCTGCCTGTATCAATTTTCTGGGTGCCTTAATATTTTTGGTGGGCCGTATCTACCCTGTCGAGAGGATAAACTCTCATTTCTCTTTTCTTTCTTATCTCCTTTTCTTCTTCTCTTCTGTTCTTCTTCATCTCGAGTTTTTTTGAGAGTTTGAGAAAGAATTGATTGATGAAATCATCCGTGGATGCTAATAGATGATGTAGAAGATAATATGGTCGTTGATTTTGAAGCAGAACAGTTAGGGTTGAATCTGAAAAGATCAAATTAGGGTTTGATAAGGAATTGAGAAGTGAATTGAATCGTTAATGGATGAAGATTCGTTGGGTTGATGTAATATTGATGATGTGAAGCTGTCATGATGAAGATTCAAAAGAAAAAAAAGGTAAATTAAGGTTATGTAATTTGAAGATTGATTAATTTGTGTGACTTTGATTGATTAATTCAGTAATTAACGATGGGTTTGTTTTTAATTGAAGTATAGTTAGATGTATTAGGTTTAATTTAAATATCTTTAGGAATCAGAAATTAGGGTTTTGAATTATGATTCTGAAGTTGTTGGTGGTGTGAACTTGAGAACTAGGAAGAGATGGTTGAGTTGTGAATGACAGTTATGCTTGGTTGTTGTAGGTAGTAGTAGTAGCTGCGGAAGTTGTTGACTAGTTATATTTGCAGAATGATAAGTAGATAAAGTTGTGTATGTAAGAGTGCAGGGGTGGACAAGATCAATAGATTGAATTGGTGTTGTTGGTTGTTATGAAGTTGGAATTGATAGTGATTCTGCTGAGATGGTGTTGGTCTGGATTTAGTGTTGGTGTTTTAGGTATTGATAAAGTTGATATGTTGGTGGTATGAACTGGGGATACAGTTTCTGATGGAGCTAGTGTGCACAAGAAGCCGTAGATGATTGACCTAAGAGATGGAGTAAGTATACTGTTATGCTGGGAAGAAATTGAAGAAGGGGTGTTGAGGTTAGAGCCTGTTGACAAATGATTGGTGCTGAAAAGATAGAACCAATGCAAGACTCAAGAATTGGTTATGGTGTTGAATGAACCTGATACGGATTGTTGTAATGAACTGATGTTGTAGGTTTGATTGTAATATCTGAGCTTAGCACTAGCTGTTGTTGATGAAGTAATAGTAATGCTACAATCTGGTGGTGATCTGGAGTTGGAGGTTGAATGTTTCTTTATAGTCTAGGTGCTGACGCAATATATGGCTGAGAAGAGTATGAATGAATTGTTATAGGTAGAATGGAATAGAATTGCAAGTAGTTTGAATGAGGTTGTGGTTGTGTTATTAAATTGGCAGAACACTTGGAAGAATGTTTTATGAACATATGGAGACTGGATTGTTGTCTTGAGTGTATTTGAAGTTGAGTCAAGTGGTGTATTGGAATTAGAATTAGAAATAGAAATAGTGATTACAGTATTTGAATGAATCAAGGAAGTGTTGTTTTGGCTTTGTATTTTGCTAAGAGAGTTAGAATTGCATTTGATCTTGATATGTTTTGTATTGCATCTTTTTATTCTTGGCAGGTTAGTGCTCTTTGGCCGGAGCATTGGCTCTGGCCTGTGCAAAGGGTTTAGCCTTGAGCCTTGCTTTTCAGTCAGATGTCTGACTGATTCAGAGTGTCTGACTTAGTTAATTTGACTAAGTTGAATCAGTGTTGACTCACCGAGTTCGTGGACTGTTAATTGACCCTTTGACAGTGAGTGACCGTTAGTTGACTTAGGTGAACTGGACCTTAGTTTAACGGGCCGGTTTGTTGGGCTTGGACCAGTTTTCATATTGATCATGATTTGGACCTCTTATGGTCTGAATTAGCCTTTGACTTCTTTTACAAGGTTGTAGATCTTCTTAAGACATCTGGTGGACTATAGAATCAACCTAATTGAATTAGTGAACCTTAGGCATACTAAAGATAGATAATAAAAAGGTGTAGAACCATAAATGGGCTTAGAACCATTAGATAGTTCACTTAGTCTATAACTAGAGATTTGTATGAGATTATGATATGAGCCTTGTATGAGCCTTTTGGCTAATCTTTAGAGTGCTTGTGTGATTAACAGTTAGTCGTTATTAACAACGATCGATCTAAAGAATGAACCGGTGGATTATGGATCTCGAGGTAGGCAAAGCTTGTCATCAAAAGAGGTGGGAATCGATAACGAACTCTCCTGTATTCATTATTGTTTTACAAATCTATCTTTTGTGAATTCATGCATATCTTTGTTACTATATGATATGTGTATGCATGTATTATTTGTGTGTAATACAAACTAGTTTTCTTTACACTTTGGGATGGGCTTGGATCTTCAGAAAAAAACTAATATCTGTGTTTTCAAAGTTTCTTCTTTCCATTGACTGGAAAGTATCTGAATGATTAAATTATTTCTATAAATGTTACGGGAAGAGGAAATTTCCTTATGTGGCGTATAAAATGAGTTCCTTCACTGCCCTTTATATCTAGTTTTTAAGCACTTGTGTAGGGGCGTAAAAGCATCCAATATTACATATATAGGCCTGGAGGGTTTCCTTATGTGATTACTGAGGTGTCCAATATTACCATATGAGGCGTAAAAGCAGCCTATGGATTATTTTTCATAGAGGGAACTATTATGTATGCTAGAATATTTACCGTTCTTTTAAATTACTTTGAAAAAACTACTATATTATGCTTTGGTGTTTGGAGAGAATGATGTTGAGAATCTTATGTCTGATTGTTGGACCTAAACGTGGACGGATACGACTCTCCATGAATAGGTTCTTCAGTCGGCTGTAATGTTAACACCATTAGATCTCCTTCGATACTTGCTATGTAGAGTGTGCGTATAATGAAGTACTGGTAAGGTACAAATCTTATCTGACTACGGGGCCGCAAACTTCAGGGTGCTTTAATGATCATTGAATAATCCGCAAGAGTCGCGTCTTACTTCCAAAAGATTACGTCACCCAACTGTTATTACCGTTGTGAATGTGTGTCGGATGATTGGTTGGTAGAACTTTATATTTCAGTACAATTATTATTATATTAATATGTTTTATCTGTTTTCTGTGTTTTATCTGTTTTCGACAAAACCTGCATTGTCTTCATATCATGTTAGTGATTACTTGAAAGTTAGTTGTTATTTCTACTGGCCACCCCTTTTAGGGATGATGTGCTCACTCAATTCCCACTTTCAGTTTCAGAGATAGTTCAAGACGTGCGCGTGACGATGAAAGCTTCGAGGAGTTGGTTTCCGTTAGTTGGTTAGCTTCTGCTATGTTTATTTAGTTGTATATTCTATTTTGTAAACCAATTCACTACTGAATATGTATCATCTGAGAGGAGTTCTTGTATTTATTTCAGAGAGGGTTTAGTTTTGGGATAATCTTTGTTTAGAACTTCTTTCTGAAAGTTTAAGTGGACGTTTTAGATCCTTAGTGCCTCATTTTATAATTAATCTCTTGGTTTAGTAAGCTGCTAGCTTTTGAGGCGCTACAAAGTTGGTATCAGAGCTCACCATTAGATCTTACATGGGAAACAATAGATAATATCCAGTGCCAGTTAGTAAAACAAATTAGTTTAGAACTGGGTTGGGTTTGTGAGATAAATCTTAACCACTAAAAATACTCAACAACTAAAAGATCTTTGAATTTAATTGATTTGTTTGATTTGTATAACATATTGAATTGCTTGCTCTACGTTTTGTGTATGCATGTTACTTTTATAGATTATGAAGTAAAACTCGTATGTTGAAACCAATTGCATTATAGTTTAGAAATTTTAATAGAAGTTTAGAGATTAGTTAGTGTTAAATGAATGACACTTAGTTAATCCAGCACTGTGGAATAGTGAAGTTTGTAATTCTGATATGTTTGCGTCGTTTTTGGCCGTAGGAAAGCATTGTCGGGCCTAATTAACCTAAACATGGCTACTACATGCGGGGATTACCATTAATAAAAGGAGGACTTATTTCTATTTAGTAAACTGTTAGATCCCACATTTTACTTAGAAACTGATAGGGTATCTTTTCTCGTAATTAGAACCAGTAATTTATTGAAATAGAATATAGTGTTTTGAACCTAGAGCCACAAATTTTAGCTGTAGAAAGCCATATAGGTTTGTGTTTCATTTCTTGTTGTTTTGAACTCATTTAAAATGAGTTAGTTTTCGTGCGTTTGTAAGTATGAGCAGTACTTACATTTAGGCGAGAGATAATAGTATTTCTCTATAAGGTGGGGAGTTTTCGAAGACCAGAAGGATGGTTCGATTTTCGAGGATGAAAATGAATAAGGTGGGGAGAATTTAAGGACCCTCAAGCTCGTCAACGTTATTTGACGGGTCTAGCGATAATTAAGAGACGATTTAGCCGCTAATGACTCGATTAGTTAAATGCGAACGTTAATTTATAGGAATTAATCTAATAACGATCTAGATACGAAACTAGTTTTGCTAGATAGGTCTCAAAAATTTATGTGAAATGGGCTACCCGAACGTGTCATTCGGATACCGGATGAAGAAGATTTCTTTAGAATAGTCGAAGGGGGAAATAGTCATTTCGCTATCAAACCGCTTGGTTGCCTGTATCAATTTTATGGGTGCCTTAATATTTCTGGTGGGCCTTATCTACCCTGTCGAGAGGATAAACTCTCATTTCTCTTTTCTTTCATCTTTCTTCTTCTTTCTTCTTTCCTTTTCTTCTTTTCTTCTGTTCTTCTTCATCTCGAGTTTTTGTGAGAGTTTGAGTAAGAATTGATTGATGAAATCATCTGTGGATGTTAATAGATGATGTAGAAGATAGTATGGTCGTTGATTTTGAAGCAGAACAGTTAGGGTTGAATCTGAAAAGATCAAATTAGGGTTTGATAAGGAATTGAGAAGTGAATTGGATCGTTAATGGATGAAGATTGATTGGGTTGATGTCATATTGATGATGTGAAGCTGTCATGATGAAGATTCGAAAGAAAAAAAGGTAAATTAAGGTTCTGTAATTTGAAGATTGATTAATTTATGTGAATTGATTGATTAATTCAGTAATTAACGATGGGTTTGTTTTTAATTGAATTATAGTTAGACATATTAGGTTTAATTTAAATTTCTTTAGGAATCAGAAATTAGGGTTCTTAAGAAATTAGGGTTTTGAATTATATTCTGAAGTTGCTGGTGGTGTGGACTTGAGAACTGGAAATGGATGGTTGAGTTGTGAATGACAGTTATGCTTGGTTGTTGTAGGTAGTAGTAGTAGCTGCGGAAGTTGTTGACTAGTTATATTTGCAGAATGATAAGTAGATAAAGTTGTGTATGTAAGAGTGCAGGAGTGGACAAGATCAATAGATTGAATTGGTGTTGTTGGTTGTTATGAAGTTGGAATTGATAGTGATTCTGCTGGGATGGTGTTGGTCTAGATTTATTGTTGGTGTTTTAGGTATTGATAAAGTTGATATGTTGGTGGTATGAACTGGGGCTACAGTTTCTGATGGAGCTAATGTGCACAAGAAGCCGCAGATGATTGAGCTAAGAGATGGGGTAAGTTTATTGTTATGCTGAGAAGAAACTGAAGAAGGGGTGTTGAGGTTAGAGGTTGTTGACAAGAGATTGATGCTGAAAAGATAGAACCAATGCAATACTCAAGAATTGGTTATGGTGTTGAATGAACCTGCTATGGATTGTTGTAGGTGATTTTGTAATGAACTGATCTTATAGGTTTGATTATAATATATGAGCTTAGCACTAGCTGTTGTTGATGAAGTAATAAGGCCCCTACCTATGGGTGTGGCAAACCAAAGAGTTTGCCATTTAAGCACCCACTATGGAGGGGGCAAACTGGCCTGGCTAAGTGGAAAATTTCCCACTTAGCCAGGCCAGGTCAAGTTTCCACCGAGCGGTCGAGTCTCGACCGCTCGGTCTTCACTCCACCGCTACTGGATTTTATAAGACCGGTCGGTCTAGTTTCCAACGCTGATTAGAATCTGATCCAACGGCCATAAATCTTTCCCCCTATAAATACCACATTTCTATACCATTTTAACTTACACCTTCTTCCTATTTTCTTAGATTTTCCAATGGCTCAAAACATGTCTATGGCAATTCATAGAAGAGGAACATGCGGCCGAAAATCAAAGAGTTGCACTTCGAGCTAGTGTGCAAAATGAATTAAGAAGTGCAAATAGTTGGAGAGTTGCACAACAACGCAATTTTAGCACGTTTGAAGATGAATGCATCTGCAGGAATTATGTTTTCGACACTAATCATCCAGTCATTGATGGCGCATTACGGCTTATTCCGTTTTGGGAACGCGTTTTAATGAAATTTGAAGAAGAAACAACGAACATCTACAATCGCAATTCGATGGTGTTGGGTGGTCGGTTCTCCATGATTTCCAAGAATGTTAACAAGTATATTGGTATGATAAGGGAAGAGGCTCGAAACATGAGAAATAGTGAAACCCTTCTGGAGATTGATCAAAGATGTCGTGAAAAGTGGCTCCTTGACAACGGAGAGGAGTTTCGATATGCAAGTTGTTATAATATCTTAAAAGTGTTGCCCCAATTTAATCTAGGTTTTCAATTCTAAGTTCTTAATTTTAACATATGTAGAAAACTTTAAACGAAGATTATTATTTATCAAAAAAAAAAGTGCAATTATATTAACGATTTAGACAAACAACTAACAAAAACAACTAATAAAACTCTCAAACTAACGATTACCACCAAATACATAATCCCCTAAGCCAGTTGGATCTTGTGAAAACTCATTATTTAATCCCTTAAGCCAGTTGGATCTTGTGAAAACTCATTATTTAGACTCTGAGATGGTGGTTGAGTAGCATCAGGTGAGTCATAACCTTGAAATGGTACCAGAGCCATTGGAGGAGGTGGTTGAAATTGGTGAAATGCTGAACTTGTTGGGGTATAAATTAGAGATTGCCTAAATGCATCCAAATTGACGTGTCCACCATCAGGAGTAAGTACATGACCTTGGGGAATGAAACCAAGAGGAGACTGAAAATTTGTCCCCAAGTTTGCTGTTGTTGGTGGTATCTGAGTTTCCTCCACCGTACTCTCTTCTATCATAGCTGGAGTGCGTTGCCAACTTCTACGACCTCCACGACTCCCACTTCCACGACTCCCAATTCCACGACTTCCACTTCCACCGGGCATTTGAGAACTTGATGCTACCGGAGTCTCGGGCAATTCATAACTCAAACTCTCCCTCAATTCTTGCATCTGTTTCAAGTGAAAATTATGGAATTGATTGATAAAAAGATCATAATTGTTACACCGATCCTGAAACTCTTATGGTGATGCCATCACACCATAGTATGGATAGCTTTGCTGCAAACCTTCACTAGTAAGGGGAACTGTAACAACATCTCCAGTTTGTGATAAAGTCCTGACTTCCCAAGGTATTGAAGGCATACTTGACGACCCAATTTGCATACTAAGGTACGTATATGGTTCGCCCGTCGGTGGTGGGGGTTGGGATGGAAGATCTGTAAGTGGCAAATTGCCTATTGCTGGAAAGTCAACACTACCTAAGTTTTGTGATTGAGTAGCAATATTAAGCTCACATACCTTCTGAAACCAACTGAAATAATCATACTCATTTTCTGGTTGTTGGATCAAATCATCAACTTCTTCCCAAGGTTGTCCATTGTTTACCAACTTTATCCAATCATCATGTGAAATTAGTGAAGTTGGAAATGGGTTGATAGCTTTTACCTTTCTTCCTTGTAGCTGAAACAGATGTCTTTCTCCGTAGTACCAAATACCCTGACCAATAACTGGATTGTAAAACACGAGTCGCTTAAGGCTCATCTGTAGCATGTTTTGTGTTGTTGCTTCATGGAACTCATTAATTACTGAATACGGCATTGACGTAATGTTGAGACTAGTTCTGCACAGTTGTTGCATCCTTTGCATAGCAGCGACATTTTGACCAACATTAATCTGACCAACCCAATTCTCAGCTTTGTACTTGTACATGACTGGAAAAATTAATCGTTTATCGTGAAGATCAGGTTCGGCGACAGTAAAGTAAGTATACCACCAATACTGAAAAATAACATTGAAGAAAATTGATGTGTTAGTACATTCACCACTAGTTTGACAACTCGGTAATAAATCTAATAAATTGTTCTTACGTCCATTACAACCCAAAATCCATTTAAGCTATCTGTCTTCTTACTTGAGCAATCACTGAGACACATGTATAGCTCATCTAAAATTGCAGAATCCCAATCATAATTTGGTGCTTTAATCAAATCTTCTAAAGATTCCAGAAAACCAATTAATGACACTGAGCTACCATTGGGGAAAAAAACTTGACCTAACATCCATAATACAAAAATACGTTCAAGATCGGGATAATCTTCAGCTCTGTTTATCCCCTTGCCATGGTAACGGGTCAAAAAAACCTTCAACCCAGACACTCTTAATCCAAATGAGTGTATCTGTATTGAATCTGGTTTTCCTTCAGTATCATTTGCGTACAAGGGGAGTAATTCTTTCCATATTCCTTGTGACATCCACTTTAATTGGTTAAATTGTACCGTGTCACCCTCATTTTTAATTCCAGTCAACATATACAAATCTAACAATGTGAACCCTAAAAACAACATGGTCATAAAATTAAAGTTTGTATGTGGTACTAAAATTTGTATCAAACTAAAAAATTGAATCTCTAAAAATTAAAATGAGTGTTTCCGAACTAAAAATTAAACTATTGAATGGAGAAATTAAACTTACCACACTCGAAATCCTTGAAAAAAAACGTATTTGAAGTGTACCACCAACGTTCACAAAGAACTCGCACAATTTGAGTCATGTGGTTTTTGCCTTTCATGAAATATAAACGCTGCCAAGGATATCTTCTCAAGGATTCTTGAACAGGTTGGGGGAGTAACTCAAAAACTTCGGTTAGCTCAGACCACCCACCTCTTACTTTGGGTAAAAGAACTCGCTCGGGATGGTTACTTAAATGCGTAGATGTTACACCAGCTCTAACCAGTTGCCTAACATTAGCGAACTCTTGCTCTTTATCCTGAACCCATACAACATCACTATCTGCAACAACTTTTCCTTTTTCTTTCCTGTTTCTTTTTCTTTGTCTATTTGTTTTGCTACTACTCATTTTTAAGAAATCGCTCTGGTCTGCTCTCTAGGGGGGGAAAGAAAAGAAAACAATTTGTGAATGAAAAACTGAATGGAATGGTGGTATTTATAGCCGATGGAGCACCGACCGTGAACGGTGGAGATTATACCGATGACGGTGTAAACAACACCGAGCGGTCGAGTCTCGACCGCTCGGTGGAGACTCAATCGTTTAACTTATTTCCCATAGTGGCTCGGCCAGTTTGCCAGGCCAGTTGGCATGGAAAATGGAGGGTTTAGCCATTTGCCATAGGAACCGGCCTAATAATGCTACAATCAGGTGGTGATCTGGAGTTGGGGTTTAAAGGCTTATTGCATTCGCTAAATGCATTCGAGAGACCAGCGACAATGGTATAGTTAGGATTTTTTAATTTCTGTTTCACTTGAGGACAAGTAAAATTCAGGTTTGGGGGTATTTGATGAGTGCCAAATAGTGCATAATTCTATATCTTTTTATTGGCATTTAACTCATCTTTTGTGCTCTAACTCTCTATTTTATCCCAAATTCTATATTTTCATTGTTTTCAAGAATAAATACTTTTACTAATTAATTTTGTGTTTTTAGGTAATAAAGAAAGCTTGGGTGCTAAGAAGAGGATAAAAGAGCAGAGAAATGGTGGCCAGTGATAACGGAAGAGAGACAACAAAGCTCCCGCTAGAAGGCAGTGAAGAACGTAAAGGAAATAGTGCGCAAAGAGCGGCTGCAATCCACTTGCAACTCATCCGCAAACCGCTTGCAAGAGCTAAACCAAAAAGTGGGCTTGCAAGAAGACATGGCTTAAAAGACTTATAGGCTTGGGAATCCAAAACCCAAACCCATATCCAGCTCCGAAACATCATGTTTGATGCTCTCGCCCAACACCCGAGCCACCCTACCTATTTCTCCCAAAACATCTTCACGGACAGAAATTTCTTTTTCATCTTTTCCATTTCTCCTCTTCTTCTACGGTACCAGCACCACTTGCAGCTTTCTTCCATTTAATCCTTGTCCCCGACCATCTCTGCTCACAGCCACCATCATAATCACAATTAAACTCCTAATTTCTATCTCTCTCCATCTTATCTTCTTCTTTATCAAAAACAGTAACCCTAGAAGCTAGGTTTGAGAGAGATAGAGGTAGGGTTATCATCTACATCAAATTAATGGAATTACAGAGATAAATTGAAGAAGGGTAACTGTCAGAGAAGCAATTATGGTGAGTGGATCTCTATCAATTATTGAATTGAAGTCCAATTGAGAGATTTTTGTGTATAAATAGAGAAGAAGTTGTGATGTAAAACATGCCCGGATTAACCGGAGCACCAAGCAGTAATATAGATTAATTTTCAGTATTTCCTCATCATGTTTTAATTTCATAACTAGGGTTGAGATGAAGCCCTTAATCTACTGCTAGTTTGATTGATGTTATTGTTATTGTTCTTGTTGTGTTTAATTGATTTAGGAAGGATTAGGTAGCTAGTTGATCAAATTAGCCTGTGATTGGATTTACTGTAAGAAGAAAGCTAATAATAAGGGTGAATTAGTGATATTAGTTGATAGGCCATCCACTTGAGAACTGCCTGGATTAAACGGTAGGCTCGAACCTTCATCGGTGTCCATTGTAAAGGGACAAGAAAATAACTTGAAACTGAAATTGATTAGCATGGGTTAAGTGGTGGATTCAACTACCATAGTTCCCTTATATTTGCATTTTTGTTTTCTAGTTTATTCAGCATAATCATTCACAACTTGTCGTATCGACACCCTCTTCCGTCTTTAGATTAGTAATAGTAGAACTTAAAGATTTAACTTTGCATCATAACAACTCTATGTGGGATCGACATGTATTTGCCATATTTATGTTATAGATACTATACGCTTGCAGTTAATTGTAGGTACCTTTCCCGACCTACCATTTAGCCTTGAGCCTTGCTTTTTAGTCAGATGTCTGACTGATTCAGAGTGTCTGACTTAGTTAATCTGACTGAGTTGAATCAGTGTTGACTCACCGAGTTCCCTACCTTGACCTGAGTCGACTCAGTTGATCTTTGACTTGGACTGTTGACCCGAGCTTGGATGTGGACTGTTAGTTGACCCTTTGACCGTCAGCGACCGTTAGTTGACTTAGGTGAACTGGACCTTAGTTTAACGAGCCGGTTTGTTGGGCTTGGACTTAGACCAGTTTTCATATTGATCATGATTTGGACCTCTTATGAGATTATGATATGAGCCGTGTATGAGCCTTTTGGATAATCTTTAGAGTGCTTGTGTGATTAACAGTTAGTCGTTATTAACAACGATCGATCTAAAGAATGAACCGGTGGATTATGGATCTCGAGGTAGGCAAAGCTTGTCATCAAAAGAGGTGGGAATCGATAACGAACTCTCTTGTATTCATTATTGTTTTACAAATCTATCTTTTGTGAAATTCATGCATATCTTTGTTAATACATGATATGTGTATGCGTGTATTATTTGTGTGTAATACAAACTAGTTTTCTTTTACACTTTGGGATGGGCTTGGATCTTCAGAAAACAACTAATATCTGTGTTTTGGGAGTATTTACTTATTTTTTAAAGTTTCTTCTTTCCATTGACTGGAAAGTATCTGAATGATTTAATTGTTTCTGTAAATGTTACGGGAAGAGGAAATTCCCTTATGTGGCGTATAGAATGAGTTCCTTCACTGCCTTTTATATCTAGTTTTTAAGTACTTGTGTAGGGGCGTAAAAGCATCCAATATTATATAGCCCCGGAGGGTTTCCTTAAGTGGTTACTGAGGTATCCAATATTACCATAGGAGGCGTAAAAGCTTCCTATGGATTATTTTTCATAGAGGGAACTATTTTGTATGCTAGAATGTTTATTGTTCCTTTAAATTACTTTGAAAAAGCTACTATATTATGCTTTGGTGTTTGGAGAGAATGATGTTGAGAATCTTATGTCTGATTGTTGGACCTAAACGTGGACGGATAGGGCTCTCCATGAATAGGTTCTTCCGTCAACTGTAATGTTAACACCATTAGATCTCTTTCGATACTTGCTATGTAGAGTGCGTGTATAATGAAGTACTGGTAAGGTACAAATCTTATCTGACTACGGGGCCGCAAACCTCATGGTGCTTTAATGATCATTGAAGAATCCGCAAGAGTCACGCCTTACTACACCGAAAGATTATGTCACCCAACTATTATTACCGTTGTGAATGTGTGTCGGATGATTGGTCGGTAGAACTTTATATTTCAGTACAACTATTATTATCTTAATATGTTTTATCTGTTTTCTGCATTTTATCGGTTTTTTACAAAACCTGCATTGTCTTCAGATCATGTTAGTGATTACTTGAAAGTCAGTTGTTATTTCTACTGGGCACCACTTTTAGGGATGATGTGCTCACTCAATTCCCACTTTCAGTTTCAGAGACAGTTCAAGACGTGAGCGTGACGATGAAAGCTTCGAGGAGTTGGTTTCCGCTAGTTGGTTAGCTTCTGTTATGTTTATTTTGTTGTATATTCTATTTTGTAAACCAATTCACTACTGAATATGTATCATCTGAGAGGAGTTCTTGTATTTATTTCAGAGAGGGTTTAGATTTTGGATAATCTTTGTTTAGAACTTCTTTCTGAAAGTTTAAGTGGACGTTTTAGATCCTTAGTGCCTCATTTATAGTTCATCTCTTGGTTTAGTAAGCTGCTAGCTTTTGGGGCGCTACATGTAGTTTTTTTTCTGCTAATAGGAAAATAATAACCAACTGCTTTAGTATGTGAAAAAGCTGATACTACATATTGACATTGAAAAAGCGGGGGCACAACAACCACACCCAAAAATTCGTTTGGCAATCTGAATAGACAAACTCCAATATACTTTCAAGAGAATCAACTAGACAGTTAGACTCAATCTGATGAATGAGCCTTGATTAAACGTTTTTCTCTAGTTGAGTTTTCTCTAGCAGTATCTTCAAGCATACTAATATTTTCACGATGTAAAGTAGTTTCTTGAACCAATTTTTCGACATTGTTAGAGAGAGATTCAATAAAAACAATAGAGTTCACGTTTCCTTTTAAGGGATTTCTCGAATTCATCAATGAGTTGATCATTCTTTTCTTCAAGAGTCTTGATTTTAGAATCTTGAAAGTCAATTATATCAGTAGATTTTTTTAATGATATGGTGAGTTCCATTTCTGATTCTGACACGATGTCAAATTTCTTGTCTTTTCCCCGGGATTCGGAAGAATCTGCTAAGGAGTTATCCTTTGAGGAAAAACCAAGATTTTTGGTATGATCAGAAACTTTGGAAGACATCTCTTATGTACGTAATTAATTTGTGAGATACTTTTTAGGTCCACAGAAATCAGATTGCTACAAACACAGACTTATAAGGTCTTTAACGTGTTTGCCTTCTCTGATACCAATTGAAAAAGCGGGGGTACAAAAACCACACCCAACAATTCGTTAGGCAATCTGAATAGACAAACTCCAATATACTTTCAAGAGAATCAACTAGACAGTTAGACTCAATCTAGAGAAAAGTATATCCAAGAGTTTTGTATCTATGTATCTCAATTCAATCTGCAATCAGCAAATAGAAATTTGCGAGCCCGATTGAATATAAGAGAAATAACTTGAATGGTACCAAAGACCAATGTTCAAGGATCAATCATCTCAATCAACAACCAAAGGCTGGATTTCCTAATTGATTGATTCAACGTACAACCTGTGATATTTCAATTATATAACAAAATATAATACGGAAAAGAAATAACACAGACACCAGAAGTTTTGTTAACGAGGAAACCGCAAATACAGAAAAACACCGGGACCTAGTCCATATTTGAACACCACATTGTATTAAGCCGCTACAGACACTAGCCTACTACCAATGAACTTCGGACTGGACTTTAGTTGAACCCTACTCAATCTCACACTGATTCAAGGTACAGTTGCGCTCCTTACGTCTCTGATCCCAGCAAGATACTATGCACTTGATTCCCTTAGATGATCTCACCCACAACCAAGAGTTGCTACGATCCAAAGTCGAAGACTTGATAAACAAATCTGACTCACACAGAAAAGTCTATAGGAATAGATAAATCTGTCTCCCACAGAAATAACTATGAGTTTTGTTCCATCTTTTGATAAATCAAGGTGAAAAGGAACCAATTGATATACCGGACTTATATTCCCGAAGAACAACCTATAAATATCAATCACCTCACAATAATCTTAATCGTATGGTAGCGAAACAAGATATTGTGGAATCACAAACGATGAGACGAAGATGTTTGTGATTACTTTTTATCTTGCCTATCGGTGAATAAATCTCGAGCCAATCTTAAAGAAGATCGTAACCAAACACGATACAAGATGCAAGATCAGATCACACAACTACAAAGAAAATAGTTGGGTCTAGCTTCACAATCCTAATGAAGTCTTCAAGTCGTTAACCTACAAGGTTTCGTGAAAAAACATGAGTTTAAAGGAGAATCGACTCTAGCTTATGCAACTAGTATCACACAGGAGGTGTGGGGATTAGTTTTCCCAGTTGATAGAGTTATCCTTTTGTAGATGGGGAAAAACGATTTGCTGGTTTTACGGAATTGAAGAGTCGACCGTGTGGAGACTCCTTAAACCGAGCGAAATGTTGAACCTCACACAGATGCACTACAAGAAGGGGGTACTTTAAGTTCGAGAGATTAATCTGTAAGACTCCGGCCTAAATCAAGAACAATGGCCGTTCCAGAGTCAATTCGGTCACAAGAGAGGATGGGTTGATCTGTAGGAGGGAAGCTGAGAAAATGCGTGAGATCAATGGCGATCTGAGATTGTAGGTGTGTTGTGAATTCAGCGTAAGAACGCTCTGAATGATTGAATTTTGCTCAATTGAGAGTGATTTCTCTGAGTTCGTATAGACGAAAGATTGTTTGTATGAACTTTGATGAGAAATTGCTCGTTTTTGCGAATGTTCGAGTGTTAGAATCTTGTTCTTTCAATCAAGATTCAGAGACATTTTATAACACCGGAGTTGAAAACACCATGATCCCATGAAGTGTGACAGTTTGCTGGAATCAGAGAGTGGGGAAGTGGGAAATCGTGTTAAAACCAGTTGCTCATCGTGCGGAGACTTGGTTAATTTTACACCCACTACTTTGCTGACTCTTCCAACTGATTGCACGACTTGCTCACATTCTCATCGTGGGTGAACACACGTGCCATAGACCGCCAGACCAAAACCCTAGTTAATATCTCCCCATGTGACACGATTGATATCTCGTGATTGTGGAGTCAGTTGCTGACTTTGTGGGACGATGAGTCCATGTATTGTTGAATTGAACATGTTTTGCAAATGTTCTGAAATTCATGAATCAAATATGTCTCTTTGAGACGAGGTATTATTATGTTGATTACCTAAGACGAGCAAACTGTGTTGCTGAATTGTCGAATAATATTGATAGTTGAACCAATATTCTTGAATCTGAGCAAATATTTCTAGTCTGAGGAATATTGCTATTTTGAGCAAATATTGCCGGTTTGAGCAAATATTGCTCGTTTGATAAATTGTTGGTAGCAGGACCAAAATAAGTATTAATTTAAGATACTGACTGCTGGGTCGAGTAAAATAAATAAAAAAGTTGATCATGAAATCAACATAAAATTATCAGAGTATTTGAATCGCTCGTAATCATGTTTCTACGAGCTCTGGATTCAAAACCCTAATTTTATCGAAATGATGATTTATTGCAAATCAATCTGCAGAGTGAAGCAGGGACTGGCTACATGGGATGACGAGTTCACCATGTAACACTCAGATGCTCTAATGTGCAAAGTACCAAAGTCTCTTGAGGACCAGTTGGTGAAAGAATGATTAAATGCTGGTTTAATCATTTATTGAAATAATGCTCGTGTGAGCGACAAATAATAAAAACCTGGTCATGAACTGAGGGACCGACCAAGAGGTCATGGGGCCGTCTCTTGGTGTCCGTGGGACCAATGGATGGTCGTTCAAGCAAACTCTTAGTTTTTTGGAAGAAGTTTGAACCTAATATGAGCAATTGAGCAAATTAGGTTAAAATCATTAAAACATGCGGGACCGGCTGTTTGCAGGCCTTAGAGCCACCCTTGGTCGGTCAAGGGGATCTGCTCGTGTCACCATAGTGTCCGTGTCTCAGTCTTGAGAGTTTCAGTATTTTTCGATGTGCATTTGAGCAACATTCTGAGAAAATATGCAGAATCCAGGATTTTTGCTGAAACTAGGAAAAATACATGAGATGATGAAAAATAATAAATGAATCAGGGAATTGCAAGGTGTGGTACCGGCCACGGCTAACAAGCACGGTCCCACACTTTCCCAGTTTTATGTGATTTTATGTATTTTCTCTGATTTGAGGGAAATTCCATGAAACTGGAGAGTTTGCTGAAATTAGGGAATTTCCATGAGATGAGAGAGATAAAATAATATTAAAATAGGGAATGGTGGAGTGTGGGACCGGCAATGGCCAAGGCATGGTCGACCGGTCAATGGGCACGGTCCCAGAGCACTCTTCCCAATTTTATGTAATTTTCATGATTTTAGGAAATTTTCATAAAATCAGAGAGATTTGTTAAAACCAAGGTATTTTGTTAAAATCAGGGAGTTTTCATGGAATCAGGAAACTAAAACAACAAACAATAATAAAATAATAGGCGTGTGGGACCGGCTAGGGCATGGTCGGCTGGGTAGAGCCCGGTCCCACGAGTTTTTCCTAATTTTATAATATTTTTCATGATTTTAGAGAAAATTCATAAAATTAGGGAATTTTCATGGTTTTAGGGAAAATTCAAGAAATCGGGGAATTTTCATAATTTGAGAGAAATAATAAAACAATGGGACGTGAGGTGTGGGACCGGCCACGGCTAGGGCATGGCCGGCCAGCTGGTGCTCGCTCCCGCGACACCTTTCCCTAATTTTATTATTTCTTTGATAAAATCATGAGATTAGAGAATTTCCTTGAAACGAAGGAGATTTGCTCGAACGAGAGAATTTTCACGAGATCAGGGAAAAATAATAAAATATGACAAAATATAAAATTGGGCGCGGGATCGGTCACGGCATGACCGGCCAGCTGATGAGCCGGTCCTCGGCGCCTTTGCTAATATTTTATTATTAATATTTTTCCTTCCTATTTTGCATAGGTTCATCGTTCATTCATATTTTTGAAATGCTCGTTTGCGCATTCAAATGCTGGTCTGTGCATTATTGCTAAGCACACTTGCACCATTTTAGTCAGGGCTTATTCGATGCTCAGATGCTTGTCTCGTTGAATATTTATCACTAACCCGTGGAATTCTACTGGGAAGAACCACGAATTGAAGTGACGAAATATAACGAAAAATCGTAGAATATTGCTGGATATTCAGGCGATTAGAGATAATTAACTGATGGCTCTATACTAGCAAGGCTTCCTATCTAGGAGCATTAATTATCTGAAGGTTGAGCAATATGAACTTGCTGGAGTGTCATATTCCTCTTGTATAGTCAGGGAAAACATGGTTGCATCCTGAAGACGTTATTGCTCTATACTAGCGAGACATCTTTGTCTAGGAGCCGTCTAATCTTGCGATTCTATACAGTATGAGATGTGCCGTGGTCTCAGCTGGGAGACTACACATCTACATCTTCTCTGAGAGACTTTCTCGATCTGAGGTTTTATGGCATGAGCTTTCACGCTTAGAGACATGAGTCTCAATACTCATCTGATTGCCGGATCCGGAGTAATTACTGAAATTGCTCAGTATTCATGAGATGTGCCGTGACCTCAGCTGGGAGACTACACATCCACATATACTCTGAGAGACAGCCTTCTCAATCGGAGATTTATGGCATGAGCTTTCATGCTTTAATGAGAGACATGGGCCTCAATACTCATCCGATTGCCGGATCCGGAGTATAGTTTTACAATTTTACCCTTTGTCGAAAATCCACCATCTACACCTTTATATAGTTTTCAAATCAGGGTTTGCAATCTAAGTTACCTTGGTAACAAAGCATTGAATATTCACCGTTAGATGAAAACCTTATTAGACTCAAGCAAATATCTTTCAACCGTTATATCGAACTTAGCTTGTTACACACAAATGAAATGTACCTTCATTTAGGTTTATGTAACCGTACCTAAACGTGTACACCATGTTGGCTCAACAATAGTTAACCAAGGTTAGCCATATGAACACTCTCATATCAACCTTATTCATCTTAACCATAACTAGTTCAAATGACTCAAATAAAACTAGTTAAAGAGTTGTTCAATTGCTATATTCTCATAGAAGTATACAGGAACACAATCGAAGAAAAATCGGTTTGATTCACTCGAATCAATCATGAACATTATAGCCACGGTTTGCAAGAATGCATTCCTTAATATATAAATGTATTAGTTCATGTACATAACCGATTTTAGAACTTTAACCTTCAAGTACGCGAACGGGTAAGCATACTTGAAATACCCGGACTGAAATTGGGTTTCGCCAGTACGCGAACAGGTACGCATACCTCCAATCCCAGCAGAAAATCTCGGACATGAACCTTACGACAGTACACGTACGGGTGCGCATACTTAGGTTCCCGGACTTCTCAAACCAATAGGTACGCATACTATGGTTCACAGACATGGACAACATATGTGCAAGAGTACACAACATGTCACAATCCAATAATGGTTAAGTGTTCTAAACTCTTATTTCAATAATTGAAAATTTCTTAGAGGATGACAATAGTCGTTTTCACACACTATTGGCATCAAAACAATTTTCAAGTTATTGAAATAATCATAACGAAACATTCCAAGTCTACACCATATGATTGTATCACACAAACCATGTAAGATGTTACTCGGCAATTTTCACATGATCATCTTTTGACTTTCGTCAAGAATATAAGATGAACTTGGTCGAAGCGAAAGCTTGCCAACACATATTCCGAGAAATATGTAAGCGAGTTAAACTCAGCTCGAAATCTCAAATGTGTATAATAGAAAACTATATTGTAACACGACTTATGTCTCAATATCGGAGATAGAGTAGAAATAGACTTTCCAAGTGATAGATGAGTTTCAGTCTCCACATACCTTTTTGTTGATGAAGTTCCACAAGCTCTCATTAGTAGTTCTTCGTCTTCAAAGATGAACGTCGTGAAGTTTAAAGCTCAACTACACAATCTATCCTAGTCCGAGACATCTATAAGTAGACTAGAAATCGAGACTTATAGTTTTGATCACTAACTTGAGATAGCAACGCTTACGAGTTCGACCGAGCAGTGCTCTAACAGATATGCAGTATGGTTTACCTCATACTCGGCAACATCAATATGTAGTAGTATACTCATTGTCAGTATTGTAGTAAATGAGTAATCTAACTACCAGACACTACATATCAACATGTAGTCCTTGTTCTATTCTACTATTTTTTTAAGCATAGACAGTACTAGTTACTACTAGTTATATGTCCTTGTATTGTTACATAAATAGACAACACATATTAAGACATGTTGCCATTAAGACATGTTGTCGCCATATGAAGAAAAAAAAGCAGTTACCTTGACTGCCGTTAAGACATGTTGCCGCCATGAGAGCTCCTCTAAAAGTCCCAGTAAGAAATGTACAATCACATAATATCATCGGACGACAGAGTCTATAGCCCTCTTTACAAGCTCCAAAGCAAATAAAAAGTCTATTGAATCTCTTTGTTGCATCATTGTAGTTGAAATCAATGTGTGACCCGGGGTTTGTTTCCCTAACTGCATTCACCCACCTCGCAAGATCAGTGTACGACTTGACATCATCTCCAAAAATCTGTTTATGTGACAACTCAAGTGCATGATATGCGTGGTGATACTTGATGTTGATCCCGCCCCCAACTTTAACATAATCTACAATCTCTGATGGATTTATGAGAGGGTTGTGCCTGACACGCTCATGAATTAAATTTTTCATAAGCTTTCTCGAAATAGTTGGATTCTTCAACATATAACCACCACCACAGGTGTGCCTCCCCACATATTCCTTTATCTTAAAAACATCAATAGAACTACCAATGGCAGTTGCATGAAGCCTCCATGAACAACCTTTCTCGCTGCATACGACGGTGAATCTCTCAAGGTCATTCTTCAAATTATTTACCGTATATCCAGTTCTCATGCAGTATTTTTGGAAAGCTATGCGTACAACATCAACACCACCATAGAATAGTTGTGTTGTATCCTCAAAGATGTTCTCCCAACCATCTGAAAAAAGCACATTTGGAATCTGTTTACCATCTTTCAAATAACTGTTTTTTGCACTGACAACTAAGTCTGCATTACTGTCAACATCCATACGCCTAGAAGAACTAGATCCGCCAGCTAAAATAACATCCACATGCAAATCAAAGAAAGCCGATTTCCTTGCAAAATGTGAGCGATACATTGGCAAGATTAGGAACTATCACTTCATTCTGGACATAGTTAACGACAATAGTCGATGGAGTCAACCAGCTCCACGTATTACATATGGCAAATTTCAAATCCTTTAAAGTCGAAGACGATGTAACCAAATATCCAAAGTGGTATTGCTTGTGGTATACATGAGAGTAGCAAGAAATATATGAATCGTGAGCAACGTCAGACATTTTGACCCTGTAAAAACTGATCCAAAAATGAAAAGGCAAGGGTACCAAAATATACCTCAAGCTAAAACTTTTCCTACCTATAAGTCCTTTCTCCCAAAGTGATTGTCTATGGACTGAGTCGAGACAATACAACTAATCGGTTCACACTTCGTGTGATCGTCTATGGATACGAGATCGAGACAACACAACAACGAAGTATGTTTACTTGATAAAAGGGTTCGGACTTAACCAAACACAATAGGATTGCTTATCAAGTAAATAGGAATTAACGTTTGTGTAATTTACTTTAATTATAATAAAACAATTATAATGCGGAAATATAAAGTAAATGACACAGCAAGATTTAGTTAACGAGGAAACCGCAAATGCAGAAAAACCCCGAGACCTTGTACATAATTGAATACTCTCAGAATTAAGCCGCTACACAAAATTAAACCAACTTCGTATAGTTGAGACCAAGCAACTTAACCTATAGTTCACCTAGTTCCGTCTGTATTCCCACGCCTCCGACCTATGAATAAGTCACGTACTTGGAACAATTCCATTGGTTCGTATTCCAAACAGTAAAGGAACAACAAATCTGTTTGGTATCAACTCTCTTCAACCAAGTGATATGAGTTCGACAAAGGCTTTTTTGTTTATCTCAATAAACTCCTTCGGCAGTTTCTTAGATCTATCTTATGTTCAACTACCGAAGTAATTTTTAAGATTTTTCAATCAATACTTTTAATCACAAAGAATTGTATTGATGCCGATCTACACAACTAATCAATCCAATCTACCACAAGGATAAACCGATTATAGTTGGATCCTCTTATACCGAAACAAGTATTGTACACACCAAAGATTATGAACCCCAAATCAGAAATCTTCAATATCTTCTTTGTCTTCAAATCTTCTTAGATCTTCAATAAACACCTGCACACAACAACTTGAATCTCTTGTGATCAATCACGCACAGAACGGAGTCTGTTAACAATGGATTATCACAAGATCGTCTTTAGCACTAACAACAATCTAAAGATCCCTGTCGAAACTTCGATCTAGTTTGAGTAAATATTATATCAGAAGAGAAGATTCTCAAGAATAAACAAACTAGGTGCAATCAAAGTTCAACCACCGTTAGTCAATCAAATCAATCGAAAACACAAGATAAACAGCAATTATCTAGTTTCCCACCAACGATACTCGTAGAGCTTCTCAATCCCAAAGAAGACTTTACACTGAGCGGTCGTAAGAGATTTCGCCTAATTTTGTTACTCTCCTCTCCGAATAGGCGGCTACACCAGTAACAACACAACCGAGGAAGTTTGTTGTCACGAAGGATTAGTTTGCTAGAAATGCAAACTTCAAGTATTTATAGAAAAGGAAGTTTGGACACCAAGGAATTTCCAAAACCGAAAATATTCTCAAAGATATTCAATATATTCCAAAATAATGAAATGTTCCAAAATAAAAGAAAATCTCTTTGGAAAATCTCAACTAGTAAATGCACATTACTAATTCTCGTTTTCCTAAAATAAAATTAAAAACCTTAAATATAAGATTCTTAACTTATTTATGTTTC
The DNA here is from genome assembly GCA_023531295.1 of Papaver armeniacum. Taxonomy (NCBI): domain Eukaryota; kingdom Viridiplantae; phylum Streptophyta; class Magnoliopsida; order Ranunculales; family Papaveraceae; genus Papaver; species Papaver armeniacum. The sequence goes on from JAJJWW010018250.1 coordinate 137,076, forward strand.
GATCCTGGAATTTCCTTCCTATAGCTATTAAGGAATAACTTTGAACAATAAAAGATAAACATTACTGCCTGTGTTCAAAGTGTGTCGACATCCTTACTTTGTAAGTCCTCTTTCATACTTACAACCTTGAAACCGATTTGCCACACTTCCAAACAAGTTTAGAATTGGTTCATCTGACTTTCAAGAACTATGCGATTGATCAAGAAACACTCAATCACAAATCATAGGTTTAACGGTTCTACCAAAACAAGTTTCGGTTCTACCTCCATGTGAGTATTGTGCATAGTCACACTAGCTTCCCAAAATTCGGTTGACTAGGTACTAGGATCGGTTCCCCACATATATATGGTATCTAACTTATATGTGTTGCACATGTCCATAGGATCGGTTCCCCTTTGCCTAAAAACGTGTTGCACATTTCCATAGGATCGGTTCCCCTTTCTGCTACAAACTTGATGCACCTCATACAAGGATCGATTCCCCTTTGTGATGTGTTGCACCTCTTCATAGGATCGGTTCCCCTTTACCCAGATTCGGTCCTACACAATCACAAACTCGATCATACCATCTCAGGTGATTACTTAAGATCGGTTTCACTAATAATAATCATACCAATACATAAGTCAGACCTTTGTGAATATTTTTACCAAGAACACAAACAAGTCGTGAGCGGTTATACTAAATCACACATATTGGATGTTCACAAGATATGCAATGAATAACAATCCCAATAACGCCTGGCGATTTCCTTTTCGATTCATAAACAAGTTTATAAACTTACTTCTTTAAGACACATGTAAAACATTGTTTCCTAGGATGAAATCCTCACCTCATACCCATACATAATCACAATAGCATTTAAACGATTATGTCGATGTCTTATCTACAAAGTTTAATGGTTAAGCAATAAACTTCATATTGTATTCCTTAATACTATTTCTATCTAGAGTGTTCATGCTTCGCAGTTTCGTTTTCAATATGCACAACTTGAAAGATACGTTAGGGAATGAAACAGTTCAAGACAAATATCACTAACCTCAAGTGGAAGGATGATGTTGTCGTTGTAGCTTCTTACTTCTTCACTTCTTCAAGTCTTCACAATACTTGTAATGTCTCATATCCTAATACTTTCAAGCTAACCTATACGAAGTTGACTCTAGTACATAATCAAGCGACTCTTAAAATGAGTTTTGATTCACTAAAATATGACAACCAAACTTGACATACCAACGCTTGGTGGGTTCAACCGAGCTATGCTCTAACAATCTACCATTTTGTCAATTTTAGTGACAAAACTCTTACAATCATATGGATAAACAAATTACAAGAATTCATTACACATATGCTTGATTTTCGAATTCAACAGCACAATAACCTGCATACATTCAATCCTTAAATGCCGTTGTTGACATTATAATAACAAAGCTAATACTCCCCCTAAAGGTGAGATAGGTAGATTTCATCAATCCGAACGTCTTTGTTATACCAAATAATATGATATGCTACTCCCCCTTAGTCTATGCTTTCACTCTTTCGTTAGATAAACGTTTAAGCACAATTGTTTTTTTCCTTAGTGATACCAATCAATATAAAATCAATACCAGTATCACTTGTTTACTCCATATATTTCTCCCCCTTTTTGTCACAAAATGACAAAGAAACGACAAAATAAAGGACAACACGAAAAGAATCTTACAAATCTCAAAATAGACTTGCAAACCTATAGAGTTAAGCACGAGGGTTCCACACACCATTTTTGATAACCAATATCAAAACCGAAACTACAAAGTAATTTGTTTAGATATGTTATCAAGGAAACAATTGCCCGAAGCAATTTTCCCAATTTAGTTTATCAAACCAAAAATCAATTAAGCACCTTAGTCCCTTTGCTAAACCAATTGTACAAATACAATCCCTTCATTCGGTAAGAACAAAATAAAGATAACTCTATTTTTCTCACCAGGTTCTAATTATCCATATAACTTAGACCTTTAAGTTTTAAACAAGACAAGTACTAGGTTAGTTAACTAGCATTTCTTGTTAAGGCATTCGATTAGACTTGAATAACCGAAACCTCTACTTTGATAAGTCTAACTAAGATAACCTTAGTTTCTCTTATCCGGAATCGAATTGGACTAAACAATCCATCCCTTAAACCTTTTCTTTCGTTAAGCCATAAATAATTCATACAAACCAAATAAATCAACTTGCATAATTAATCACCTCAACCGGAAGCAATTGAAACAACATAGACATTATAGCACCACAGTTGCACCGAAATTTTGTAAGCCCCTAAACAATTAATACCACACAATAGAGCAAGATAACAATAGTTTTTCTTAACCGGAAACAATTGAATCACACACACATCCATACACACATCATGGAATAAAACATCAATTATACCGAAATTTTGTTAAGCAAAAGCAAAATATATATAAAATAAAATCAGGCTTTTCTTAAACAGGAAAACAATCAACTAACAACATTGTTACCTCAAATTTCGCATCCGCTTCTCAAATATATTTGCATCTTCTTCCAGTGAGAATTGATATCAAAATATCCTTATGTTGTCATCCTTATGCAAAACAAAAGAATAACAACAACCAACCTTTACCAGAGAAAGGTTGAAAACCGGTTTTAACAATTGCAAGCAAAAGTTGAAAACCATCGAAACACATATGCTTTTATGTTAAACCAAAACCGATTCAACATATTGTGACTTTTTCACATATTGTTTCTACCAGAACCCCTCATGATCCTTTGATAAAGCCTACCAACATGGGCAACTTAATCCTGCTAAATCAAAAAAGTCACCCAAACCATAAGGGTTCACAACATTATGAGATCGAATATCAAGGTAATAAAAATGAAATAAAACATCCCATAAACATCCATAGCAATAATAAAGCATTCAAGCACAGGCTATGTAAATCAAAAACCATCACAAGAAAAATTATAAATCCAATAATTTTATTCATAATAGTTTTTATTCATAATAAACTTAATACAATCATTGAAAGAAATCAAAAATTGATGTCTATTTTCCTTTCTCAGTTCTTGTGAAGATTGCTTTCAAAAACTGGATTCAAATTCTTCTGAGCACTTCCCTTTTCAGTAGATAATTTGTTCATCCCAAACAGTTGAGAATGAAGGTTAGCTAATACTTCTTTTGAATCCTTTATCATCAGCTCATGATATCTAATGCAACCTTTAACTGTAAGAATCTGTTTTCTTAAAGAATCTTGAGAGTTATCATGAGTTTCAGTCATGACTGATGCACAAAGCGCTAAATCATCAAGAGATGACCCTTCTTTTACCGATTTCTCCATTGAAATAAACTAGTCTTCTTTTGGACAGGAAGAAGATATATAAGATGGGAGAAAATCACAGAATAATTTGGTTTTTGGAAACCGAAACTATTTTCCCAAAAATAAAAAAGTATCCTTTATTTTTCACTAAAGAAACAGATATGAACAACTTGCCCAGATTTATGCTTCCTCACAATCAGAATTTTGGGCAACAAGTGAGGACGCAAATTTCAACACAATCAGTGTGTGTTGAGGTGAGACTTATTCTCACCACAGTTAACAAAGACATCCTTAGGATGACTTATAAACACAATAGACCGTGTTTCCTTCTGTTCTTTCTTTCTCTTGTAATTACAAGAGTTTGCAATCTCCTTTTGAGACCTCATAAACTTACCAATCTTCTTTATCCCCTTACTAAGATCTTTGATAAGTTTATTTTTAAGAAGGATTGTAGTGAAATTATTTTCTCCACATGAAGAACTCATCATATTATCAGAAAAACTAGTTTTCAATTCTCTTGGTTTTCCACCCAATTTTTCTTGTTCGGATTTTACCATAAGGGTTTTATCTGAGAGGAATTTCAAAAGGTTTTCAAGTACCAGGCTTAACCTTTTATTTTCCTCAATCTCCAACTCACGTTGTTCTAGGAGTTGATTAGACTCGCATAATTCATCATTGTTAGAGTTGGCAAGAAGTGCATTACACTTAGATATTTCTTCATTGGATTCTTCCTCCGGAATATCATCAAGAGTGGATACAAAAGCTTTGTTGCACTTTTGATTTCTTATGCTGGGACAGTGTTTTTCCATATGTCTGAATCTACGGCACTTGAAGCATTGTACTTCATCATTACCCTTTTTATGGCAAACTGATAGTGTATCAGAAACATGTTTATCAATAGATAAGATGTCCTTTATTCGTTTCGCTAGAAGCACAATAGTTGAGTCAAGCTCTTTTTCAACATATACCTTGTCCTTTTGGCAACGTTTCTTAGTTTCATTCTTCAACAGAATTTCTCTATCAAAGATCTTTAACTTTCCTACTAGAGAGCTTCGAGAAAGTAGAGAAAGATCATTACCTTATATTATGGCATGTTTCTTAGACTCGTATCTGGATGGTAACGATCTGAGAATTTTGCATATTATTTCCTTTTTAGGTATAGCCTTTCCAAGAAAGAAAGATGCATTGACAATCTCAGAAAGTTTAGAATTAAACTCCTCGGAAGTATCGTTATCATCCATTTTGTGATGTTCACATTCAGATGAAAGGGAAAGGAGTCTAGCTTCCTTTTCAGATTCATCTCCCTCGAATACGCTCTCAAGAATATCCCATGCCTCTTTAGAAGTTCTACAGGTCAGCACATGATGTAGAAGATCATGACCAACAGCATGTATGATGGCATTCAAACCAACCGAATTTTGCTTTGCAATAGCTCTTTCTTCAAGAGTATAAGACGCTAAGCGTTTAAACTCTGACTCCGAATAATCCATCGGTTGTTGGTATCCGTCTTCGATTAATAGCCAAGTATTAAAATCTCGGGATTGAAGAAAAGCTTTCATAGTCGATTTCCATAATGGGTAGTTTGTCCCATTAAATCTTGGTGGTACGTTAACTGAATCACTCATTAGATTCATTCTTATAGGTTGGATCGCACCAAACACGGATTGTTAGATCTTTTCGTGTTTGCCTGCTCTGAAACCAATTAAAAAGGTGAGGGTACCCAAATATACCTCAAGCAAAAACTTTTCCTACCTATAAGTCCTTTCTCCGAAAGTGATTGTCTATGGACTGAGTCGAGACAATACAACTAATCGGTTCACACTTCGTGTGATCATCTATGGATACGAGATCGAGACAATACAACAACGAAGTATGTTTACTTGATAAAAGGGTTCGGACTTAACCAAACACAATAGGATTGCTTATCAAGTAAATAGGAATTAACGTTTGTGTAATTTACTTTAATTATAATAAAACAATTATAATGCGGAAATATAAAGTAAATGACACATCAAGATTTTGTTAACGAGGAAACCGCAAATGCAGAAAAATCCCGAGACCTTGTCCAGAATTGAATACTCTCAAGATTAAGCCGCTACACAAAATTAAACCAACTTCGTATAGTTGAGACCAAGCAACTAAACCTATAGTTCACCTAGTTCCGTCTGTATTCCCACGCCTCCGACCTATGAATAATTCACGTACTTGGAATAATTCCTTTGGTTCGTATTCCAAACAGTAAAGGAACAACAAATCTGTTTGGTATCAACTCTCTTCAACCAAGTGATATGAGTTCGACAAAGGCTCTTCTGCTTATCTCAATAAACTCCTTCGTCAGGTTCTTAGATCTATCTTATGTTCAACTACCGAAGTAATTGTTAAGATTTTACAATCAATACTTTTAATCACAAAGAATTGTATTGATGCCGATCTACACAGCTAATCAATCCAATCTACCACAAGGATAAACCGATTATAGTTGGATCCTCTTATACCGAAACAAGTATTGTGCACACCAAAGATTATGAACCCCAAATCATAAATATTCAATATCTTCTTTGTCTTCAAATCTTATTAGATCTTCAATAAACACCTTCACACAACAACTTGAATCTCTTGTGATAAATCACACACAGAACGGAGTCTGTTAACAATGGATTATCACAAGATCGTCTTTAGCACTAACAACAGTCTAAAGATCCCTGTCGAAACTTCGATCTAGTTTGACTGAATCTTATATCAGAAGAGGAGATTCTCAAGAATAAACAAACTAGGTGCAATCAAAGTTCAACCACTGTTAGTCAATCAAATCAATCGAAAACACAAGATAAACCGCAATTATCTAGTTTCCCACCAACGGTACTCGTAGAGCTTCTCAATCCCAAAGAATACTTTAGACTGAGCGGCTGTAAGAGATTTCGCCTAATTAGGTTACTCTCCTCTCCGAATAGGCGGCTACACCAGTAACAACACAACCGAGGAAGTTTGTTGTCACGAAGGATTAGTTTGCTAGAAATGCAAACTTCAAGTATTTATAGACAAGGAAGTTTGGACACCAAGGAATTTCCAAAACCGAAAATATTCTCAAAGATATTCAATATATTCCAAATTCGGTTTCCATGATTCCTGGAAATGCTCGTCCAAAATAATGACCGAAAATCTCTTTGGAAAATCTCAACTAGTAAATGCACATTACTAATTCTCGTTTTCCTAAAATAAAATTAAAAACCTTAAATAAAAGATTCTTAACTTATTTATGTTTCGATCCTGGGATTTCCTTCCTGTAGCTATTAAGGAATAACTTTGAACAATAAAAGATAAACATTACTGCATATGTTCAAAGTGTGTCGACATCGTTACTTTGTAAGTCCTTTTTCATACTTACAACCTTGAAACCGATTTGCCACACTTCCAAACAAGTTTAGAATTGGTTCATTTGACTTTCAATCACAAATCATGGGTTTAACGGTTCTACCAAAACAAGTTTCGGTTCTACCTCCATGTGAGTATTGTGCATAGTCACACTAGCTTCCCAAAATTCGGTTGACTAGGTACTAGGATCGGTTCCCCATATATATATGGTATCTAACTTATATGTGTTGCACATGTCCATAGGATCGGTTCCCCTTTCTGCTACAAACTTGCTGCACCTCATACAAGGATCGATTCCCCTTTGTGATGTGTTGCACCTCTTCATAGGATCGGTTCCCCTTTACCCAGATTCGGTCCTACACAATCACAAACTCGATCATACCATATTAGGTGATTACTTAAGATCGGTTTCACTAATAAAATTCATACCAATACATAAGTCAGGCCTTTGTGAATAGTTTTACCAAGAACACAAACAAGTCGTGAGCGGTTATACTAAATCACACATATTGGATGTTCACAAGATATGCAATGAATAACAATCCCAATAACGCCTGGCGATTTCCTTTTCGATTCATAAACAAGTTTATGAACTTACTTCCTTAAAACACATGTAAAACATTGTTTCCTAGGATGAAATCCTCACCTCATACCCATACATAATCACAATAGCATTTAAACGGTTATGTCGATGTCTTATCTACAAAGTTTAATGGTTAAGCAATAAACTTCATATTGTATTCCTTAATACTATGTCTATCTAGAGTGTTCATGCTTCGCAGTTTCGTTTTCAATATGCACGACTTGAAAGATACGTTAGGGAATGAAACAGTTCAAGACAAATATCACTAACCTCAAGTGGAAGGATGATGTTGTTGTTGTAGCTTCTTACTTCTTCACTTCTTCAAGTCTTCGCAATACTTGTAATGTCTCATATCCTAATACTTTCAAGCTAACCTATACGAAGTTGACTCTAGTACATAATCAAGCGAATCTTAAAATGAGTTTTGATTCACTAAAATATGACAACCAAACTTGACATACCAACGCTTGGTGGGTTCAACCGAGCTATGCTCTAACAATCTCCCCTTTTGTCTCTGAATGGATATGCGCTATACATTTTTATATGTATTGACATGTACTACAATATGCATTGTAATACAATATCATAAACATTGTAATACATATCAATATGCAGTACGTATTGGTATGTAATGTGGGATAGGATAAATAACAAACATTGTAATACATATCAATATGTACCGTGTCTAGTAAAAATACATTCTGAACATATTGATATGTATTGACATGTACTGCAGGATGAAAAAGAGCATGCTATATTCGGTACGTATTGGTATGTAATGTAGGATAGGATAAATAACAAACATTGTAATACATATCAATATGTACCGTGTCTATGAATGAATATGTTTCATATATTTTGAGACACATGATCATATAAAAAAAAAACATGCTAATGAACTGCATCTATATCAAAAGAAAGAAAAAATTACTATAAGATATGTCTAATGAAGAAACATATCTCAAAAAACACAAAAATCAGATTACATGAAACAAACAGAGCAGCAACAGAGAAAGATGATTATAGTAAGTACCTTGTTCGAACCTGAGATAAACCTAATTGAAAGACACAAAAATCACACAAAATTACTTAAAAATCGAACGGAAACTGAATTGAACAACGGAAATCATCGTAAACTGAAATGATAAAGAAATTTAACAATGTACATCATAGACAATTATTCTGATAGAAATCGGATCAGAATAAACCTAATTATTCATCATGATTTCAAGAAAAAAAATAGAACAGCAGCAGAGAAAGATGATTATAGTAAATACCTTGTTCGAATCTGAGATAAACTTAATTCGAATTTGAGATGAACCTAATTGATAGACACTACCAGCAGCAGAGAGCGAGAGACACAAAAACGCAGCAGCAGAGAAGCGAGAGACTCGATCTGAGATGAAGAGAAAAAAAGGAAAGAAATAGAGCTGTGATTTCCTGGTTATATACAGTTGCAGAAGGGTACGTTTGGTATATGCAAACTACGGTTTCCTTTTAGTCGCACGTGTGCTGGACGAGAGAATAAAAAATCTGGACCAGCGAATAATTGTTTTCTGGTGCTGGACTACACAGTAACCGGTTCTCCTATAGTACCTAGAACCACAAAAGTACACGAAATAAAAACTATGACTTCCAATTAAAGTAACGACACACTAAGTTCAAAACATGGAAGTACGAAGTATATGTGTTGCACAGATTATCACTAGAAACCCCTTCCAGTTATCGCACATAGGACACGATCAAAGAATCACAAAATATCAAATTTTGAGCCTAAAATCCATTTTTTACATCCTCAATTAAAAATCAGAACAACAATAAACAGCTCCAAGTCACAAAATAACCAAAAGTTATACTACTTATTAATGAAAATTTAAATCACTATCAATTAAAAAACGCGAAACCTCTGTTGTTCAGTCTGATGAACCCATTTCCAAACAACACTCCGACACAAAATGCAACAAACCCAAAAACCAACACTACATCTCAAACTCCCAGGAACATTTTAACTAGAAACCAAAATTTGAAATTCGTTCACCAATCTCAACAATCATCTTATACACCAATCCGCAACCAAAGAAAACCCAGGATCGCATTTGACCAAAAACATCTCAATTGTTATCAAACATCCACTGAAAGTCATTCAAAACCCAAATAACCATAAAAAAGAAAAGCTGCTACCACTACTACTAGTATCAGAATAAAACCACCCCGAATAACATCTACTAAAAAGTCACCTACAAACCAGCTCCAAGATGGGTGGTCTTACCACCAAAGTCCAGAGTCGACCAAGTCAGTAGTCAAGTTATCGCTGTAATCCTTTGAATCGACCTGCAGTGTAAAACCACATCAGGATATACTGGAAAGAAACAGTTTACAGACACAAGTATCTCAATACCAGCCCTTGTTCAGAGCATAATTAATTACATCAGAAAAACAACAACACTTGAATATAACATCCGGAATATATATGAACTATTTTTCTTACAGAAATTTTACACGAGATGCTTAGTCCTAAATGACCCTGCTACTTGACTACTTTAACACTGTCGAATCAGACTAACAAAAATTGAGATTTGGTTTTAGGGATCTTCTTGATCTCTCAGTATAGTATATACTATTTTACTAGTGAAAGAATTGTTCCACATGGTTCCTCTGGTTGCTGTTCACTCTCTCCTGTCTGCGGATTTTTTGCAGGTGAAAGAATTGTTCCACTTGGTTCCTCTGGTTGCTGTTCAGTCTCTCCTGTCTGCGGATATTTTGCTGGTGAAAGAATGGTTCCACTTGGTTCATCTTGTTGCTGTTCACTCTCTCCTGTCTGCGGATATTCTGCTGCTGGAAGAATTGTTCCACATGGTTCCTCCGGTTGTCGTTCACTCTCTCCTGTCTGCGGATATTCTGCTGCTGAAAGACCTGTTCCACATGGTTCCTCCAGTTGCCGTTCACTCTCCCCTGTCTGCGGATCTTCTGCTGCTGAAAGAATTGTTCCACACGGTTCCTCTGGTTGCTGTTCACTCTCATCTGTCTGCGGATATTTTGCTGGTGAAAGAATTGTTCCACACGGTTCCTTTGGTTGCTGTTCACTCTCTCCTGTTTGCGGATAGTTTGCTGGTGAAAGAAGTGATCCACACGGTTCCTCTGGTTGCTGTTCACTCTCTCCTGTCTGCGGATATTTTGCTGGTGAAAGATATGTTCCACATGGTTCCTCGGGTTGCTGCTCACTCTCTCCTGTCTGAGCATGATCTTCTGGCTTGGTCTTTTCTAAACATACTTCTTCTACTATTTCTGGACGACCATTCCGAGAAGGATCGGATTGCGTCTTGCTTGAATCATCTTCACTTCCATTTTGATCAATTTTTGCGTCATCAGGAATCTGCACCAGACTACCATTGCCACTACCCAATAAGGGACTTAACTTTGCAGCAGCCTTCTCTAAGCTTTTCAAGTCTGGGGCTTCTTCGTCTCCAACAGTTTCCAAAGCATTCAACGAAGGAAGCTTGCTCTCAAGGAAGCCAGATGAGCCTGCCATACCGGGAAAGAGAAAATCCTCTTTCGCGGTTCTTGGAGGAGCTACACAAGAAGATGATGATGCTACTGGTTGCAACACCTCAGGAGAGGGGAACACTCCTGGTTTGGTAGAATGGTTTAGATATGCGGGTGAGGGAGAATTCATCAGATTCAGGTTAAGAGAAGGATGGTTGGGTTCAATCCACGGGAATCCTGATGAACTTATAGCAGCTACTGTTGGAGGTGCTAACCGAGTGGAGGAGCATGACGCAGAGCTGTCACCAAGATGCAGACTTGGAAAGTCCATCTTGTCATGTGTTTTAGGCTTGAGCTTACGCAATCTTTTTTTCTTCAAATCCTTGCGTGGATCCTTTGGCAGGCAAGGAGGAGGGCCTGGGACTGTAAACGGAGGAATGGAGGGATTTTCTTCTCCATAGAGTAGGCGAACCGAGCGAGCTATTGCTGAGACTGTTGGTGGAAGGTCAGGCGCAGGTGGCCTTGCTGGATTGATACTGACAACTTCTCGAAGCCAATGAGGAAGTCTGCTCACCGTAGAAGTACATCCACCTAGATCGTCCTTTATTAAAGAAGGATCAAAAGGCCCAAATTTCATTTTCCTATCAGGGTTATTTAGCAACTCGGTCCTTGTTGACTCCTCATTCCGCACAAAATTATGGAAATCACGCAAAGAACTCAAAGATCTATCCATGTAATTGGGCAATTTGGCGTATTTATTTGAAACCTGCACATCCTGGTTTTGTCGTAAATCTGAATTACTCAAGCAGTTCATACCCATTGAACCCAAGCCACTGCTTCCCTTAGAATTTAGTAAAAATTGCTGCTCTAAGTGAATGTTTGAAGAAGTCCCCGGTCTATCAGAGGCTGGTGAGGTAAAATCCCCCATGCAATTCCGCCTAAGACTGTTCGATAGGTCATTGGTAATGTGATGATTTGGATCGGCAGGAGGTAGAAGGCCCAATTTCATATCTGTCAGATGACTTCGAAATCTAGGGGGTGGACAATTATCTGTCGGAAGACCAACAAGTCTACTTCCTTGAAGTGCCCTTGTCATCATTCCATCAGAAATTCCTGGAAATGAGGTAGCTGATTTATTAGATCTTCCTGCCACTGATTTTGGATTCACAAAAGTTCCGTCATCAAAGATTTTCAATTGCTCTTTCTCCCACCTATCAAAAAGATCCTCAACGGTTCTGTATTTTGAAAACTTCAGCTTGGGATCTCTGAGCATGGTGTCCCAGTTACCGCGTCCATATCTACGAACACCAATCCAGAGACTATCAAGTTCATCTTCAGACCAAGTATCCATCTTCAGTTTCTTCTTAAACGAGTTGCTTGATCCTGATCCAGATGCAGATCCAGTTCTCATCATTATATTGTCTAGAACCTTCTTATGATTTTCGGGTAATGAAGGATACGTGGACCTCATCTGACCTAAACCCAACATCGGAGGTGGAACCTCTCTCAGTGGCTGATTGTTATTTGGTCCATCTTGTGACCCCAATCTGAAATTTGGTAGCAACGGCATTGTGGATAAATCAATTGGATCTTCCTGTCTAGGTCCTAGGGATAAGGAAGGAAATAAGTCGGCGTAAGACTTAGGAGCATTCTTCAGCGCATCCCAGAACTTGGGCATTTCTCTTTTCTCAAAACCTAAATTGGGAAGTGCCATTCTCTCTTGCAGTGAAGGGAAATCAGTAGCTGAACTATCAGGAGGATTGGAAACATTTCCTAGAGTGTGTGCAGGAGGGCCCTGCAAATCAGACCAAACGAGATTAACATTCATCGTATCACAACTCTCCTGGATAAAAATATTAAATATAGAATAAATATAGAACATGTTTGCTGAAAACATACCGAACTAAATGGAAAACCACCATCAGGGATGCTGCTTTTGAGGCTACTAGGTAAGACATCTGCTGTCTCTTCAGCAATTTCCTTACCTTTAGTCTTCCTTCCAGATGAAGCTTCAGCACCAGAATTAAGACGGAATGGAAAATCAGGTAAACTTGTGCCTGCTCTGATTTTACCAGAATTTAATCCCGGCAGATTGCAATTCTCACTTTTGTTCCTCTGTGCTGACTGCAGCTGACTAGCATTGGGAGCACATAGTCCCAAAACTGGCAACAGGTTTGGATCGGTAGGCACATAACTCATAGAATTCATGCTTTGCAAAAAATACTCATGAGAAAGGGGGCCACGGGGCCTAACAGGTGGGTAGTCCAGAGAATAACTAAGACGACTTCTGAATGCTTGCTTAGGAGTCCTACTATGTTTCGACACTGACATGTTCTTGTTGTTTGATGTCTCTACTGGTTGACTCTGGTTCGAGTTGTTATCCTCCAAATCAACGGCTGAAGCCTCCTCTTTAACAGTTTCTACTGATGGCGACGTTGGTGGCAAAGGTCCAAACCGTTCCTCACTAGTAGGGCAAGTTTCTTTGATCACTTTACTTAGAGCCACACGTTCTTTTTGTCGAATACGAAGCTTTGAACTGTTCATATGAAATGTTTAGCAAGACATGTGATCTATACCTGCAAGACTTGAGTACAAAATGAAGGCTTTGGACTTACTATTTTGTTTTTAAAGCTCGACCAGCTGGTGTATATTCCCTCTCTGGTTCGACTTCTTCCACTCCATTTCCATTCTGCTTGGACGTATTAGTATTTATTACAATCAGTAAGAATAAAGAAGATGCATTTCAAAACTAAGATCATTAATTCACATGTCCGGTAAAATAAAAATAAAAAACAAGCTGATCTATTAAAGGGGAAGAGGGAAGTATTCAACCCTTCAAAATTGATTACATTAACTTTTTAATCAGAATTCAGCAAGAATATATCTCAGCAACCTATGTTCAGACCTAAATACCAGAACTCCTAAAATATCAGACCGCAGACTGCTACCCAAAATATATGCAAGAAAGATCTGCTCAAGAAATTTTATGCATGATCCATAAGAAATTGTACAGTTGAGGGTCAAATGACCTGTCGCACCAAGTCAGCTAAACTGAATTGCTATGTAACTGCTCCCTAAGATAAATATAGTAAGAATGTCAAAGAACATTATACAACGAGCTGATTTTTACCTTACAATAGACTTACTCACGCTAGTGATAGCCAAAATCTATCTAACTTTCACAATCTAAACCATAAGTATAGCTATTACACAAAGAGAAGTGATGGCCAGAAGCCTTTCCTCTACTTGGGTATGTTCATTAATGAATCATCCCATTCCATACATACCAAGCTAAATCATTCTTCAAATTATATGGTATAACTACTGGAGAGACAATTACCATTGGAGAACTTCATCATCACACCAGTGCCTTCCGACAATAAAATGCTGAACGGAATAATAAAGAAATAGCTTAAATGTAAAAAAGATAAATTAATACCTCGCCAAATGTTTCAGTTGGATGTGGAGCAAATGTTTCACTGTAAGAAACAGCTTTCCTTAGGCGCTTCCCTCGACCAAGAGCTGCTTCAACATCATTTTGGTATTTCTCCCATCTACAAAATTTCAAACCCTGCTCAGGTGAATATTTCGATGCTTGAGAGTAACTAACGTAATAGTAATAGGAAATAATGCACTCAGAAGTCAGAACAGAGGTTGTAAATCAATCATATAAAACAGGAACAAAAAATAGAAACAACTGCAAACAGCTGACCTCAAGCGCAAGAGTCGGTCCCATTCATTTTCTTCAGTAACACTAACCACGGGATCCTCTTTCTTCTCGGGACTTGGTTCAGAGACATCCCCTTGGATAGCAGGAACGGGTTCAATTCCACCTTGTTCTTCAGTTGGTTCATCATTCCATTCCACCGCCTGAAAAGAGAGCATAAGACTCAGACATTCCATAAGATTACTACAAGGCATTCTCTAGTCATATTACTCCAGAACATCAGTTTTATATAGGAAAAGAGAATAACAGGGTGTTTCTTTGTAAAGGTGATATTATCCATATGCCCCAATAACAATGCTTGTTAATCAGTAACATGACCTTTTCACAATTGCGACATGACTAATGAAAAACAAGTGATAAGACATACAGTTCACCAAATTGATCAGGATATATACGAAGATGATAAATACCACGGGTATGATATGAAAATAAAATTTAATTAACTGAAGTCCATTAAATATAAAGTCAGTTAAAAGATTCACCTTTACTGAACCAAGCAGGTCATTGTCGATATCACCATCAGCCCCTTCAGAGGATCCAAATTGAAGATTTGAACGATCTAGCAACTTTAAAATAGCATCTTCATCCCACGAAATTTTTGTGCTTCCGTCCGTACATTTGTCTTGGTAAACGTCCCCCAAACCACCAGTCCTCCTCCGATGTTTCTGCTCTGTCTCTGTAACTTCAAGTCTGCCGCTAGAATTATCAGTTGTATCTTTCTCGATACCATCAGAAGAATCACTGAACAGTTCTTCTGTTCCCCATCTTATAATGTCCTCAACTTCTTTCTGAGACCCAGATTTATTAACAAACAGCTGATCAAGCATCAGTTTTTTTTTAGCCAGCTGCAAGATACGCTCCTCAACACTAGCACGAACAACGAGTCTATACACCAAAAGCCTGTTAGACTGCCCAATTCGATGAGCTCGGTTCATTGCTTGAATATCGGCATGTGGATTGAAATCGGAATCATAAATTATGACGGTATCAGCAGTTGCCAGATTGATACCTAAGCCACAAGAGCGTGTAGACAACAAGAAGACAAAGCGACTTTTATCTTGGTTAAATCGCGCAATCGCAGCTTGACGGTCTGCAACTGACACCGAGCCATCCACCCTTTCATATGTTTTTGGTCCAAATTCAACATTCAAATAATCATCAAGGATATCTAGAAGCTTAGTCATCTGTGAAAATATCAGGACACGATGGCCTTCCCTTTTCAAAATCTTTAACATTGAATGCAGTAGAGTTAACTTCGCTGATGCCTTTACCCGCATGTCTTGAAGGAACTCTACAGAACCAGCATCAGGCTCAGTACCTGGAATGAGATATGGATGATTGCACACCTTACGAAGCTGCATCACAATGTTAAGCATTGATTGTTGAGCAACACCCTTTCCGATGTTCCGCAAAATCTGATAGTTCTTTGTAAGCATTGCACGGTAGTACTCAGCCTGGATGGATGACAATTCGACAGGAACCATGCGTTCAGTTTTAGGAGGAATATTTTTCATAACATCCTTTTTTAATCTTCGAAGCATATGTGGTGCAACAAGTTTCTTCAGCTCCTCAACCTTTTCAGCGGTGGTAAGATCATTAAACTTCTCTTCGAATGTTGAAAGAGAGGGGAATGAAGAGGGCTGCAAGAAATTTAGCAGATTATACATCTCGCCTATGTTGTTCTGCAGAGGAGTGCCAGTCAACAGTACACGGTGTTGAAAAGAAAATGTGTTGAGCGAACTGAAAAGTTTACTCCCTGAGTTCTTCAAACGGTGCCCCTCATCAACGATAAGAACTTCCCATGGAACCCCGCGAAGATGAGAGGAGTCGGCAAGAATCATCTCATATGTAGTCAAGAGAACATTAAATTTGAACGATGAAGTTTTCCTGTTGGAGTTGTCTGGGTCACTGGCATGCCATTCATACTGTCGAATTATAGATCTTGCTTTTGCGGACCCATGATACTCCACAACATTTAAATGAGGAGCCCATAATGCAAATTCTGAAAGCCAGTTAGGCATTGTAGAAAGAGGAACTAGGACAAGACAAGGCAACCTAGCGTGAAACTCAAAATTTAGGGAAGAAATAAAAGCACATGCTGATACTGTTTTACCTAACCCCATCTCATCTGCGAGAATCACATTTTTAGATTTATGCCAGCATCTACGCAACCAATTTAATGCTTCAAGCTGATGTCCAAACAGTAAACCTCCTTTCAGCTCCTTTGGTTGCTCTAAAAGAGTAGGTATCTCACTTTGTTGACGCTCACCCTTCACACTTCCATCGTGCTCTTTTGCAGAATCTTTCTTCAAAGTTTGACGTTCAAACTGCTGGAAGTCATCGACAAGATGCGAAGCCTTCATGATGGTAGGTTCATCCAGTCTCTCCCAAGTGCATTCATCGTAAGAAAGACCAAACCATTTCACGAGAGCTTTAGTAACTCCATCTGTTGAAGAACGAAGAGCGAGCACTCGTTGAGGCTGGCTCCATTCTTCTTGGCATATATTTAAAACTGTATTTCCATACTTTGCCTTGTAATTTTCTAGTTTTCTCTTCCCCACAACTTTTAGTTGTGTTTCAGAAACCCAGCTATTGTGAATATTCGACTGCCCAACCCATTTGACCAAAAATTCATAGACAACTGTACTTGTAGCGGTGTGAGAAGCCGCTTCTGCTACAGATTCCTTCATCTTGTCTTGCTCAGATCTATTTGGCGTCATCTCCATGACCACATCTCTTCTATGTTCCTCACATGGCTCATTATTATTGTCCAATTTTAATTTTTCGGGACATTTTCCAACATCTGTATCTCCTGCAAAATATTTATCCTGAACGTCACAAGCAGGAACTTGAAAATCTGAGCCAACTGCATCTCCTTCATCTGTACATTTGGCCACGGATCTTTTGAGAGTGGATATCTCATCTACACTGGTACGATTTTCATCACTTTTTTCCCTAACATCATCCCCTTCTTTACATACACTGGTAAGAGAAACTCTCTGAGTATGTATTTCAACCACGCTAATATCATTCACATTCCTTTTTCCCACGACATCATCCCCTTCATCCACAGGTTCATTGGCCACAGATCCTCTCTTGGTTTGTATGTCATCCACTCTGATATCATGTTCACCGACAGTTTCCCCAAAACTCTGGTTCACGGAAGCCTCAACAGTAGTAGCACTAACATCAATGGAATTGTTTTCTGGCGAATTACCATGATTTTCTGCTATCGACAAAGACGACAAGTGAGTTGCAACACCTATCGACTTGATCTGGGATACTCCATGCATGGGAGATGCGGAAAATGGTTTACTACTCTGCACTCGACAACCCAGAATTCGATGGACCTGAGAAGAAATACGTTTAAGTATAAACAAAAGATAAACATGGTGAGCAAACTCCGAACAGGTATTTCAAGATGATGTGCTTAATATGTTGACAATGCACTGACTTGGTATAATACATGCAAATGAACTGTTTTGAACAGTCAATTACCTGCTTAGATTCAAGTGGAACAATATCTTCATCCATGATAGTTTTATCAGCATCTGCTCCTAGTTCAGGTAACTCGTGCAACGAGTTGGACACTTCCAAAGGGAAATTCTGCAGTCAAAAGTATAGGCATTCATAAGTAAGGAGACCCCTTTAATAAACCAGGCATAACTCAAGTAATCCCACAAGTTTGCTATAGTAACACAAATGCAGAGTCACGGTGAGATCCGAAGATTATTTCAAGAATATAGGATCCTACCCCTTCTGAGATGAAAATATTTTTGTAACAAAATGAAACTCAGTTTGAACAATCTAATAACTTATTCGGAAAAGTCAGATATATAGTATAGCTAGTTGTCTATGGGACTCAATAACTTATAACAGAAATATGCACAAGAGAAGTGGTATTAACATGACGCTAACACGTGTATCCTATTAAGAACCAAGCCAGCAACACATGAAGTGAAATTGTTCTCAATCAAAAATCAAAGGGCTGATCTGGGCAGGACAGGAGTGGGTCCTCGTAGAAAGCATTAGAGAGGGATTGAGCACTTCACATACGGGACTCGACAAGCAGTTTGGTACAGTGTTGAGCCGGGTAATGGGAACAAACAAGTTGTGCGTGATGCACCTACATCTCTCAGTTCGACCACCCAAAATGACGAGCTATCTGTGCAAGAAGGAACTGCGCATGTTCTTATTTGCACATGCATTCTTACAGACATATATGGACAAATGTTCAAGCTTAATACTATATTAATACTATATTAAATGGTTACAACAGTATCACACCCAATTAAGATCCCTTAACTCTATAAATAGCTCATTAGTCATCATTTTGGTAGATGTTTAAGCCTTGAGCACTTTTAAGAGTTCCAATAACTTACTAGTTACTACCTTGGCATATATAATGATCATAATGATCCCAGATCAAACCGGCAACCAAAATGGTGAATTACATAGGGACTGACATGTACAACAAAGAAAAGAAGGACATACCGCATCATTTTGTTGATCATCTTCAGATTTTGTTCTACGTTCCTCCTTGGACAGAACTGTAGAAATTTGGTTGTCCACGGGACTACGTTTACGACTTCTTTTACTTGTTTCAGGAAATACAGAAATCAACTTTGTTCCACGATCGCGAGATGTTTTTATAACACAATTTCCCTTCTTGGCCCCAGATTTTTTCTGATCATCAACCAGAATAACTTTTTGGTTCTTCTTCATATCCTTCTGAGTAGCACTAGCTACTGAAGAATTGGGAGTGTCCTTTGGAGATTCAGTACTATATGGGAGCTGAGATTTTCTCTCTGAAGATTCATCTTTTGGTTCCCATACCGCTTTAACTTTTCGCTTCCTTTTCTTGGCTTTCTGACTGTCAGTACCACCTGGTGTGCAGTTCAGCATCTCTTGTGAAGAACCAGTACCGTGCAGGATATCGACTTTCTTCTCTAAAGGTTCATCATTCAGTTCCAAGACCTTTTCAACTTTTCGCTTCCTTAGTCTCGTTCTAGTATCAGCACCACCCAGTGTAGATATAATCATGTCTGGTGGAGATCCAGTGCTACATTGGATCTCAGATTTTCTATCAGAAGATCCATCATTAGGCTCCACGACCTTTTTGTCCTTTTTCTTCCCATTTTGGACTCTCTGAGTGGCACCATTCATAGTAGAACTGACGATCTCCGCAGAAGGTCCAGTACTACATGGGATGTCAGATTTCCTCTCTGGAGTTTTGTTATTTGGATCCAAGAGCTTCTTAACTTTTTTCTTTTTTTTCCTGGATTTCTTACTGCTGACACCACCCAATGAAGAAGTGAGCCTGTCTTTTAGAGCTTCACTATTACTTGGGACCTTTTTCTCGTCAGACTCATCGATCGGCTGCAATTCAAAGTCTCTTTCAGGGGATGAGGCCTTCATAGTAGATGAACTTGACTCCCCTTTCTTAGATGCTTCTTTTGGAGACAAGTTTGGCTTCTTCTCATTCTCGGTATTTCCACACGGCTGTATGTCACCTGCATCAACCTCATGTGATGAATGGCTGGATTTTGATCTACTATCAGATAAACCATAATGTTTGCCTTTGCTAGAGGAGCTTTTCTTTCCAGGATTGAAGCTTTTAGAGGCTCCTAACTTGTCAGATTCAGATGATTTAACTCCAAACCCAGATATTTCAAGCTTTCTTCGTATCCGCCTTGAAGACTCTGGACATCTCGTGGACTTTTGAGAGCCATGTGCATCAACACAGTTAGGGCATTGCCACTTCCCAGGAGGAGCACGCTTATCCATGGGAATAAAAGAGTATTAGTTCTGACGTTGCTATATACTTATATTTAGTAAATATTGAAGGACCGAAACAAAAATTTTAGACACCATGGGAATAACCAAGTCGAACCAATTCCTTATATTGTTTGTGTGGGTGTGAGCAGAAATCCCATACAGTACCACCTTTTACACAAACAAATAGGATGATATAGTTCTCCACAAGAAAAAAGGATGACATTGTGAAAGACTACATACCTTGAGAGGAGGAGTAAGGCACTCAAGATGATATGTTCGGGGACAGCTATCACAACACAGCAAGTTGCCACCAACATCACATATTACACATTCATAGTAGTACTGAAGAAAAGTAGAAAATCCATAGAAAATTAGTAATTTCGATCGAAAACCAGGCTAAAAACTTTACAACTACAATCACAAACATCGTTATGTAAACAATCAATCTCAGGTTCTCTGTAGTATACTCGCATACTCAGCTTGTTGCTGCCAGGGTTTTTACTAAACGCTTTGCTATACCTGGTCATCATGGGGATAGAAGTCGTAAAGTGTTCTGTATAGATTGACCAACGTATTAATGGGCTAACTATTTCCTTATTTCTGATATCTGGAATTTCCAAGTCATCTTGTAATGCTGCACGCCTTATGTGAAATTTCTTAACGTCGGTATGATGGCTTCATGACCTAACAACACCGGAAGAGTTTCGCTTTGATCTAGCCTTTCATTATTAACTTATGTCCCAATTTACATCTTAACAAAGTAGACAGGGGAGATGCTACAGGCAAGATAGGATAGATGTATAGGAGTGCCTAAAGAGACCATTCAATCCAGCATTTGTGGAAGAGAACTAATCTTAAGTTGCTGCCATTCAGTCTAATCTGGAGAAATAAATAAATGCATAATAAAGAGAGTATGAATCTCACCCCATCATCTCCTTTCCTTTTTCGTAAAGATAGAGGCGAGATGTTGTCACTAGTCAGCTTGTCATCAGCAGGCAGAGTGATCCTCGAATTAATTTCTGAACGTACAACAGATACGGTTTCTTTACCATTTGTTGCAGACAAAACTGGGCCACAGGGAATCCTTCTCCGTTTACGTTTCTTGACCCAACCTTTATCGATCCCTTTATTACGCATAGAACCATTCTCCCTCATCTTCAGTTTCCTGGGTTTAACTTAGCAGAAGCCAGATGCATAGCACGAGTAAATGGCCCCAGACAAGAATCCCAACTCCCATATATCTGGCAAAGCTACAAGGCCCAGTTCCTTTTCTGCTTATGAAGAAGAAAAAGAGTTACAAAACAAGCAGTCTATTGAGAATGAAGAAAACTGAAGATTTTTCACACCACAATAAACAGTATAAAATGCACACAAAAATGCAATATAAGGCATTATTCAGGAATATCCAAAATTGCTAGGCTGAGACGAATACACTACGAAATAGGACATTGATTAACTCAAGAAATTGGAGAAACCTTCTGGCCTGCAGTAAGAGGGCTTTAATGTCTACATTCAATGTGACCATCCTAAGTAACTCATAAACATAATCTAAAGAATCGGCAGACTCATATGAGCGTGGGAGAAAAGCAAGAGATATAATTATGTCAAACAAGAAAAGCACACACAATGACTACTTCCTAATGAGAATTGTGACTTCCGAATCGAGAAATGACAGCATCAAGTTCAAAAGATGGAGACACGGACTAAATATACTGCACAGCAACTTTGATGATCACTAGTAGCCTTCCCACTGATTGCAACTAGGTAACAGTCAAAGAATCACAAATAAATCAAATTATGAACCTAAAATGTTGTTCAATCTGACGAAACTAATTTCCAAGCAACATTCGCAAAATGCAACAAACCTAACAAAAGCCTATAACAGACCTCAAACTACCTTACAAGAAAATCAAACTAGAAGCGAAAATGTAAAACCGTAGCAGCAATCCCAGCAACAATCACTGTAAACACCAATTCCCACTCACATTTTGAGTATAAAATCTCAATTATAATGAAACATAGAATAGTAGATCATTGAAACCCCAATAAAAATCCAAACTTTAAGTAGACAAGTAGCAAAGACAACAAAGAAACCCTGAATTACCTCTACTTGACACCCACACACACACTAAGAAACCCTCATTCGGAACAAGTCAACAAGAATGCAAAGCAAACATAAAATAAACAACAGTATACATGAAAAAAGAAACACATTTAACAAAAAACACAAGGGAAAACAAACCTGATGAAGCTCAACGCCCACAGATTCTCCACCCAAATAAATTCAAAAAAAGAAAAGAAAAAGAAGAATAATAAGAAGATCAAAGGATGGATAAGAAGATGGATATATTGATTAAGAGAGTAGTCAATAAGAACAAAAGGGGAATCAGAAATAGAATTAGGGCAAACAACAGCAGCAGCTGATACGGGAGAACCGAGAAGAAGAAGAATAAATAAAGAGAGAGAGAGAGAAATAGAGAAGTAGTATAAGATACGGATTTGCCGGGTTCGTAAAAAAGGGGAGGAGAGACTATGGATGATGATGGGATGGATGGATGGATGGATGCATACATACATAAAGCAACCAAGGAGGAAGAGAAGAGTTAGTGAGTAAGTAGTCTGGCATGGCAGGAAAGAGGGGTCTTGATGTTGGAGCCCCGCTATATCTGTTCCAATTAACAACTGCCACGTGGAGTATCTAGGATGCATCTTTCCTCCAAACTCTATGCTTTGCTTAGATTTTTTTGCTTTCTATTTTGGTTTTGTTTCCTGAGGAGAGAGAGAGATGAAGAAGAAGATATAGCCAGGTTGATTATAAAACGCAAGGAAGGAAGGAAGGAAATTAAGACAAGTCAAAGAAGGAATGAATGAAGAGAACCAACGAACGAGCGAATGAAGAATGAGATCTTGGTTGTAACTCAGATCAGCTTAGCCGCCATTTTATTTTTATTTTACTGATTTATGTTTCTTTTTCATTTTTTTAACTTTTCTTTAAAAACCGCAATGGTTTGGCTACACACCAAACTGTTGTTTTGATATTTATAGCTAGTTACTATTGCATATATTTACTTATTAATTTCATATTCAAACAGACTTTTTTTAAGGAAAATATAATTTTGTACAGATTTGTAAATTCAAATGTTACACATGAAAGACGATATAGGAAGTTAATAATTTTGTATTATGGTTTCCAAATTGGTAAACTTTGTCCTTCGTTTATTCAAATCCGATGAAGCAAAAATTATCCGATCAAGATGCGAATTTTGACCTACATAAAAAAAAATTACAAAAATCTGGTGTCGAACGTTCTTGTTCGATTGTCTCGACATACATTTGATGGAACTGATTTTTGAAGAAAATTTGTACTTTTGAATATTTGGCGGGAATTAACACGAGATTAACTGATTTTTGAAATGTTTTCGTGCTTACAATTATAACTGCCGGGAATCATTGATATAGCTGAAAAATCTGAACTAACATAAAATATTGATTAACTGGCTTTCAAATAGTTTGTTCAGATACACTTGTAGTGGACGACAACTGTAATTGACAGAAAACAATGAATTAAATTGATGTTTGAAGTTTTCGTGAACACTAAATTAAGACTTTTGAATGATCTTTATACATAATTGCATGTCATCGAACCTACAACCCATGCATAACTATCATGGAACAAAAATAACTCATGAATGCTTTTAATATAAATTTTCCAAAATGATAAGATAAATTGACAAAGTAGTAACTTTACTTTCATGTCCCAACCAAAAAAAAGTATGATATCATCATATTTTCTTTTTCGGGTCGCATATAGCTAATCCTCTTTTAATTACCATATCTTACTTCATAATATCTTCAAACGAAACAATTTGCATTAGCAAGAAGCGGGAAATTCTGAGTTTCTGAACTAACAACTTAGTTTGAAGTTTGGGGTATCATCAAACTTTTAAATAAAGCAAACCACCTAAGTTTTTTTTTTTTTTTTTGATCGGTAAGCAAACCACTTAAGTTAATCTAGGCTTTCGGCTCACGGTGTAATTTTATGTTTGGGGTTTCGTCACCATTTCAGCGAAGTAAGCCCTCAATTTTGTAGAATTATGAACTGGCAATTTAATCAGGTTTAGGGTTTTGTAAAATTATCAGTGAAGTAAACCCCTCAATCAAGTATAATCTAAGTTTGGGTTTCCTCGAACTGTTAATGAACTAAACCTTTATTTTCCAAGTGAAAATTTAGTTCATTCGTTTTTTCCAATTGATGACAACATAATTACTACCATGTGATATAGCAAAGTTTATTTGTTGTTTATTTTATCAGTTTACGCGTAAAATAATTTATATGAATATCTAGTTTCAAAAGTTTTTATTTGAACTTCGAGCATGCATTTGATGGAATTGATTTTCAAAGAAAATTTGTACTTTTGAATACTTTGCGGAAAATTAACATGCACCAACTGATTTTTGAAGAAAAAAAATCGTGCTTACAACTATAACTGCCAAGAATTATTGGTGTAGTTGAAATCTGAAACACTTGTGCATGTATAACTAGCAAGAAACACCATTGATTAACTGTGGTTTAATGATTTATTTTAGATTCGATTATATTGTGCGAAAACTTTAATCGACGGAAAACGATGAATTAAATCGATGTTCGATATTTTCATGAATATTGTATTAACTAACTTTGAATAATTTTCATGCATAATTACACGTCATTGGAACCTACAACCTAAGCATTATCATCGTGGTATAAAGAGAACTTATGAATATTTAGTGTTTACCCATATTACAAACTCGAAGTGGGATAACTACACAAAGTAGTAGGTTATATTAATATATTTTCTAAAATGGTATGCTTTATAAGATATAATTGTAGTGGTACCTTTTTTTTAGGGTAGCACGTAGTTAGTCCTTTTTTAGTTACCAAATCTAATTTCTTAATATCTCAAACAAAGCAAATTTCACAAGCGATAAGCGGAGAAACTTTAGAGTTGGACTAGTAATTTTGATGAGGCACTTGCTGGCACCAACTTTTGGTTGTGATTAAAGTCAAACATACGCATTACATCGGTATTTTGGAGGACATCCAAATAACAGACGCAGGTTAATGCTATATCCGACCCTCCAAGTTTCATATCGGTTTTGTACATCAATAGTTTTTTTCATCTGAAATTATCTATATTTGAATCTACACAAACCTCATATCAATAGTTTAAATATTTCTAACTTTGGTCGAGGGTAATTTAGTAGACATTTCACGGTGTCATAACTACGTACCACAAAACCTAATAATCTTTCATTTGTAATTGCACCTAAAATTGAAAAAATAAAATAAATTTAGTAGTTCTACCATCTTACATTTTTGTTGTAATATCAAAAGCGGTCTTATTTATCTATCAACTAATCTTTTCACCTTCTACGACAATCTTTATTACAGTTTAAAAAAAAAAAAACATACAAAATTATAGTAATAAAATGAAAATATCCAAATGTTTAATGTAGCAAAAATTGATAAAAATCCAGTAGGTGTTGGCCAAATCTTTGTCATTAGTTCCCACCCCACATAATCTAGCAGGTATTAGTTCGTTTATCACATGCACTTTCTCAAAAAATCGTGTGATCTTCTTTCTATGAGATGACTTAGACTAATCCATTGACGGTGTAGTCGCAGCTTATTACATTTGCTTCACATATTAGAAGCGAACTTACATGAATACATGGCTTGTACGACATCATATGGTAATGAAAAATGTGGTTGTTGATGCTTTATTATTTGAAATTGACTTCCTAGACACGGTGGGCGTGTGTTTTGGGGTAAAAATTGATTCTGCTGAAAATGGTAAATTGGGTGTGTTACTGAGAAACGAATCTAAACCCTAAACAAATGTACTGCACATGAGTACTTTAGATTCGAGAGATCAATCTGTACAATTCTGGCCTAAACCAAGAAATGGTCGTTCCAGCCTTGCTTCGGTCACAAAATGAAGGAGAATTATTGATCTTAGGGAGGAAAGTAGAGAAGGTGTTGAGATCAGAATAATGAATTCTATAAGGTATGGTTGTTTTATGACTTGTATCGGAATATAGAACTTGCTTGCGGAATGTAAGCTATCAGTTCTTGGTGTTTTCTGGATACTTGTGTTGATAACACTGTTGTTGTCGAAATAGGTTGAAAACTTATTTATACAAGTCATAGTTGAACGCACCCTGATCTCATAGGAAGTGGAAGTAGTTGAGTGATGGAGAAGTGGAGATCGTGTAGAATGGTGAAAACCACGTCCCTATTATGAGGGGAAGACTGGTTGGTTTTATTCCCACTACTTCTCTACTATCAATAACTGTCCACTTTCCTGACACTTTCTCATAATGGGCGTGTTGCACGCCGCACGTTGTAAACCGCCAGACCAATACCCTGATGAACATCCCCCAGTTTGTGACATGTTTGATGTCTCGAGTATTTTTTGTAGAAAAATACGCAGCAGGCTGCTGAGTGGGTCTTGCTTACAAGACCTAATTACTTCAACCAATCACACGCAAGCTAGGCGGCGGGCAGTCATATGTGACAAGTCAAGTCATGAGACTTATCGTAAAAAATGGCATGCAATGCTCTTAGGTTAAATAATTAAGTTATTTATGAAATCGATACTCATAAAATATCGCTTGCATGCGATGCAAGTAAAGCATCGCTTTTAAGCAAGTATTTGAAAATAATTGATGCTCATGAAGCATTGTTGTTTAGAGCTTGTTTAAATTAGTCACAGAAACTAATGTCTTAAAAGGAGCATGACCGCCATCTTCAGGAAGCTGCCAGGAGTTGTCCATGTACATTAAAGGTGAGTTGGTCGGTCCTTATAGGAGAGTGATGGCTGGTAGCCATTTTGACACCCTATTGGTCAGCCTAGGAGAGATGTGAATCTCTCCAAGGTTTTGCAGACGGATCCAAATCTCAAAGATTTTATTGACGGATCTGAATCTCTTTGTGGTCAGCTAGGATTCGTCCTGAAGAAAGAGAAAGGGCTTTGTGCTCCCGATTAATGTCTCTGTGAGACTTTGGCTCACTTGTCTTTGACCAACGTATTTTGCAGAGATGCGCTAGAAATCAACTGTGTCTATATGATGGGGCCGACAAGACCAGTGTATCTCAAAAGGATGTTCTATGAGTCTGTCGAAAGGGCCCGGAGGCAAAATAACCAGTGTATCTCGCGGGGATGTACTAAGAATTATTCAGAAGCCTATGTAAGTCGAGTCAGATCCTAGAGTAGACATGACCAGTGTATCTCGCGATGATATACTAGGAATCGGTCCTTGATCTCAAATAGGGTGAGTCGTGCTTGCAGGAGACATGTATGTCTCCGCTCTGGGTCATAAGTCTGCTGGGGACGTTTTTACGCATCTACAGAGCCTACATGACCAGCAGTATCTCGTCGAGGATGTATACTAGGAATCATTGCATCACAATCAGCTGTGTCTCGCGAAGACATGCTGGAATTGTGGTTGTTCTAGTTCATAAGTCTGTCAGGGACATTTTACGCTCTACAGAACCTACGTGACCAGCAGTATCTCGTCGAGGATGTGCGCTAGGAGTCACGGCATCACGACCAGTAGTGTCTCGCAGGGACGTATACCAGAAATTTTGGTTATGACTGCCTTGGGGACCAAGGGATTAATCTCTCCACCGTTAGATGAACTCCTGATTTAATATTCAAGCTACGTCTGCTTAGAAATTAAGCAATCAATCTCCACCGTTAGATGGTCTTAGCTTGTTACACACAAATGAAATATACTTATATTTAGATATGGTTAACCGTACCTAAACGTGTATATTGGGTTGGCTCAATAACAGTTAACCAAAGTTAGCCATATGAACACTTTTGTCTTAGCCATATTCATCTAGCAGTTCTAGATCAAACATGATGATCAATCAATCATGATAGATAATCAAATGAATCTAATTGTGTTTCAAATAGAGTTGTTCAATTGTTCACTATCTCATAGAAATATTCATGAACAAATTGAAACGAAATCGGATTGATTCGTAATCATACAAAGTACTTATACAAGAATCAATTCATTAACATTAAGCCACGGTTTCCAAAGTTAATTTGCATTCCTTAAATCATAAAATTTTAGAACTTAACCACTGTATTCGCAAATCGGGTACGCGAACATCAACTCTAGACCTTGACCTATTCAAGCCGTTCGCAAACCCGGTTCGCGAACAACGGTTTCGGACCCAACTCAGGTAAACCCGTTCGCATACTAGGTATGCAAACAAGAGTTCCGGACCTTCTCAGGTAAATCCGTTCGCATACTAGGTACGCAAACAAGAGTTCCGGACCTGAATCATCACAATACAGTTCGCATAGTGGATATGCATACCATGTTGTATCCAGACATGGGTAATTGTTCTAAACTCTCATTTCAATTCATTGAAACGTCCTTAGAGGACGACAATGGTAATCTCACACATACCATTAGCTTCAAGTAATTTTCGAGTGATCGAATGATCAATACGAAACTTCCCAAGCTAACACCAAATGACTGTCTCACACAAATCATATAAGATGTTCAAGGTAATTTTCGCATGAGCATCTTTTGACTTAATATTTAGTTTCCAACTAAACTCGACAAGAATATGATGAACATAGCTAAAGCAAAAAGTTTCCAACACATATTTCGAGAAATAGATAAGCGAGATAAACTCGGCTCGAAATATCAAACGTGTATAATATAAAAGTCTATATAGCTATACGACTTAGTCTCGACTTAGTCTTTCAACACATAACACAGATAGAATAGAATAGACTTATGAGTGATAGATAAGTTTTAGTCTCCACATTCCTCTTGTTGACGAAGTTCCTCCAAGTTCCTAGGTAGATCTTTTTCTCCAATTGGTGAACGTCGTGAAGTCTAAAGCTCAACTACACATTCTATCATAATCCGATACATAGCTATAAGTAGACTAGAAATCAAGTATATAGTTTTGATCAACTAAACTTGACAAACAAGCTTGAGATAACAACGCTTGCGAGTTCGACCGAGCAGTGCTCTAACAAAAGGTACATAGATAAAGAATCCATACATAAGATAAAAAGGTATGGAGACAATGAATCTCCTTGTCTTAATCCTCTAGTAGGTTTAAAAACAGGACAAGGTGATCCATTGAGCATCACAGAGATAGTGGTTGTGCTGATACATTGGTAGATTAGATCATACCAATGATCAGAGAACCCAAATCTTTTAAGAACATTTATTACAAAGATCTACTCGACTCTATCAAATGTTTTTGATATGTCGAGTTTTAAACCCATGATTCCAGTTTTATTCTTCTTCTTTTTCATAGAATGTACTAGCTCATGTGCAATGATTACATTGTTCTGAATATTCCTATTAGGAACACAAGCAGCTTGGAATGGGCTAATCAATTTGCACAGTAAGGGTTTCATTCTATTAATTAGGATTTTGGAAATAATTTTTGAAAACGCGGGGGTACCAAAATACACCACCAACTTTTTCGTAGGCAATTTGTATGGACAAACTTAAACACAATTCAGAGAGTTCAACTTAATGAATCTCAATCAAGGAACAATATCTAGAGTTATATCTCTTTCTCTCACAATCAGAAAGTTTACATAGGCTAGTCCGTGAACCTGATTTACGTGTGAGAGTACTTGGGTGATTCCAAAAATCAATTTCCCAAGTAATCAATCAAGTCGTGTCCAACAAACAAGGATGGACGTATCTAATTTGATTGATTAAAGCACAACCTGTGATATTTCAATTATAAAGATAAACAATATAATGGGGAAAAGAAATAACACGAATACCAGAATTTTTTTTAACGAGGAAACCGCAAATGCAGAAAAAAAACCCCGGGACCTAGTCCATATTGAACACCAAACTGTATTAAGCCGCTACAGACACTAGCCTACTACCAATTAACTTAGGACTGGAAAGTAGTTGAGACCGAATTAAACCCTCACAATAGTTCAGTTACAGTCGTGTTCCTTACTCCTCTTGAAACACAGCGGGACTCCGCACAAATGATTCCCTTAGCTGACGTCACACCAACTAAGAGTTGCTTCAACTCAATTGAAGACTTTAAACCAATCTGCCTCCCACATATAAGCATATATGTGTGATTTCCTTTTTAATCGTAGATCAAGGTAATTGGAAATCGATAGCAATAAACAAAGTCTAACTAACCTCAAAATCCGAACTTATGCAATCCAAGTGCAGCCTAGATTATTATTCACCTCATAAGTATTAAACTTGTAGAATCAACAAAGTCTGAGACGAAAAAGAACTTTGATGATTTATATCTACCTTGAGCAGCTCAAAAATAGAACAAGATCAGGATACTCGAGTTATCAGATAAACAATAGTTGGACCTGGCTTCACGAATCCCTATAAAATCTTTGTAGTCACTAAACCCTAAAAGGGTTCCAGGAAGAGGACAACTCTAGTTTTGGAACTAAGACACACCAAGAAAAGTAGTGTCGGGATTCAAAGATCCCAGTTGCTTGAGGTTCCTCTTTTATAGACATTCAAAGCATAAGTTGCTTTACGTTTAAGCTAAGATAGCTTTGGAACCAAGAAAACAATATCCACCGTTATATGAATCTTTGAATCTGATTTACATAACAAGATATACACTCTGGTTAGGATGAACCGTAACTGAACCGTGTACAAGACCACGCTCATGAATGGTTAGTCGAAACTATCCAATTGAACTATAAGCTTGAGCATTTTCATATAACACTTAAGACTTAACTCGAGTCACAATAATGTGATCAAATATGTCTATGATGTTTTTAGAGATTATTCAAATGCTAATTATCTCGGAGAAATAATTTATGTGCATAGAAATTTAATCGACATGGTAAGTAGGTGTACGGGATATAAATACTTAACTTGTTCGTGAACATTTATGTCATGGTACGTGTACCTGTATGTATACCTTAAGACATAACCGAGTTCCGGAGTTCACAGAACTTTTTCGGTATGCGTACTGGTATGAATATCATTAAAACATAACCGAGTTCATGAGTTCACATAACTTTTCTGGTACGTGTACCGATATGGATACCAAACCGGTTCCGGGACCAACTATTCCTTTCTAGTACGCGTACTAGTTTGCGTACTGATCCGGTTTCACGAGTTCACAGACTTTTTAAGGTGTGCATACGGGTATGCGTACAAAAAGTATATTAGTCGACATACAGCTACTCCGTTACGTGTACTGAGGACATGTACTACGGTTTCAGACCTATAACAGTTTTCCCAGTTTGTAAGACTGGTATGTACACTGTCTTATATCCGAATTTACAGTAGTTTCATATTTCTCTCTAAATCAATCCGAAACATTCCCAAATAACATCAATGACACATATCATTGTTCCAGGATATTTTCGAATGATAATCATGAATCACTATTTTGATTGCGAACAATAAATTGTTCTTAACCGAAATTCATCAAGTATGAAATATTCATTAAGCTTAGTCATATTTCGAGGACCAATTACAAGATAAACTTGACTCGAAATTCTTGATATGCTTGCGATAGTCTAATTAGTTATGCGACAACGTCTCATAGATAAAAAGGTGAATATAACTTGAGAAATAGGTGGTTCAGTCTTCACTTACCTTTTGTTGAAGAAGTTCTCCAAAAGCTTTGGTTGATCTTCATCTTCAAACGGTAGAACGCAATGATGATTGTCGTGATGTCTGTTTCTCAACTACATCTTCTATCCTTACACGAGACTTAACTAATTGTAGACTAGAAATCAAGATATAATTTTGACAACTAACTTTGACAACAAGCTAGAGATATCTGATGGTAGCAGGATTTTTAACCTTCGGGATAAGAGATAATAATGTGTGATTCATTTCCTTAAGCAAATGTCTAGTATTGAAAAAACATTTAACTGTATTCCAAACATCAGTTTCTACAAGTTCAAGATGATGTTTGTAGAACCCTGGAGGGAATCCATCTGGACCAGGGGCAGTCCAAGATGTCATTTGTTTAATGGTATCTCTTACTTCTTGAAAAATTATGGGACTCAAAAGCTTGTCATTGTCCTCATTGGTTATGCAAGAATCTATGCAATTAAGGGTAGAACTATTATCATAAGGATTTGTTGTAGAATTTATGGACTTGAAATGAGATGTAAGTAACTCTTGAAGATGATTTCTATCCTCGGACCAACTTCCATCAACCAATTTCAGGGCACTAATATGATTGTAGTGTTTCCTCCTATCTATTAAATTGTGATAGAAGCTTGTAGTTCAATCATAACTTCTAAAATAATAAACTCTAGACTTTTGTGCATAGAAATCTTCTCGCACTTTTTGTCAATGTTCAAGATTTATTTCAACTTGCCTGGTGGCTTCTATTTCTGAGTAGTATGGTTATTACTATACAGAATTTGGAGTTGATTTTCCAGATTTTTCATCTTATGGTTTATATTACCAAAATGGTGGATATTTCAGAGTTTAAGTTCATGCTTGGCATTTCTAAGTCTGTTGACTAGTTGGTATGGAGCAGAGACTCTTATATTGATTTTAAAAGAGTTTCTGATGACCTCATAAGAGGATGGTTCACTATACCAACATTTATAGTATCTATATGGCTTCTTACCTTGGTGGGACGTATGATTGGTCACCAACATGATTGCAGAATGGCCAGAGCCAACTGTTTCAATATGAAATCGTTTGGCATTGGTATAATGAGTTAACCATTGACCATTCACAAGAGCCCTATCAAGTATAACTTGAATATTGTCCTCCCCTGTTTTCCTATTTGACCAAGTAAATTGGGACCCAATATAACCCAAATCACTCAACTCTGAGGCATCTATCGCAGTTTTTATGAAAGGGAATTCTGCAATTGTGGGAGTCGTAAAAGTAGACCTTTCATGATCATGCATAGTGACATTCAGATCCTCAATAAGAACCCAAGGGATGTTAGCCCTAGTTTCTATTTCACTAATATAATTCCACTACTCCAACCTTTCTTCATAGTATACTGAACCATAAAGAAAGGTTGCGAGGAATTCTGGTCTACTAGGATCAGCAGAGATGATAACATTAATCATTTTATCAGTGTTTTGGACAATTTCGAGTTGAAAATCAATTTTCCAAAGAAGAGCAATACCTCTTGAGAGGCCAGTAGAGGGGAATATTCAATTGTTAGGATACATGTATCTTTTGAGGTATTGACTCATTTTGTTTGTGTCATTTTTAATTGCACACAAAAAAACTATATCAAGGTTTTGGTTTCTTATTAGATTCAGAGAGCAGTCCTAGTTGCAGGGTTGTCGATTCCCCGACAGTTCCACGATAATATTCTCATGGTCTAAGAATGAGAGATTTGACTAGGAATGTGATGCAGGGTAAATAGAAAATTTTTGTAATGAAAAGTAGTGTGGTTTAAAAACAGGGTGATGAAATTAAAATTATTTTCTAAACTAAATGTGCTGATGATGCAATTATGGCCTATATATATATATATATATTAAACGATTATTATTATGATGATTGTAAATTAAAACTTTATCCGTAACTAGAAAATTATCAAAGTACTGAATGTAAGCAAACACCACTGAAAACGCGGGGTATAACAAGCACACCCAATATTTCGTTCGGCAATCTGTATGGACTAAACTCCAATATAATTCCGAGAGAACCAACAAAAAAGTGAGACTCAATCAAGAAAGATATCAAAGAGCGTTATCTCTTTCTTAATACAATCAATAAATCAACTTGATAGAAATCCGTGAGACTGATTGATATGACAATAACTCGGATAGTACCAAAGACCAATGTCCGAGAGTCAATCAAATTCTATCCAACAAGCAAGGTCGGATTTATCAACTATGATTGAACTACGCACAACCTGTGATATTTCAATTATATAAACAAATATAATGCGGAAAATAAATAACACAGACACCAGAAATTTTGTTAACGAGGAAACTGCAAATGCAGAAAAACCCCGGGACCTAGTCCAGATTTGAAAATTATACTGTATTTACCCGGTACATACTCTAGCCTACTACAAGTTAACTTCGGACAAGAATGTAGTTGAGCCCTAACCAAGTCTCACACCGATTAAGGTACAGTCGTGTTCCTTACGCCTCTTGAATCTCAACAAGACTTTGCGCACGTGATTTCCTTAGATGATCTCACCCACAACTAAGAGTTGCTATGACCCAAAGTCGAAGACTTATAAGCAAATCTGTCTCCGACAGATATGTCTATTCTGGTTTTGTTTCCGTCTTTAGATAAATCAAGGTGAACAGGAAACTTAACTAATAATCCGGTCTTATACTCCCGAAGAGCAGCCTAGAATATTACTCACCTAACCTAATTGATTAACAAAAGAAGTATTGCGGAATCACAAGAGTCTGAGACGAAGAACTGTTATGATTACTTTTTATATCTTTCCTATCGGAGATAAATTCCGAGTAAATCTTAGAGAAGATAAAACGCATAGCCTGTTTGGATACATAAGCAGAAGCAAGAAGTGCTTCTGGACTTCTCAGAAGCTAAAAAGCGTATAAGTTAGTTTGGAAACTGCCTGACTTATAAGTTAAAAAGTCAAAAAGCAAGTTTGGAAACATAACAAAAGTAGAAGTTAAAATATGTTCATCATTGTACAACTGTTGTATTATAAGTTCATGGAATCCAAAACAAAATATATGGAACATCCAAATTTAACGATAACAATGGAAGAAGATTGTGTTGTGTGTATATCTAGGTAGCCCTTTATAAAGATCTTCTGGTAAAATGCCTTCTTTCTCGCCGGCCTTGTACTAGCTGATTTGATCAACCAACGAAATTCAGTATACCTTTGAACCAATGATGAAACCAGTGACAAAATTTACCTGCAGTTGATCAAAAATATAGCTAGTTAGCCACTGAAATTAAAGTTAAGAAAGCAACATATTCATTCTTTCTTTCAGTTATGTTCAGTTGGATTAATAGGTGTAGATGGTGGATTTTCGACAAGGGCTAAAATCGTAAACCCATAATTGTATATGCTCCTGATCCATCAATCAGACGAGTATTGAGGCTCATGTATCGAAAGCATGAAAGCTCATGCCACAAGAATCTCTGACTGAGAATACTTTCTCTCAGAGTGTATGTAGATGTGTAGTCTCAGCTGAGGCAACGACATATCTCATGAATACTGAGCAATTTCAGTAATTACTTCTGTATAGAATCAAAAGATTGGACGGCTCCTAGACAGCTTGCCTGCTAGTATAGAGCAATAACGTCTTCAGTATGTAACAATGTTTTCCCTGACTATATAAAAGAAATATGACGCTTCAACTAGCGAATACTACTCCTGAATAATTAATGCTCTTAGACGATCGTACTAGTATAGAGCCATCAATTAATTATTCCTAAATCATCAGATTCATCAACTGAATCCCTAGAAAATATTCTATGTTTTCCATAATATTTCATTACTTCAAAATTCATGGTTCTTCGCAGCAGAATTCCATGGGTTAGTAATAAATATTCAACACACGGGCATCTGAGCTACTATCGAGTAAGCCCCGACCAAAATGGTGCAAGTATACTCAACAATAATGCACTAACGAGCACCTGAATGCACGAATGAGTATTTCAAAATACGGCGGGACGATGAACCTATGCAAAATAGGAAAGAAAATAATAAATAGTAAAATACTGACCAAGTTGCTGGGGGACTAGGCCCACCGGCCGGCTGGCCGTGCCGTGACCAGTCCCACGCCCAATTTTATATTTATTATTTTCCTTGATCTCATGAAAATTCCCTCATTTGAACAAAATTCCTTCGTTTCAAGGAAACTCCTCAATTTCATGGTGTTTCTTTCACATTAAGGAAATAATAAATAATTAGGAAAGGTATGCGGGACCAAGCCTACTAGCCTGCCGGTCATGCCCTAGTTGTGGCCGGTCCCACACCTTACATTCCTTATTATTTTATTATTCTTTCCTTCATCCCATGAAATTCCTTGATCTCATGGTATTTCTCTAATTTCATGATATTTCCTTCAAGTCATGAAAAATAATATAAAATTAGGTAAACTCGTGGGACCGGGCCCTAGCCGATCCCACACGCCTCTTATTTTATTATTATTATTTTATATGTTTCCTTCACCTCATGGAAACTCCTTCACTTCAAGGAAACTCCTTGATTTCATGATATTTTCATAAAGTTATGAAAAATAATATAAAATTAGGTAAACTCGTGGGGATAGGGCCCTAGCCACGGTCATGCCCTAGCCGGTCCCACACGCCTCTTATTTTATGATTATTATTTTTTATGTTTCCTTCACCTCATGGAAACTCCTTCACTTCAAGGAAACTCCTTGATTTCATGGTATTTTCATAAAATCATGAAAAATATAATAAAATTAGGAAAAATGCTATGGGACCGGGCTCATTGGCCGGCCGGCCATGCCTTGGCTATAGCCGGTCCCACACTTCATGATTCCTTCATTTTATAATTATTTTCCTTCATCTCATGAAGTTTCCTCAGTTTCAGCAAAATCCCTGATTTCTTCATATTTTCTCAAATGATTGCTCAAATGCACATTAGAAAATATCAAAATTCTCAAAACTGAGACGCGAACACTTTGGTGACACGAGCATATTACCTTGACCGACCAGGGTTGGCTCTTTGGCTTGCAAGAGGCCGGTCCCTCATATTTTCATCATTTGACCTAATTTGTTCACATTAGGTTCAAATTCTTCCGAACAATTTTGGAATTTCATGAAACGATCGTCATTCGATCCCGTGACCAACCAGGACCGGTTTCATGACCCCTTGGTCGGTCCCTCGCCTCTTCATAATTAATTAGGTTTTATCAGCTGATGCTCAGACGAGCATTATTCTAATAAATGATTAAACCAGCATTTAATCATCTTCTGGCCAACTGGTCTTCAAGAGACTTTGGTATTTTTGCTCACTCGAGCATCTGGGCGCTACATGGTCGACTCATCATCCCATGTAGCCAGTCCCTCCTTCACTCTGTGGTTAATTTTCAATAAACCATCGATTGATCATCAATTGATCGAATTAGGGTTTCGAGTCCAAGGTTCATAATTCTGGATTTGAACATTAATAATTTTACGACGATCCCATGTCAACATTTTATTAATTATACTCGGCTCAGTTGCTAGTATTTTATATAATATTTCATTTGGTCATGCTATCAATAATTCATCAGACGAGCAACATTTGCTCAGATAAGCAACATTTGCTCAGACTAAGGAATATTGGTTCAATTGTCAATATTCAACAATCCATCGAATGAGCAATATTTGTTCACCTTAACTATCAACATTTACGTGAGAATCATACCTCTGTCTCAGCAGACATGTTCAATTCATGAGTCTCAGAACATTTGCAAATCATGTTCGACTCAACAATACAA
This sequence comes from Papaver armeniacum, assembly GCA_023531295.1. Lineage (NCBI taxonomy): Eukaryota > Viridiplantae > Streptophyta > Magnoliopsida > Ranunculales > Papaveraceae > Papaver > Papaver armeniacum. The sequence goes on from JAJJWW010018250.1 coordinate 174,756, forward strand.
GGACTCATCGTCCCATGAAGTCATGAAGTCAACAACTGACTAAATACACGTCTGCCTTGCAGACTCCACAATCACGAGACATCAATCGTGTCACATGGGGGATATTAACTAGGGTTTTGGTCCGGTGGTCTACAACACGTGTATTCATACACACGATGAGAATGTGAGCAAGTCGTGCAATCAGTTGAAGGAGTTAGCAAAGTAGTGGATGGAAAATCGACCAAGTCTCCGCACGTTGAGTAACTGGTTTTAACACGATTCCACTTCTCCACTCTTTGATTCCATCAACTGTCACACTTCATGGGATCATGGTGTTTACAATTCTGGCAATAAAAATAAGCCTCTGAATCATGATTGAAAACAAGACAATCTTACGTCAAATAGACAACAAGAGATTAACAACTCAACGTTTAAGCAATTACTCTCAACAAAGCAAATTCAATCATTCAGAACTTATCTTATTTCAGAATACACAACACACCTACAATCTTCGATCATCATTGATCTCACACATTTCTCAGCTTCCCTCCTACAGATCGACCCATCCTCTCTTGTGACCGAATTGACTCTGGAACGGCCATTGTCTTGGTTTAGGCCGGAGTCCTACAGATTGATCTCTCGAATTCAAAGCACTCCCTTTTTGCAGTGCATCTGTGTGAGGTTTGATAGTTCTCTCGGTTCAAGGAGTTTCCTCCGCACGGTCGTCTCCTCAATTTCGTAAAAACCAACAACTCGTTTTGCCTAATCTACAGATTGGCGACCACAGTGGGAGATCATTCTATCGGTTTCAATCTCAATTCTCACAAAGATGGTCGGTCTTAGGTCTGGTTCAGTTACCAATCCGGGTTCAACACCCGACCCTAATCGCAAGCTCTAGTGGTACCGCCAACATCACTCCTCCGGCGCAACCCGCCACTACTACTCCTCCAAGCACTGATGCCCCGGTGATCACCCCTGCAAGTGACGGCACTGGCGTCATCAACAATCCACTCTTCGGCCGGTCTCCTGAAGAAATCAGAGAAAATCCGCCTACCATAGGCGATCTCATGAAGGTGCAAGAAACTCTTGCCAAAAATCAAACTGACATGGATGCTACTGAGAAGGAACTATTCAACTATCTCAAGACTCTTACAAACAAGATGTTAGAGAAAACTCAGGAGAAAGGAAAAGCTGAAGAAAAGTTTTCAAATGCTGATCCCAAAGTCACGATCCATGTAGCAGACAATGAGGAAGTTCTTAAGGCTGCATATAATCCACCAGCGAAAGATCCATCCAGTTTCATCACTCGTGAAGACCTGGAACGTCTTTTGGAGGATCGTGGAAAAGACAAAACACCTTATGTCCATCATCACCAACCTCCATACCCTGCTTCTACGCAAAGGATTCCTCTCCCAAAAGGTTACACCTCTCCAACCTTCACCCTTTATGATGGAACGGGCAATGCTCGAGAACATGTTTCTCGATTTCTGGAAGCACTTGGTGAACATGAACACAACCATACTATTCGTCTAAAGGAATTTTCAAAGTCTCTAAAAGGCAGGGCATACACCTGGTACAACAACATTGCACCAGGAAGTATCAAAAGTTGGGGAGAAATGGTTAATGCTTTCTACAAAAAGTATTTCTTCATTTCAGAGCAAATCACCCTCTCCGATCTCGGAAGGATGTTTCAAAGGAGCAATGAACATCCTAATGATTATGTGAAAAGGTTCAGAGTCCAAGCTTTGGACTGCCATGATCCAAATGTCACAGAGCAACAACTCGTGGACTTATGCATCAATGGAATGATTCCGGTCTACAAATCTTTATTAGAAAATCTCAGGTTCCAGACTTTCTCAGAACTTCATGAAGCGGCCAAGAGATCAATAACTACTACACCTGCTTTATTAGAGAGAGCTAAGACTACAAAAGCTGAAAAACCACGAGAGACTCGAGGTAGCAGACGTTTAATCAACAAACATTACAACCTCCAACCTTCCGCAAATGTTGTAGCAGAAGGGAGCAAACGAAAGGCCGAGCCGCAGCGCAAACATACTTCCTCAACTCCTTCAAAGGCGCAAAAGAAGGATAATGTGCAAGTTCCCACTCAACACACATAAGTTGATCCAGAGGCACCTGATTTCCCCTGCTCCATTGAAGAAGTAATTGAAATTTTAGATGCCTGGGTTCAAGACGGCACAATCAAACTGCCATATGTCAAGAAAGAACCAACTGAAGAGGCCATGGAAAATCCTCGTTACTGTCGCTTTCATAGGTTCGTCAACCATCCCACAAGTGATTGCAGAACTTTGAAGCGTATATTTAAAGAAAATATCGAATCAGGAGAACTCAATTTGGGGACTGAAGGAGTACACAGAGATCCTCTTCCAGTCAGAACCTTCACTCTTTCGGAATCACCTGTCAAGGAAGCAGTTCAATCCTTAATCGAGCATGTCTGCGAATTTATGTACTTATCAAAGGCTTAAAGGGGAGACATGTTTGCTGCATTGAATTACATCGTGTCTGGAAAGCGTTTGTCGATTCAAGATACATTTCCTGATCCACCTTCAACAACAGACGAAGAAATGTACGACTGGGGACTTCTCACAGCAGTCCATCTCAAGGGAAACGAGTTCAAACGAGCATTGATTGATATTGGCACTGCTGTCAATGTTATCCCTCTGAAAACTCTCAGAGTTGCTGGTATCACACGACAAGAAGCCATCCATGCTCCAGTAACAATCACAGATCATGAAGGAACACCCAGAGACGCTTATGGCCACATTACTCTCAAGGTGAACATAAACTCAGCCTGGACAGAAACAAAATTTTACATAATCCGAGAAGATCCAGGATATGATATGATTCTTGGACGCGCGTGGATTCATGCTGGAAAGGTAACACCAATACCTTCAATTACACATTTCTATGTTAAAGAAACCTCTGATTCGGAAGAAGAAAAAGAAGATATTTTAACATTCGAGTATCTGAAGGAGGTCAAAGCCCTGACAGAGCTAACACAAAAGCCTGAGGAAAACGCAAACGCTTTCATCAAAAGATTCCGTACTCAGGCAAGTTTTATTCCTCCTCATGTGTCCATATCATCAGTTTTCAAATATGCTTATTTGGTTCGAGGGCTTCAATCCACCAACAAATTAGCTATTGCAAAATGCTATGAGTGGATAATCTCACCTCAGCAATATTTCACCAAGTGGCTGGACGCAGAACCTCTACGAGTTGAACATTTCACTAATACCGTCATTGCTGAAATAATGACTGAATTCGACAAGCAGTATCCCAAATATTCTCCTATGCACGAATGTCCACATGTGCCGCAAGGTTGGAAGACTTCAATAACATGGAATTCCACTGCACGAAGAATTCCAAATCAGCAAAAAATATTCAGGGCACGGATGATCAAGTCTAACAAATTCCAGGAAGGAGATTTAGTTCTCAAAGCAACTAAGCATAACTTTCATTCTGCAAAGAACTCCAATTGGGAAGGACCTTTTATGATCTCTAAGTCTGTTGCTGGTGGATACTACAAGTTAATCAACATGGAAAGCAAGGAAACTGTGGCCATGATACATGAGAATTGGCTCAAGGCCTTTGACCTTTAAGGTTTTGGATATTCGAGGTATTGGATGATTCAAGGCACGAATACCTCAAATATTTGGCGTTTAGAATTTTCTTTCATTGTATTTCAATTCCTCCAAAATGTTTGCAATACTTGCATTCAGTAATTTAAATTCAGCAATTTATCAAAATTCAGCTTACTTAAAGAAAATCTCTATCAAACCCAAAGAAAATCCTCAATCATCTACTCATCCAAAACCAATCAAAACCAAAAAATACAACCTCACATCTCTCAGAAGTTCAAGAGATTATGAAAAGCAATCAAAGAAAATCAGCAAAGAAAGACTTTTGCTCCTCTGCATCTTTTAAGACTTGTAAGGCCTCCTTCTCCATGTTCAGCTCTTCAGTCAGCCTAGCAATCTTATCTTCCTTCTCCATCACATCATCATTTGGAAAGGGTATGTTCTTCTCACATAAGTCCTTAATATCATTTATCTTCTTACGAAGCCACTTCACATTGAAGCCAAGTCTCTCAGAATTCTCCAAGTTGAACTCCCAATCAAAGAGTACATCTGGAGTCATAATATTTCTGTACCTAGCACATATATCACTTACAACACGCAAGATAACACTTAATTGCATTGTTAAAGAATAAGCGCGCTTTGGGTCTCTAGTAACGATGATGTGACCAAATTTCTTCCATATTTTCTCGTACAAGTCGGCATATCCAATGGGAACGCTGAATCCACCAACTAGTTCGTGATATGGGAGTGATGCATCAAATGGAGGATCAAAAACAATCCCTGCACTTGGTATTCATGCACCACTATACGATTCTCAATCACTGGAGTCACTTCTACAGTCATAGCAACAGTTTCTTCAGTTTCTTCAATGCATGGTTCAGCTTCTTTCGCCACTGACAACAACAATTGAAGTCTCGGTCTCTCCAAAAACATCAACTCCCTCATGAATTTGAAGTACAGAGATGGTTGTTTCTTCATCAACAACCTCAGTGTTGCTCAGGCCATCATTATTAGCTCCTTCATTCTCAACTTCAGTATTTGACACCTAATACGAAGATTACATGAGATTAGGATCACCCAAGCATAAAACTGAAAGAAATCATAAACTGCAGCATACAAGTGGTCTAATATCATCAAATTTCTTCTTTTTACATGCTAGATGCCGTCAAATAACGTGAAAGTCATAAAAACACGTTTTTACAACAAGCTCGCCTGAGAAGATTTTACACTGCCATGTACAAAGCGATGAACTGGGAGCAAATGGTGAAGTATATAAGGTTGAGTTATATACCATTCTGTTCGTATGGATGTTATCTACAACATATCCAAATTTCATAGCAATCGGATGAACGAGCAAAAAGATGCGGTCGAAACATTAGACTACATGACAGCTGAAAATTTCCTGAAAGTCTCCTGGATGTTTACTGTTTCGTCTATTTCGGACCCTAAACGTGCTCAAAACTTAAAAATCTTCTTCAAAAAAGCTTGGAAATTTCCTGGACATAAGGATACATATGTGGATCGCGAAAATCTGACACCGGATGAAGATTTTATGCCGTTTTTGCTAAAAGACTGAGTTTTGAATTTTCTGGTTACGTATTTTCGGCAAAGTTTTTCATATATTCACATGCATTCTCATTCATTCACTCATAAATCAACAATTTTATGCTTCTATGGATAAAATTCAAGGGAGATACTCACTTGGGAAGTCTCTAAAGCGTTCGAAGAACCTGAATTGCTCGCATCAACATCGAGAGCACCATTGATTTCATTCGGTTTTGAGCCCTGGGAATTCTCTTTATCGCCATTTTCCGAAGAGAGATGCTTCAATCTTGGTCGCTGAGAATATCCTGGAGATGATTTTAGTTTATCACCACCAGAGAGATGCTTCAATCTTGGTCGAGTAGAAATCATCTCAACAGAAGGATGATCTTTCACTGGAGGCTGATCAATCATCACGAAATCATGTAACCGCTCAAGCTGCTAATCCCAAAAGTCTACATAACCTGGGGTTACATATGCAAATCTCTCGGAACATGGGAACCAGTAATTGCTTCCTTCCATATGTGTACGGTCCAAATGGGTCCTAAGTTGCTCGACCGATGGTTTCCTCCTTCGAAAAGTTGGAACACATTGATCCATACCCATTTGTCGAGCTGCTCTATCAATGTTATATTCCTCCACTGAAAGTTCTCCATATGTCGCCGATAACAAATGACCAGGGATGCAACTCAACATGAAAGACCTCTCGCCATCACTCAGATTCGCACCAGACGCCAAAGCCATACTCTCTCCAAGATTGAAAGTTGTCAGCTAGGAAACATAAGAAGGGATTGACACCCACGGACGAAAGTCGAACTCAGATTCATTATCTAACACATCAATGAGACGTGTCTTAAACTGAGGCTGCTTTTTGGACCAGCGCATAATCCTGGCATTATCCTTCTCAGAGAAAATATGCCTAGCATCAGCATTCAGTCCTTGCAAGATAATACGTGGAATAGGTGCGTAATTCTTGAAATGTTCCCACATCAAGGCTTGAAGAAACATTGTGTTGGCATAGCATTCAATCTTCATAAAGCCATTCGACACACTAGAGTCTATAATCAAAGAGTCTAAGTTAGAATACAAAGAACCCAGGAATAGGCTACCTATTGGAAGTTGCTCACCTTGAGCCATAAGGGATCACGAAGGGTTTCAACAAATTTCCACTATCTTCAAATATGTCTCTGGACAACCATAAACATAAGAAAGCAGCAATAGGCAACATACCGTCGATAGGACTATTGGAAACCTCATCTTTTGGCCACCAGCGTGTTAACCAGTGAGCATAACAACCTTTGTTGCCAGACGCCTTGTTAACTTCCTCCATTACAGCTGTCAAGATGTTAGAACCTGCAGTCTCCTCAGCTGAAAGGCCCTCAAGGAGATTACCTGTGATTGAGAGATGCAACAAGGCAACCACATCCTCTAAGGTGATGGTAAATTCTCCCCATCTACATATGAAGGTATGGGTTGGAATGCACCAACGGGCAAGTAGAGCCACAATACCTCGCACATCATGAAAAATGAACAAGTCTCCGGATGCTTGAATAGCCCTCGTCACTTGTGCTTGATCGAGCATAGCCCTGACTTGAGGGAAACCCAGCTGTTTATGGGTGAAAATCGTTTCTGCTGATTTCGGTGGGTGAGTGAGAAACTGATTCAAACCCTAAACAAATATGCTGCACGTGAGCACTTTATAGGTTCGAGAGATCGATCTGTACAAGTCCGGCCTAAACCAAGAAATGGTCGTTCCAGACTTGCTTCGGTCACAAAGTGGAGGAGAAGGGTTGATTTGGGGAGGGAAGCAAAGAAAGGTGTTGAGGAGAGTAGTATCTCGACTTGTATCGAGAAAGTGAAAGCTTAGGAAGCTTGCAAGAGATGGAAGCTTTTGAGAGAGCTTGCAAAGTTGCCTTTCGAGAGTGTAAGTGTAGTATATTTCTCCCGACCGAGACTTGTTGTCCGGTGGAAATAGGTAAGACCTATTTATACAAGTCGAGATTGAAACGTACCTCGCCTCATGAAGGAAGAGAGTAAAGGGTGAAATAATGGGAGGAGGTGGTAACCGCATGGTTTAATGGGCGAAAACGTTTTTCACCATTATTTCCTCTTTTATTTGACCGCTTTATTCCTTTTCACGCTTTCTTAATGTGAGCGTAGTGTACGCTGCATGCTGTGACCGCCAAACCAAAACCCTAAAGAAACATCCCCAGTTTGTGTCGATGTCTCGAGTGTTGGTTGCATCTTGAGTGCAAGTGGCGCCGCTAGTGGCGCGTGTGGCATGTGCCAATGGCATGTGCGGAATGCCTTGGTGGTAAGTTGCACGGTTTGCAAGTTAGGTTACCCGGCGTGTGGGTTTGGCATATGCCAATGGCATGTGCGGAATGCCTTGGTGGTAGGTTTCACGGTTTGCAAGTTAGGCTACCAGCGTGTGTGTTTGGCATGTGCCAATGGCATGTGCGGAATGCCTTGGTGGTAGGTTGCACGGTTTGCAAGTTAGGCTACCAGCGTGTGTGTTTGGCATGTGCCAATGGCATGTGCGGAATGCCTTGGTGGTAGGTTGCACGGTTTGCAAGTTAGGCTACCAATGGCGTGTGTGTTTGGCATGTGCCAATGGCACGTGCGGCCATGTTGACCTAGTTGCAAGTCTTGCAAACCTAGGGCGCTATGTTGGGCGTGGGCCAAAGGCATAGCGGCTTGGAAATATGGCTTGCGGCACGTGTTGGCATGTGCCAATGGCACGTGCGGCCATGTTGACCTAGTTGCAAGTCTTGCAAGCCTAGGGCGCTATGTTTGGCGTGGGCCAAAGGCATAGCGGCTTAGAAATATGGCTTGCGGCACGTGTTGGCATGTGCCAATGGCACGTGCGGCCATGTTGACCTAGTTGCAAGTCTTGCAAACCTAGGGCGCTATGTTTGGCGTGGGCCCAAGGCATAGCGACTTAGAAATATGGCTTGCGGCACGTGGTGGCATGTGCCAATGGCACGTGCGGCCATGTTGACCTAGTTGCAAGTCTTGCAAACCTAGGGCGCTATGTTTGGCGTGGGCCCAAGGCATAGCGGCTTAGAAATATGGCTTGCGGCACGTTTTGGCATGTGCCAATGGCACGTGCGGCCATGTTGACCTAGTTGCAAGTCTTGCAAACCTAGGGCGCGATGTTTGGGCGTGGGCCAAAGGCATAGCGGCTTGGAAATATGGCTTGCGACACGTTTTGGCATGTGCCAATGGCACGTGCGGCCATGTTGACCTAGTTGCAAGTCTTGCAAACCTAGGGCGCGATGTTTGGGCGTGGGCCAAAGGCATAGCGGCTTGGAAATATGGCTTGCGGCACGTGTTGGCATGTGCCAATGGCACGTGCGGCCATGTTGACCTAGTTGCAAGTCTTGCAAACCTAGGGCGCGATGTTTGGGCGTGGGCCAAAGGCATAGTGGCTTGGAAATATGGCTTGCGGCACGTGTTGGCATGAGCCAATGGCACGTGCGGCCATGTTGACCTAGTTGCAAGTCTTGCAAACCTAGGGCGCGATGTTTGGGCGTGGGCCAAAGGCATAGCGGCTTGGAAATATGGCTTGCGACACGTTTTGGCATGTGCCAATGGCACGTGCGGCCATGTTGACCTAGTTGCAAGTCTTGCAAACCTAGGGCGCGATGTTTGGGCGTGGGCCAAAGGCATAGCGGCTTGGAAATATGGCTTGCGGCACGTGTTGGCATGTGCCAATGGCACGTGCGGCCATGTTGACCTAGTTGCAAGTCTTGCAAACCTAGGGCGCGATGTTTGGGCGTGGGCCAAAGGCATAGCGGCTTGGAAATATGGCTTGCGACACGTTTTGGCATGTGCCAATGGCACGTGCGGCCATGTTGACCTAGTTGCAAGTCTTGCAAACCTAGGGCGCTATGTTTGGCGTGGGCCAAAGGCATAGCGGCTTGAAAATATGGCTTGCGACACGTTTTGGCATGTGCCAATGGCACGTGCGGCCATGTTGACCTAGTTGCAAGTCTTGCAAACCTAGGGCACTATGTTTGGCGTGGGCCAAAGGCATAGCGGCTTGGAATTTGGCGTTGTTGCCATGGTGCGCAGGGTGCGGCTTGGTTTGGCATGGTTGCCATGGTGCGCAGAGTGCGGCTTGGTTTGGCATGGGTGCCATGGTGCGCAGAGTGCGGCTTGGTTTGGCATGGTTGCCATGGTGCGCAGAGTGCGGCTTGGTTTGGCATGGGTTGCCATGGTGCGCATCTGCGGCTTGGTTTGGCATGGTTGCCATGGTGCGCAGATGCGGCGGTTTGGTTTGGCATGGTTGCCATGGTGCGCAGAAGAGATGCGGCTTGGTTTGGCATGGTTGCCATGGTGCGCGAGATCGGCTTGGTTTGGCATTGGTTTGGCATTGTTGCCATGGCATTGCCATGGATGATGCGGCTTGGTTTGGCATGGTTGCCATGGTGCGCAAAGATGCGGCTTGGTTTGGCATTGTTGCCATGGTGCGTAAAAGATGCGGCTTGGTTTGGCATTGTTGCCATGGTGCGCAAAGATGCGGCTTGGTTTGGCATTGTTGCCATGGTGCGCAAGATGCGGCTTGGTTTGGCATGGTTGCCATGGTGCGCAAAGATGCGGCTTGGTTTGGCATTGTTGCCATGGTGCGAAAGATGCGGCTTGGTTTGGCATTGTTGCCATGGTGCTATGAGATGCGGCTTGGTTTTGAAATTAGGGTTCGTGTTGAAAACCTAATGTATTTTGAAAAAATACCCCTATTAATTATTTACACCGAGTTAAATGCTCTTAGTTAATGTGTTCGGGTAACACTAGGTCATGGGGTTTTACGATTTTACCCCTTGTCTAAAAACCACCATCAACATTAAGTCCCCCGCTTAGCTCCTAACAGGGGCTTTGTTGCGAGGTAAGCATAAGATGGTGACAAACTATTAACAAAGAAACCGTAAAGAAAATTGAAAGGAGGCTCGTCCGACCTTTTATAAATAGGATTTGGAATCCTTGCCTCTTGTCGCTTTGCACAAGTCGAGGTGGCACAATTGGTGGGCCCGATGCAGCTTAGGCGACGCCTCGGGAAGTTGGCGTGAGTTGGGAAACCGAGTGGGCTAGCGTGGTGGGAGCAATTGGTGGGGCCGGGCCCAACTTGGAAACCATGCTTGCAGGCGTGACTAGTCGCAATTGGTGGGGCCGGTCCAATCTTGGAAACCATGCTTGCAGGCGTGACTTGGGCGGCATTGAGAAGTCGCAATTGGTGGGGCCGGTCCAATCTTGGAAACCATGCTTGCGGGCGTGACTTGGGCGGCATTGGGAGGTCGCACCCTTTGTGGGCCCGTTTCTTACACGCGTGATTTTGGTAAAAGGGAAATCCTTCCCTATTTCAAAGTCTTTCACGCCTATATATATATATATATATATAAAGCCCCTTTTTCCCCATTCTGCGCTTTATTCTTTCTTCTTTTCATACTAGCGGCAAAGAGAGACCTGGCTTCAGTGTATGTCTTCGAGTACTCTTCTTTCTATTTTTTTTTTTTTTTTTTACATAGGTATAAACCTTAAAAGTAGGCGCTTCCACAATCTTTGCATATGATTCCTTGGCGTGCCTTTGAAGAAAATACTGCGTGTGTATTTCGAACCCGTAGAGAACCCTGTATGGATCCCGAAGAAGAATACTGTGTATATGCTTCATATGACTTCGAACCCGCAGGAAATATTGTATATATGATTTTGCTTTTTGAAAGAAGTATCACGCGCGTAGTTTTGGACCAATAGAAAAATGCTCCATATATATTTTTGAACCCGAAGAAGGATACTGTAGACACACTTGTACCCGTATAGAATGCCGCGTATATAGTTTCGAACCCGAAGAAAATACTGCGTATATAGTCTTGAACCCGAATAAAATACCGTGTATATAGTCTTGAACCCGAATAAAATACCGTGTATATAGTCTTGAACCCGAATAAAATACTGTGTATATAGTCTTGAAACCGAATTTGTTGGGTACGATTATGTGTCAGGGAGATAACTTCGTCTTTCTCCATTTGTTTTGTGCAGATATCTTATTACCAAATTGTTATGAAGGAATTCGATAAGATGTTACCTGAACCACATTTCACTTCGTCGAAGGATGCTCATAATTCCAAACCGAACACAGATGATGAATTCTTCACTAGAGCCCTCGCCCTCGCTCGGAAGAATCACCCGTGTTTCGTGCCAATTTTGCTAACCGGTGGTGAGGATGACAAGAAGACACGTTCGTTCGCCAGAGAGCACCATTCGGTTTTGTCTTCATAAAGGGGTATATTCCTCTTCCAACATTGACTTTAGGATGTGTCAAAGTCCATTGCGTTCTTTTGACAAATGGGTTGAGTTCATGGTGAGCGAGGAGCGTATAAATACCATCTTGACTCAAGCGCAGTCATTGATCTTTGTCAAGACTTGAGAAATCTTGATTAGGAAGGACATCCCGAGCTTAGTTGCTTTCATCACCGAGATGGTGTTCGGACACCCATACAATCATATGTAGATGGGGTGAGATAACTTTCTCCTTTGAGAGTGTGGCTCTCTTGTCGAATCTTCCAGAATCGGGAATCTCGTAATCCAATTATCCGAAAGTGAGGCGAAGATGCGGGATGACCTGGCCGCTAAGTTGGGGGATTTCGCTCGGAAAGACTCCATTGCGAAGTCGAAGGACTCTGCCGGAAAGAGGATGAAAGGTGCCCTTACGGTTGGTGGATATCTCAATGGTTTCCGGACGAGTTGGAGCCCGAATGCAGAAGCGGTGATCTTCATGTCGCAAAGCATTTTTGGCTCTCTCGGTTGTCTAGAGACATTTTTGATGACGGTTCGGCAAGAAGGGAATAAGACAGAGTTGTTGGCGATTCCGTGAAATTGGCAAAGGGTGAAGTTCTTCCCATTGGCAAGCTGTTCCTTGGTTTCCCGTATGTGCATCCGGATTACCCGGTTGCGAACATGCGAGTTTCGAATGGTTTCATGAAAGTGGATTCATATGTGCACGTTGCTTTTCCGCAAGTCCGGCTATGGGAGCACTTTGAGAAGTATGCTCGAAACCGTTGCCTTCGCTTCCCGTGAGTTGGGGTGGCTCCCGAATTCTTCGATGGGTGAACAAAGCGCCCAAGAGTTGGCGTGAGCTTGGTTAGGTTTCTTGATAAGTTGCATGAAATCAATTTTCGTCCATGGGGGCCAGTCCATAATTCGGTGACTCAAATTGGCACTTTTGCTTCTGCTCCGCTCATGTCTTTGTCTTCTGATGACGATTTGAGCGTTGGTGAAAACCTGTTCATTCAAAGCTGCTTGCCCGGTTATATGCCGTCTTTCTTCGTGGGGTCTTTCCAGATAGCTGCTTACAATATTGACCGTGCTGCTCGTCACATGGGTTTCGATCAAGGGGTGCCTCTCGTTTACCGGCCGGTGATCCCTAAGGATTCGTTGCGTGTCGCCCTTGACGCTTGATGTCCTTAAGCGGGTATCCGTCTTTCCTTTTTCAAATGGGAAGAGTAACTTCGACGACCTTCGGCTATAATGAGTTTTGGTGCGACGAGTTTACTATGATCCGAGATTTTGTGAATAACGTGGTGGAAAACGTTCGTTGCAAACCTTCTCCAGCAGTTCTGAAGGAGTATCCAATGTTGAGAGATCCCAAGCGAAAGTTGCCTAGCAATTCGGAAAGCCCAGTGCCAAGGAACGGAGAACGAAGAATCGTCTTTGGCGGGTTCCGGACGGTTTCGCAAGATCCTCCCACGGCTCTTGTGTCTTTGATTCTTCCAATAACCAGGTATGTGTCGCCTCTTCATGGGTTTGTCTCAAAATACACGTAAATTTCTGGCTGAGAATATGTGTCTTGTTTCCTTCTGTGGCTTCGGTAGTGTTAACGTCACGCACCCTCGCCCTTGCACGTTGCCAGGAGACGGCAGTTTCTTCAAGGAATTCCGGCGGCACTGAGCCTACTCATAGCGGTGATGAGTCAGAGAAAGAAGAAAGTTCAACAAGCGAGAGTGATTCCTCTGGCAGCACTGGTTCTTCTTCGGGAAGCGGTTCGGTGAGTTTCGCGCTTCTTTCTTTCTTCTTCTTCTGTTTCTTCTTTTGAAAAATGTCTAACTCAAGTTTGCAGGAGGAATCCGGTTCGGAGGATGATTCTGGGATGGAGTCACACGAAAACTTGCCTTTGGTGACCGCCACGGTGACTTGGAGATGGGAGTTAGCCAATTACCGGCACAAACGTGGTTCAGACGGTGGATGATTCTCGATGGTTGTTGCCGTAGACATGGAAGAAAACCCTTTGCGAGTCGTGAGGCCACTTGCGGCGCCATTTTGATCCCCCGTACTTGGTTCCTTATCCAGGTCATGTGTCTTTGGTTGGCGGTTTTAGCGTGCCGGCTAAGCATGAGGCGTTGTACACCGAGAATGGGAGAAGCACGGACATATGGCTACAACCAAGAAAGTCACTAGTCGATTCGCTACTATTTGGTTAAGCGTGTGGAAGAGGCTTTGTCTTCCATCGAGGATATGCGTGAGGTGACCTGGTCACACCGTTTCGAAGACGTTATTGCCGATCGGGAGCACCATCGCGACGTGTGCGTGAAAAGGAGTTCAACACTTCGTGGTTTGTCGAAGGCCTTGCTTGAGATCCAAAAGTTGAAAGATGCAAGAATCGAAAGCCTTTCCGCCGAGGAGATCGCCCGACAGAGATGGAACTCGAAAAGCTTTCCAAGATGTTGACTATGAAGAGAGCGGCTCTTGAAGACGCAAAGTCGACTTTCTCCAAGAAGAGCATACTTCTATTGGACGATTTTCCTTGAACGTTTCTCTGTTAAACTTTCATTTAGGTTTTTTTTTTTTTTTTTTTGAAAGACATATTGGATGTCTGGTTCAAAACTTAACCTTTGATAGATAGATGGTAGCTTTTTAGGGTGTTGGATTATTTCGGGATGAATGGTTTTGATAATATAACTCGATTATGTTTTGGGAAAGGAATATTGCTTTTATGAAAGTGTGTGCTAGCAATAGGCACAAGACGCAATAGTATGGCGGTTTTATTAAGAACCTAAAAAACAGATCGTATATCTTGCCCAATCTAAATTTACTCACTTGCAAACACGCCTCTTTCCAAGTAAAAGGCGCTTTCCGGGTAGTATCGCCGATTAGTCCCCAATTCAATTTGGTAGCGTCTTGGCCGAGTCCCGATTTTCTCGGTGTAGTTTTAACAATTGATAACCGGGTTGTCCTGGCGGTTGGTCTGACCGAGTCACAAGTCCCCAATCGCTGGTGGCATCTTCAACGAGTCCCCGTTTTCTCGTGAAGTTTTTTGCAACCGGTAACCGAGTCGCCTGGTAGTTGAGTCGGATCGAGTTGCCTTCCCTACTATCTTGACATCCGGGTCGAAAAACGAGATCGACAGTCGACATTATAGCCGATAGATCAATCCTCCCGCCGTGGTCGCCAATTGTTTATGGGTGAAAATCGTTTCGCCGATTTCGCTAATTTCGGTGGGTGAGTGAGAAACCGATTCAAACCCTAAACAAATGTGTGCACGTGAGCACTTTATAGGTTCGAGAGATCGATCTCGTACAAGTCCGGCCTAAACCAAGAAATGGCCGTTCAGGACTTGCTTCGGTCACAAAGTGGAGGAGAAGGGTTGATTTGGGGAGGGAAGCAAAGAAAGGTGTTGAGGAGAGTAGTATCTCGACTTGTATCGGAAAGTGAAAGCTTAGGAAGCTTGCAAGAGATGGAAGCTTTTGAGAGAGCTTGCAAAGTTGCCTTTCCGAGAGTGTAAGTGTAGTATATTTCTCCCGACCGAGACTTGTTGTCTGGGTGGAAATAGGTAAGACCTATTTATACAAGTCGAGATTGAAACGTACCTCGGCCTCATGAAGGAAGAGAGTAAAAGGTGAAATAATGGGAGGAGGTGGTAACCGCATGGTTTAATGGGCGAAAACGTTTTTCACCATTATTTCCTCTTTTATTTGACCGCTTTATTCCTTTTCACGCTTTCTTAATGTGAGCGTAGTGTACGCTGCATCTTTGTGACCGCCAAACCAAAACCCTAAAGAAGCATCCCCCAGTTTGTGTCGATGTCTCGAGTGTTGGTTGCATCTTGAGTGCAAGTGGCGCTGCTAGTGGCGCGTGTGGCATGTGCCAATGGCATGGTGGTAAGTTGCACGGTTTGCAAGTTAGGTTACCAGCGTGTGGGTTTGGCATATGCCAATGGCATGTGCGGAATGCCTTGGTGGTAGGATGCACGGTTTGCAAGTTAGGCTACCAGCGTGTGTGTTTGGAATGTGCCAATGGCATGTGCGGAATGCCTTGGTGGTAGGTTGCACGGTTTGCAAGTTAGGCTACCAGCGTGTGTGTTTGGCATGTGCCAATGGCATGTGCGGAATGCCTTGGTGGTAGGTTGCACGGTTTGCAAGTTAGGCTACCGGCGTGTGTGTTTAGCATGTGCCAATGGCATGTGCGGAATGCCTTGGTGGTAGGTTGCACGGTTTGCAAGTTAGGCTACCAGCGTGTGTGTTTGGCATGTGCCAATGGCACGTGCGGCCATGTTGACCTAGTTGCAAGTCTTGCAAACCTAGGGCGCTATGTTGGGCGTGGGCCAAAGGCATAGCGGCTTGAAATTGAAATATGGCTTGCGGCACGTGTTGGCATGTGCCAATGGCACGTGCGGCCATGTTGACCTAGTTGCAAGTCTTGCAAGCCTAGGGCGCTATGTTTTGCATGGGCCAAAGGCATAGCGGCTTAGAAATATTGCTTGCGGCACGTGTTGGCATGTGCCAATGGCATGTGCGGCCATGTTGACCTAGTTGCAAGTCTTGCAAACCTAGGGCGCTATGTTTGGCGTGGGCCCAAGGCATAGCGGCTTAGAAATATGGCTTGCGGCACGTGGTGGCATGTGCCAATGGCACGTGGTGGCATGTGCCAATGGCACGTGCGGCCATGTTGACCTAGTTGCAAGTCTTGCAAACCTAGGGCGCTATGTTTGGCGTGGGCCCAAGGCATAGCGGCTTAGAAATATGGCTTGCGGACGTTTTGGCATGTGCCAATGGCACGTGCGGCCATGTTGACCTAGTTGCAAGTCTTGCAAACCTAGGGGCGCGATGTTTGGGCGTGGGCCAAAGGCATAGCGGCTTGGAAATATGGCTTGCGACACGTTTTGGCATGTGCCAATGGCACGTGCGGCCATGTTGACCTAGTTGCAAGTCTTGCAAACCTAGGGCGCGATGTTTGGGCGTGGGCCAAAGGCATAGCGGCTTGGAAATATGGCTTGCGGCACGTGTTGGCATGTGCCAATGGCACGTGCGGCCATGTTGACCTAGTTGCAAGTCTTGCAAACCTAGGGCGCGATGTTTGGGCGTGGGCCAAAGGCATAGCGGCTTGGAAATATGGCTTGCGACACGTGTTGGCATGTGCCAATGGCACGTGCGGCCATGTTGACCTAGTTGCAAGTCTTGCAAACCTATGGCGCGATGTTTGGGTGTGGGCCAAAGGCATAGCGGCTTGGAAATATGGCTTGCGACACGTTTTGGCATGTGCCAATGGCACGTGCGGCCATGTTGACCTAGTTGCAAGTCTTGCAAACCTAGGGCGCGATGTTTGGGCGTGGGCCAAAGGCATAACGGCTTGGAAATATGGCTTGCGGCACGTGTTGGCATGTGCCAATGGCACGTGCGGCCATGTTGACCTAGTTGCAAGTCTTGCAAACCTAGGGCGCGATGTTTGGGCGTGGGCCAAAGGCATAGCGGCTTGGAAATATGGCTTGCGACACGTTTTGGCATGTGCCAATGGCACGTGCGGCCATGTTGACCTAGTTACAAGTCTTGCAAACCTAGGGCGCTATGTTTGGCGTGGGCCAAAGGCATAGCGGCTTGGAAATATGGCTTGCGACACGTTTTGGCATGTGCCAATGGCACGTGCGGCCATGTTGACCTAGTTGCAAGTCTTGCAAACCTAGGGCGCTATGTTTGGCGTGGGCCAAAGGCATAGCGGCTTGGAATTTGGCGTTATTGCCATGGTGCGCAGGGTGCGGCTTGGTTTGGCATGGTTGCCATGGTGCGCAGAGTGCGGCTTGGTTTGGCATGGTTGCCATGGTGCGCAGAGTGCGGCTTGGTTTGGCATGGTTGCCATGGTGCGCAGAGTGCGGCTTGGTTTGGCATGGCTGCCATGGTGCGCAGAGTGCGGCTTGGTTTGGCATGGTTGCCATGGTGCGCAGAGTGCGGCTTGTTTTGGCATGGTTTCCATGGTGCGCGAGTGCGGCTTGGTTTGGCATGGTTGCCATGGTGCGCAGATATGCGGCTTGGTTTGGCATTGTTGCCATGGTGCGCATATGCGGCTTGGTTTGGCATTGTTGCCATGGTGCGCAAAGATGCGGCTTGGTTTGGCATGGTTGCCATGGTGCGCAGATATGCGGCTTGGTTTGGCATTGTTGCCATGGTGCGCGAAGATGCGGCTTGGTTTGGCATTGTTGCCATGGTGCGCGATATGCGGCTTGGTTTGGCATTGTTGCCATGAGTGCGAGTTTGGCATGCGGCTTGGTTTGGCATTGTTGCCATGGTGCTTGGTTTAAGATATGCTTGCTTGGTTTGGCATTGTTGCCATGGTGCGAGATGCGGCTTGGTTTTGAAATTAGGGTTACGTGTTGAAAACCCTAATGCGGTATTTTGAAAAAATACCCCTATTAATTATTTACACCTGAGTTAAATGCTCTTAGTTAATGTGTTGCGGGTAACACTAGGTCATGGGGTTTTACGATTTTACCCCTTGTCTAAAAACCACCATCAACACCAGCATATGCTCGTTTCCCGGAAATCTACAAAAGACGAACAAAACTCAGATTTTCATAAAATCATGAACAATTCTACTGTGTGGACGCTCACCATAGAATTACGAAAACTAAACAATATTTCTTCATAAATAATTGTTTACTTTAAAGTCAGGATTCGATTTTCAAAAACTATATATATGTTCATATATAAAAAAAATAAAATATACATACGTGAATTATTCACGTAATTTTTTTTTCAAAATTTTCTTTTCACGTTGTTTGTGGGTGAAAATGGTTTCTGTTGATTTCGGTAATTTCGGGTGTGTGGTTGAGAAACGAATTTAAACCCTAAACAATGTACTGCAAGGGAGTACTTTAGATTCGAGAGATCAATATGTACAAGTCCGGCCTAAACCAAGAAATGGCCATTCCAGACTTGCTTCGGTCACAAAGTGGAGGAGAATGGGTTGGTTTGGGGGAGGGAAGCAAGGAAAGTGATGAGACCAGAATAGTTGATTCTAGAAGAGTAGTTGTGTTACGACTTGTATCAGAAAGTGGGAAGCTAACGTATGAAAAACTAGCAAACCTTTTCTGAGTGGTGTATGCTCCTGACTGAACTTGTTCGGTGGAAATAGGTAAAACCTATTTATACAAGTCGAAGTGAAACGTACTCTGGTCTCATTAAGGAATGGAAAAATGGGTGAATAAATGGAATAAAACGCATGGAATTGGACGGCATGGAATTGATGTTCCATAAAACGTTAACGCATGGAATTGATGTTCCATAAAAAGAACGTTTCACCATTAACTCCCTGTATTTACTAACCGCCTCATCCTTATGACACTTCCTTATGACGGGCGTAGTGTACGCCGCACGCTGTAAACCGCCAAACCAATACCCAAAGAGGATCCCCTAGTTTGTGATATGTGTTGATGTCTCGAATGTTTTTGTGAAAAACATGTAGCATGTTGTTGTTGCCTGGCAAGTCGCACCGGGGAGACTTGCTAGCTTGGTGACCTTCGACGGTCGAGATTTTGCATCTCAAGAGGAAAGATAGCCGTTGAGCGTTGCACGCTTTCGTTTTGGTAGCCGCGTAGGGAAGGCCAGCATGGTGACGCGTTTAGGTTGGCATGTCGTTGGCATGGCATGGTTTGGCGTGGCCAAACTTAGGTTTACGGGCCAAAGGTTACCATGCGTCGTCTGGTAACCTTGGATGGCTAGGATTTGGTCATGGGATTGAAGGGGGACCGTTGATCGTCGCACGCCTTCGTTTTTGGTAACCGCGTAGGGAAGGCCAGCATGGTGGCGCGGCTAGGTTGGCATGCCATTGGCATGGCATGGTTTGGCGTGGCCAAACTTAGGTTTTAGGGCCAAAGGTTACCATGCGTCATCTGGTAACCTTGGATGGTTATGATTTGCTCCTGGGATTGAAGGGGGGCCGTTGATCGTCGCACGCCTTCGTTTTTTGGTAGCCGCGTAGGGAAGGCCAGCATGGTGGCGCGGCTAGGTTGGCATGACGTTGGCATGGCATGGTTTGGCGTGGCCAAACTTAGTTTTTCGGGCCAAAGGTTACATGCGCATCGTCCTGGTAACCTTGGATGGCTAGGATTTGCTCCTGGGATTAAAGGGGGACCGTTGATCGTCGCACGCCTTCGTTTTTGGTAGCCGCGTAAGGAAGGCCAGCATGGTGGCGCGGCTAGGTTGGCATGCCGTTGGCATGGTTTGGCGTGGCCAAACTTAGGTTTTTGGGCCAAAGGTTACCATGCGTCGTCTGGTAACCTTGGATGGCTAGGATTTGCTCCTGGGATTGAAGGGGGACCGTTGATCGTCGCACGCCTTCGTTTTTGGTAGCCGCGTAGGGAAGGCCAACATGGTGGCGCGACTAGGTGCGTTTGGCATGGTGGGGCCAAGGGCTTAGCATGCCGTTGGCACATGGTGCGGCTAGTATGGCTAGGGCCAAGGCAAGGTGCGGTTTGGCTTGGCATGGTAGGGCCAAGGGTTTGGTATGCCGTTGGCACATGGCACGGCTAGGGCCAAGGCAAGGTGCGGTTTTGCTTGGCATGGTGGGGCCAAGGGTTTGGCATGCCATGGGCGCATGGTGCGGCTAGCATGGCTAAGACCAAGGCAAGGTGCGGTTTGGCATGGCATGGTGGGGCCAAGGGTTTGGCATGCCGTTGGCACATGGTGTGGTTAGTATGGCTAGGGCCAAGGCAAGGTGCGGTTTGGCTTGGCATGTGGGGCCAAGGGTTTGGCATGAATGGTTTGGCTTGGCATGGCGGGGCCAAGGGCTTGGCATGCCATGGGCGCATGGTGCGGCTAGCATGGCTAGGGCCAAGGCAAGGTGAGGTTTGGCTTGGCATGGTGGGGCCAAGGGTTTGGCATGCCGTTGGCACATGGCGCGGCTAGCATGGCTGGGGCCAAGGCAAGGTGCGGTTTGGCTTGGCATGTGGGGGCCAAGGGCTTGGCATGCCATGGGCGCATGGTGCGGTTAGAATGGCTAGGGCCAAGGCAAGGTGCGGTTTGGCTTGGCATGTGGAGGCCAAGGGCTTGGCATGCCATGGGGGCATGGTGCGGCTAGCATGTCTAGGGCTAAGGCGGTTTGGCTTGGCATGGTGGGGCCAAGGGTTTGGCATGTCGTTGGCACATGGCGTGGATAGCATGGCTAGGGCCAAGGCGAGGTGCGGTTTGGCTTGGCATGTGGGGCCAAGGGTTTGGTAGGTGTGGCTGGCATGGTTGGCATGCCTTGGCGCGGTAGGTTTGGCTGGCATGGTTTGCCATTGGCACAGGGGTGCGACTAGCATGGTTGGCATGCCTTGGCGCAGTAGGTGTGGCTGGCATGATTTTCCATTGGCACATGGGTGCGGCTAGCATGGTTGGCATGCCTTGGCGCGGTAGGATGTGGCTGGCATGATGAGCCATTGGCACAGGGGTGCGGCTAGCATGGTTGGCATACCTTGGTGCGGTAGGATGTGGCTGGCATGATGAACCATTGGCACGTGCGGTGTGAGAATTAGGGTTTTCGCTTGTCGAAACCCTAATTAGCATTTAAAAAAAAGGTACCCTGGTAATTTTCTCGTAGACAAATTAAAGGGTTCAATAAATGTGCTTGGTTTTGACATTATTACTCAAGTTCTGTGACGTCACTATCTGACTAGGGTTTTACGACTTTACCCCTAAGTTAAAAACCACCATCAACATTAAGTCCCCTGCTTAGCTCGGAACAGGTGCCTTGTTGCGAGGTAAGCATAAGATGGTGACAGACAAGGACAGAATCGAAACGTAAATCATGCAAGATGGTCAGGAAGATCCGTCTAACCTTTTTCGGGAAGTAAGGAGAATCTGTGATCCTTTTATTTGGTGTCTTTGCGTAAATTCTGCTCGTGGTACTTGCAGGTTAGGCTGGAACGGAGCCACTAGTGCAGATTTGGTGTGAAGGGAAGCTGCTAGCACTGGTCGGCTTGGACTTGGAGCCGTTAGCACTGGATCGACTTGGAATGGGAGACGCAGGTATCGTGCGGCTTGTAAAGGAGCCGTTAGCACTGGATCGTCTTTGAAATGGGAGCCTCTAGCGTAAATTTGGCGCGGACACTGATCCGTTGGCCTGGCATGGCGTGAGCGTTGCATTCGGGAAGACAACAACTTGATTCAGTTTCGTGGGAAGGTGACGACTTTTTCGAGAGGTAAGGAGAGTTCATGATCCCCGTGTTTGGAAGCCTTGCACTATTTATGGTGTAGACCGTGAAGCGGTGAGATGAAGATCGTCGGCTTAGTCTAGCTATGCATCATCTTGGCTGGGTTAGGGAACATCATGACGCTGGCTCGGCGAGTTGTTGGTGTTGGCACATTAGCATGAAAGGCGCGGATTGTTGCAAAAACTGAACGTGGAGCGCTGGCAAGACTGGCAATGGCAAGGAAAGCGCAGATGTCTTGGGAGTGGTAAGGCTTGCTTTTGTGGGACCGATTGCCTTTCTTCATGCGCGGCTTTAACAGTGAATTCTTTCCTTATTCAAAAAATCTGGAAGCGTTACACCCATAAGAGAGCGTTACTTCTCCTTTCCCCTTTTTAGGGTTTGTGCAATACATATATTGCTGGTGAAATTGTATCATCTTCCTCTTTCCAGTTGTTCGTTGGTGAAGGTAGGGTAAAGCTCGTTCCTCCTCCTAGTTTGGTATTATGATTGAATCTCCTAGCAACGATCGTACCTCCTTTTTCCGAGAGATAAGTAGAATCCGCGATCCTTGCGCCTTGCAGCTTTGCGTAAATCCTGGTATGGTTGTGCGTCTTCAGGGCTAGGTTTTTGGAACGCGAGGCGGAGCTGCTAGCATAGACTTGGCATGAAAGGGACCCATTAGCACTGATTTGGCTTGGAATGGGCGTGGGCTGCTTGACAAAGCGTTGCCCAAGCATGGCGTTGGCGAAGTAAAGGTGCGGACTGTTTACACGGTGGTGGCTCGTCTTCGCGGGACCGATTGCCTTTCCTCCTTACTTAGCCAAAATAGGAAATCCTTTCCTTATCCAAATTCCGAGAGTGTTATGCTTTTGGATGGAAACTTTGATGCCCGAGAGATTGCTGGAGAAAGTGCTTGAAGAAGCTCTGACAGAGGCGTTGGCAACTCGCGCATCCGCTTTCTATGGCCAGTTTCCCCTTTTTGCTGTTTTTTCTTTGTTGTATAGACGTCTTGGTGCTTTTGCAGACTTACTGTTATCTTCTTGGTATTTATGGCGAAGTTAGGGTTTCGCCAATTAGCATCCCGCTTGCGGTTTCACATCTTTGAATAAAACTTCTTATTTGAAAGACTTCAATCTTCCATTAGAATATGTTGTTCGATCTTCCATTCCCTTCAGAGCTCCTGAGTAATTGAATAAGGCACTTCATGTACGTTTTCAGCTTTTCTGGTCGTGACCTGATGGTTGATCGTGTCTTCTGAGCTTTGACAGTGAAAGGATTTCATGTAGATCCCCAGTCCCCAAGTATGGTTTACATATTTCCATCTTGTATGGTCAGTGAGTTGACCATAATAAAGATATCACCATCGTGCGTTCGTACTGGTGATTTTGTTACTTCTTCCACGTGAAACTAAAATATGGAGGAGTACGGGTTACCTTCGTAGTGATTGCTGCTGCGATGAAGATCTGGCTGGTATCAAAAAATGAGCGGCAACAGTTCTTGGTAGCAGATGTAATCAGAAGAGACTACATTGTCGTGGGAACAAAGTAGGTTGGCTAGAATCGTATGGGCATCCATGGAAGTAAAAGGGTTGGCTGGATGCGTAAGCGAGCAAACTGTCCATGGTCACGAGTTTTTGGCGGGATGGATCAAAAGGTGGACATGACTACGAAGATTGGCTGGCTGCGATCATGATCCTTGACGTGGGGAGTGTGGTGGCACGACCCTTTGCAGGAAGGAGTGGTGTTGAAGCGGCTTCGACTCTTGGAGAGGACGTTGAAACTTAAGGAGCCAAATGCTGCAGCTTATGGAGATAATGCCGAAGCGGAGCGGCTGCTGGAGTGAACGTTGAAGCGGAGCGGTTGCTGAAGTGAACGTTAAAGCGGAGTCGCTGCTGGAGAATGTTGAAGTGGAGCCGCTTCTGGAGAGAACGTCAAAACGGCGCCTTGAAACTCTCAGAGCCTTGACGGTTACAATACATTGGTTAGGAGTCCCCAGTTCCATCTATCGAGCGTGCTTTCCAGGAGAGGTTGAGGTTTGGGAACGACTTCCCTGGCTGAAAACAACTGCTTTCCTGATGCAGTGCGGTTGAGGGATGCAAATATGTCTTGACGCTATGCCTTGGAGAAATATAGAATCTCACATAACTTTGCCTCAATTTTGGAGAAGTCGTTCCCGATCTTTACGTGTGATGAAATTGGATTGTTGATTCCCTTCTACTGGGCGTTCAAGAGCAACGCGAGCCTCTTCATCTATAAACGTCTGATGGTGGAGTAGCGTCTCTGGTGACGGTTGGAGCTATCATGCTTGAAGAAACGTTGGGGTGGCGGAAGCGGCTCTGGTTCTGGTGATCGTAAGTGTATCGCGCAGAGATGGAACGGTTTTGATCACGGAGTGCTGGAGCCATGGCGTTGTTTCGAAGGGTGAGGATGGCGCTTACTTTGGTGGTTGTGGAGCGGAGAAGATGGTGCTGGAAGGGCGCAAGATGTTAGCGCTGGAAGGATGCAAGCCGTTAGCACATGGTGTGGTATTGTGGCTGGCATGCGCGTGTGGCATGTGCCTCGCATGCGTGTCTGGTAAGCGCGTCTGGTAAGCGCGTCTGGCAAGCGCTTCTGGCAAGCGCTTCTGGCATGCGCGTCTGGCATGCACGTCTGGTAAGCGCGTCTGGCATGCGCGTCTGGTAAGCGCGTCTGTCATGCGCGTCTGGCATGCGCGTCTGGTAAGCGCGTCTGGCATGCGCGTCTGGTAAGCGCGTCTGGTATGCGCGTCTGGTATGCGCGTGGAGGAAGCTTTGTCTTCGATTGACTACATGTGCAGCGTGACTGGTCATACTGTTTCTGAGGATGTAATCTCGAGCTGGAGGTTCCATCGTGACATGTGTGTAAACTTTGAATTCAACGTTCTTTGGTTCGTTGAAGGTTTCTCTGAGGTCGAGAAGTTTCTGGTCGAAACATTCGAAGGTCCTTCTGCGGATATGGTGAAGAAGCAGGAAGCGGAAATCGAAAAATTGTCCAGGAAGCTGAAGTTGAAAAGGGCGGCTCTTCAAAGCACGAAGGAGGCTCTTGCTAAGAAGAGTAAGCCATTGTTGAAAAACTTTCCTTGAATGCATTTTTGTCTTCTGAACTTCTTATTTTTAGGTTTTTTTTTTATGAAAGGCAAATGAAACGCCTAGTTCATGGTTTTGATTTTCTGGATATTTTGGGTTGATAGACAAGTGTTAGCTATGAGGGTTTTGGATTATTATTCGGGATGAACCGTTTTAGAATGAGGCTGTTTTTGGTTATGATTGAAAGTGTTGCAGGCATCCCAGGAAAACCATGGAACTGTGCATTTGGTAGATGACATGGGATGAAACATAACATGGCTATTGGTTTTATCATTCCCGTGAAAACTCGAAAAAAGCAAACCACGTATCTTGTCTAGGTAGGACTTACTTGGTTTTTTAGGTCTCCTGATGAAAAGGAAACATTCCGGGTGTAAAACCTAGTTTTATGGGAAGCACCGCCGTGATTGTGGAAAGTCCCCAGTCGTTACTGAGTTATCTGATAACCGAGTCGTTGCGAGCGGATCGTTTGCTTCTACCCTATGGGAAGTCCCCAGTCATCCCTTGTCGTGTCATGACTATAATCTTCTCGCCTGGTAATTGAGTCGTCGATCCATGAGCGGATCGCATGCTTCTACCATCTTGATGTCTGGGTCGAAGCATGAGATCGATGGTTAAAAATTGACATTGTAACCGAAAGATCAACCTCCCACTGTGGTCGCCAATTGTTTGTGGGTGAAAATGGTTTCTGCTGATTTCGGTAATTTCGGGTGTGTGGTTGAGAAACGAATTTAAACCCTAAACAAAGTACTGCAAGGGAGTACTTTAGATTCGAGAGATCAATATGTACAAGTCCGGCCTAAACCAAGAAATGGCCGTTCCAGACTTGCTTCGGTCACAAAGTGGAGGAGAATGGGTTGGTTTTTGGGGGGGAAGCAAGGAAAGTGATGAGACCAGAATAGTTAATTCTGGAAGAGTAGTTGTGTTACGACTTGTATCAGAAAGTGGGAAGCTAACGTATGAAAAACTAGCAGACCTTTTCTGAGTGGTGTATGCTCCTGACTGAACTTGTTCGGTGGAAATAGGTAAGACCTAGTCGAAGTGAAACGTACTCTGGTCTCATTATGGAATGGAAAAATGGGTGAATAGATGGGAGGCGGTGGTAACGTTAACGCATGGAATTGATGTTCCATAAAACCGTTAACGCATGGAATTGATATTCCATAAAACCGTTAACGCATGGAATTGATGTTCCATAAAAAGAACGTTTCACCATTAACTCCCTGTATTTACTAACCGCCTCATCCTTATGACACTTCCTTATGACGGGCGTAGTGTACGCCGCACGCTGTAAACCGCCAAACCAATACCCAAAGAGGATCCCCTAGTTTGTGATATGTGTCGATGTCTCGAATGTTTTTGTGAAAAACATGTAGCATGTTGTTGTTGCCTGGCAAGTCGCACCGGGGAGACTTGCTAGCTTGGTGACCTTCGACGGTCGAGATTTTGCATCTCAAGAGGAAAGATAGCCGTTAATCGTTGCACGCTTTCGTTTTGGTAGCCGCGT
Organism: Papaver armeniacum; assembly: GCA_023531295.1. Taxonomy (NCBI): domain Eukaryota; kingdom Viridiplantae; phylum Streptophyta; class Magnoliopsida; order Ranunculales; family Papaveraceae; genus Papaver; species Papaver armeniacum. Next base: position 200,915 of record JAJJWW010018250.1, read on the forward strand.
AGGGAAGGCCAGCATGGTGACGCGTTTAGGTTGGCATGCCGTTGGCATGGTATGGTTTGGCGTGGCCAAACTTAGGTTTACGGGCCAAAGGTTACCATGCGTCGTCTGGTAACCTTGGATGGATAGGATTTGCTCATGGGATTGAAGGGGGACCGTTGATCGTCGCACGCCTTCGTTTTTGGTAGCCGCGTAGGGAAGGCCAAAATGGTGGCGCGGCTAGGTTGGCATGCCGTTAGCATGGCATGGTTTGGCGTGGCAAAAATTAGGATTTCGGGCCAAAGGTTACCATGCGTCGTCTGGTAACCTTGGATGGTTAGGATTTGCTCCTGGGATTGAAGGGGGACCTTTGATCGTCGCACGCCTTCGCTTTTGGTAGCCGCGTAGGGAAGGCCAGCATGGTGGCGCGGCTAGGTTGGCATGCCGTTGGCATGGCATGGTTTGGCGTGGCCAAACTTAGGTTTTCGGGCCAAAGGTTACCATGCGTCATCTAGTAACCTTGGATGGCTAGGATTTGCTCCTGGGATTGAAGGGGGACCGTTGATCGTCGCACACCTTCGTTTTTGGTAGCCACGTAGGGAAGGCTAGCATGGTGGCGCGGCTAGGTTGGCATGCCGTTGGCATGGCATGGTTTGGCGTGGCCAAAGTTAGGTTTTCGGGCCAAAGGTTACCATGCGTCGTCTGGTAACCTTAGATGGCTAGGATTTGCTCCTGGGATTGAAGGGGGACCGTTGATCGTCGTACGCCTTCGTTTTTGGTAGCCGCGTAGGGAAGGCCAGCATGGTGGCGCGGCTAGTTGCGTTTGGCATGGTGGGGCCAAGGGCTTAGCACGTCGTTGGCACATGGTGCGGCTAGTATGGCTAGGGCCAAGGCAAGGTGCGGTTTGGCTTGGCATGGTGGGGCCAAGGGTTTGGTATGCCGTTGGCACATGGCGCGGCTAGCACGGCTAGGGCCAAGGCAAGGTGCGGTTTGGCTTGGCATGGTGGGGCCAAGGGTTTGGCATGCCATGGGCGCATGGTGCGGCTAGCATGGCTAGGGCCAAGGCAAGGTGCGGTTTGGCTTGGCATGATGGGGCCAAGGGTTTGGCATGCCGTTGGCACATGGCGCAGCTAGTATGGCTAGGGCCAAGGCAAGGTGTGGTTTGGCTTGGCATGTGGGGCCAAGGGTTTGGCGTGAATGGTTTGGCTTGGCATGGCGGGGCCAAGGGCTTGGCATGCCATGGGCGCATGGTGCGGCTAGCATGGCTAGGGCCAAGGCAAGGTGCGGTTTGGCTTGGCATGGTGGGGCCAAGGGTTTGGCATGCCGTTGGGACATGGCGCGGCGGGCATGGCTAGGGCCAAGGTAAGGTGCGGTTTGGCTTGGCATGTGGGGGCCAAGGGCGCATGGTGCGGCTAGCATGGCTAGGGCCAAGGCAAGGTGCGGTTTGGCTTGGCATGTGGGGCCAAGGGCTTGGCATGCCATGGGCGCATGGTGCGGCTAGCATGGCTAGGGCCAAGGCAAGGTGCGGTTTGGCTTGGCATGGTGGGGCCAAGGGTTTGGCATGCCATTGGCACATGGCGCGGCTAGCATGGCTAGGGCCAAGGCAAGGTGCGGTTTGGCTTGGCATGTGGGGCCAAGGGTTTGGTAGGTGTGGCTGGCATGGTTGGCATGCCTTGGCACGGTAGGTGTGGCTGGCATGGTTTGCCATTGGCATAGTGGTGCGGCTAGCATGGTTGGCATGCCTTGGCGCGGTAGGTGTGGCTTGCATGATTTGCCATTGGCACAGGGGTGCGGCTAGCATGGTTGGCATGCCTTGGCGCGGTAGGATGTGGCTCGCATGATGAGCCATTGGCACGTGGGGTGTGAGAATTAGGATTTTGGCTTGTCGAAACCCTAATTAGCATTTTTAAAAAAAAAAGGTACCCTGGTAATTTTCTCGTAGACAAATTAAAGGGTTCAATAAATGTTCTTGGTTTGGACATTATTACTCAAGTTCTGTGACGTCACTGTCTGAATAGGGTTTTACGACTTTACCCCTAAGTTAAAAACCACCATCAACACATGTGAACTGAACTCACGTGGATAAAATCCGTAACCATGTCATGGTTTCGTAAAATGGTGGATATTCCATGATTTTATCAAAAATACATATATTTTTCCTTCGTACAATCGTCTTTCTTTGAAACGAGGGTTTATTTCGGTTTTGTGAAAAGTTCGAATCTTTTAAGATAAAGTTTTGATTTCCATGAAAGCTCATAAATAAAATTTTATCACTAGACACAGGTCTATATATATAAAAAAAAATCTCTCCTAAGTCAGGGATTATTACTAGTTTCTTAAACTAATGATCGAACGAACATACGTTTTCTAAAAACAAGGGTTTTATACAAAACTCACACTCATACATGCACATGTATATAACTTCATCATGAACAAAACATGAAAAACTTATGAAAACAGCAAACAAACAAAAAAAATAATCACGCACCTGGTCGGCGCCGGCCGGAAGTTGGCCGGACTGTGGCTGCGACGGTCGGACGGCGGCGGTTCCGGCGAAAATTCTCTGCTTCCTTCCTCTGCTCGGGCGTGAAGAAGATGAAGGGATCAAGGTGGTGTTCGGTCGTGGAAAGAAATAAAAAAAAAAGAGGATTAATTCCCTTTTATATCAAATTTCATTTCCAAAACCTAATCTCACAAGGATTTCCTTATTTGGACCCGACCCGTGAATCCTAAAATGACCAAGGTCCCACCATCAAAATCAGCGGTTCAACACCAGTTTATGATCATTAGACGATGCTCTGTCATGCCACTGGTATCTTCATTCAAGTCGTGGTTTGCTCATACTATCAAAAAATCTGGTAACGTCTTATCTTACGACTAAGTTCAATTGCTTATATTGTTTGTAACCGGAAAATCACCATTCAAAGGTCTTTGATCGACGAATATGATGAGTCCCTCACTAAGCGGGGACTTAATGTAGATGGTGAATTTTCGACAAGGGCTAAAATCGTAAACCCATAATTGTATATGCTCCCGATCCAAAGAATCGACGAGCAGTATTGAGGCTCATGTCTCTTATCGAAAGCATGAAAGCTCATGCCACAAGAATCTATGACTGGGAATACTTTCTCTCAGAGTGTATGTAGATGTGCAGTCTCTCAGCTGAGGCAACAACATATCTCATGAATACTGAGCAATTTCAGTAATTACTTCTATATAGAATCGAAAGATTGGACGGCTCTTAGAGACTTGCACTGCTAGTATAGAGCAATAACGTCTTCAGTATGTAACAATGTTTTCCCTGACTATATAAAAGAAATATGACGCTTCAACTAGCGCATATTACTTCTGAATAATTAATGCTCCTGGATGATCGTACTAGTATAGAGCCATCAATTAATTATTCCTAAATCATCAGATTCATCAACTGAATCCCTGGAAAATATTTTATGTTTTCCATAATATTTCATTACTTCAATTCACGGTTCTTCCCAGCAGAATTCCATGGGTTAGTAAAAAATATTCAATACACGGGCATCTGAGCTACTATCGAGTAAGCCCCGACAAAATGGTGCAAGTATACTCAACAATAATGCACTAACGAGCACCTGAATGCACGAATGAGTATTTCAAAATACGACGGGACGATGAACCTATGCAAAATAGGAAAGAAAATAAAAAATAATAAAATACTGACCAAGGCGCTGGGGGACTTGGCCCACCGGCCGGCCGACCGTGCCGTAACCAGTCCCACACCCAATTTTTTATTTTATCATATTTTATTATTTTCCTTGATCTCATGAAAATTCCCTCATTTGAACAAAATTCATTCGTTTCAAGGAAACTCCTCAATTTCACGGTGTTTCTCTCACATCAAGGAAATAATAAATAATTAGGAAAGGTATGCGGGACCAAGCCTACTAGCCGGCCGGTCATGCCCTAGTTGTGGCCGGTCCCACACCTTACATTCCTTGTTATTTTATTATTCTTTCCTTCATCCCATGAAATTCCTTGATCTCATGGTATTTCCCTAATTTCATGATATTTCCTTCAAGTCATGAAAAATAATATAAAATTAGGTAAACTCATGGGACCGGGCCCTAGACAGCCGGTCCCACAAGCCTCTTATTTTATTATTATTATTTTCTATGTTTCCTTCACCTCATGGAAACTCCTTCACTTCAAGGAAACTCCTTGATTTCATGATATTTTCATAAAGTTATGAAAAATAATATAAAATTAGGTAAACTCGTGGGACCGGGCCCTAGCCGGCCGGTCATGCCCTAGACGGTCCCACACGCCTCTTATTTTATGATTATTATTTTTTATGTTTCCTTCACCTCATGGAAACTCCTTCACTTCAAGGAAACTCCTTGATTTCAACAAACTCCTTGATTTCATGGTATTTTCATAAAATCATGAAAAATATAATAAAATTAGGAAAAATGCTATGGGACCGGGTTCATTGGACGGCCGGCCATGCCTTGGCCATAGCCGGTCCCACACTTCATGATTCCTTCATTTTATAATTATTTTCCTTCATCTCATGAAGTTTCCCCAGTTTCAGCAAAATCCTTAATTTCTTCATATTTTCTCAAATGATTGCTCAAATGCACATCAGAAAATATCAAAATTCTCAGGACTGAGACGCGAACACTTTGGTGACACGAGCATATTACCTTGACCGACCAGGTTGGCTCTTTGGCTTGCAAGAGGCCGGTCCCTCATATTTTCATCATTTGACCTAATTTGTTCACATTAGGTTCACATTCTTCCGAACAATTTTGGAATTTCATGAAACGATCGTCATTCGATCTTGTGACCAACCAGGGCCGGTTTCATGACCCCTTGGTCGGTCCCTCGCCTCTTCATAATTAATTAGGTTTTATCACCTGATGCTCAGATGAGCATTATTCTAATAAATGATTAAACCAGCATTTAATCATCTTCTGGCCAACTGGTCTTCAAGAGACTTTGGTATTTTTGCTCACTCGAGCATCTGGGCGCTACATGGTCAACTCATCATCCTATGTAGCCGGTCCATCCTTCACTCTGTGGTTAATTTTCAATAAACCATCGATTGATCATCAATTGATCGAATTAGGGTTTCGAGTCCAAGGTTCATAATTCTGGATTTGAACATTAATAATTTTACGACGATCCCATGATCAACATTTTATTAATTATACTCGGCTCAGTTTCTAGTATTTTAAATAATATTTCATTTGGTCATGCTATCAATAATTCATCAGACGAGCAACATTTGCTCAGACTAAGGAATATTGGTACAATTGTCAATATTCAACAATCCATCGAATGAGCAATATTTGTTCACCTTAACTATCAACATTTATGTGAGAATCATACCTCTGTCTCAGCAGACATGTTCAATTCATGGGTCTCAGAACATTTGCAAATCATGTTCGACTCAACAATATAAGGACTCATCGTCCCATGAAGTCAACACCTGACTAAATACACGTCTGCCTTGCAGTCTCCACAATCACGAGACATCAATCATGTCACATGGGGGATATTAACTAGGGTTTTGGTCTGGCGGTCTACAACACGTGTGTTCATACACACGATGAGAATGTGAGCAAGTCGTGCAATCAGTTGAAGGAGTTAGCAAAGTAGTGGATGGAAAATCGACCAAGTCTCTGCACGTTGAGTAACTGGTTTTAACACGATTTCCACTTCTCCACTCTTTGATTCCATCAACTGTCACAGTTCATGGGATCATGGTGTTTACAATTCTGGCAATATAAATAAGCCTCTGAATCATGATTGAAAACAAGACAATCTTACGTCAAACAGACAACAAGAGATTAACAACTCAATGTCTGAGCAATTACTCTCAACAAAGCAAATTCAATCATTCGGAACTTATCTTATTTCAGAATACACAACACACCTACAATCTTCGATCATCATTGATCTCACACATTTCCCAGCTTCCCTCCTATAGATCGACCCATCCTCTCTTGTGATCGATATGACTCTGGAACGACCATTGTCTTGGTTTAGGCCGGAGTCCTACAGATTGATCTCTCGAATTCAAAGCACTCCCTTTTTTGCAGTGCATCTGTGTGAGGTTTGACAGTTCGCTCGGTTCAAGGAGTTTCGTCCGCACGGTCGTCTCCTCAATTTCGTAAAAACAAGCAACTCGTTTTGCCCCATCTACAGATTGGCGACCACAGTGGGAGATCATTCTCTCAGTTGCAATCTCAATTCTCAAAAAGATGGTCGGTCTTAAGTCTGGTTCAGTTACCAATCCGGTTCAACACCCGACCCTAATATCGCAAGCTCTAGTGGTACCGCCAACACCACTCCTCCAGTGCAACCTGCCACTACTACTCCTCCAAGCACTGATGCCCCGGTGATCACCCTTGCAAGTGACGGCACTGGCGCCATCAACAATCCACTCTTCGGCCGGTCTCCTGAAGAAATCAGAGAAAATCCGCCTACCATAGGCGATCTCATGAAGGTGCAAGAAACTCTTGCCAAAAATCAAACTGACATGGCTGCTACTGAGAAGGAACTATTCAAATATCTCAAGACTCTTACAGACAAGATGTCAGAGAAAACTCAGGAGAAAGGAAAAGCTAAAGAAACGTCTTCAGATGCTGATCCCGAAGTCACTCCGATCCATGTAGTAGACAATGAGGAAGTTCCTAAGGATGCAGATAATCCACCAGCGAAAGATCCATCCAGTTTCATCACTCGTGAAGATCTGGAACGTCTTTTGGAGGATCATGGAAAATACAAAACACCTTCTGTCCATCATCACCAACCTCCATACCCTGCTACTACGCAAAGGATTCCTCTCCCAAAAGGTTACACCTATCCAACCTTCACCCTTTATGATGGAACGGGCAATGCTCGAGAACATGTTTCTCGATTTCTGGAAGCACTTGGTGAACATGAACACAACCATACTATTCGTCTGAAGGAATTTTCAAAGTCTCTGAAAGGCAGGGCATACACCTGGTACAACAATATTGCACCAGGAAGTATCAAAAGTTGGGGAGAAATGGTTAATGCTTTCTACAGAAAGTATTTCTTCATTTCAGAGCAAATCACCCTCTCTGATCTCGGAAGGATGTTTCAAAAGAGCAATGAACATCCTAATGATTATGTGAAAAGGTTCAGAGTCCAAGCTTTGGACTGCCATGATCCAAATGTCACAGAGCAAAAACTTGTGGAATTATGCATCAATGGAATGATTCCGGTCTACAGAGCTTTATTAGAAAATCTCAGGTTCCAGACTTTCTCAGAACTTCATGAAGCGGCCAAGAGATCAACAACAACTGCACCTTCTTTATTAGAGAGAGCTAAGACTATAAAAGCTAAAGAACCACGAGAGACTCGAGGTAGCAGACATTTAATCAACAAACAGTACAACCTCCAACCTTCCGCAAATGTTGTAGCAGAAGGGAGCAAACGAAAGGCCGATCCGCAGCGCAAACATACTTCCTCAACTCCTTCAAAGGCGCAAAAGAAGGATAATGCGCAAGTTCCTGCTCAACACACAGTTGATCCAGAGGCACCTGATTTCCCCTGCTCCATTGAAGAAGTAATTGAACTTCTAGATGCCTGGGTTCAAGACGGCGCAATCAAACTGCCGTATGTCAAGAAAGAACCAACTGAAGAGGCCATGGAAAATCCTCGTTACTGCCGCTTTCATAGGTTCGTCAACCATCCCACAAGTGATTGCATAACTTTGAAGCGCATATTTAAAGAAAAGATCGAATCAGGAGAACTCAATTTGGGGACTAAAGGAGTACACAGAGATCCTCTTCCAGTCAGAACTTTCACTCTTTCGGAACCACCTATCAAGGAAGCAGTTCAATCCTTAATCGAGCATGTCTGCGAATTGTTGTACTTATCAAAGGCTCAAAGGGGAGACATGTTTGCTGCCTTGAATCACATCGTGTCTGGAAAGCGTTTGTCGATTCAAGAGACATTTCCTAAGCCACCTTCAACAACAGACGAAGAAATTTACGACTGGGGACTTCTCACATCAGTCCATATCAAGGGAAACGAGTTCAAACGAGCATTGATTGATATTGGCACTGCTGTCAATGTTATCCCTTTGAAAACTCTCAGAGCTCCTGGTATCACACGACAAGAAGCCATCCATGCTCCATTAACAATCACGGATCATGAAGGAACACCCAGAGACGTTTATGGCCACATTACTCTCAAGGTGAACATAAACTCAGCGTGGATAGAAACAAAATTTTACATAATCCGAGAATATCCAGGATATGATATGATTATTGGACGCGCGTGGATTCATGCTGGAAAGGTAACACCAATTCCTTCAATTGCACATTTCTCTGTTGAAGAAACCTCTGATTCGGAAGAAGAAAAAGAATATATTTCACCATTCGAGTATCTGAAGGAGGTCAAAGTCCTGATAGAGCTAACACAAAAGCCTGAGGAAAAAGCAAACGCTTTCATCAAAAGATTCCGTACTCAGGCAAGTCTTATTCCTCCTCATGTGTCCGTATCATCAGTTTTCAAATATGCTTATTTGGTTCGAGGGCTTCACTCCACCAACAACTTAGCTATTGCAAAATGCTATGAGTGGATAATCTCATCTCAACAATATTTCACCAAGTGGCTGGACGCAGAACCTCTACGAATTGAACATTTCACTAATACCGTCATTGCTGAAATAATGACTGAATTCGACAATCAGTATCCCAAATATTCTCCTTTACACAAATGTCCACATGTGCCGCAAGGTTGGAAGACTTCAATAACATGGAATTCCACTGCACGAAGAATTCCAAATCAGCAGAAAATATTCAGGGCACGGATGATCAAGTCTAAGAAATTTTAGGAAGGAGATTTAGTTCTCAAAGCAACTAAGCATAACTTTCATTCTGCAAAGAACTTCAATTGGGAAGGACCTTTTATGATCTCTAAGTCTGTTGCTGGTGGATACTATAAGTTAATCAACATGGACAGCAAGGAAACTGTGGCCATGATACATGAGAATTGGCTCAAGGCCTTTGACATTTAAGGTTTTGGATATTCGAGGTATTGGATGATTCAAGGCACGAACACCTCAAATATTTGGCGTTTAAAAATTTTTTTTCATTGTATTTCAATTCCTCCAAAATGTTTGCAATACTTGCATTAAGTAATTTATATTCAGCAATTTATAAAAATTCAGCTTACTTAAAGAAAAACTCTATCAAACCCAAAGAAAATCCTCAATCATCTAGTCATCCAAAACCAATCAAAACCAAAAAATAAAACCTCACATCTCTCAGAAGTTCAGAAGTTCAAGAGATTATGAAAAGCAATCAAAGAAAATCAGCAAAGAAAGACTTTTGATCCTCTGCATCTTTTAAGACTTGTAAGGCCGCCTTCTCCATGTTCAGCTCTTCAGTCAGCCTAGCAATCTTGTCTTCCTTCTCCATCACATCATAATTTGGAAAGGGTATTTTCTTCTCAAATGAGTCCTTAATAGCATTTATCTTCTTAGGAAGCCACTTCACGTTGAAGCCAAGTCTCTCAGAATTCTCCAAGTTGAACTCCCAATCAAAGAGTACATCTGGAGTCACTGTATTTCTGGCCCTAGCACATATATCACTTACAACGCACAATATAACACTTACTTGCATTGTTAAATAATAATCGCGCTTTGGGTCTCTAGTAACGATGATGTGACCAAATTTCTTCCATATTTTCTCGTACAAGTCGGCATATCCAATGGGAACGCTGAATCCACCAACTAGTTCGTGATATGGGAGTGATGCATCAAATTTAGGATCAAAAACAATACTTGCACTTGGGTATTCATGCACCACTATACGATTCTCAATCACTGGAGTCACTTCTACAGTCATAGCAACAGTTTCTTCAATGCGTGGTTCAGCTTCTTTCGCCACTGAAACAAAAACAATTGAAGTCTCGGTCTCTCCAACAACATCAACTCCCTCATGAATTTGAAGTACAGAGATGGTTGTTTCTTCATCAACAACCTCAGTGTTGCTCAGGCCATCATTATTAGCTCCTTCATTCTCAACTTCGGTATTTGACACCTAATACGAAGATTACTTGAGATTAGGATCACCCAAGCATGAAACTGAAATAAATCATAAACTACAGCATACAAGTGGTCTAATATCATCAAAGTTCTTCTTTTTACATGCTAGATGTCGGCAAATAACGTGAAAGTCATAAAAACACGTTTTACAACAAGCTCGCCTGAGAAGATTTTACACTGCCCTGTACAAAGCGATGAACTGGGAGAAAATGGTGAAGTATATAAGGTTGAGTTATATACCATTCTCTTTGTATGGATGTTATCTACAACATATCCAAATTTCATAGCAATCGGATGAACGAGCAAAAAGATGTGGTCGAAATATTAGACTACATGACAGCTGAAAATTTCCTGAAAGTCTCCTGGATGTTTACTGTTTCGTCTATTTCGGACCCTAAAAGTGCTCAAAACTTAAAAAGCTTCTATATTAAAGCTTGGAAATTTCCTGGGCATAAGTATACATATGTGGATCGCGAAAATCTGGCACCGGATGAAGATTTTATGGCATTTTTGCTAAAAGACTGAGTTCTGAATTTTCTGGTGACGTATTTTCGGCAAAGTTTTTCATATATTCACATGCATTCTCATTCATTCACTCATAAATAAACAAGTTTATGCTTCTATGGATAAAATTCAAGGGAGATACTCACTTGGGAAGTCTCTAAAGCGTTCGAAGAACCTGAATTGCTCGCATCAACATCGAGAGCACCATTGATTTCATACGGTTTTGACCCCTGTGAATTCTCTTTATAGCCATTTTCCGAAGGTGAACGAACATCACCAGCAATCTCCATATCCATTCGATATCCTCCTGGACATATTCTCAACAATTAGCATTTTATCTACAAAGCATCATAATCGGATATACGAAGAAATACTTACGGCCTCTTCTTCATCACTCAAGTCAGAAACTGTCTGCCCAGCAGCAGAGAACTGAAGACCGTCAATACTCGATGGAGTGAAACTCTGCAGCGGAATAACAAATATTGGTTATTATCCTAATAACGCGGATGAGAAGAAGTCACAGCAAAAGAAGTGCTAACGACTCACCAAAGAAGCGATTGGGGACTTTATGGTATTAGGTAACAACTTATAATTTTTGCTCCTTCCTTCTCCACCATGAATAAGCGCTTCAGTCTCTGAGAAGTTTACATGGATCCGAGGTCTTACATTACGACCGTCCTGTGGTAAAGTTTGATGCAATGATTAGAATACAATCACCATAATTTTATGAAGATTATACAAAGGTACATACCTGAGAATATCCAGGAGATGATTTTCGTTTATCACCACCAGAGAGATGCTTCAATCTTGGTCGAGTAGAAATCATCTCAGCAGAAGGAGGATCTTTCACTGGAGGCTGACCAATCATCACGAAATCATGTAACCGCTCAAGCTGCTGATACCAAAAGTCTACATAACCTGGGGTTACATATGCAAATCTCTCAGAACATGGGAACTAGTAATTGTTTCCTTCCACATGTGTACGGTCCAAATGGGTCCTAAGTTGCTCGACCGATGGTTTCCTCCTTCGAAAAGTTGGAACACACTGATTCATACCCATTTGTCGAGCTGCTCTGTCAATGTTATATTCCTCCACTGAAAGTTCTCCATATGTCGCCGATAACAAATGACCAGGGGTGCAACTCAACATGAAAGACCTCTCGCCATCACTCAAATTCGCACCAGACGCCAAAGCCATACTCTCTCCAGTATTGAAAGTTGTCAGCTAGGAAACATAAGAAGGGATTGACACCCACGGATGAAAGTCGAACTCAGATTCATTATCTAACACATCAATGAGACGTGTCTTAAACCGAGGCTGCTTTGTGGACCAGTGCATAATCCGGGCATTATCCTTCTCAGAGAAAATATGCCTAGCATCAGCATTCAGTCCTTGCAAGACAGTACGTGGAATAGGTGCGTAATTCTTGAAATGTTCCCACATCAAGGCTTGAAGAAACATTGTGTTGGCATAGCATTCAATCTTCATAAAGCCATTCGACACACTAGAGTCTATAATCAAAAAATCTAAGTTAGAATACAAAGAACCCATGAATAGGCTACCTATTGGAAGTTGCTCACCTTGAGCCATCTTGATAGCAAAAGGGATCACGAAGGGTTTCAACAAATTTCCACTATCTTCAAATATGTCTCTGGACAGCCATAAACATAAGAAAGCAGCAATAGGCAACATACCGTCGATGGGACTATTGGAAACCTCATCTTTTGGCCACCAGCGTGTTAACCAATGAGCATAACAACCTTTACTGCCAGAGCCTTGTTAACTTCCTCCATTGCAGCTGTCAAGATGTTAGAAACTGCAGTCTCCTCAGCTGAAAGGCCCTCAGGGAGATTACCTGTGATTGGGAGATGCAACAAGGCAACCACATCCTCTAAGTTGATGGTAAATTCTCCCCATCTACATATGAAGGTATGGGTTGGAATGCACCAACGGGCAAGTAGAGCCACAATACCTCGCACATCATGAAAAATGAACAAGTCTCTAGATGCTTGAATAGCCCTCGTCACTTGTGCTTGATCGAGCATAGCCCTGGCGTGAGGGAAACCCAGCATATGTCTCGCCCATCCAGAGAATTTTTCTAAAGGTCGACGAGAAAGCTTAAACTCTATGATTGATGCAAGGAAAAGTCCTCATTCAAGACAAAATCAGATCACTGTCTTAGGAGTCACCAATTTCTTCTGAGTAACACTTCTGGGATTTATCAGAAGACGATACGCTGGGGATTTGAGACGTTTTTCGGTTTCCTGCTGAACCTCAAAGAACGCATCATCTATATTCGGGACATTCTTGACTCCAGGTGTTTCATCATCCTCTTCGCCAACAGAAGTCTCATCCATGCATGTTTCATCTCTGGAGGCATCATTATCTACACATGTTTCATCTCTGGAAGCATCATTAGCTTGGGAGTCAGACATCCTTGAGAAGTAGCTGTAAGGTTCACATAACATTTTACTTCAGTATATCACCCAGAAGCAAACTTCGACAAGATGATGGAGTCATGCAAATGGCAAAATGCTCAACTAACATCTACGAAAATGGTAATTCTTAACTCTTACCTTTTTACGATTCCACTAGCGGTAGTGATTGTAATGCAAGAGTTAACACTTCAAAACTTGCTCGTTTCCCGGAAATCTACAAAAGACGAACAAAACTCAGATTTTCATAAAATCATGAACAATTCTACTGTGTGAACGCTCACCATAAAATTACGAAAACTAAACAATATTTCATCATAAATAATTGTTTACTTTAAAGTCAGGATTCGATTTTCAAAAAGTATATATATGTTCATATAAAAAAAAATACATACGTGAATTATTCACGTAATTTTTTTTTCAAATTTTTTTTTTCACGTGAACTGAACTCACGTGGATAAAATCCGTGACCATGTCATGGTTTCGTAAAATGGTGGATATTCCATGATTTTATCAAAAATACATATATTTTTCCTTCGTACAATCATCATTATTTGAAACGAGGGTTTATTTCGGTTTTGTGAAAAGTTCATATCTTTTAAGATAAAGTTTTGATTTCCATGAAAGCTCATAAATAAAATTTTATCACTAGACACAGGTCTATATATAAAAAAAAAAATCTCTCCTAAGTTAGGGATTATTACTGGTTTCTTAAACTAATGATCGAACGAACATACGTTTTCTAAAAACAAGGGTTTTATACAAAACTCACACTCATACATGCACATGTATATAACTTCATCATGAACAAAACATGAACAACTTATGAAAACAGCAAACAAAAAAAAAAAAAAAAAAAAAATCACGCACCTGGTCGGCGCCGGCCGGAAGTTGGCCGGACGGTGGCTGCGACGGTCGGACGGCGGCGGTTCCGGCGAAAATTCTCTGCTTCCTTCCTCTGCTCGGGCGTGAAGAAGATGAAGGGATCAAGGTGGTGGTCGGTCGTGGAAAGAAAAAATAAAAAAAAAGAGTATTAATTCCCTTTATTATCAAATTTCATTTCCAAAACCTAATCTCACAAGGATTTCCTTATTTGGGCCCGACCCGTGAATCCTAAAACGACCAAGGTCCCGCCATCAAAATCAGTGGTTCAACACCAGTTTATGCTCATTAGACGATGCTCTGTCATGCCACTGGGATCTTCATTCAAGTCGTGGTTTGCTCGTACTATCAAAAAATCCGGTAACGTCTTATCTTACGACTAAGTTCAATTGCTTATATTGTTTGTAACCGGAAAATCACCATTCAGTGATGACTGAGGAACATGATTGTCCCTCACTAATCAGGGGACTTAATGTAGTTGGTTGATTTTAGACAAGGTCTAAAATCGTAAACCCATAATTGTATATGCTCCTGATCCAGCAATCAGACGAGTATTGAGGCTCATGTCTCTTATCGAAAGCATGAAAGCTCATGCCACAAGAATCTCTGACTGGGAATACTTTCTCTCAGAGTGTATGTAGATGTGCGATCTCTCACCGAGGCAACGGCATATCTCATGAATACGAGCAATTTTAGTAATTACTTCGTATAGAATTGAAAGATTGGACGGCTCCTAGACAGCTTGCCACGCTAGTATAGAGCAATAACGTCTTCAGGATGTAACAATGTTTTCCCTGACTATATAAAAGAAATATGACGCTTTAACTAGCGCATACTACTCCTGAATAATTAAAGCTCCTAGACGATCGTACTAGTATAGAGCCATCAATTAATTATTCCTAAATCATCAGATTCATCAACTGAATCCCTGGAAAATATTCTATGTTTTCCATAATATTTCATTACTTTAATTCATGGTTCTTCCCAGCAGAATTCCATGGGTTAGTAATAAATATTCAACACACGGGCATCTGAGCTACTATCGAGTAAGCCCCGACCAAAATGGTGCAAGTGTACTCAACAATAATGCACTAACGAGCACCTGAATGCACGAATGAGTATTTCAAAATACGACGGGACGATAAACCTATGCAAAATAGGAAAGAAAATAAGAAATAATAAAATACTGACCAAGGCGCTGGGGACTGGGCCCACTGGCCGGCCGGCCGTGCCGTGACCAGTCCCACGCCCAATTTTATATTTTATATATTATTATTTTCCTTGATCTCATGAAAATTCCCTCATTTAAACAAAATTCCTTCGTTTCAAGGAAACTCCTCAATTTCATGGTGTTTCATTCACATCAAGGAAACAATAAATAATTAGGAAAGGTATGCGGGACCAAGCCTACTAGCCGGCCGGTCATGCCCTAGTTGTGGCCGGTCCCACACCTTACATTCCTTATTATTTTATTTTATTATTCTTTCCTTCATCCCATGAAATTCCTTGATCTCATGGTATTTCCCTAATTTCATGATATTTCCTTCAAGTCGTGAAAGATAATATAAAATTAGGTAAACTCGTGGGACCGAGCCCTAGCAGGCCGGTCATGCCCTAGCCGGTCCAGCACGCCTCTTATTTTATTATTATTATTTTCTATGTTTCCTTTACTTCAAGGAAACTCCTTGATTTCATGATATTTTCATAAAGTTATGAAAAATAATATAAAATTAGGTAAACTCGTGGGACCGGGCCCTAGCCGGCCGGTCATGCCCTAGCCGGTCCCACACGCCTCTTATTTTATGATTATTATTTTTTATGTTTCCTTCACCTCATGGAAACTCATTCACTTCAAGGAAACTCCTTGATTTCAACAAACTCCTTGATTTCATGGTATTTTCATAAAATCATGAAAAACATAATAAAATTAGGAAAAATGCTATGGGACCGGGTTCATTGGACGGCCGGCCATGCCTTGGCCATAGCCGGTCCCACACTTCATGATTCCTTCATTTTATAATTATTTTCCTTCATCTCATGAAGTTTCCCCAGTTTCAGCAAAATCCTTGATTTCTTCATATTTTCTCAAATGATTGCTCAAATGCACATCAGAAAATATCAAAATTCTCAGGACTGAGACGCGAACACTTTGGTGACACGAGCATATTACCTTGACCGACCAGGGTTGGCTCTTTGGCTTGCAAGAGGCCGGTCCCTCATATTTTCATCATTTGACCTAATTTGTTCACATTAGGTTCAAATTCTTCCGAACAATTTTGGAATTTCATGAAACGATCGTCATTCGATCTCGTGACCAACCAAGGCCGGTTTCATGACCCCTTGGTCGGTCCCTCGCCTCTTCATAATTAATTAGGTTTTATCACCTGATGCTCAGATGAGCATTATTCTAATAAATGATTAAACCAGCATTTAATCATCTTCTGGCCAACTGGTCTTCAAGAGACTTTGGTATTTTTGCTCACTCGAGCATCTGGGCGCTACATGGTCGACTCATCATCCCATGTAGTCGGTCCCTCCTTCACTCTGTGGTTAATTTTCAATAAACCATCGATTGATCATCAATTGATCGAATTAGGGTTTCGAGTCCAAGGTTCATAATTCTGGATTTGAACATTAATAATTTTACGACGATCCCATGATCAACATTTTATTAATCATACTCGGCTCAGTTGCTAGTATTTTAAATAATATTTCATTTGGTCATGCTATCAATAATTCATCAGACGAGCAACATTTGCTCAGACTAAGGAATATTGGTACAATTGTCAATATTCAACAATCCATCGAATGAGCAATATTTGTTCACCTTAACTATCAACATTTATGTGAGAATCATACCTTTGTCTCAGCAGACATGTTCAATTCATGGGTCTCAGAACATTTGCAAATCCTGTTCGACTCAACAATATAAGGACTCATCGTCCCATGAAGTCAACAACTGACTAAATACACGTCTGCCTTGCAGTCTCCACAATCACGAGACATCAATCATGTCACATGGGGGATATTAAATAGGGTTTTGGTCTGGCGGTCTACAGCACGTGTGTTCATACACACGATGAGAATGTGAGTAAGTCGTGCAATCAATTGAAGGAGTTAGCAAAGTAGTGGATGGAAAATCGACCAAGTCTCCACACGTTGAGTAACTGGTTTTAACACGATTTCCACTTCTCCACTCTTTGATTCCATCAACTGTCACACTTCATGGGATCATGGTGTTTACAATTCTGGCAATATAAATAAGCCTCTGAATCATGATTGAAAACAAGACAATCTTACGTCAAATAGACAACACGAGATTAACAACTCAACGTCTGAGCAATTACTCTCAACAAAGCAAATTCAATCATTCAGAACTTATCTTATTTCAGAATACACAACACACCTACAATCTTCGATCATCATTGATCTCACACATTTCTCAGATTCCCTCCTAAAGATCGACCCATCCTCTCTTGTGACCGAATTGACTCTGGAACGTCTATTGTCTTGGTTTAGGCCGGAGTCCTACATATTGATCTCTCGAATTCAAAGCACTTCCTTTTTGCAGTGCATCTGTGTGAGGTTTGACAGTTCACTCGGTTCAAGGAGTTTCCTCCGCACGGTCGTCTCCTCAATTCCGTAAAAACCAGCAACTCGTTTTGCCCCATCTACAATAGGTAAATATAATGAATATGAACCTGCTCCAATGCAACTTACAAACATGTTATGATTAACAGATCCCACCTTATGGGCAGTGCAGGTTTCATTCTTTTGGGTTGCATGAATTTGATAGTGACCGGAAGACACTTTAATGTTTAATAGTATAATAACCAAATCTCTTATTTTGCAATTACATAATGCAACTGAAACTCATGTGTGCACTTACTCAAACAAATTCTATATGAAGATAAGCTGCAGCAAGGTGTAATCAATACCGGAAGCTATAGAACCACTAAGGAAATCTGGAATTAAAGTCTGGGTCTTAACAAGGGACAAACAAGAGACAACCATATCAACCCAAAACACCACTTCATGCCTCCTAAGGTTCATTCGTTATCATATCATAGTAAAATCAATGAAAATTTTACATCAATATGGTGAAGTATTCTACACATTAGAATCAACACTATGCTAAAGAAATAATGAATAAACCCCGACACACTCAAATCACCATAACTAACTTTAACTACCGAATAAACTACTCAGATTGGACATTGCTTGTAAAGCATCTGATAGACACATTTTTGTGTCTGATTTAATCTCAATTGTATATTTTATTAGTGCTCGATTTTGTATTTATTATGGCTTTTTGTGTCTTTGTAGGTGTTTTTGGAGAAATAAACATGTGTGGAAAATTGGCTCGAAAAGTGGTATTTGCGCTCGTGGGAGAAAATCACTAAAGGCATCCCTTATTTGGATAAGGGGCACCTCACTTACTAAGGGACACCCACTTGTTACTTGCACCCCAGGGCATCCAAAGGCATCTGCTAATCGCACCACTTCGGAGGATAAGGGGCACACCATCCCCTTCGTTTGAAATCCAAAAATGGCGGGAAAGTTAGCTACAGTTCTGCGTATTTTCTAGGGAAGATTGGATCGAGATTCTTATGAAGTTTTTTACGGGCTTAGACTGGAATTAGCCTGTTGAGATTAAACAGGCGAGGTAATGAACATAGATGCGAAGAAAAAAAAGAAGAAGATAATCTTTGGTTTCGATAAAAAAGAGCAGCGGATACTCGGGATTGTTGGTGTTCTGGCAATATTTTGAGAGATTCAATCGATTACTTTGAATGGACTGGACTTGATTCTACTAAACAGGACCGATGACTCAGTTAGGGTCCATCGAATTGGGCTGGATAATTGGTTTGGGATAAAACAGAGGTGGGAAGTTATTCTCGGGAATTTTCCGAGTTTTATAAGGAAGGTACGTGTAAACTTGGGAGGATATAGTTCTGTTGGATTCGACTCTATCAAAAAAGGAGAGTTTGGACTAAACAGGGAGACGCGTAAGAAGAAGAGAGCAATATTCTCGTAACTTTCCGTGAAGGATAAACCAAAAAGAGATTTCTCGAGATATTATTGGTCCGGTGAAGTATATATAGGCTGCTGCATACACAGAAGAGGCTGTCGAGACTTGGGGATAGTTTTGGGGGCCGAGCAGAGGGTTTGGAGGAGCTACAGAGATCAACAGAAGGAGTTTCAGAGAAAGTTCTCTGCTGCTGCAAAACTCAAGAACATCAAGAACGTTGAACCAACAGAGCGGTCGCATGAGCGGTCTCAAAAACAACGACAGAGACAAACAAGTATCGTTGTTCAACGAGTCTTAGAAATCAGAATAAATGACGTCTGTAACACCATTACAGCGTTACAAATCTCTGTTTTATATAATTTCTTCAATAAAACACCTTTTTGAGCTATGGATTATTATTTTGTGCGTGTTTTTGATATGAGGAGCTAAACCCCAACACTGGGACGACGGAGGAAGCCATATTTCATGCGTGTGGTAATTATATTTAATTCTTTCATGACTTTTTGCATGGATTGTTAATTGTTTTATGGTTTTTATTGAATGGTTGTGATTTCAATTGATGGGTTATACTTAGGTTAAGTCTTTCGATATCCCATGCTTTAGATATACAGTCGTTGCTTTTCAAAAATCTACCTTGGCAAAACATAGAGTCAATATTTTATTATTATTTGAGCTATAATTGTCTAGAATAAATATATGAATCGCATGAATGAATTTTATGGTGGAATCCGAAGTCCCAGTTCTCTCGATATTTGTGACAAAACTTGTGTATATATTTTCTTTGTTTTTAGTATTTTCTGAAACCAAATCTTTACAAGTCTGAGTGAACGACAATCTTCTTACCACTTTACTACAACTTTCAAAATCACATCAGCATCCTTTCATTAACAAGCTCACCGGAGTTCTTCATGCCAAACATAGGCAGTTGACTAATTTCAATAGTACCGACATTTTTTCATTTTAAACATCACCAGGCTTCAAATGCCCAACTTATCAAGCAAGGTCGTTCAAAATTACTCAACCTGGACCTAGCTAGCACAATTGGTTTAATTAGAAATTTCTATAAGTCCACAAAAATGTTAGAAATCTTGTAAGATACATACAACGACTACCAGTAAAATGATTATTTTTTTCTATCAACAAACATTTCCAAAACTTGGAAATACATAAGGTTACAGTTGCGGTGCTCTTTTTTCACTTTTTTTTTCCTTTTTTCATTAAACATTTCCAAAACTTGGAAATACAACAAGCTCCAGTTGCCAGGAACACCGCACCAACAGAACTGAGAAACGGAAAATCATCTAAGAGCATCTCCAATGGAGTATGAATATTTATCATATGTGGAGACCTAAATAAAAGGTATTTAATGATATGGAATACAAATACAAATCTTGTTTTGATAAGCATCTCCAGTGGTAGTTGTATCCATAACTATTTTGATATACTTGTCCTTTATTTATAGAAAAAATAATTCACAAAATCTAAAAATTAATTAAAATAATAACAAATTGATGACGTGGGTATGGATGGGAGTCTCCAAAAACCCATACTCTCCTCCAAACTCAAACTTCAACGTCATATTAAATTTTGATTATCCAACCACCACTGGAGAGGTTTTTTTTGTTGAGAGTTTCTAAAACCCTAGGTGGCATCAATATTTTTTAAAACCCATATTCCATTGGAGATGCTCTAATGATCAATTCAAATCAGATAATCAATCAATTCCATCTAAAGAACCAATATGGAATTCCAAAAAGATTTCTACCAAACAATTTTATGGAATTGAAATAGCAAAAACAGTCGAACAAGATATAATAACAAATCACTAAACAGATCAGAGGAAGGATTTATAGAGGGTGAATTAGCAACATAACAAATCCCATGAATTAAGAGACAAGAACAAACAAAGATATAGGAAACAGAGGCATGCAAGACAGAGGAACAATTTTGGTGACTAAGTAACCAATATGATCGGAATAAGGTCGACATAGATTGATGGGTGAACTTAACCTATGAGAATGAAATAGAAATAGATTAAAAGCATGAAATTCTATTGACTCTTACCTTCAAATTTAAAGAGAACCCCATTATCAAAACATCAATTTCCCACCGTCTCCATCACCAACACACCTTTCCTAACTTTTATATGAGCATCTGGATTATATGTCATCCCGGGCAACGATCGACTACTCAGATTGCTTTTAACTCAGAGAGATACAAATTGAATTTTATTAAGGATAATGAATACAAAGCTTATAGTTTTTGGATTTGGTATATGAGATTTGGACATTCATTCTCTTAAAATTAAGTTTTCTAAGAATGAAGTTTTTTGCTAGAGGAAAGATGGAAATAAGATAGGAAGAAGAAAAGAGGCGAATGGGTAGAAATCGATTAAAAAAAAAATGGGCCCCCCCTAGAAGCTACTTCTTGCAGAAGTGAGAAGCCAACTTTTTTTGCTTCTCCACGGAGCTGCTTTTTGACTTATAATTTATTTCCATAAGTCAATTTATTTCAGCTATCCAACCTTGCTTTCGACTTTTTGACTTACAGAAGTCAAAAAGTTACTTCCAATTGAGTATCCAAATGGGCTATCAGTATGATAGAAAAAGTAAGATCAGAATACGCAACTACAGAGAAAATAGTTGGATCTGACTTCACGAATCCCAAATGAAGTCTTCAAGTCGTTAACATAATAATGTTTTTGGAAAACCTAGGTTAAAGGAGAATCGACTCTAGTTTGCAACCAGGACACACGAGAGTGTCGGGATTAGGTTTCCTAGATGGTATAGTTCTCCCTTATATAGTCTTTCAAATCAGGGTTGCTTATAATCAAGGCTAAGGAAGCTTAGTAACAAAGCAATTGATATTCACCGTTAGATGAACTTCTTATTTAAGATTCAAGCTAAGTATGCTTAGAAATTAAGCAATCAATCTCCACCGTTAGATGGTATTAGCTTGATACACACAAATGAAATAAACCTATATTTAGATATGGATGAACCGTACCCAAACGTGTATACCTTGTTGGCTCAATAATAGTTAACCGAATTTAGCCACATGAACACTTATAGTTTAGCCACATTCATCTAACACTTCAAGATCAAATATGATGATCAATCAATCATGATAGATAATCAAATGAATCTAAATGTGTTTCAAGAGAGTTGTTCAAATGTTCACTATCTCATAGAAATATATATGAACCATTTGAAACAAAATAGGTTTGGTTTGTAATTGTACAAAGTACTTATACAAGAACCAAATCATGAACATAATGACACGGTTTGTAAAACTAGTTCAAATACTTTATTTCATTAAATTTCCAGGGACTTTAGTTCGCAAACGAACCCGAGTTCATAAGTATATATTTCATACTTACCGATTTTAAAATTTAACCACTGTGTTCGCAAACAGAATACGCGAACCACAATTCCGGACTTTGGCCTTGCCGTGCCGTTCGCAAACAGAGTACGCGAACAACAGTTTCAGACTCAGCCTTGTCTAGCCGTTCGCAAACAGAGTACGCGAATAACAGCTCCGGACCTTTTCACATGTAAACCCATTCGCAAACATAGTTCGCAAACAAGAGTTCCGCACCTGAACTAGAGCTACAAAGTGCACATACAAAGTATACATACTGTGATATATCTAGGTGTTGATGGTGGATTTTCGTTTAAGGTTAAATTTGTAAAAACCAGAAAAATCATGCGATGACATCTTGTAAAAGATAAAGCCATTTATAAGTGTTGGATACTCCCTCACTTAATTTACCAAAAATGGAGCATGTGGCAACAATCCCATTCTGTGAATACATGAAATTCCTCCGGTTGGAGCATGTGGCAACAATCCCTTCCTGTGAATTTCATATCAGCCTTGTATTTCCAAAGTACTCATTATCGGTGTGGCATGACGACCGAGTGTTACTCTTACAGAGTAACACGAACCTCCAAGCACTATAATGAAACCATGTACGAAATACCCGTCACAGCCGACTCTCGGTGTGTTATACTAGCCCGATTGAGCCCCTCTCGGTGTGTTATACTAGCCCGATTGAGCATCCGGATTGACCGTATCGGTCCAGGATATGATCGATCGATCGCATCATCCAACTCCATAAGCATGATTGGATGGCCCAGATCAATTCCATCACCCCCAAGCAGGTATGGAATACCCACGGCCGACCCCGCATGGTCGGTCATTGGCCTAGCTTGCCAAGAAACCGTTCATACCAAGCATTATGGACGGAAAACCTAAATTAGGGTTTGCGGCATATTACATGTGTCGCAGCAGTCTCAACCATCCATCTTCGCAGGTATAGATGGAGGGTGTAGATGTAGATTCAAAGGGCCCAGAGCATGTCAACACGATCACCGTGGGCCCGCCTACACACTTGACTAATCGGTCAAGACCAACCATGCTTGGTTGCAACAAATTCGTACGCCCAAAGGGAGCATGGTCACGCGGCTATGAAAGCCAAAATTAGGGTTTCAAGCCATCACGAGCGTCCATCTTCTCCCGGCACGAATGGAGGGTCACGATTAGATTAGCAGTCCGGTCATACCAAAGATGACCACCGTGGGCCCGTCTATCCCCTCACTTGATCGGCCAAGGCATATCATGCCTGGCCATCCCAAAACGCACGTCCAAACTTGCGTGGTCACACCTCCCAAACCGCGAACTAATCTCGACCGCTCAACTTCGCCGGACGATTTGAGTGGTTCGAGATCACGTTTTCATGGGATAATCAGTGTAGGCGTGAACACCAGCCTACCACCTTCACGCCAGCTTACCGACCAAGTCCGACCAAGATTGGTCGTCTTGGAACGCGCGCCTGAAGAGGGCGTGACGAGCGGCCCTTGTGGCATTGGTTTTCTATCGCAAATTGATCCCGACCACTCGATTTCACCGGATGAATTGAGTGACCCAGATCATACTTTCGTGAGGGAATGGAGTACGGCGCCTACACCGTCATGCCGTCTACACGCATGTATGGCTCAAATGATGGTCGGCCTAGCCAAAATTGTATCCCATGCTTGGTTTCGACCAAGTCAAGAGTGATGCTGCGCACCTCTTCAAAACCCTAATTTCATTAACGGTCGAGATGAGTGTCTCAAAGATCATCTCATCCGTCCAACTTCACCAACTTGGTTATACAACCTCGGTCGAGTTAATTGGTCAATGAGGCGTCATTACCCATCACTTTACCACACCATGATGCAGTACTCGCATAAAATACACACGATACTTCACAAGTATCGACTTCCCGAATAACGCGGTTATTCAATTCAAAGATTACATGCTATCTTTTGTGGATCCACGATCCACACATTCCGAACATCAATCATGTCACAAACCGGGGGATACATACTCATTTAAGTTTGGGGTATTGGTCGCCGGGCGGTTTACTGCGTGCAACGCGCCATCACAAGAACGTGTTAGGAAGTCATGGACGGTTAGAGATGAACAGGAGAAGTGGGCAAGGCTGGTCGTGTATCACCAACGCACAACTGATAGGTGTCTTAACACCTAATTTTATATCTAGTATTTATGCTTTCTTTGCTCATTTTCGTGGAAATTGTGTATCTTATGGTTGATTTTGAGTTTATTAGGTACTTTAGAGTCATTGGAGCAAAAAGAAATGGAACTCGCTCAAATCGTGTATTTCTTCTCAATCATCTTGAAGAGAACGAAGATTCAAAGCCACCGGTGAAAGAATAATGTCAATCCGACGTCATACGAGAAAGTTATGAGAAAATCAGTAATTACGCTTGTCAGTTCCCTATAACCGACAATACAAGAATTATGAAGGAGGGTGGACTGTCAGTCTTGCAGAGCTATCAACTCAAGTGGCCCTTATCCAAAGCTGGGGCGTGTAAATCCGGTTCCTTACAAAACACCTGAGTTTCAGTGAAGAAATCATTTTTCTTCTTCTACCTAAACTGATGGCGACTCCATTGTTCAACAGAGAAAGGGAAATAGAAGAATTCAAATTTAGGGTTTTTGAGTTGAACTCCAGGAGTCAGTAGAGGATCGTATTGTTGCTAGGAAGTAGGGTTCCGAGCTGTGAGAAGACATGGAACAATTGGTCGAATTGAGAGATTGGAGTTAGGGATTGAGATTAAAAGTTGATTTCTGAGTTTGGGTTGAACTAGGTTTCGAATTTAGTAGAGATTGTGTAGCCATTGTCACAACAATTTTGAGACCGAGAAGATGAAGAAGAAATCAGAGATGGGTTTATGTTGGTGAATCGATTGAAGCAACTGGAGATTGAGATGTAGAATTTGGGTTTGAACAAAAATCAAGAGTTAGTGTTGATATTCATGGGATGTGTTGTTGGTTGCAGCAGCATAAGATCTAGAAGAATGAATCTGATAAATTGAAGGTTGTGTTTTCCATTGGTGAAGAAGAACTGTGGAAAGAAGAGAAGATTGTTATTGAGATGGTACAGGTGATTAAGAAAAAGATGACTCTGATGGCCATGAATTGTTAAGAACTGTTTAAATGGTGTTGGCAGTGGCTCGGATTTGGTCAAGACCAGGATGCAAACATCAACAGTTGCTGCCAATGGAGCTGGTGATGAATGAGTGTGTTTGAGGTTGCAGAATACAGGGAATTGCTGTTGGTGATGTGACTGAAGCTAAGACTACATGGAAGGAGTGAAGCTGGTTTTGATGGACTACCGCGGCTGATTAGAGCTGCAACATATGATGCTAGCTGGTGTGAAGATTACTGAGAATTGGTTGAGTGAATCACGGAGGAGGAGGCATGGACCTATGGATGAAGCAGTGGAATTGCAGGTAAAAGCAGTGGTGGTGATGTTACTGCTATGGTATATTGAAGTTGAGAACTGGTGGAGTTCAGAAGCTGCAAAACAAAAGGAAGATGGATAGGTGCTGGAGTTCCAGGGTATTGGTTGTGAATTTGATAGAGATAATGCTGAGTATGCAGATTGTGGGCTTTATATAGTGGCAGCTGGTGCACTGAGTTAGTTGTAGAGTGGTGGAAGCTGGAGCTGGAATGACTTAGATGAATGTTAGGTTTATGGGAATGGCACTGGTGTCCTAATTTGCATATAGGTTTGATATGAATACAAGGGGAATGAGGATGAACTCATTGAAGTGAGTTGTAATGGAGTGTGAATGATTGGGATTTAAGTGCTGCCAAGGTATATTGGTGTTGTGATGCTGCTGCTTTGAGCATTGCAGGTGCATTAACTGGAGCTTGGGAAGGATTGCAATGAATTGCAGGGAAGAGCAGTATCAAGCAAGGAGATGCAATGATGCAGCTGGTTTGAACTGGAACTAGCAGCCGAGAGTGAAGTTCTGGGGTTGTTTGAGAGATGCATGTGTATTACAAGGAAGCTGTGTGTTGCAGGAACTGATGGGTTCAGCTGCTTGCAGCTAAATTGCTGGACGAACTGAAATGGAGTCAGTGGAAGAATGGGTCTCTACAGGATATGGCATTGGTGGTGTTTTGCAGTGGTGCAAACTGGTCTGGGATTGCAGGAGAACAAAATTGTAGTTGGTGGTAGGAGAGGACTGGTGTTGAGTCTGCAAGAGAAGTGCAGAATGCACATCCTTCTTGGCTGGGATTGAAATTGGTAATGCACCATCTTGGTGCAACAGAACTGTGGCCTGTGCAGGTGTAAACAATCGCAAGTGACTCAGGTGTTGGGTTGGGTCTGTGAGCACATTTGATGTGCAATTGTTGCTGCTGGTATTTGAGATGATTGAGATGCAGGTTGAGTTGGTGATGACCTGAGATAGTGGAGCTGTTGTCTGTAAGGAGTTGGTGGTGATAACAAGGTCTGCTGCTGGTGTTGAAATGAGATTGGCTCGAGAATGAGATGTCGCAGCTGTTGCTGTGAGATCAATAGAGGAGCAGAAGGGTTTGAACAGAGAATTACATTGCAGCTGCAGACTAGAATGGATGATTTGAGGTCAAGAGCTGCAAGTGTTGCATAGATGGTTTTGGCAGAGGTTTGAGTCGATGGCTGAGAACATGAAACAATGAGCAGCTGCCAACAAAATAAGGAGAAGAAAATGGTGCATTGAACTGGTGCAAAAGAATATGAAATTGCAGGTGGAGTTAATGAGGTTTACAGGGAATGGTATTGAGCTGGAAATAATGGCATTTATGGCTCAAGGTTTTGGTGGCTGCCATCAACTGAGATGTGAAGGAGTTACAGAGATTGTGGTGCTGCAATGTTATGAAGTGCAATTGAGAAGAACAGGGAGATGGAGATGGAGATGGACTGTGATGCACTGTTGGCGAAAAGGAAGAGCAGGAAGTAGTGTTGTTGCGAACGGAGAGGATACAACTGAAACTGAAGCCTGAGTATGAATGGTGCGCAATCATGGAGCAGTAGAAGATTATGGCATGTGCAAGTTTGCAAAATGGCCTAGGCATGTGCTAATCAGACTCTGAATAACCCAGTTAGACTTTCACTCAACCTCTGACTCAGACTTGACTACCTAACTCAGCTGATTCACCCATCTGACTCACTAACCAGGCTTGACTCGGTCAGCCTCTGAGTTGACCCGGCCGAGTTGACTCGGTTGACTTGACCGATTTGACCCAGTTGACCGGTGACCATGCGGACTTTGCCGGTCACCTGAGATACTTTCCGGCCAAGTTCCGGCCATAATCCCAGTTTTCCGGCGACGAATTTTGGACATAATTTTACATGGGTTTTTCTCACACATGGGCTTGGTGGACCACTTGGAGATGGGTTTTGAGAAGACCTAATATTGGAAGGAGTATCCTTTATGGAAACATATAAAAGAGAGGACTTTTACCTAATGTGGGAGAATCTTTTTCTAATCTCTTTGCCTCTACTTTGTTTTCTAGGGTTTAGAAACATGATAACT
This sequence comes from Papaver armeniacum, assembly GCA_023531295.1. Classification (NCBI taxonomy): domain Eukaryota; kingdom Viridiplantae; phylum Streptophyta; class Magnoliopsida; order Ranunculales; family Papaveraceae; genus Papaver; species Papaver armeniacum. The sequence goes on from JAJJWW010018250.1 coordinate 228,681, forward strand.
TTTCTCTTTCTTCTTGTTATGAACTCCATGAATATGAGCTAAAGTTTCTATTGGTTATGGAATAAGTTGGATTTCCAAATATGGGTTTTAATTCAATAAATTAGTTTTCTCTCATATTATCGTTTATGATTCACCATTAATATTGTTACATGATTTGAATGCTTGTTTAGTCGAGTCGCGAATCGATTGAGTTTGCTTTCATCTTTATTGCTAGATTAGGGTTATTATATGCAAAAGTGATAATTCCTGACTTGAAGTAGCATAATTATGATTATAGTTTGTAGTGATATATTCTTATGATCATATGTGAACCATAACCTTTGTTAAATCGGATTAGTGCTTTTACACGTTCGATTGCTTTGATTGGCCTGATTTCATAGAACTTAATGCATCTAGGGAATTAAACTTGATTAGTGCTTTTACACGTTAGGTTGTTCCTTTAGATAGAATTCATATTCGCATCTTTTAATGTGTTTGTTGATGACAAGAGGAGATTAGCGGGATATTCTTGCGATCAAGGTATTCTAAGGCCTTTGATAAAAGTTGAGATTAAAATATCAATTCTAGTTATTGTGTAGAAAACATGTTTGTGATTGAAGACGAAATCCATGACCAATACTTTCTTATCCTTGATTTGATTTGTTTACTTTTCTTTATTTGCTTTTATTTAGTTTATTATATAAAAATCACAAAACTACCGGTATTATTTATAGGGAACCGAAACAATTTGACAACCTAGACCTCTCTGTGGGAACGATCCTTTCTTGCCCTTGCTATATTTATATTTTGAGTAGTAAGAAAGTGTAATTTATTTTTGACGCCTACGACAGCGGTCAAATTTTGGCGCCGTTGCCGGGGAGGCAGCGGTTGTCACTTGGTTTTGGTTTCTTATTATTTATTTTTTTTTTAGTTTTTGTTTTATTTTTCTTATTTTCTGGGTTTTAACTTTGGTTTGAGAATTTTTATTTCAGGTGCTTATTTCTCATGGAAGGAGCATACTACATGGATGGATACGGTTTTCAACAACCTCAACAATATGACGACTACCAATTCCAGGGGTATAATAAAAACCAATTCATTGTTTATGACCAATATTCCATGGAACCTTATGGTTTTCCTCAACAACCTTATGGCGGGTATGTGTGTGAACAACCACAAGGATGGGAGGATTCTTATGCTCGTGAACAAAAAGTCTCTAACTTTATAGACAAAGTTTCCAACTTTTTACAAGAGGAATTTCAAAAAGCAAAAGAGACTACAAACGAGCAACTCCAAGAACTTCGTGAAGGTATTGCTAGCTTGCGAAGAGGCATTGATCAATGCAAGGAAGATATGGATAATTCTAATTTGCATATGGTTTGTGATGAATATTTGATTGATGTTAATGTTGAAAAAGGCCAATCCTTGGGCACTTTCGTTGATAATTGTGTAGTTAACTCAACTCTTGATCGTAATAATGATCATTCACCTATTCAAAAGGATGAGTTCGAGATTAGCAACACTAAATTCAGCGAGGACCAATCTTATGTTGACTATGATAGTGACGGTGATTATGATACATTGCTTGAACCAACTCATGGTGACATCCCCGAGGAGTGTACAATGGAGTCTTTTTGGGATCAAGATGAAGACGAAGAGGAATCTGTCGACACTTGTGTAGATTACTCAAGCATTGATCTTAATAATGATCAAGAGCATATTCAAAGGGTGGAGCTTGAGGATGATGCATTTTCGAGTGTTCTAAAAAAGTTTCTTATAATAAAATTTGGATCCGCAAAAGAGTATGTGCCTTACAACAAAAAGAAGTATGTTGAGAATGCAACCGGTTTAACCAATATTGTGGAAGACCCAATTGAGCATGCATATGATTGTAATGATGATGTTTATGTCGAAACTTTGGTTAAGGCAGAAACGGACGAAGAATGGTTGCAAGGTTTGATAGAGGACCATGATATACATGAGGTGAATTATTCACTTGAGTTTTTCAAGGATGAAGAGGATTCCGTGATACAAGAGATTGTGCAAGGTTTGTCTAACCCTTTGCCTATTGTTTCTTCTCCTTTACCTCTTATTGGTTGGAATGAATGTGCTTCGAGAATATTGTTGAATGACTTTGTTTCGCGATATCCTCCATTAGAGAAATTTGATTCTCATAGTATACAGGTTTTGGAACAAGAAACCGTGGAAGTACCCGACTTTTATGTTCTTTATCCACTTCCGAGTGTAAAAAGGACTAAGTGTGGGGGAAACTTTCAAGCTATAACAATTTCATTATTCATATATTATGCTAATCATTGTGTGAAGTTGTTACTAGAATTGCAGATTGTTTTAAGGCAGACCAGATTTTCGGATTGTTGGTATATGGACGATAACAAAAGAGTCGGGTGACGACTTTAAACCAAGCGCTAAATGGGAGGCAACCCATAGGTTTTGTATCTTAAACCCTTTTATTTATTTATTTTTATAGTTTTCATATCATATTTGCATCCCCATGTTTAATTTCATTGCGTCCGGAATCTATCTTAGAAGAGAATTAGGACGAATACCTTTTCGTCAGAAAAATTCAGACTGCACGTAGTTCAGTCCAGAGACCATAACTGTCAGACCGTTTATCGAAACACTGTGCCCTTTTGACACTTTGTAGAAAATACGTAGATGAACAACTTTTGTGAAATAGAGTTTTTCCAAATTCCTTACCAATTTGTACAGTTTTTGCGTTTTATCTGCTGTTAAGTCAGAATTCAGAATTTTCGGTTTTACACATTGAGGACAATGTGAAGTTTAAGTGTGGGGGAGTCTTTTGCATATAGAGTTTTTAGCCTTTTTGAGTCAAAATTTTCAATTTTTTTGTATATATTTGAATAAAACTCCAACTTGTAGTTAGTTTAGAGTCACATAGTATACATGTCGCTAAGATTACATCGAGAATCTCATAAGAGTGACTGAACTTAGAGATGACAGAGAACATGATCGGGTTTCTTACTTGTATGAGAGTTAAAGTTGGATTTAACCATGCCAGTGGCAAATAAGGTGCAGACTGAATTCGGTATTAGATTAGTGATCCCCTATAGTGGAGACTACCCATGTTACATAATGTGAGGCACCGACCTTCAATTCTTTGTACCTGTCTAAATATGTGCTTTTAGAGTGTGTGTCACCGTACGTAAATTGTGGGCAGAATGGTGAGCTGTCCAACCTCCCACCATAGAAGCACTATTTTGATCTCTTGAGTGCTATTTTTATCAACCATGATGGTGACATCGAATTGCTAACTTACATACCACTTGTAATCTTGTTCGCAGTTAGCACCATCCACTTTATCTCTCTACACCAACAGGTCCATAGAAACACCATCATCATCAACAAGAGGAGCATCACAAATCTACAAGGAAAGTTGAAGACGTTTGAGGTTTACAAGCAACAATACAAAAAAGAGTGAAAATTATCAAGATGAGAGTTCGAGAAGTTTATGATATCGAGACATACAAGTTGTGAAGAATCAAGCGGTACAATACTTATACCATGGCCTTTGTACTTACATTTTTATTGTTTTTTGTATTTTATTTTTCTCTTGTCTTAAAAAAAAAAAAAAATGAAAAAAAAATGAAAAAAATGAAAAAAAAGAAGAAGGAAAAAAAATAGGTTTGTTAATAGTTTTTATTATTTTGTTTTGTTTTTATTTTGTATTTGTTTTATTTCTTATTTCTAAAAAAAAAAAAAAAAACAACAGAAAAAATTTAAATTTTAGTTTGTATAGTTCGTTTTTAGTTTTGTATTCTTTCAATTAAGCCAATGGAAAGAAGGAATATCTATAATGAAGTTTCAAGCGACAAGGAATTAAAGGAAAGAATCATATTGTCGAGATTCTACGAAGTTCAAGAGTTATCATCAAGAGTTGAAGACCGAGGACGAAGATGAAGACACCGATTGAAGACCGAAGACGTTTCTATGGATGCTGTGAGAGTGGTGCTAGTTGCACGTTGAACGGATAACGAGGTAAGTAAGCATATTCCCACCTTCGTTAAGTGGTTGATTTCCTTTCGAAGAGATCGTCAGAAAAATGGGTTTTCAAAAATGTATAAAAGATGTGGGTTTTCAAAATAATTCGGAGGGTTTCTACCTTCCTACCATTCAACGTGTCTCAGGATTCTCTCTTCATTCCAACCTGGACACATGTGTGACCCATAAAAAGTTGTTTATTATTGAGAGCAATATCATAAAACCCTTTCTTGTGAGGCAGAGTCGAGACTTTTGATCACTCCGAACCCGAATTTTTGTCGAGAAGGGATGGTTATTTCTCTCTCAACTTTTAAGGATGAGATTGTGTTCATTTATGTGTCTAACTTCTTATGACTAGTGTGCAGAATTTCTATGTCTTCTTAGCGCTTGGATGCTATTATTACGGAGAACTAGTAAGTTGGAAAAATAGGTTTTGTGGGTATATCTCTAGTAAACCCTCACGAGACTATATAACTCGTCCACTAGGGACACCTAGGGGTTTTAAGGCTTGTTATTTATGCTAAAAGTGACCGTAGCCTCGACGACACGGAGTTGTATGTATCTTTTAAAATTGTTTTGTTGATTTGCTCGAGGACTAGCAAAGTCTAAGTGTGGGGGAATCTGATAGGTGTCTTAAACACCTAATTTTATATCTAGTATTTATGCTTTCTTTGCTCATTTTCGTGGAAATTGTGTATCTTATGGTTGATTTTGAGTTTATTAGGTACTTTAGAGTCATTGGAGCAAAAAGAAATGGAACTCGCTCAAATCGTGGATTTCTTCTCAATCATCTTGAAGAGAACGAAGATTCAAAGCCACCGGTGAAAGAATGATGTCAATCCGACGTCATACGAGAAAGTTATGAGAAAATCAGTAATTAAGCTTGTCAGTTCCCTATAACTGACAATACAAGAATTATGAAGGAGGGTGGACTGTCAGTCTTGCAGAGCTATCAACTCAGGTGGCCCTTATCCAAAGCTGGGGCGTGTAAATCCAGTTCCTTACAAAACACCTGAGTTTCAGTGAAGAAATCATTTTTCTTCTTCTACCTAAACTGATGGCGACTCCATTGTTCAACAGAGAAAGGGAAATAGAAGAATTCAAATTTAGGGTTTTTGAGTTGAACTCCAGGAGTCAGTAGAGGATCGTATTGTTGCTAGGAAGTAGGGTTCCGAGCTGTGAGAAGACATGGAACAATTGGTCGAATTTGTGAATGGTTTTGGTTAGGGTTTGGCTGTGGTAATCGAATTGAGAGATTGGAGTTAGGGATTGAGATTAAAAGTTGATTTCTGAGTTTGGGTTGAACTAGGTTTCGAATTTAGTATAGATTGTGTAGCCATTGTCACAACAGTTTTGAGACCGAGAAGATGAAGAAGAAATCAGAGATGGGTTTCTGTTGGTGAATCGATTGAAGCAACTGGAGATTGAGATGTAGAATTTGGGTTTGAACAAAAATCAAGAGTTAGTGTTGATATTCATGGGATGTGTTGTTGGTTGCAGCAGCATAATATCTAGAAGAAGGAATCTGAGAATTTGAAGGTTGTGTTTTCCATTGGTGAAGAAGAACTGTGGAAAGAAGAGAAGATTGTTATTGAGATGGTACAGGTGATTAAGAAAAAGATGACTCTGATGGCCATGAATTGTTAAGAACTGTTTAAATGGTGTTGGCAGTGGCTCGGATTTGGTCAAGACTAGGATGCAAACATCAACAGTTGCTGCCAATGGAGCTGGTGATGAATGAGTGTGTTTGAGGTTGCAGAATACAGGGAATTGATGTTGGTGATGTGACTGAAGCTAAGACTACATGGAAGGAGTGAAGCTGGTTTTGATGGACTGCCGCGGCTGATTAGAGCTGCAACATATGATGCTAGCTGGTGTGAAGATTACTGAGAATTCAGTTGAGCTGAACTGCGGAGGAGGCATGGACCTATGGATGAAGCAGTGGAATTGCAGGTAAAGGCAGTGGTGGTGATGTTGCTGCTATGGGATATTGAAGTTGAGAACTGGTGGAGTTCAGAAGCTGCAAAGCAAAAGGAAGATGGATCGGTGCTGGAGTTCCAGGGTATTGGTTGTGAATTTGATAGAGATAATGTTGAGTATGCAGATTGTGGGCTTTATAGAGTGGCAGTTTGGTGCATTTTGAGTTAGTCTGTAGAGTGGTGGAAGCTGGAGCTGGAATGACTTAGATGAATGTTAGGTTTATGGGAATGGCACTTGTGTCCTAATTTGCATATAGGTTTGATATGAATACAAGGGGAATGAGGATGAACTCATTGAAGTGAGTTGTAATGGAGTGTGAATGATTGGGATTTAAGTGCTGCCAAGGTATATTGGTGTTGTGATGCTGCTGCTTTGAGCATTGCAGGTGCATTAACTGGAGCTTGGGAAGGATTGCAATGAATTGCAGGGAAGAGCAGTATCAAGCAAGGAGATGCAATGATGCAGCTGGTTTGAACTGGAACTAGCAGCCGAGAGTGAAGTTCTGGGGTTGTTTGAGAGATGCATGTGTATTACAGGGAAGCTGTGTGTTGCAGGAACTGATGGGTTGTTTGCTTGGCTAAATTGCTGGACGAACTGAAATGGAGTCAGTGGAAGAATGGGTCTCTACATGATATGGCATTGGTGGTGTTTTGCAGTGGTGCAAACTGGTCTGGGATTGCAGGAGAACAAAATTGTAGTTGGTGGTAGGAGAGGACTGGTGTTGAGTATGCAAGAGAAGTGCAGAATGCACAGCCTTCTTGGCTGGGATTGAAATTGGTAATGCACCATCTTGGTACAACAGAACTGTGGCCTGTGCAGTTGTAAACAATCGCAAGTGACTCAGGTGTTGGGTTGGGTCTGTGAGCACATTTGATGTGCAATTGTTGCTGCTGATATTTGAGATGATTGAGATGCAGGTTGAGTTGGTGATGACCTGAGATAGTGGAGCTGTTGTCTGTAAGGAGTTGGTGGTGATAACAAGGTCTGCTGCTGGTGTTGAAATGAGATTGGCTCGAGAATGAGATGCCGCAGCTGTTGCTGTGAGATCAATAGAGGAGCAGAAGGGTTTGAACTAAGAATTACATCGCAGCTGCAGACTAGAATGGATGATTTGAGGTCAAGAGCTGCAAGTGTTGCATAGATGGTTTTGGCAGAGGTTTGAGTCGATGGCTGAGAACATGAGACAATGAGCAGCTGCCAACAAAATAAGGAGAAGAAAATGGTGCATTGAACTGGTGCAAAAGAATATGAAATTGCAGGTGGAGTTAATGAGGTTTACATGGAATGGTATTGAGCTGGAAATGATGGCAGTTATGGCTCAAAGTTTTGGTGGCTGCCGTCAACTGAGATGTGAAGGAGTTACAGAGATTGTGGTGCTGCAATGTTATGAAGTGCAATTGAGAAGAACATGGAGATGGAGATGGACTGTGATGCACTGTTGGCGAAAAGGAAGAGCAGGAAGTAGTGTTGTTGCGAACGGAGAGGATACAACTGAAACTGAAGCCTGAGTATGAATGGTGCGCAATCATGGAGCAGTAGAAGATTATGGCATGTAAGTTTGCAAAATGGCCTAGGCATGTGCTAATCAGACTCTGAATAACCCAGTTAGACTTTCACTCAGCCTCTGACTCAGACTTGACTACCTAACTCAGCTGATTCACCCATCTGACTCACTGACCAGGCTTGACTCGGCCAGCCTCTGAGTTGACCCGGCCGAGTTGACTCGGTTGACTTGACCGATTTGACCCAGTTGACCGGTGACCGGGCGGACTTTGCCGGTCACCTGAGATACTTTCCGGCCAAGTTCCGGCCATAATCCCAGTTTTCCGGCGACGAATTTTGGACATAATTTTACATGGGTTTTTCTCACACATGGGCTTGGTGGACCACTTGGAGATGGGTTTTGAGAAGACCTAATATTGGAAGGAGTATCCTTTATGGAAATAGAGAAACATATAAAAGAGAGGACTTTTACCTAATGTGGGAGAATCTTTTTCTAATCTCTTTGCCTCTACTTTGTTTTCTAGGGTTTAGAAACATGATAACTTTTCTCTTCCTTCTTGTTATGAACTCCATGAATATGAGCTAGAGTTTCTATTGGTTATGGAATAAGTTGGATTTCCAAATATGGGTTTTAATTCAATAAATTAGTTTTCTCTCATATTATCGTTTATGATTCACCATTAATATTGTTACATGATTTGAATGCTTGTTTAGTCGAGTCGCGAATCGATTGAGTTTGCTTTCATCTTTATTGCTAGATTAGGGTTATTATACGCAAAAGTGATAATTCCTGACTTGAAGTAGCATAATTATGATTATAGTTTGTAGTGATATATTCTTATGATCATATGTGAACCATAACCTTTGTTAAATCGGATTAGTGCTTTTACACGTTCGATTGCTTTGATTGGCCTGATTTCATAGAACTTAAATGCATCTAGGGAATTAAACTTGATTAGTGCTTTTACACGTTAGGTTGTTCCTTTAGATAGAATTCATATTCGCATCTTTTAATGTGTTTGTTGATGACAAGAGGAGATTAGCGGGATATTCTTGCGATCAAGGTATTCTAAGGCCTTTGATAAAAGTTGAGATTAAAATATCAATTCTAGTTATTGTGTAGAAAACATGTTTGTGATTGAAGACGAAATCCATGACCAATACTTTCTTATCCTTGATTTGATTTGTTTACTTTTCTTTATTTGCTTTTATTTAGTTTATTATATAAAAATCACAAAACTACCGGTATTATTTATAGGGAACCGAAACAATTTGACAACCTAGACCTCTCGTGGGAACGATCCTTTCTTGCCCTTGCTATATTTATATTTTGAGTAGTAAGAAAGTGTAATTTATTTTTGACGCCTACGACAGCGATCAACAACTCCACTACTCCATCACTCCACTTCCTCCACTTCCCACGAGAGACGTGAATAAGGCTCAATGACTTGTATAAATAGGTTCTCCGCCCTATTTCAACAACACAAGTCCAGACGAGACAGAAAACCAAGTGTTAAAACAAAACGTGTTCAAACACCCAGAGCTTGCTTGCATCAATCACAAGCGTGCTCACCTTTCGTTACAAGTCATAAGCAAGCCAACACCTTCACAATCTCAACACCTTCTTCGCTTCCCTCCCTAAGATCAACCCCATCTCCTTCACTTTGTGACCGAAACAAGTCTGGAACGGCCATTTCTTGGTTTAGGCCGGACTTGCATGATTGATCTCTCGAGTCTACAAGCACTCACCGCGCAGTGCATTTGTTTAAGGTTTAGATTCATTCCTCATCCACACCCCAAATTACCAAATTCTGCAGGAATAGTTTTCACCCATAAACAATTGGCGACCACAGTGGGAGATTGGTCTCTCGGTTACAAAAAATCGAATTCTCAATTCTTCGGTTTTCGTCTCACGATGTATCCTCACCCGGAATCCGCAGGTGGTTCAGATATCATGGGAAGCATAGATGGAATGTTGAAGGATGTCTTGGCAAATCAAGCCGGTATCACCGGAAAGGCGAGCGAGACATTTCGCCTTTTGAATGATATAGCAAAGACAATTACAAGGAGGGTCGATAGGCATCAACTCGAGATAAAGTGCAAGAAATGTTGAATCCTTAGTCAGGAGTCACACCTTTACAAGTGGAGAAGCAAAAAGAGCACGTAGTCGAAAACGAATCAGGAAAGATGGACAACATGGTAAAGAAAGGGAGCATGCAGCCTATGGAGCCCTGCTAGAGGATTTATATCTCAAAACTCTTGCTGAAGCCCAGAAGACTGTCCAATCCACGTCGACCTTCCAACCGACTAAAGAAATGCTTGAGGAAGGAGAAATCAATCAGGAAATACCTGAATACAAAGGATGGGAACGTTCAATCCGGTCACTCAGCAGTGACATTACGACACCTTCCACATCCCTTTACCTAGGCAAGCGATCCGCAGATATGATGGCGCTCGCAAAATCTTCCAACTTCGTCTCCTGTTCCACATCAAAGCCACGGAGAGACACCACAACGCCCACTAACGCAGGAAAATCCAGACTCAAGGTACTTACATTTCCCCTTCCCAATGAAGAAGATTCTGGAGCTACTGGAGGCGTGGGTACGAAATGGAGAGGTGGAGCTACCCCCGGTATGGCGTCCGCCTGCGATCAAGAAGTAATGGACCCGAGGTACTGCCATTTCCACCGGTTCCTCCATCACCCCACCAGTGAATGCAACGCTTTGAAGCGCATTGTTCAGGAGAAGCTTGGTCCAGAGCGATAACTCTGAGAGATTGGTGCGGAGGATTTTCTTAGAAAGGCTACTCCGGTTCGATACAAGTGAGGCTTCGAAAGCAAGTAAGTTCTACTCAACAATTTTACAAGAAGGATAGTTTAGAATTCACTGGGGACTTAGCATCCCGCACATGGAGAAAGAGGCTCAGTGATCAAATGCCATATTTGTTTCCCTTCATACCTCCTTTTTACACACACTTGCAACTTCATATGACATGTGCAATCATTCATGACCAAGATGCAAATTCCATTTAAAATAACCTCTTTCAGAAAAGTTATTCACAAAACTATCTCAAAATAAACCAGTTCAATTACCTATTCAAAACCGGAAGTCAAATTACGAAAGAAAATCCTCACTATCACTCAAAAAAGAAAAGCGTCTAAAAGAAAAGGCAAGTATATAGCACGAATACTTCAAGGAAAGTCCTTCAGCAACAACTCGTCCTTCTGGGCGAGAGAGACTTTCATCCTTTGAAGCGCAGCCTGTTTCAGCTCCAGTTCCTTAGACAACTTCTCAACCTCTTCTTCCTGGCGAGCAACACGGTCATGAAGGGACTTCATCCCGTAATTTCGAAGCTCCTGAATCTTGGAGAACCCTTTGAAGAACCAAGGAGCATTGAAGCTGTACTGCGCAAACACGTCCCGATGGCACCTCCAATCTTCAATCATCTCCTCAGAAACTGTTCGACCAGTCGTGACGCTCATCCCATGGATAGAAACTAAAGCTTCTTGGACGCGGTTGACCAACGCAAGACGACTTTTGAGCTTCGTGATGGTAGCAATATGGCCGTGCTTCTCCCATATCGCTGTGTACAACTCTTCGAACTGAACCGGCACGCTGAATCCACCAACCAACACATGACCTGGATAAGGGATAGTAAAAGGAGGATCGAACAAAGCTCCAGGCTGCATCACCGGTAATTCACCAACCCCAGGAGCCTTGTCAGTTGCAGGGGGCCTTTCGGAAGGAGTCACCACAATAGCCATATTCACTGGAACCTGCTCAGGACGGATTTCAAGGGGGGCCACCTCAATTATTGCAGACGCTACCTTTCTCATACTCCTTCCGGAATCTACTTTGCTCTAGGTACTAATTTCCATCACAACCCCGTCAACAAGATCACTCAGGGAGGCGGCTTGTCCAACCGAGCTTGCATCATCTCTGTCATGATCGGGAAAAGGAGCGGTTTCTCCAGACTTCTCAACATGAAGATCAGTTTCTCCAGACTTCTCAACATGAAGATCAGTTTCTCCAGACTTCTCAGCATGAAGATTGGTACCGCTTGACCTTCTCATTCGAATACGCGCCTGACCTTGTGAAGACATTCTCTTTCGGAATCCCCTGATTTCAAGCAAGAATTACTCTTAGAAAGATTCACCCTGGAGAAATAAAGGAACCAACGGAAAGAGATTTAAATACCTGCATATTGGAGGAATTAAGGATCACCGCACCGCATGCTTGCCTCTTAGATCTCTCTCCTACTTGGGGACTGCAATCCTCAGCTCTGGTCCGCTTGGCTGGAAGTGGCTTCAACCGGAAATGCTTCTCCAAAGCGTCAGAAGATGGTTCACCACGGGGATCTGTCACAACACTCTCCGAGAATTCCTGGAAAATCAACAGTTGCCTCCTCCAAAATTCCTTGTACTTATCGGTTACCACTGAGCTTCTCCCAATAGGCCAGAAGGGAAGGCTCACCCGTTCTAAAAACATGCCGGCGTTAAGAATATTCGGGAGAGATTCTTTCGGAACCCTTGGTGAACGAATAAATGGGACACCCTGATCAAATCCCATTTGGCGAGCAGCAGCCTGTCAATATTGTACGGAGTCACGTAAAATTCTCCGTTAAATAGAGACGGTACATATCTGGAATGCAATTGCGCAGTAAATAAGTTCTCCAGATTTCATAGTTTCGACATCGGTACACAACACAAAGATCGGGACCGTCAGAAGCGATAGCAAAAGTCTTTGGCTGAACAATAGAAGGGTGGATTGGCCCCCATGGACGGAAATCTACGAGAAGACACATTGTCAAATATGTCCACAAGTCTCGCGCCGGCCCGGGACGCCTCTTATTCCAAGCGGAGTATTCTCGAGCCACCATACAAGTTGCTGAATGAATTTGCAGGAGTAGGAGCATAGCTTTTGAAGTGTTCCCATAAGAGCACCTGAAGAAAAGCGAAGTGAACGTGCGACTCCACCTTCTTGTACCCATTAGAAACATGTATGTCCATTGCTAAAGCGTCCAGATGAGAATACAGTGATCCAAGGAACAATGCGCCTAAAGGAAGAACTTCACCCTTCGCTATGACCTTATAGCAATCTTAACAAGGTCACTTCTAATGGTCTTCTTTCCGTAACCATCATCGAATATATCCCTGGATAGCCATAAAGACAAGAACGCAATCACGCTGAGCTCATTTTCCAACTCTTGATCCGGCGCTGGGTCTGTAGGAGACCACTCTGACACCCACCGGGTGTAAAAGCATCTCGCATCTTTTTTCTTCTTCCTTGTCCAGATCGTCGAATTCGCCACTTTTTGAAGTATAGCACCATAGTTACTTTGTTCCGTATCGTAGAGCTCGTAAGAGAGACTTCCAAAGAACATGCAGGTTCATTAATGCAACCACACTCTCCAAAGTAATAGTCATCTCTCCCCATCTAGATATGGTGTGTGAGTAGAAATACGCCACCGAGAAATGAAGGTAATCAAACCCGCGATGTCTTTCCTAATTTCGAGAGTAGCGAGACGCCATGACCGCATTGAGGATCTGCGCTTTGGTCAAATTGTCCTTAATGCCCTTATTACTCAACATGCGTCTCATCCATCCTTCATAAGAACCCAAGTGGAGCATGGCAAGTCTTGAAGTCAATATGAGAAGGCGGATATTCGTTTCTCCGGAGACAAAATCTCATCACAAGTGCTGAAGAAGAGAATGGATCAGCTTCCATATTTTCTGAATTGGAAAGCAAGACTATCTTATGAGAAGGATGTTTCCTAATTTTTGGAAAAGGCGAGGTGAATAATTCATCATCGATGTTCGGCATATCTTTGAAGTTGTCAACACTTCCTGACTTGGCACCAGCATTATCTCCAGAAGACATCTCAACAGGGATTCTTTTCTTCCACAATGAAATAAAAGACAAGAGTTAGAACTTGTATCAAAGCACAGGAGAGATGTAGTCACACACGGCAAGACGCAATTCATATCGGAGCACACAATGTCCGGTTCAAACACCATTCAAGCCCGGTACTAATTTTAGTCTGGTATTGATTTCAGTCTGGTATTGGTTTCAAGTCTGGTACAAGTTTCAGTCTGGTATTGGTTTCAAGTCCGGTACAAGTTTTCAAGTCTGGTATTGGTTTCAAATCAGTCAAGCATATGTGGGTGGAACCCACGTTCGGATCAAACGCACAAGGTGAGACTACATTCACGTGCACGTATTACAACACGGTTCTCCTCATGATCATGGGAATTATGTTTACAAAATCCAAGCCAAAGTCTCTTCCTAAGCTACAATCTAAGAAGCTAGTTTTGCATGCAATGGTGGAAAGAAGCAAAAACAACATGATCATGGATTCACGGGTTGTTTTACTAAGCAATTCTAGAAATATTGACGTATCAACCTTGGTGGAAAAACTAAGCATATACATGTCTTGCAAAAGGTGTTTACCTAACAAACTAGGGTTTTACCTTTGAAAAAAAAAAAAAAAAAAAAACCTACCTCGGACGGACGGACGGCGGCGCACGGTAGCAACTCCGACCGGCAACGAGCGTCAACAGGAGCGGCGATGGTCACGGACGGGAGGGGGCTGCTCAAACAAAAAAAAAAAGAGAAAGGGGAGAATTCGTGAGAAAAAGAAAAGGGGTTTGGCCTCTTTTATAGACAAAATTAGAAGAATCCCAATAGAACAAGGATACCTCTTCTGGATTCCTTTTCTGATTCAAATACCCAAAGAAGGAAACCGGTCCCTCCAAAGGATTCCATACAAGCACAACGGCGTGGGAAACTAGCGGTCGGCCAACACTCTTACGGGTAAACTAATTTTATCCTGTCTTTCTCACATATGTATGTCACCATCTCATGCCTACCACACAATAGTATAACCATTATGTGCTAGGCAGGGGACTTAATGTTGATGGTGGATTTTCGTTTAAGGTTAAATTTGTAAAAACCAGAAAAATCATGCGCTGACATCTTGTAAAAGATAAAGCCATTTATAAGTGTTGGATACTCCCTCACTTAATTCACCAAGAATGGAGCATGTGGCAACAATCTCATTCTGTGAATACATGAAATTCCTCCAGGTTGGAGCATGTGGCAACAATCCCTTCCTGTGAATTTCATATCAGCCTTGTATTTCAGACTCATTATCGGTGTGGCATGACGACCGAGTGTTACTCTTACTGAGTAACACGAACCTCCAAGCACTATAATGAAACCATGTACGAAATACCCGTACAGCCGACTCTCGGTGTGTTATACTAACCCGATTGAGCCCCTCTCGGTGTGTTATACTAGCCCGACAGCATCCGGACCGACCAGATCGGTCCGGATCTGATCTGATCGCAGTCATCCAACTCCATAAGCATGATTGGATGGCCCCAGATCAATTCCATCACCCCCAAGCAGGTATGGAATACCCACGACCGACCCCGCATGGTCGTTCATTGGCCTAGCTTGCCAAGAAACCGTTCATGCCAAGCATTATGGACGGAAAACCCTAAATTAGGGTTTGCGGCATATTACATGTGTCGCAAAGTAGTCTCAACCATCCATCTTCGCAGGTATAGATGGAGGGTGTAGATGTAGATTCAAAGGGCCCGGAGCATGTCAACACGATCACCGTGGGCCCGCCTACACACTTGACCAATCGGTCAAGACCAACCATGCTTGGTTGCAACAAATTCGTACGCCCAAAGGGAGCATGGTCACGCGGCTATGAAAGCCAAAATTAGGGTTTCAAGCCATCACGAGCGTCCATCTTCTCCGGCACGAATGGAGGGTCACAGATTAGATTAACGGTGTCGGTCATACCAAAGATGACCACCGTGGGCCCGTCTATCCCCTCACTTGATCGGCCAAGGCATATCATGCCTGGCCATCCCAAAACGCACGTCCAAACTTGCGTGGTCACACCTCCCAAACCGCGAACTAATCTCGACCGCTCAACTTCGCCGGACGATTTGAGTGGTTCAGATCACGTTTTCATGGGATAATCAGGTGTAGGCGTGAACACCAGCCTACCACCTTCACGCCAGGCCAACCGACCAAGTCCGACCAAGATTGGTCGTCTTGGAACGCGCGCCTGAAGAGGGCGTGACGAGCGGCCCTTGCGGCATTGGTTTTCTATCGCAAATTGATCCCGACCACTCGATTTCACCGGATGAATTGAGTGACCCAGATCATACTTTCGTGAGGGAATGGAGTATAGGCGCCTACACCGTCATGCCGTCTACACGCATGTATGGTCGGCCTGGCCAAAATTGTATCCCATGCTTGGTTTCGACCAAGTCAAGAGCGATGCCTCGCGCACCTCTTCAAAACCCTAATTTCATTAATCTGGCCGAGATGAGTGTCTCAAAGATCATCTCATCCGTCCAACTTCACCAGACTTGGTTATACAACCCCGGTCGAGTTAATTGGTCGGTGAGGCGTCATTACCCATCACTTTACCACACCATGATGCGACTACAGCATAAAATACACACGATACTTCACAAGTATCGACTTCCCGAATAACGCGGTTATTCAATTCAGCATTACATGCTATCTTTTGTGGATCCACGATCCACACATTCCAGACATCAATCATGTCACAAACTTGGGGGATACATACTGGGGTATTGGTCTGGCGGTTTACAACGTGCAACGCGCCATCACAAGAACGTGTTGGGAAGTCATGGACGGTTAGAGATGAACAGGAGAAGTGGGCAAGGCTGGTCGTGTATCACCAACGCACAACTCCACTACTCCATCACTCCACTTCCTCCACTTCCCACGAGAGACGTGAATAAGGCTCAATGACTTGTATAAATAGGTTCTCCGCCCTATTTCAACAACACAAGTCCAGACGAGACAGAAAACCAAGTGTTAAAACAAAACGTGTTCAAACACCCAGAGCTTGCTTGCATCAATCACAAGCCTGCTCACCTTTCTGTTACAAGTCATAAGCAAGCCAACACCTTCACAATCTCAACACCTTCTTCGCTTCCCTCCCTAAGATCAACCCCATCTCCTTCACTTTGTGACCGAAACAAGTCTGGAACGGCCATTTCTTGGTTTAGGCCGGACTTGCACAGATTGATCTCTCGAATCTACAAGCACTCACCGCGCAGTGCATTTGTTTAAGGTTTAGATTCATTCCTCATCCACACCCCAAATTACCAAATTCTGCAGGAATAGTTTTCACCCATAAACACTAGGCATTGGTAGTCGTTCTAAAACTCTCATTTAATCATTGAAACATCCCTAGAATATGACAATGGTAATCTTACACATACCACTAGCTTCAAGTAATTTTCAAGTGATTAATCGATCAATACGAAACTTTCCAAGTTAACATCAAATGATTGTCTCGCACAAATCATGTAAGATGTTCAGGGTATTTTTCACATGATCATCTTGACTTAATATTTAGTTTCCAACAAATAAACTGTCTCCAACTAAACTTGTCAAGTAGATGATGAACTTTAGCTAAAGCTAAAAGCTTCCAACACGTATTTCGAGAAATATATAAACGAGATAAACTCGGCTCGAAATTTTAATTGTGTAAAAGTCCATACAGCTATACGACTTAGTCTCATTAGAAGATAAAATAAAATAGACTTCTGAGTGATAGATAAGTTTTAGTCTCCACATTCCTTTTGTTGATGAAGTTCCCCCAAGCTCTTCAGTAGATCTTCTTCTTCAATCGGTGAACGTCGTGAAGTCTAAAGCTCAACTACACACTTTTATCATAATCCGAGACATGGCTATAAATAGACTAGAAATCAAGTATATAGTTTTGTTCAACTAAACTTGACAAACAAGCTTGAGATAGCAACGCTTGCGAGTTCGACCGAGCAATGCTCCCCATTTGTCAATTTTAGTGACAAAACTATCAATACATATGGATACAAAATAAATAAACTTTGTAGCTTCTGATCCATCATGCTTGATTTCCTTGGCTCTTCAACTTCCTTGAATTCTTCGTTACTTCAAGTTCTCCATCGATTCTGAATGTGTTCAACTCAGCATCATTGTTGTTGAAGATTCGTAGCAATAACAATATGAAAACGAAAAATTTCAATCATTGTTATTCAATGTCATGGTATTATTATATAGAATCAAAGTCCAATTGCATCACGACTTTGAAATAATACTATATGGTGATATGTATCACTCCCCCTTGGTCAATACTTCCATCTTAGATTAAAATCCACTCCCCCTTACATAATGATCCGTAAACCATATGTATGTAGTGTGAACTACTAAATAATTCTCCCCCTTTTTGTCAATATAAATTGGCAAAGGTACGAAAACTATGGAATCATAATGAAATTCTCAAAAGATAATTCATGACTAAAAGGAAACATATCAACTTTGTTTCGATGATTTCACATAGTCGAAACTTAGTGTATTCATCAAGGAGTTTATTAAGATACAAGTTAACCCCTTCATATTCCACAACCGCTCTCCCCACAAAGATATGGCAATTAAGCACAAGTTCATTTAAGAACTCTTCCCCATTTGATGTCATTCCCAAGAGAACAACATGAACGACCTTACTTTTACGAGAAAAGAAGGTTTTCTTTGGACATTAACAAATCACATGGATTTGTATCTTGTAAACTCGAGTAAATTAACCACAAGAAGATCTTAATGATTAATTTAATTGGAAATCACTCAACATTAGAAAACTTACGGAGTAAATACAGTACTTTCACATAATAGTGGATCATGGAAAGATCAATACTGCGGAATTTTCTCAAAACGTTCATTCTATCTTTTATCAGTATTTGCATAAAGACATAATAGACTTAACTTTTGAGAATATATGAGATAAGCACAGTTCACGAACGTAAACACATATATATCTCATAAGACATTTGCAATATATAAAACCAATAAGATTAAATACTGCAAGATCATCTTCCAAATAACTTAGAATTTAATAAATAAATCTAAAAACATTGCAAGATGAAAATCGTTGGAAATAGCTATGTGTAATCACAATATTTGCTATACCAAACCCTAGTTATCCTTCTTAAACATAAGAATAAATTCTCATAAGAAGTTTCCTAGACATTGAGATTCTTGAAAAACTTTTTATCGTCCCCGAACTCCTTGTCGTCAACAGACATTGGAACATAAGGTTCATAAAGAAATGCGTCAATTCCAACAAACCTTCTTGACTGTTGCCGAACCATGGCCTTTTGAATTTCAAGAGATCTTAGTACGATAGCCTTTATTTGATGAATCTCCATCCTTGTTTCTTTTAACTCTTCAAGAACAACATAAATTTTTTGAAGATTTGAGGTGTTAGCCCTTGGTTTCTTCATATTCTTCCTTTTTCTCTTCAAAGTTGTAGAGGAATGGGATTTCTCTTTTTCCTTCATGATTGATGGCTTAATAATCATATTGACATCTTTTCCTTCATGCTTGGAGTCTCCATAAATTTGAAATATGGGTTTGTGAAAAGAAACACAAATACAACAGCTCCACAAGCAACCTTTTGATGAAAAGAGTTTCAAAAAAGGAAAAAGAGTGTAGGGTTAGGGAACCTATATACAGAGTAAGTAGGGTTCACGTACGATCAACACATACAACCCTAAGAAGGGTATAAATTTCGATTTTAACCCCCCCCCCCCATTTTTATTCAACTAGGGTGGAATATTTCCAATGCCGTTACTTGAAAATATGAAAAGAACAAATACAAATTCAAGTAATAATATTCAAGATAGAAACTAGAGTAGTTTCTGATCCTAGAGCCCAATTGTGCACAACTCTTGTCTCTTTTTGTAATACGGGCACATGATACAAGATGCATTTTCAACACAGATAGACCGTGTTGGGGTGAACAATAGTTTGTTCACCACAAGGTTCCTTCACGGAAATATCGACATCCCTCTTTATAGGTCGTTTAGATCTAGTTCTTTTCTGTAGTGATCTAACTTTTTCTTTAGAAATCAACTTCTTAGGAGAAGAGTTAAATTTACATACCTCGGATGGATTCGACTTTAGAACAAGTTTGAGTTTGTTTGCTAATTGATTGGCTCTCCGTTTTAGTTTGTTGACATATCTTACTTTATGTTTGTACTTGAAACAATTAGAGAGTTGATAGGTGTCATAAACACCTTCATTTATATCTATACTTTATGCTTTCTTCGCTAGTTTTCTTGTAAATTATGTATCTTATGTTTGTTTTTGAGTATTTAGGTACTTTGGAGTCATTTGGAATAAAAGAAGAAGAGACATTGAAGAGAAGAAGTGAATCTGAGAAGTAAGAGACGGATGATGTTGGTGAAAGAATTCAAAGAAGAGCAAGAGCATCATTTCTGGAGCAAATGCTGTTGATGGAGCTCGGCCAAGGATAAAGGGGCTATTGTGGAGTCACTAAATGTTGCCATTTGGTGGCTTAAATCCAATTACTGGGTGCCTACACTCTGGGGTTCTCAGAGCTGGGGCGGTTATATCCAACTTCAGTTCCTGCACAAAACCTAAGATTCATAGAGAAATCATTTCTCTCATTATTTCTCTCTGTCTGTACGAATGGTGGCATCTAAAAATCAGAGAAAGGACGAGATTCAGAGAGGAATGGAGTTTGCTGTTGAAAGATCCAAAAGATGATGTTGCTGGTGTTTAATTAGAAGACGATGAGTCCGAAGATCGATGGATTCACTGATTTTGGAATGTAATTTGGGCTGTTCTTCTCAGTCGAAATCAGAGTTAGGGTTTGAGAATGGAAGAATTTGAGTACCAAAATGAAGAAATCATTGTAAGAATCAAGATGGGTTTGCTGCGATTTATTGATGTTGGTGATTGTCATGGGTATGAGATGTTTGTTGGCTTATGGTTTATGTTGCTGGCAAGCAGTGATGGTCTCTGGTGGAGATTAAGGTGAGCTGAGATGGGTTTTGCCCATTTGAAGATTCAACAGCTGTATATGGTGAAAATGGTGGATTCGAGAGATGGTGGTAATGGCTGGAGTTTACAGGGGGTTTAGGCACACATTGATGGTGGTATTGAACAAGATTTGAGATGCCGAAAAAGAGGAAGAAAACCAAATGTTTATAGCCTGATTTCACGAGCATAAGCAATGAGTTTTCAAGAGCACTTCGATTGCAACTAGAACAAGGAGATATGGCTCGAACTGGTGGTGGAAGTATGGGTCCGTGTCATTGATATGATGTTAATGGAGGAGATTAAGACAGGGATTGAAGCTGCAACAAAGAAGATTACATGGGTTTGAACTTTGAAGTGATTTTATGAGATTGATGATTTTGCAGGGATATAGAGTGTGTTTGATGAATGATATAGAAATGGGTTGTGAATTATTGTGAAATTGCAGGTTAAGACTCATACAACAACGAAGTATGTGTTGTTGTGTCTGAATTTTGCGAGTTTACAATGGGTGCTGGCAGGTATATCGGCAGTCTACAAACTAATCTGGTGTTGTTAGTTAGCCAGAGCAAGGGCGTACCAGGAATTAGGTGAAGATTGCATGTGGAATCGAGGATAGCCATGGGTCTGGTATTGTCTTGAGGTTGCAGGAAGATTTGAATGGTTGTTGTTGTTGGGTTTAAGCTTCAAGGCTTTGATGGAGTTGGTGATGGTCTGGTTGCGGTTGAGTTGTTGAGGGTGGCACTGCAATGTGGCAGATGTTAGTCCAGGGGAATGGGTCTTTGTTGCTGAGCCTGAAATGGAGATGAGGTGATGTGTATTGATGGCAGTTGCTGGTGTTAGTAGAATGCATAAATCGGGGTTTGTTTCTGGTGGTTTGATTCTGTGTGAGAATGGCTCGAAGCAACGAATGTATGAGTAGTTGCAGGTGGATGTGTGCTAGTGATTGCAGGGTAGCTAGAGTGGGAGATGATTGTGCTCATGGTGGTTGCTGCTGTTGAATGTGGTGATTGTAACAGATTGTATGTGAATTACATGGAATGAATATGAAATGGGTGAAAACAGTTTGAGAGGGAGATTTGGAGATTGCAGCTAGAGGAGTTAGGCCGTTTCGCAGGTGAATGGGAGATTGCAGTGTCATGGAAGGTGGTGTTGGTGCAAGAAAGGAAATGGGTTTGAATGTGTGTTGGTGGTAATGTTTTGAGCTGAGTGCTGGAGGCGAATCTTGTGTGCAGTCCGTGATTGGGGGTTGGCTCAAGAATGGTCTGGGATTGCAGGAAGTAGCCTGAGATTGTGATGATGAGTCTGAATTGCAAATGATGTTGCAAGTATGACTGAGCTGAAGCAATGGCAGAGAAGGAATCAGAAGTGGTTCATAGTAGTGGTATTGCAGTTGAAATGGACTGAATGTTGGTGAAGATGCAGAACGGGTTTTGTGGAATGAATGCAGGTGCCAGTGGTATCAAAAGTACATGATTGCAGCTGTAATTGCGAGCTATGAGGGGAAGCTACAGCCATCATGGCTGGACTGAAGTGATGAAACGCCATCCTAGCACAACAAAGGATATGGCATGTGCAACCCAACCCATTCAGCCTTGACCAGTTAGTTCACTCAGCCAAGTCAGATGCTGAATCGGTCTTAACTCAGATGACCCGGTTTGACTCGGCTGAACCTTGACCGAGTTGACCCAGTTGACTGGTGACCGGTTTGAATTTGCCGGTCACCTGAGCTATTTTCCGGTGACTCTTCCGGCCAATTTCCGGCCATAATACCAGATTTCCGGTGACCACTTTTGGGGTATATTTTCTATATGGGTATTTGCACACACATGGGCTTTGGGCTATGAAGACCTAGTTTTGGAAGTTGGAGAAAAGCTACAAAAGGAGAAAGTTTCTACAACTTTGGAGATATCACGTATTATTCTTGGAACTTGGAGAGCCGCTTTTGTTTACGCTTCTAGGGTTTGCTTTTGTTCATATTCTTCTATTCAATTAATATTCTTATGATGAACTCCATAGCTATGAGTAGCTAAAAACATATTATTGGTTATGGGATAAAGTTGATTTCTCAACATGTTATATGATTCAATGAGTTAGTTTTGTCTCAATATTTTATTGTTTGTGATTCACAATTAATAGTGTTATATGATTTGAATACTTGTTAGGTTGAGTCCGGAATCAATCCGATTTGCATTCATCTCTAGAGCTATATTAGGGTTTTCAATACGAAAAAGTTGTTTATCCCTGATTCTAAGTAGCATAATTGTGGGTAGTGCTTGTAGTGATATATCCTACTAGTCACAAGTGAATCATAACTTTTGTTAAAACGGATTAGTGCTTTTACACATTCGTTTGGATTGATTAGTCTTATTCCATAGAACTTATTGCTTTTAGGGAGTTAAATCTAATTGTGCTTTTACACTTTAGGTTGCTTTCTAGGAAGAATTCACATATGCATCTTTTAATGTGGTTGTGATGAAATCAGGGAATTAGCGGGATATTCTTGCGATCAAGGTATCATAGGACTTTTAGTAAATGAGAGATTAAAATACCAATTCTAATCATTGATGATAATACATGTTTGTGAATGATACTATTCCGTGACCAATATCTTCTCTTTATTGATTATTCCAATTATTTGCTTTGCTTTATTTTATTTTTACTTTAGTATTTCGCTAAAAAAACAAAAATCCCCCCTTGGTTACCTTAGAAACTGAAAATCGCATAACAACAATTGCCTCTCTGTGGAAACGAACTCTTCCTTACCTTGTACTCCATTTATATTTAGTGAGTAAGAAAGTGAAATTATATTTGCACGGCTGACAACCGGTCAAGAGTTCATGAGTACAATAAGGACATGTCAATGTGGAGGATGATTCAGGCACCGTAGCCGAACATGCATGCTGCTAAACAAAGTGTTGTACCTGAAATATAAGAGGTAGAGTTTTCATTAGACGGAGAAAAATCCATTTCATCCTCCAATGCGGTCAATGATGTTTCTCCGGGAAAAGTGTCAAGGTTGATGTGAGTATTGCTACAATTATCAAAATTGATATTTTCACCAAGGAGTGCTACACTTGATTTTTCATCTCCAGTCGAATCTGAAAAAGCGGGGGTCTAAAAACCATACCCAATATTTTGTTTAGCAATCTATATGGACAAACTCCAATATACTTTCAAGAGAATCAACTAGACAGTCAGACTCAATCTTTAGAAAAGTATATCAAAGAGTTATATCTTTGTTTCTCAATGTAATCAGCAAATCAAACGGATAGAAATCCGTGAGCCTAATTAATATAAGTAACAACTTGGACGGTATCAATAACCAATATACAAGTGTCAATCATTTCAATCAACAACCCAAAGGCCGGATTCAAGAACTGATTGAACTTACGCACAACCTGTGATATTTCAATTATATAGAAAATATAATGCGGAAAATAAATAACACAGACACCAGAATTTTGTTAACGAGGAAACCGCAAAATGCAGAAAAAACCAGGGACCTAGTCCAGCTCTGAACACCACACTGTATATTAAACCGCTACAGACATTAGTCTTTTACAAGTTAACTTCAGACTGGAATATAGTTGAGCCCTAACCAATCTCACACTGATCAAGGTACAGTTGCGCTCCTTACGTCTCTGAATCCCAGCAGGACTCTACACACTTGATTCCCTTAGTTGATCTCACCCACAACCAAGAGTTGCTACGACCCAAAGTCGAAGATTTGATAAACAAATCTGTCTCGTACAGAAAAGTCTATTGAAATAGATAAATTTGTCTCCCACAGAAATACCTATGAGTTTTGTTCTGTCTTTTGATAAATCAAGGTGCACATGAACCAATTGATATACCAGACTTATATTCCCGAAGAACATCCTAGAAATATCAATCACCTTACAATAATCTTAATCGTATGGAAGCGAAAAAAGATATTGTGGAATCACAAACGATGAGACGAAGATGTCTGTGACTTCTTTTTTATCTTACCTATCAGAGATAAATCTCGAGCAAATCTTAGAGAAGATAGTACTCAATCACGATAGTATGAAGTAAGATCGGAACACACAACTACAGAGAAAATAGTTGGGTCTGGCTTCACAATCTCAATGAAGCCTTCAAGTCGTTAACCTATGAGGGTTTTTGTAAAAACCTAGGTTAAAGGAGAATCGAATCTAGTCGCAACTAGTATCACACAGGAGGTGTGGGGATTAGGTTTCCCAGTTGCTAGAGTTCTCCCTTATATAGTCTTCAAATCAGGGTTTGATAGCTTTGGAACAAAGCAATCAATATTCACCGTTAGATGCACTCCTGATTAGATTCAAGCTAATATCTTTCAACCGTTAGATCGAACTTAGCTTGTTACACACAAATGAAATGTACCTTCATTTAGATATGGGTAACTGTACCTAAACGTGTACACCAAGTTGGCTTAATCAATAGTTAACCGAAGTTAGCCATACAAACACTTTCATATCAACCTTATTCATCTTAACCACTACTAGTTCAAATGACTCAAATGAAACTAGTTATAGAGTTGTTGAATTATTTATATTCTCGTAGAAGTATACAAGACACAATTGAAGCAAAATCGGTTTGATTCACTCGAATCAATTCATGAATATTATAGCCACGGTTTGCAAACGATTGCATTCCTTATTATATAAATGTATTAGTTCATGACAAAACCGATTCTAGAAACATAACCCACTCAAGTATGCAAACGTGTACGCATACCTAATTAGCCGGACTTGGATTGTGTTCGCCGGTATGCAAACGTGTACGCATACTGTCGTACACTTCCAAACTTCAGTTGAAACCAGTATGTACGCATACTACAGTACCCGGACTTCAGTTGACTTCACCAGTACGCGTACATGTATGCATACTCTAGCTCCCGAACTTCACCTAACCAACAAGTACGCATACGGGTATGCATACTAGGTTCCCGGTCTTGGATCACACATATTGTGCTTATAATCCAATCATAGTTAATAGTTATAAACTCTCATTTCAATCATTGAAACATTCTTAGAAGATGACAATAGCTGTCTCACACAAACTATTAGCTTCAAAGCAATTTTCAAGTGATTGAATGATAAATACGAAATATTCCGAGTCTACATCAAATGACTGTCTCACACAGATCATGTAAGATGTTACCAGGAGATTTTCACATGATCATCTTTTGACTTTCGTCAAGAATATAAGATGAACTTGGTTAAAGCGAAAGCTTACCAACACATATTTCGATAAATATGTAAGCAAGTTAAACTCGGCTCGAAATATCAAATGTGTATAAATTAAAGTCTATATAGCTATACGACTTTTGTCTCAAATAGGATATAGAGTAAAAATAGACTTTTGAGTGATAGATGAGTTTCAATATCCATATACCTTTTGTTGATAAAGTTCCACAAGCTCCCCTTAGTAGTTCTCGTCTTCAATTGATGAACTTCGTGAAGTCTAAAGCTCAACTACACATTCTATCCTAGTCCGAGACATGGCTATAAGTAGACTAGAAATCAAGACTTATAGTTTTGATCACTAAATTTGACAAACAAGCTTGAGATAGCAACGCTTGCGAGTTTGACCGAGCAGTGCTCTAACATAATTAATAGTAATCAGATGTTTTATCAAGATTTGCAGCAAGACCTTTGTTCCCAGTGTATTTTCTATGATTTGGACACTCATTAGCAAAATGACCAAAACCTTTACACGTGAATCACTATGGCATATCCTCATTATCAGTGTCAATAGTATCCCTGCTTTTAGGAGGAACACGATCATGAGACTTAACTGATGATCTAGGTTTATCTCTGGTGAATCGTTTACTTCTCTTCAAAAGAAGATCTCTAAATTGTCTTGTGATCAGAGAGACTGAGTTGTCAAGATCTTCATATGATGATTCAGTCTTGTTAGAGCATAGCTCGGTTGAACTCACCAAGCATTGATATGTCAAGTTTGGTTGTCATATTTTAGTATGTCAAAATTCATCTGAAGACGCTTGATTATATACTAGAGTCAACTTCGTTTAGGTTAGAGTAGAAATTCTAGGAATGTTGAGACATACAAGTATTACTTTAAAGACCTGAAGAATGTGAAGAAGTAACGAACTACAACGACGACATCATCCTTCCACTTGAGGTTAGTAATATTGACTTGAATTGTTTCATTCCTAACGTATCTTTCAAGTCGTGCTATATTGAAAACATAACTGCGAAGTTGTATATACTATACATATTGTATAATACTCTAGTGATGTGACATGGTCATAATTGTATGATCATAGTATTAGGGAATTAGACTACGAAGTATTACGCTTATCTTTTGAACTTCGTAGATATGACATCAACATAATCTTGTATATACTTTTATGATTATGTGAATGGGTTATGGTGAAGATTTCATCATAGGAAACAATGTTTTACATTTGTTTAAAGGAAGCACATTCATGAACTCGTTTTGTGAATCGAATGGGAAATCATTAGGCTTATTGGTTAGGCTATTCATTGCAAATCTTTCGATGACCAATATGTATGAGATGGTAGAACCGACCTTAACCTTGATTATGTATCTTGGTATAACTAATCACAATGCCTGACTTATGATTTGGTATGAATGGTTTTTATTAATTGGTGTAACCGATCCTAAGTAATCACCATGTGTTGGTACGAGCGATCCTTGTAATTGGTGTGACCGATCCTAGTAATTGGTGTGATCGATCACGAGTGTTGTGTAATCGATCCTTGTAATTAGTAATCGGTCCTGGTAACCGATCCTATTAACTGGTGTGACCGATCACAAGCAATACCATGGGAATATGGAACTGATCCTTGTAACTGGTGTAACCGATCACAAGTATTTCCATAATAAGGTATAACCGATCCTAGTGATTGGTAGAACAGATTGAACCCATGTATGTGATTTGGTATTTGATCAATCACATAGTTGTATTGGAATACATGTCAACCAATTCTAAACTTGTTTGGAAGTGTGGTATAACCGATTCCAATAATGTAAATCCATGTGAATATGAATAAGGATTTACAATGAAAAGATGTCAACATACTTTGAACACGTACAATAACTCTTATCATTTATTGTTCAAAGATATTCCTTGGTACTCAAGGAGATCTTGTGCCGGGATAAATTAAGAATCTTTTAATTAAGGTTTTTGGTTTTATATGCTTTAATTATCGACAATTAAATGCATATCTCTAGAGAATAAAAATTAGTAATGTGCATTTACTAATTGGAGATTTTCTATTGAGATATTTCAGAAATATTGGACAAGCATTTATTGGAATTAGGAAAACTGAATTTTGCCATTCATTGCATATCTTGAGAATATTTTTGGTTTTGAGAATTCCTTGATGTCCAAACATCCTTGGTCTATAAATACCTAAGTTTGCGTTTCTAGCAAACTATCCTAAGAGCCAGGCAAACTTCATTTCTTGTTGTTTCTGGTGGAGCCGTCTATTCGGAGAGGAAAGTATCCTAATTAGGTGAAATCTCTTACGACTGCTCCTTTAAATACTTCTGTGGGATCAAGAAGCTCTACGAGTATCGTTGGTGGGAAACTAGATAATGGCAGTATTATTATTTTTTGATTGATTTGATCGACTAACAATTGTTGAAACTTTTATTGCACCTAGTTTGTTTATTCTTGAGAATCTTCTTTTCTGATATAAGATTCACTCAAACTTGATCGAAGTATCGACAGGATCTTTAGAACTGTTGTTAGATCTAAAGACATCTTGTGATAATCCATTGTTAACAGACTCCATTCTGTGTATGATTGATCACAAAATATTCAAGTGGTGTTGTGCAGGTTTAATTGAAGATTAAAGAAGATTTAAAGACGAAGAAGATTTCTTATTGGTTTTCGTATCTTTGTGTGTGCACAAACCTTGATCGGCTGGGATCCAACTAGAATCGGATTTATTCGATTGATTAGTTGCGTGAGATCGGCATCGCTTCATAGTTTTTCTCTGAGATTTATACTGATTGATTGCGAATCTAAACTTAACTACTTTGGTAGTTATTGGATAGATTGATCTAACCAGGCAAAGGAGTTTATTAGGTTAAACGGAAGAGCCTTTGCGTATGACTTAAGATATCTTTATCTTAAAGAATCAAAAGAGTTGTTACCAAATAGATTCGTTGTTCATTTGCTGTTTGGAATACGATCAAAAGGAATTGTACTGCGTGACTCATCGAAGTCGGAAGCGCAGGGATACTTAGGAAACTAAGTGAACTAGGGGTAGTTTCTTGGTCTCAACTATACGAAGTTGGTGTAGATTTTGTATAGCGGCTTAATTCTGAGAGTATTCAATTCTGGACTAGGTCCCGGGGTTTTTCTGCATTTGAAGTTTCCTCGTTAACAAAATCTTGTTGTGCCATTTACTTTATATTTCCGCATTATAATTGTTTTATTATAATTAAAGTAAATTGCACTTTACGTTAACTCCGATATACTTGATAGTGATCCTATAGAATTTGGTTAAGTCCGAACCTATTAGCAAGTATCACACTTTGGTTGTCGTATTGTCTCGATCTCTTATCCATAGACAATCACACAAAGTGTGAATACCGAAGTTATTTTATTGTCTCGACTTTTTCCATAGACGATCACACTTGTTAAGAGGACTTAAAGGTTGAAACAAAAATATTGTTGTGTATTTGGGTACCGTCATCTTTTCAATTGGTATCAGAGCGGGCAAACACGAAAAGATCTTACAATCTATGTTTGTTGCGATCCAACCTATAAGATTTCAATCAAAATGGTTACAGTTGAACCTGTAAATGATTCAGTTAACGAAAAACAGGATGAAGAACCAACACCTAATAAAGTCATCCTCTGCGAATCTACTGAACAAAGTGATCAGTATAATGAATATTTTGATGACTGGCAAACTCGCCTTGAAAAACAACTTGATGAAATTTCCGAAGATGGTGATTCAGAAATTGATCAAGATGTAGAAGAAGATATCTCTGTATTCTCTTCAAAATTAGGTGATGTTTCTACAAAAAGGCTATCCACCTCAAATGTTGTTAGACTTCTCGCTCCTCAGTTTCCTATTTTCTCTGGTTTTTATTTTGGATATCAAAATGCTCGATATCTTCTGAAGGACTGCAGAGAAAGCCTGAACTCAAAAACTCTTGATTATGAGAATCTGTACAGGAAACATTATTTGTTGAATAAGAAACTTTTTGAAACTGAAGCAAGGACTAATTCTCAACATTTAATGTGTGGAGAAAAAGAGAGTTTGTTTCTTCCAAAGAAAACCTTCTTAAGGTCGACCTTGTCAACGCTCTTGACAAAGTTAAGTTCTTGGAAGAGGAAGTTGCAAAGTTAAAAAGGCTCAATGATAGCATAATCAATTTATCTTCTTTGTTGGAAACAGGAAGAAGTAATGGTGATATGCGTGGCTTGGGATATCAGGGATGTACTCCTTTAATTAACAAGGAAATAAAATTTGTAAAGGCTACAAGTTCTTCCACACCAGAGGATTTACCTAAACCATTTGATGTTCCTGATCCACCAAAGAACTGTGAGATTTTAAAAGAAAACATTTCTGGAAGTAATTATACTAAGCCTCCAATTAAAGATCGGTATAAGGCCAAAACTGAAAAAAGCGGGGGTCTAACAACCACACCAAATATTTCGCTTAGCAATCTGTATGGACAACCCCAATATAATTCCAAGAGAATCAACTACACAGTCAGACTCAATCAATGGAAATATATCCAAGAGTTGTATCTCTGTTTCACAATGTAATCAGCAAATCAAACAGATAGAAATCTGTGAGCCTGATTATTATGTGAAACAACCTGAACGGTACCAAAGACCAATGTTCAAGTGTCAATCAATTTATATCAACAACCAAAGGTTGGATTATCTAATTGATTGAACTACGTACAACATGTGATATTTCAATTATATAAACAAATATAATGTGGAAAAGAAATAACACAGACACCAGAAATTTTGTAAACGAGGAAACCGCAAATGCAGAAAAACCCCGGGACCTAGTCCAGATTTAAACACCACACTGTATTAAGCCGATACAGACACTAACCTACTCCAAGTTAACTTCGGACTGGAATGTAGTTGAACCCTAACCAATCTCACATTGATCAAGGTACAGTTGCGTTCCTTACACCTCTTGAACCACGCCGGATTGTGCACACTTGATTCCCTTAGCTGATCTCACCCACAACTAAGAGTTGCTACGACCCAAAGTCGAAGACTTGATAAACAAATCTATCTCACACATAAAAGTCTATTGAATAGATAAATCTGTCTCCCACAGATATACCTACATGTTTTGTTCCGTCTTTTGATAAATTAAGGTGAACATGAACCAATTGATAAACCAGACTTATATTCCCGAAGAACAGCCTAGTATTATCAATCACCTCACAATAATCTTAATCGATTAATGAAACAAGATATTGTGGACTCACAAACGATGAGACGAATATGTTTGTGACTACTTTTCAATCTTGCCTATCGGAGAATAAATCTCGAGCAAATCTTAAAGAAGATAGTACTCAATAACAATAGAAAACAACAAGATCAGAACACGCAACTACAGAGAAATAGTTGGGTCTTGCTTCACAATCCCAATGAAGTCTTTAAGTCGTTAACCTACTGGGTTTTAGAAAAACCTAAGGTTAAAGGAGAATCGAATCTAGTCGCAACTAGTATCACACAGGAGGTGTGGGGATTAGGTTTCCCAGTTGCTAGAGTTCTCCTTTATATAGTCTCCAAATCAGGGTTTGTAATCAATGTTACCTTGGTAACAAAGCATTCAATATTCACCTTTAGATGAAAACCTGATTAGATTCAAGCTAATATCTATCAACCGTTAGATCGAACTTAGCTTGTTATACACAAATGAAATGTACCATCATTTAGATAAAGGTAATCGTACCTAAACGTGTACACTTAGTTGGTTCAACAATAGTTAACCAATGGTTATCCATATGAGCACTTTCATATCAACCTTATTCATCTTTATCATAACTAGTTCAAATGACTCAAATGAAACTAGTTAGAGAGTTGTTCAATTGTTTATATTCTCAAAGAAGTATACAAGACACAATTCAAGCAAAATCGATTTTGATTCACTCGAATCATTTCATGAACATTATAGCCACGGTTTGCAAAAGATTGCATTCCTTATTAAATATAAATGTATTAGTTCATGAACAAATCGATTTTAGAACATAACCAGTATGCAAACGTGTACGCATACCTAAGTAGCCGGACTGAGTTTGGTTATGCCAGTACGCGTACGGGTACGCATACCACTTACACTTCCAAACTCCCGCAGAAATTCACGGAAGTTGAACTTCCGCCATTACGCGTACGTGTACGCATACTTAGTTCCCGGACTTCCAACAACCAACCAGTACGCGTACATGTACGCATACCATGGTTCCCGGTTTTGGACTTTACACAAATGTGAATACACTTGTTCTGAACCCTCATATCAATCATTGAAACATTCTTGGAAGACGACAATATCTGTCTCACACAAACTATTAGTTTCAAAGCAATTTTCAAGTGACCGAATGATCAATACGAAACATTCCGAGTCTACATCAAATGACTGTCTCACACAAATCATGTAAGATGTTACAAGGCGATTTTCACATGATCATCTTTTGACTTTCTTCAAGAATAAAGGATGAACTTGGTTAAAGTGGGAGGATTTTAAAGCTTACTAACACATATTTCGAGAAATGATTTGATTGATGCTAATGTTGAAAAAGGCCAATCCTTGGGCACTTTCGTGGATAATTGTGTAGTTAACTCAACTTTGATCTTAATAATGATCATTCACCTATTCAAAAGGATGAGTTAGAGATAAGTAACACTAAATTCAGCGAGGAACAATCTTATGTTGACTATGATAGTGACGGTGATTATGATACATTGCTTGAAACAACTCATGGTGACATCTCCGAGGAGTCTTTTTGGGATCAAGATGAAGATGAAGAGGAATATGATGACACTTGTGTAGATTACTCAAGCATTGATCTTAATAATGATCAAGAGCCTATTCAAAGGGTGGAGCTTGAGGATGATGCGTTTGAGTGTTCTAAAAAGTTTCTTATGATAAAATTTGGATCCAAAAAAAGAGTGTGCCTTACAACAAGGAGGAATATGTTGAGAATGAGACCGTTATGACCAATATTGTGGAAGACCCAATTGAGCTTGCAAAGGATTGTAATGATGATGTTTATGTCGAGACTTTGGTTACGCAGTAAATGCAGACGAAGAATGGTTGCAAGGTTTGATAGAGGACCATGATATCCAAGAGGTGAATAATTCACTTGAGTTTTTTAAGGATGAAGAGGATTCCGTGATACAAGAGATTGTGAAAGGTTTATCTAACCCTTTGCCTATTTTTTCTTCTCCTTTACCTCTTATTGGTTTGAATGTATGTGCTTCGGGAGTATTGTTGAATGACTTTATTTCTCGTTTTCCGCCATTAGAGATACTTGATTCTCATACTATGCAGGTTATGGAACCAGAAACCGTGGAGGTACCCGACTTCTATATTCTTTTTACACTTCCATGTGTGGACAAGAATAAGTGTGGGGGAAGCTTTTATCGGTTCATAGCTTCATTTTTGCTTTACGTTACTAATATTTGTGTGAAGCTAGTGTTTGAAAAACAGGTTCTATGGAAGGATCCCCAACTTTTCAGATTGTTGGTATATGGGGAATGAATCTTACAAGAAGCTAAGTGGGTCATCGACTTTAAAACAAGCGCTAGTGGGAGGCAACCCACCGGTTTTGTATCTCTTATCCTTTTGCATTTTATTTTTGTTTCGTTTATTTATTTTTTAATGTTTTCATATCATATTTGCATCCCTATGTTTAATTTCATTGAGTCCGTAATCTATCTTAGAAAGGAATTATGACGAATACCTTTTCGTCAGAAAATTTCAGACTGCGCGTAGTTCAGTCCAGAGACCATAACTGTCAGACCGTTTATCAAAACACTGTGAAATTTTGACACTGTGTAGAAAACACGTAGGTGAACAACTTTTGTGAAATGGAGTTTTTCCAAATTCCTTACCAATTTGCACAGTTTTTGCGTTTTATCTGCTGTTACGTCAGAATTCAGAACTTTCGGTTTTACACATTGAGGACAATGTGAAGTTTAAGTGTGGGGGAGCATTTATATGTTTGTATAGTTTGTTTTTGACACCATTAGTGGATGGAACCATTTTGAATGCAGGAGTTGAGGAACTAATTAACTAAAAGGGACAAACATAGCTCATGAATCATAAATACCATGATAGTTGTTACCATATCTCGGAATATCACCATATCGCATTCTATTTTTATTTTTCCATATTTATCTATTGTTCTCTAAGTGCTTTGGTGGGTCACTAAAAATCGACGTGTTATTACTGCTAGGATGAAATAGAGTGATTGAGTTACTAGAAAAAAAAAAAAAAAAAAAAAAAAAAAAAAAAAAAAACCGACCAATTAGACCAAAACGGAATAAAAAAGACACTTGGGAATAGCAGTATGTGTGAAACGTAGTCCCTGTCTCCGTCGCCTAAACAAGCGTGGAATGCAGGATCCAAGGCAACTATCATGTACTTGCTGACAAGAAGCATGCGCTTGGATCCAAAAGATCTAATCATGCCGTCTAAAAAAAAAAAAAAAAGAGAAGTTGGATCCAGTTTGATCCAATCATAAAAAAAAAAAAAAAAAAAAAAAAGAAGAAATTAAGATAAGCGAGATAAACTCGGCTCGGAATACCAAATGTGTATAATTGAAGTCTATATAGCAATACGAATTTTTGTCTCAAATAGGAGATAGAGTAGATAGACTTTTGAGTGATAGATGAGTTCAAGTCTCCACATACCTTTTTGATGAAGTTCCACTAGTTCCCTTGAGTAGTTCTTCGTCTTCATTCGATGAGCGTCGTGGAGTCTAACGCTCAACTACACTTACTATACTAATCCGAGACTTAGCTATAAGTAGACTAGAAATCAAGACTTATAGTTTTGGCAACTAAAATTGACAAACAAGCTTGAGATAGCAACGCTTGCGAGTTCGACCGAGCAGTGCTCTAACAATCTCCCCCTTTGTCAATTTTAGTGAAAAAACTATCAATACATATGGATTACAAAATAAATAAACTTTGTAGCTTCCCATCCAAATGCTTGATCTCCTTGGTTCTTCAACATTACTCGAAATCTTCGTCACTTCCAAGTACTCCAATGATTCTAAATGTGTTCAACTCAGCATCATAGTTGTTGAAGATCCGTAGCTATAACAATGAGAAAACAATAGTTCTCAATCATTTTTATACATTGTCATAGTATTATTACACAACATCAAAGTTCAATTGTATCACAACTTTGACAACAATACTATGGTGATATGTATCACTCCCCCTTAGTCAATACTTCATCTCACATGAAAACCACTCCCCCTTACATAATGATCCGTAAACAATATGTATTTGTAGTGTGAACTACACATTAATTCTCCCCCTTTTTGTCAATATAAATTGGCAAAGGTAAGAAAACTAGTGGCATCCTAATGAAATTTCCATAGATATACTTCATGACCAAAAGAGAACCACATATCAACTTTGTTTAGATGCAATCATATAGCCGAAGCCAAATGCATTCATCAAGGAGTTTATAAAGATACAAGATAACCCATATAATATTCCACAACCGCACTCCCCACAAAGATATGGCAATTAAGCACAAGTTCAAATAAGAACTCTCCCCCATAAAATGTCATTCCCGAAAGAACAACAAGAGCGACCTTACTCTCACAAGAAAAGAAAAATTTCTTTGGACATTAACAAATCAGATGAAACATGAATTTATATCCAAAATACTCAATTAAATTAACCACAAGTGAACCCATGATTAATTTAATCGGAAATGCTCAACATAAGAAAACTTACGGAGCCGCACAATATTTACACAAAGATGTAGATCAGGGAAGACCAATACTGCGGAATAAACAAAGATTCATTCTATCTTTATCAATATTTGCATAGAGACATATAATACGTTCATCCTATCTTCCATCACTATTTGCATAATGACATAATAGACTTAACTTTTGTTTGTCAAAAGTTCATTCAATCTTCTATCAATATTTGCATAATGACATATGAAAGACTTAACTTTTGACCACGTATGGGACAATCATAGTTCACTGACGCAAACACACATATCCCATAACAAGTTGCAATATATAAAACTAAAAAGGCGAGGGTACCCAAATATACCTCAAGCTAAAACTTTTCCTACCTATATGTCCTTTCTCCGAAAGTGATTGTCTATGGACCGAGTCGAGACAATACAACTAATCGGCTCACACTTCGTGTGATCGTCTATGGATACGAGATCGAGACAATACAACAACAAAGTATGTTTACTTGATAAAAGGGTTCGAACTTAACCAAACACAATAGGATTGCTTATCAAGTAAATAGGAATTAACGTTTGTGTAATTTACTTTAATTATAATAAAACAATTATAATGCGGAAATATAAAGTAAATGACACAGCAAGATTTTGTTAACGAGGAAACCGCAAATGCAGAAAAACCCCGGGACCTTGTCCGGAATTGAATACTCTCAGGATTAAGCCGCTACACAAAATTAAACCAACTTCATATAGTTGAGACCAAGCAACTAAACCTATAGTTCACCTAGTTCCGTCTGTATTCCCACGCCTCCGACCTATGAATAAGTCACGTACTTGGAACAATTCCTTTGGTTCGTATTCCAAATAGTAAAGGAACAACAAATCTGTTTGGTATCAACTCTCTTCAACCAAGTGATATGAGTTCGACAAAGGCTCTTCTGTTTATCTCAATAAACTCCTTCGTCAGGTTCTTAGATTTATCTTATGTTCAACTACCGAAGTAATTATTAAGATTTTGCAATCAAAAATTTTAATCACAAAGAATTATATTGATGCCGATCTACACAACTAATCAATCCAATCTACCACAAGGATAAACCGATTATAGTTGGATCCTCTTATACCGAAACAAGTATTGTGCACACCAAATATTATGAACCCCAAATCAGAAATCTTCAATATATTCTTTGTCCTCAAATCTTCTTAGATCTTCAATAAACACCTGAACACAACAACTTGAATCTCTTGTGATCAATCACGCACAGAACGGAGTCTGTTAACAATGGATTATCATAAGATCGTCTTTAGCACTAACAACAGTCTAAAGATCCCTGTCGAAACTTCGATCTAGTTTGAGTGAATCTTATATCAGAAGAGAAGATTCTCAAGAATAAACAAACTAGGTGCAATCAAAGTTCAACCACCGTTAGTCAATCAAATCAATCGAAAACACAAGATAAACCGCAATTATCTAGTTTCCCACCAACGGTACTCGTAGAGCTTCTCAATCCCAAAGAAGACTTTAAATTGAGCGGCCGTAAGTGATTTCGCCTAATTAGGTTACTCTCCTCTCTGAATAGGCGGCTTCACCAGTAACAACATAACCGAGGAAGTTTGTTTTCATGAAGGATTAGTTTGCTAGAAATGCAAACTTCAAGTATTTATAGACAAGGAAGTTTGGACACCAAGGAATTTCCAAAACCGAAAACATTCTCAAAAATATTCAATATATTCCAAATTCGGTTTCCATAATTCCTGGAAATGCTTTGTCCAAAATAATGACCGAAAATCTCTTTGGAAAATCTCAACTAGTAAATGCACATTACTAATTCTCGTTTTCCTAAAATAAAATTAAAAACCTTAAAGAAAAGATTCTTAACTTATTTATGTTTCGATCCTGGGATTTCCTTCCTGTAGCTACTAAGGAATAACTTTGAACAATAAAAGATAAACATTACTGCCTGTGTTCAAAGTGTGTCGACATCCTTACTTTGTAAGTCCTCTTTCATACTTACAACCTTGAAATCGATTTGCCATACTTCCAAACAAGTTTAGAATTGGTTCATCCGACTTTCAAGAACTATGCGATTGATCAAGAAACACTCAATCACAAATCACGGGTTTAACGGTTCTACCAAAACAAGTTTCGGTTCTACCTCCATGTGAGTATTGTGCATAGTCACAATAGCTTTCCAAAATTCGGTTGACTAGGTACTAGGATCGGTTCCCCACATATATATGGTATCTAACTTATATGTGTTGCACATGTCCATAGGATCGGTTCTCCTTTGCCTAAAAACGTGTTGCATATGTCCATAAGATCGGTTCCCCTTTCTGCTACAAACTTGCTGCACCTCATACAAGGATCGATTCCCCTTTGTGATGTGTTGCACCTCTTCATAAGATCGGTTCCCATTTCTGCTACAAACTTGTTGCACCTTATACAAGGATCGATTCCCCTTTGTGATGTGTTGCACCTCTTCATAGGATCAGTTCCCCTTTACCCAGATTCGGTCCTACAATCACAAACTTGATCATACCATCTCAGGTGATTACTTAAGATCGGTTTCACTTATAAAAGTCATACCAATACATAAGTCAGGCCTTTGTGAATAGTTTTACCAAGAACACAAACAAGTCGTGAGCGATTATACTAAATCACACATATTGGATGTTCACAAGATATCCAATGAATAACAATCCCAATAACGCCTGGCGATTTCCTTTTCGATTCATAAACAAGTTTATGAACTTACTTCCTTAAAACACATGTAAAATATTGTTTCCCAGGATGAAATCCTCACCTCATACCCATACATAATCACAATAGCATTTAAACGATTATGTCGATGTCTTATCTACAAAGTTTAATGGTTAAGCAATAAACTTCATATTGTATTCCTTAATACTATGTCTATCTAGAGTGTTCATGCTTGCATTTTGTTTTCAATATGCACGACTTGAAAGATACGTTAGGGAATGAAACAGTTCAAGTCAAATATCACTAACCTCAAGTGGAAGGATGATGTTGTCGTTGTAGCTTCTTACTTCTTCACTTCTTCAAGTCTTCGCAATACTTGTAATGTCTCATATCCTAATACTTTCAAGATAACCTATACGAAGTTGACTCTAGTACATAATCAAGTGACTCTTAAAATGAGTTTTGATTCACTAAAATATGACAACCAAACTTGACATACCAACGCTTGGTGGGTTCAACTGAGCTATGCTCTAACAAGAACCATAAAGATTAATACCGCAAAATCATCTTCCAAATAAACTTTAGAATTTAAATAAATAAATCTAAAAACATTGTAAGATGAAAAACGTTGGAAAAACATTGTAAGATGAAAAACTTTAGAATTTAGTTTTGATGTCAGTGAGATTTTCATTTAGAAGATCGATTTATATGTCATTAAAACATTTTTGTTGAGAGTCATATCTTGCTTCGGATTCTGCAAGTCTTTATTTCAACACAAAGAGATTTCGACGAAGATTATCACATTCAGACGTTTTTGAACGTACATCTTCTTCACAGTAGATTGTAAGAGTCTGTAACCACAATCATAACCCTTAAAGAGTTTTCTCAATTTCTTGTTTTCTTCACAGAGAGGTGTCAGATATTCAGCCAAGCAAGTTGTTGATTTTTTTTCTTTTAAGATATGGTCAAAGAGCTTGATATATTGAGAGACTTCCTCATCAACACCTTGTCCCTCTTCCGAATCACTTTCATCTGAAAGATCATCCAACTGTTCATCTAGGAATTTTTCCCAGTTGAACACAATTTCAGTCAAAGGAGAAGATATGGGAGATTTCTTAGAAGACACAAGACTTTGAACCAAATCAGAGTGATTCTGAACTGGTATTGCGTTGTCAGAGATAACACTATTGTCCATAGAGTCAAATCGCTACAAACACAGACTTATGAGGTCTTAAACATGTTTGCCTGCTCTGATACCAATTGAAAAAGCGGGGGTCTAACAACCACACCCAATATTTCGCTTAGCAATCTGTATGGACAACTCTAATATAATTCCAAGAGAATCAAATAGACAGTCAGACTTAATCAATGGAAATATATCGAAGAGTTGTATCTCTGTTTCACAATGTAATCAGCAAATCAAATAGGTAGAAATCCGTGAGCCTGATTATTATGTGAAACAACTTGAATGGTACCAAAGACCAATGTTCAAGTGTCAATCAATTTATATCAACCACCAAAGGTTGGATTATATAATTGATTGAACTACGCACAACCTGTGATATTTAAATTATATAAACAAATATAATGCGGAAACGAAATAACACAAACACCAAAAATTTTGTTAACGAGGAAACCGTAAATGCAGAAAAACCCCGGGACCTAGTCCATATTTGAACACCACACTGTATTAAGCCGCTACAAACACTAGCCTACTCCAAGTTAACTTCGGACTAAAATGTATTTGAGCCCTAACCAATCTCACACTGATCAAGGTACAGTTGCGTTCCTTACGCCTATTGAACCATGTCGGATTCTGCGCACTTGATTCCCTTAGCTGATCTCACCCACAACTAAAACTTGCTACGACCCTAAGTTGAAGACTTGATAAACAAATCTGTCTTACACAGAAAAGTCTATTGAATAGATAAATTTGTCTTCCACAAATATACCTATGAGTTTTGTTTCGTCTTTTGATAAATCAAGGTGAACATGAACCAATTGATAAACCTGACTAATATTCCCGAAGAACAGCCTAGTATTATCAATCACCTCACAATAATATTAATCGATTAACGAAACAAGATATTGTGGAATCACAAACGATGAGACGAATATGTTTGTGACTACTTTTCAATCTTGCCTATCAGAGAATAAATCTTGAGAAAATCTTAAAGAAGATAGTACTCAATCACAATAAAAAACAGCAAGATCAGAACACGCAACTACAGAGAAATAGTTGGGTCTTGCTTCACAATCCCAATGAAGTCTTTAAGTCGTTAACCTACTGGGTTTAGAAAAACCTAAGGTTAAAGGAGAATCAACTCTAGTCGCAACTAGTATCACACAGGAGGTGTGGGGATTAGGTTTCCCAGCTGCTAGAGTTCTCCTTTATATAGCCTCCAAATCAGGGTTTGTAATCAATGTTACCTTGGTAACAAAGCATTCAATATTCACCGTTAGATGAAAACCTGATTAGATTCAAGCTAATATCTATCAACCGTTAGATCGAACTTAGCTGGTTATACACAAATGAAATGTACCTTTGTTTAGATAAAGGTAACCGTACCTAAACGTGTACACTTAGTTGGTTCAACAATAGTTAACCAATGGTTATCCATATGAGCACTTTCATATCAACCTTATTCATCTTTATCATAACTAGTTCAAATGACTCAAATGAAACTAGTTAGAGAGTTGTTCAATTGTTTATATTCTCATCTAAGTATACAAGACACAATTGAAGCAAAATCGATTTTGTTTCACTCGAATGTTTTCATGAACATTATAGCCACGGTTTTCAAAAGATTGCATTCCTTATTATATATAAATGTATTATTTCATGAACAAACCGATTTTAGAACATAACCTACTTAAGTATGCAAACATGTACGCATACCTAAGTAGCCGGACTGAGTTTGGTTACGCCAGTACGCGTACGTGTACGCATACCACTTATACTTCCAAACTCCAGCAGAAATTCACGGAACTTGAACTTCCGCTAGTACGCGTACGAGTACGCATACTTAGTTCCCGGACTTCCAACAACCAACCAGTACGCGTACGTGTACGCATACCATGGTTCCCGGTTTTGGACTTTACACAAATATGAATACACACTATGTTTATATCCAATCATGGTTACATGTTCTAAACCCTCATTTCAATCATTGAAAAATTCTTGAAGGACGAAAATAGCTGTCTCACACAAACTATTAGCTTCAAAGCAATTTTCAAGTGATCGAATGATCAATACGAAACATTCCGAGTCTACATCAAATGACTGTCTCACACACATCATGTAAGATGTTACAAGGAGATTTTCACATGATCATCTTTTGACTATCATCAAGAATAAAATATGAACTTGGTTAAAGCGAAAGCTTACCAACACATATTTCGAGAAATAGATGAGCGAGATAAACTCGGCTCGAAATACCAAATGTGTATAATTGAAGTCTATATAGCAATACGAATTTTTGTCTCAAATAGGAGATAGAGTAGATAGACTTTTGAGTGATAGATGAGTTCAAGTCTCCACATACCTTTTTGATGAAGTTCCACAAGTTCCCTCGAGTAGTTCTTCGTCTTCATTCGATGAACACCGTGGAGTCTAAAGCTCAACTACACTTACTATCCTAATCCGAGACTTAGCTATAAGTAGACTAGAAATCAAGACTTATAGTTTTGGCAACTAAACTTGACAAACAATCTTGAGATAGCAATGCTTGCGAGTTTGA
Source organism: Papaver armeniacum (assembly GCA_023531295.1). Classification (NCBI taxonomy): domain Eukaryota; kingdom Viridiplantae; phylum Streptophyta; class Magnoliopsida; order Ranunculales; family Papaveraceae; genus Papaver; species Papaver armeniacum. The sequence goes on from JAJJWW010018250.1 coordinate 270,424, forward strand.
CCGAGCAGTGCTCTAACAAGAACTTCTCACAAAGGTAATCCTAAAACCTACACTCCTTTTAATAAGCACTGTTACTATTGTGGAAATAAAAGTCATATGCAAAGGAGTTGTAAAATTCGAAAGATGCAGGATGCTCTATCTTTTGTTTCTAAAGAATTGAGTAAATTTACCTCGGTCAAGAACTCAGATCACCATTGTCCTATTTTGAGACAAAAGAATTATTCTTATAGTTCGCATTCCTGTCCTACAAGGAGCATTCCTAAAAGGAACAATGATAAAAAAAGGGAAATGTCTTTGTGAACAGGAATATGAGATCTGATATTTCAGCTTGGAAAAGTGCAATATTGCAAGAGATGAAATATCTTCATCCTAAATCCACCTACACGTGGATGCCCAAGTCTGAAGTGAAAGCCAAAAAGGGGTCATCTAAAGTAAATACTAAGAAAAACAATCATGTTGTAATCTTATATAAAGATGACAATGAACGTCTAATTATTAGACTCAAAGAGGATTTGAAAACATCTAGTGATATTGATACACAAGTATCTTTCGACAATCTACTGCAAAGTGGAAAAAGAAAAATAAAGTCAATTAGGAATCTCTGATTTCTCAAATCTTATTCTTATGCATTTTTTTCTTCTTAATTTTTTTTAATATATTTGCATACATAAGATGAGCTTTGATTCGTAAGTAATCAAAAGAAGACTTTCCTTATTTGTATAATATCACTTCCGAAATTTGAAGGTTTCCTTCTTAAACCTTTTGAAAAGGCTTTGTATATAAATAATTTTGGTCATGTTCTTCTTCATACAATATCAAGCTTCCATAAAATAATCCTGTGATATTGTACAATGCTCTCTCCTTATGTAGAGAGTGAGGAAGACTTAACAGAAGAAATTTCGGATATAATTAACTCTTGCAGTTCTATACCTCGTTCGAAAGTACTTCACATAATTTCTTTCTTGGTGAAGGAAAGAGAATGTAATGATGTTGTCTGTGATTTTTGTGTGGAAAAGATTGAGAGAATTCTCGAGTCAAGCTCCACATATTTTGAGAAAGGGAAATATGTACTAAATTCCGAATATTGTTATTTTCCCATCAAGACAACTTTCTCAAAAATCATTGCTTCGAGCCTGTTCGAAGGAACAATGGAACTCATTGGGAGAAGATATTTACTCAAAGATGATATTGTTGCTGCCAAGATGGGAATCTCTGGGTATGAACAAAGTACTGCTAATCATAGATGGCCTGAAGATTATGCAGAATACAAAAGAGGGTTAGATTACTGTAAAAGGGATTTAACAGAAGTTGAGAACCTTCTGAAGGAACTCTCTGAAAAGGCATACAACGCAAAAATAAGATTAAATTCTTATTTAAAATTAGGCTAATCAATGTATTAATACTTGTGTAAGGCCTAGTTGAATAAAACTATCAATTATTTATGAATAAAATTATTATTTTATAATTTTTCTTGTGATAGTTACCGATTACATAGCTTGTGAATGAATGTTTATACTTTTGATATGTGTATTCGGTTTATGGGATGTATGATTTCGGTTTTCGTTAACCTTAATCACTACACCATTTTTCCCGAATCGCAACTAAAATTCGTAACGGCCCAGCAGCCGTTACAAATTTTTCTGTTACAAAATGCCGTTACAACCTAGACGTAACAGGCAGAAGCCGTTACGAATTTTTTTCCAGATTCGTAACAGGGGGAAGTTGTTACAAATCGTAACAGGCTTATTTTTTACGCGTGCTAATTACACGCTTGGTCACACTAGTGCGGTAGAACGAGGATATTATGCGCGTGTGCCATTCAGCTGTGTGCAATTTTTTTCCACCCAAGTTTACTAATGCTGGAGGATTATTCCTCCCCTGAAGAGAAGTATACCTATCGAGTAAACTCATCTATCATTTCTCTTCTTCATTTCTCTTTCTCTTCTCTTCTCCTTTGCAGATATTAGGGTTTTATCGAGTAAATCGATATGTTAGTTTAGATCAAAGAGATCAGAGTATTGCATCAATCGATCTGTTAGTTTCAATCGTAAGTTTTTTCGATCCGTTAGTTTCGATTTGTTGGTTGGTTTTTCATTTAATCGTCTGCTTTTTCATTAGGGTTTTTTTTTTAGTTTTTTTTTTCATCTGATAAATTTCACGAACTCATTTCTTTCTCTGATTTCATTTTAGGGTTTTTTTGTTCTGATAAATCTAATACGATTTCTTTTTCTGTTTCATTTTAGGGTTTTATTTCTGGAGAAGAACTTTGAAGAAGAATGTATTTATTTCATCCGTCTGTTAAATTAAATTTTAGGGTTTGAAGGATATATACTAACCAATTTAATCTGATTTCATGTTAGGGTGTGAAAAACCGAAGGTATTTGAAGAATTCTGACAAACTGAAGTTGAAGGTATATGAATTAATTTTTTTTAATTTCAATTAGTATTAATTGATTTGTTTAATTTCAATTTTAGGGTTTCAGTCAGTATGAATTGATTTGTGTAACTTCAATTTTAGGGTTTCTATTAGGATTGATTTCTTGTTTAACTTGTGAGCTACTTTGGTGTTGATGTTGCCTTTATAGAGAATTAGTATGCTATAGGTGGATTGAAGTGCATGGAAAGTATGGAATTGAGGGATTGTTGTTGTGAGATGGATGAAGGATATGAAGAAAAAGGAAATGGTGGTTCTGGTAGAGCTTTAATAACATTAGATATTGGATGGTTCTGTACCTGATGTTATTTGAGTTAAGAAGATAGAATGGGGCTGCAGTTGGGAGAAGGAATTGCAGGCATGTTTTTGTTATACGTCGTGAGCATCTGAACTGAACTGAACTGATATAACTTGTGGATGATGACAGTAATGGAAACTGAACTTGTTTTTGTTGGAAAAATTCTGATACTGATATAACTTGTGGTAACTTAATTCTAATTTCATATCTATTTGGTAATGTGGTGGTGTTGAGGTCGGAATTAGCTTGGTGGTCATCTTCTTTATACGTAGAATCAGAGTCAATTTCATTTTTGCAGTTTGAGTTAGTTAATAATAGTAATACGATATCTGATAGTTCAGCTTGTCGATGACATTTGTGTATATTATGAGTAGGCAGAAGTTGCACTTGGTGTAAACATTGATGACAAGATACCACAACATGAATAGTATGAGTATTTGGTCCCGACGATACTCTGTGTTGCTCCCGGTAAGCTCCTGGAGAATCTCTACTTTCAGGAAAGACCACGATCTGAGCTTCTAGAGGTCTACTATCTCGCATATATTATCTCGGTACATCTACTTCTCTCCCTCTCTGTCTTTCCATCTCTCCAAAGTATCTATCATTTGTCTCTTTCTGTCTTGCACTGATAAGCTCCCCCATTCGATGCACTCATCTGATTGTTAGCACATGGGATCTGATTCTGAGGCTAAAAAGACTGTCAATTCAATCAAACAAAGTTAGTGTACTATATTCAGAGACAACCATCATTAGTTTTACTCATTTTCTTTTGATTTTTCCTATGTTTTAGTTTCGAAGCTAGGCTAAAAACTCATTTTTCCTAGTGATGTGAGAAGCCCAATACAACTTCTAGTCACAATATCATGATATCAAAAGCTAACTCATTAAATGCTGAATACAGGGAGATGAAGCTCAAGAGGATACATATGAGAGATGGGATCCAGATTCTGACATTGAAGTTGAGGACAAGCGGTACTTTTCTTTTGTCCTTTCCTGGTTTTGCTCTCAATTGATCTAAAAGCCTCTTTTCTAATGGTGTTAATATTTTGGTTCCGCCTGCAGTAAACCTATGGCAAACAACTCATAGACTGCAAGAGTGAAGAGAAAATTCTAACCCGAAGTACAAGTTTTGGTATTTTCCATTTCTTCTCTCAAATTTGATTCACTTAATGTAAACTTGGCAAGTTCAGATGCTAGACATGTTACTCCCCTAGGGGATATGGCCTTTAAGTTTATGCTCCAGTAGATGGTGGAGTCTTTTGATGACTCGCTTGTCTATCAGGATTCGGTTGATAGTGATTTATATTACAGTCGTCACAATCATCCTATCAAGGCATTTCAGTGCCTCTATGTAAGTAAAGGCTGCCGAGATATACAACGCAGCACAAGCATGTAGTATTCTATGTTGCCCAGGCTCCATAGTGGCAGTTAACTGAGAACTAGAAAGAAAGTCATATTCACTTACTAGCATGATTGTTTTAAATGTAATTTTTATGGCTATTTTATCATTGTAACCACCAAGTGTCAACCATATCAAAGTTCATAGACTATAGTGAGATCTGACCGTCTTCAATTTGATGTTTTGCTCTTTCAGATTTCTTTGTTATATGCTAACATCTCACCAGATGACATGCTACTAAAGCAAAAAGTGGACATACTCTCAGCTAGCAATCCAAATTTTAAGGTGATTTTTTAGTGGGAAGCTCTTCCTTCCATTTTTTTGTATCTCTGATGCTTTTAGCAGTTGGATGAGAAGAGACTAATTTTTCCTTTTGGAACCAGATATATTACACCATAGAGAACCCAATGAACAAATGGAAGGGACGGAAAGGCACCTAACACAGAATATGGTTGAGAAAGGCATGCCGAGTCCAAGTTAAGACACTCATTTTAGTAAGTTGTTCTCCATCAATTTACTCCTCCCTCCTAAATCTCATATCAATCTTAGTTGGACTTGACAACAAGACGACAAAAAAAGTGTGAATTTATTGGTACATATCTCCCAGTAAGCCCTGTGTCATCTGATTACTATTACTCCTTCTCAGTCGATTAATTTTACTAATGAAACTAGATCAGGATCGTTGATCATTCGGGTTGGATAATACATTACGATTAGCAAACTATATGCCGTTCATGAAATGAAATGAAGGATCATTGTGTCATCTGCGTAGCTGCTTCTTTCTTGGTAGAGAGCTCCTGTAAGAGCAATGGCCATTTGATTGAAGATGCATAGCTGATGTCGCGTTGGATTCCATCAGCTTTGCCAATCCTGCTTCAGATACAGCAGTCTGCGGCATGAGAAGGCTTTTATGTGAGTCGTGTTTCTGTTTCTGTTAGCCTATGACATGGGAAAACTTAGATATAAGTTAGGAACTTAGAAAGTTTTTTAAGTTTCTATGAACTGAACTTTGGAACTTAGTAAATTTCTATCTATGTATTCCCTCAAAATTTGATACTCAACAAAAAAAAAATTGGTACTTAGAAAAATTTGTGTTTTTTTATATGAATGTGTAGATATGAACTGATTATGGTATGAATTGATTAAAACTATTGTTAGATTTGGATGATCGGTAGAATGAAATGTGTATGCAGGTGGTTATTTGGAATTCCGGCATATTCCGGCCGAGAATGAGCTGCCGGTCAACCTTGACCCGGTCAAAATTGGTCATTGCTGACTGATTTTGACCATGTCAAGGTTGAACGGCGGTAATTTTTTTACAGTTACAAAAAAATTCGTAACGGCTGGAACTTGTTACAACATCCTGTTACTAAATAAATTCGTAACGGCTTGAGCATGTTACGACAGTGCCACGTAGTAACGGCTTCAAACTGTTACAAGGGCCGTTACGAAAAAAATTCGTAACGGCTAGTGGGTCGTTGCGAAAAAATTGTAGCACCCCTTTTCGTAACGTTCAGGAAACGTTACAACCCCGATTCGTAACGCTCAAAAACCGTTTCGAATCGGGAAAAATGGTGTAGTGAATATTCGATCTCATATGATTTGACCCTTATGGTTTGTGTGGCTTTTTGATTTTGCGCGATTAAGTTTTAGACCATGTTGGTAGGCTTTATCAAAGGATCATAAGGTGTTCCGATTGAAACTCATATGTGAAAAGTCACAATATGTTGAATCAATTTATGTTTACATGAGTTGTGTTTAGCATAACATATGTGTTTCGGGTTTTCAACTTTAATTATTGGCACGCATTAGTTAAAACCGATCAACCTTTCTCTGGTAAAGGTTTCTTTTGTTATTGTTCTTGCGAGAGGATGACAACACACTGGGGGAGAGTTCTTATTTGAACTTGCGCTTAATGATATATCTTTCTGGGGAGAAGAGGCTGCGGAATTTGAGGTAACAAATTTGTTAGTGAATCGTTTTCCTGTTTAAGAAAAGCCTGTTTATATTGCATATATTTTGCTTTTGCTTAACAAAATTTTGGTACAATTTATATGTTCCATTATTGTGTGTGGATGTGTGTGTATGTGATTCAATTGTTTCCAGTTAAGAAAAAATTTATCAATTCATTTGGCTTATTGTTTGGTATCTTCTTTATTGTTGGGTATCAAGTGTTTTTGCTTAGCAAAATTCGGTGCAATTGCGGTGCTATAATGTCTATGTTTGTTTCAATTGCTTCCGGTTAAGAAATAATTGTGCAAGTCAATTTATTTTGGTTTGTATGTATTGTTTATGGCTTAACAAAATACGGGATCATTTGTTTAGTCCAAATTGATTCCGAATAAGAGAAACTAAGTCAATTCTGATCTTAGTTAGACTTATCAAGTTGGAGGATTCGGTTATTCAAGTCTAATTGAATGCCTTGACAAGAAAAACTAGTTAACTAACCTAGTGTTTGTCTTGTCTAAATAGAAAGGTCTAAGTTATTGTCTGAATAATTAGAGCCTGATGAGAGAAATAAAGTTAATTATGATCTTTATTTTGGTCTTATCGAAATAAGCGATTGCACATTCGTAATCGGTTTAACAAGGGAATTAAGGTTCTTAGTCGACTTGTTAAACTATTAGGGAAAATTGCTTCGGGTAATTGTTTCCTTGATAACATATTAAAACTAAATTACTTTGTAGTTTCAGTTTTAATATTGGTTATCTAAAGTGGTATGTGAAACCTTCGTGCTTAACTCTTACAGGTTGTTTACAAGTCTTTTAGATTTGTAAGATCCTTTCAGTTTGTCCTTTATTTGCTCGAACCTTTGTCATTTTGTGACAAAAAGGGCGAGAAATATATGGAGTAAACAAGTGATTGCAATCACTAAGGAAAGGACAATTGTGCTTAAACGTTATATCTAACGAAAGAGTAAAACACTGACTAAGGGGGAGAAACATATCATATTGTTGTTGCAGTATTTCTGACTACAAAATGGGGAATAACAAAGATGTTCGGATTGAATATTTACCTAGATTACCTTTAGGGGAAGTAAAATCTTTTGTTATTCAAATGTCAACAACGACATTTATTGATGAATATATGCAGGTTATTGTGTTGTTGAAACTTGGAATAAGCGTATGTAAAATGAATTCTTTTGTAATTTGTTTATCCATATGTAATAAGAGTTTTTTAACTAAAATTGACAAAGGAGGAGATTGTTAGAGCATAGCTCGGTTGAACTCACCAAGCGTTGGTATGTCAAGTTTGGTTATCATATTTTAGTGTGTCAAAACTCATCTAAAGTCGCTTGATTATATACAAGAGTCAACTTCGTTTAGGTTAGACTAGAAAGACTAGGAATGTTGAGACATACATGTATTACTCTGGAGACCCGAAGAATATGAAGAAGTAACGAACTAGAACGGCAACATCATCCTTCCACTTGAGGTTAGTAATATTGACTTGAATTGTTTCATTCCTAACGTATCTTTAAGTCGTGCTATATTGAAAACATAACTGCGAAGCTGTATATACTGTATATATATTGTATAATACTCTAGTGATGTGACATGGTCATAACTCATAATTGTATGATCATAGTATTAGGGAATTAGACTACGAAGTATAACGCTTATCTTTTGAACTTCGTAGATATGACATCAACATAAACTTGTATATACTTTTATGATTGTGTGAATGGGTTATGGTGAAGATTTCATTCTAGGAAATAATGTTTTACATTTGTTTAAAGGAAGTACATTCATGAACTTGTTTTTTGAATCGAAAGGGAAATCATTAGGCTTATTGGTTCGACTATTCATTGCAAATCTTTGGATGACCAATATGTGTGACATGGTAGAACCGATCTTAACCTTGGTTATGTATCTTGGTATAACTAATCACAATGCCTGACTTATGATTTGGTATGAATGGTTTTATTAATTGGTGTAACCGATCCTAAGTAATCACCATGTGTTGGTATGATTGATCCTTTTAATTGGTGTGACCGATCCTAGTAATTGGTGTGACCGATCACGAGTGTTGTGTAATCGATCCTTGTAATTGGTAACCGGCCCTGGTAACTGGTGTAACCGGTCCTGGTAACTAGTGTGACCGATCACAAGCAATACCATGGGAATATGGAACTGATCCTTGTAACTGGTGTAACCGATCCTAGTGACTGGTGTGACCGATCACAAGTATTTCCATAATAAGGTATAACCGATCCTAGTGATTGGTAGAACCGATTAAACCCATGTATGTGATTTGGTATTTGATCAATCACATAGTTGTCTTGGATTACAGGTCAACCAATTCTAAACTTGTTTGGAAGTGTGGTATAAACGATTCCAAGAATGTAAATCCATGTGAATATGAATAAGGATTTACAGTGAAAATATGTCAACATACTTTGAACACGTATAATAAATCTTATCATTTATTGTTCAAAGATATTCCTTAGTACTCAAGGAGATCATGTGCCGAGATAAATTAAGAATCTTTTAATTAAGGTTTTTTTGTTTTATATGCTTTAATTACCAGCAATTAAATGCATATCTCTAGAGAATAAAAATTAGTAATGTGCATTTACTAATTGGAGATTTTCTATTGAGAGATTTCGGAAATATTTGACAAGCATTTATTAGAATTAGGAAAACCGAATTTTGCCATTCATTGCATATCTTGAGAATATTTTCGGTTTTGGAAATTCCTTGATGTCCAAACATCCCTGGTCTATAAAAACCTAAGTTTGCATTTCTAGCAAAGTATCCTAAAAGCCAGGCAAACTTCACTTGTTGTTTCCGGTGGAGCCGACTATTCGGAGAGGAAAGTATCCTAAATAGGCGCAATCTCTTACGACCGCTCGTTTAAATACTTCTGTGGGATCAAGAAGCTCTACGAGTACCATTGATGGGAAACATGATAATTGCAGTGTTATTAGTTTTCGATTGATTTGATTGACTAACGGTTGTTGAAACTTTGATTGCACCTAGTTTGTTTATTCTTAAGAATCTTCTCTTCTAATATAAGATTCACTCAAACTAGATCGAAGTATCGACGGGATCTTTAGAACTGCTGTTAGATTTAAAGACATCATGTGATAATTCATTGTTAATAGACTATGTTTTGTGTGTGATTGATCACAAGAGATTCAAGTGGTGTTGTGCAGGTTTAATTGAAGATTAAAGAATATTTGAAGACGAATAAGATTTCTTATTGGTTTGCGTATCTTTGTGTGTGCACAAACCTTGATCGGCTAAGATCCAACTAGAATCGGATATATTCGACTGATTAGTTGCGTGAGATTGGCATCGCTTTATAGTTTCTCTTTGAGATCTATACTGATTGATTGTGAATCTAAACTTAACTACTTTGGTAGTTATTGGATAGATTGATCTAACCAACCAAAGGAGTTTATTAGATTAAACGGAATAGCCTTTGTGTATGACTTAAGATATCTTTATCTTAAAGAATCAAAAGAGTTGTTACCAAACAGATTCGTTGTTCCTTTGTTGCTTGGAATACGATCAAAAGGAAATGTACTAGTACGTGACTCATCGAAGTCGGAAGCGCAAGGATACTTAGGAAACCAAGTGAACTAGGGGTAGTTGCTTGGTCTCAACTATACGAATTTGGTGTAGATTTTGTATAGCGGCTTAATTCTGAGAGTATTCAATTCTGAACTAAGTCCAGGGGTTTTTCCACATTTGTAGTTTCCTCGTTAACAAAATCTTGTTGTACCATTTACTTTATATTTCCGCATTATAATTGTTTTATTATAATTAAAGTAAATTGCACTTTACGTTAACTCCGATATACTTGATAGTGATCCTATAGAGTTTGGTTAAGTACGAACCTATTATCAAGTATCACACTTTGGTTGTTGTCTCGATCTCGTATCCATAGACAATCACATAAAGTGTGAATACCGAAGTTGTTGTATTGTCTCGACTTTGTCCATAGACGATCACACTTGGTAAGAGGACTTATAGGTTGAAACAAAAAGATTGTGGTGTATTTGGGTACCCTAGTCTTTTCAAGTCTCAATAGGATTAGGATCATCCACAAAGTTGCCAACACTTTTATTTTTATCAAGTAGTTTAGTGTTCTTTTGTGCTTTTAACGGAATATCCTTTCCAGTTTTGGATAGATGTTCATGATCAAAGGTCTTTAACTTTCCAACAAGAGTATTCTTTAAAAGTGTTTCAAGGTTATTTCCCTCAACGATGGCATGTTTCTTAAAATCGTATCTAGCTGGTAGAAATCTGAGAATTTTCATCACAATGTCCTTTTCAGGAATAGTCTTACCTAACGCAAAAGATGCATTAACAATTTCAGACACTTAGTGATTAAACTCATCAAATGAATCTTCATCAGCCATACAAAGGTTTTCCCAATAAGAATTTAGGTTTTGAAGCCTAGCTTAATTCTCAGAGGTATTCCCTTCAAATACGATTTCTAAGATATCCAAAGCATCTTTAGACCGAGTGCACGTAGTCACATGGTGCTGAAGATCCGGGGTAATGACATGGATGATAGCATTTAATCCGTGAGAATTTTACTTTGCAGCACTAATCTCGACATCACTATAACTACCAATATCCTTTGCAACAATTACACCGTCTACTGTAACCATTGGAGGATTATAGCCATTAACAACACGAACCCATGATTGAAACTCACGCACTTGTAGAAAGGAACGCATAACAATTTTCCACCATAAGTAATTCGAGCCATCGAAGACTGGTGGTACGTTTATAAAGATAACACTTTTGTCCATAGAGTAAGATTTTTACAAACACAAACTTATGAGGTCTTAGCGTGTTTGCCTGCTATGATACCAATTGAAAACGCGGGGGTATAACAATCACATCCGATATTTTGTTCGGCAATCTGTATGGACTAAACTCCATTATAATTCTGAGAGCACCAACTTAAAAGTGAGACTCAATCAAGAAAGATATCAAAGAGCTTTATCTCTTTCTCAACACAATCATTAAATCAACTAGATAGAAATCCGTGAGACTGATTGATATGAAAATGACTCGGATGGTACCAAAGACCAATGTCCGAGAGTCAATCAAGTTATATCCAACAAGCAAGGTCGGATTTATCAACTATGATTGAACTACGCACAACCTGTGATATTTCAATTATATAAACAAATATAATGCGGAAAAAAAATAACACAAACACCAAAAATTTTGTTAACGAGGAAACCACAAATGCAGAAAAACCCCGAGACCTAGTCCAGATTTGAACACCATATTGTATTAATCCGCTATAGACTCTAGCCTACTACAAGTTAACTTTAGACTGGAATGTAGTTGAGCCCTAACCAAGTCTCACACCGATTAAGGTACAGTCGTGTTCCTTACGCCTCTTGAATCCCAGCAAGACTATGCGCATGTGATTCCCTTAGCTGATCTCACCCACAACTAAGACTTGATACGACCCAAAGTCGAAGACTTATAAACAAATATGTCTCCCACAGATATGTCTATTCTAGTTTTGTATCCGTCTTTAGATAAATCAAGGTGAACAAGAAACTCAACTAATAATCCGGTCTTATACTCTCACAATAACCTAAATGATTAACAGAAGAAGTTATTGCGGAATCACAAGAGTCTGAGACGAAGAACTGTTGTGATTACTTTTTATATCTTACCTATCGGAGACGAAGCTCGGGTAAATCTTAGAGAAGATAAAACTCAATACGATAGAAAAAGTAAGATCAGAATACGCAACTACAGAGAAAATAGTTGGATCTGGCTTCACGAATCCCAAATGAAGTCTTCAAGTCGTTAACCTAATAATGGTTTTGGAAAACCTATGTTAAATGAGAATCGACTCTAGTTTGCAACTAGGACACACGAGAGTATCGGGATTAAGTTTCCTAGATGCTAGAGTTCTCCCTTATATAGTCTTTCAAACCATGGTTGCTTACAATCAAAGCTAAGATAGCTTAGTAACAAAGCAATTGATAATCACCGTTAGATGAATTCCTGATATAATATTCAAGCTAAGTCTGCTTAGAAATTAAGCAATCAATCTCCACCGTTAGATGGTATTATCTTGATACACACAAATGAAATATACCCATATTTAGATATGTATGAACCGTACCCAAACGTGTATACCTTGTTCGCTCAATAATAGTTAACCGAAGTTAGCCACATGAACACATAGTTTAGCTACATTCATCTAACACTTCAAGATCAAATATGATGATTGATGAGGTTGTCAACCTATCAATAATAATTCTCTTATGCTACACAGTTCTATAAAGAAGTAGTGAGGCAAGTCGAGTTCAAGTCCACAGGGAGGTGTGAGTTTTAAGTTATTATGTAAGACAATTTGATGTTGTTGAAAGACACAAACTTTTAAGATTGTAAAGATTGTAATTCAATTTATAAGATGGAGTTGACTAGAGATTCATTCGCCACAACCAAACAAGATATTATTAATCATACAAGTTCCACTTTCAATAAATTTCGATTGTTAACAACTTTTAGACAAGTTATAAGTTCAACTAATCTTTAGACTCCAAAAATCACCACATAAAATAAGTTCTCTAGTGGATTCTAATCAAGTGAACCACCTAAAATATGCTCTCTAAGTGTAATTCAAACAATTGCATTAATATTTGTGAATCAAGTTGTTCCTAGTCACATGCTCATAAGTTCGACACGTTAACCTAGGGTTATCTTTTACACACTATTGCATACAAAATCAAGTTGCGCACTTAGATACCAAGCATACTTCTCATGGTCATATAAACGATAAAAGATAATCAACAAAAGATATTTATGAAAGAATAACTTGCTTGAATTGATTAATAAAACATGCTCGGAGTTTTGAAATCCTCCCCAATCAATGAAGTTATTAGCTGCTCATATTACTGGTTTAAGCACAAAGATATATTCAGAATAAATAAGGTTTCAAAGGCTAAAAACTTGCGAAAGCAAACCACTGTGAGGTACTAAAGCAAACCACTGTGAGGTACTTAAGCAGCTGGAGAAAACAAGTTCAGGTTGCTGCTTCCTTGCGCGAACTGGTGGTGAAGCTTTTCTTTCAGAACTTTCGTCGAGCAGCAGGTGTGCAGGAAACTGGTGAAAAAGAGGTAGGTTTTCTCTGTATTATGCGCCTCCTTATATAGCTTTCTTCTCCTGCAAAGTCGTATCTGATCAACACCCCAATAATCCCAAACATACACAAACCCTGTGAGCCTTTAATCTCAGCCATTCAACTCCCAAAACTCTCGCCAAAGTCACCTCTTCTTGGTTGTTTTCACGGCAAGAAACTCCTTCCAAAAAGGAGATAATTTGGTACCCAAGTTAACTCACCCTGCTGGTTGTCGAGAATACCATCTAGCCTCTGCCAAAACCCTTGTACTCAGCCATCGAGCCAAGGCTAGCTACTGAATCCGAACTCTTTTAGTTAGCCTACAAAAATAGGGACCAGTCGACTGCTGCTGCACTAGTGATATTCTAGCTGCCAAAAACTCAAACACAACTCCAACAATTCGACCTGATCCTACTCGCCATTCACATCTTGAGACACTGACTTGCACCAAATACCACCAGAATCCATGGCAAACCAGTCTTCACAAGCACCTTCATTCACTGACCTTCATAGCCTCTGCCAAGTGACCCTCTTGTCCGCCTACAGAGCCATGGCTCTCAGCTGCATATAACTAGCACAGAACTGGTACTTTCTTGCTGCCAGAAACTCCACCTGAACTTCAACACTTCCATCTGAAATCATCCATCACTCAACTGCACAGCAATAACAACAACTCCCAATTGCAGTCAACAATCCCAGTTTAGTTCATCTCCAGAACATCATCAACACATACCCTGTATCCTTCTTGTCATGTTGATTTCAAACCCACGACAACAACACACAACAATGGTATCAGTTTCTCTAGGTTTTCTTACTTAATTTCCCAGCCATAACTTGACCTGTAATACCACCACAGCTCAACCACTTTTCCTTGTATGTCGAGAACCGCCAAGACCATGGCTAGACAGCAACGACCCCATTTCAGTTTCATCCCCCTGTCGAGAACAACCACTACAACTGGAGACATTCCATTCCTTCTCAACTGTGGCACTGTCAAGGCCTTGCGAAAACATCCACAACTTCATGAGCAGTAGCATCAGTTCCACCTCCTCTTCTCGCTATTGCAGTCCCATTCTTTCCAAACACTGCCAGACATCCCTCTCCCAAACTGGCACCATTTCACTATAGCTCTTGTCATTGTCCCTTGCTTGTCTTGAATACAAATCAGACTGCATTTCAGCTCGAGCTATTTCATTGCAGACTCGAGCCATTTCATTCCTTGTCTCAGCACCTACACACACTCCTGTCAATTGTATCACCAGCTTTCTATCAAAACAAATACCACCAGCTCCATGCTTGTATTCTCTAGCTGTCAGCAGCAACAAAGCTTCAGCCTGAACTCCAACTATTTCACCTGATCTTACTTGACCAACACAAACTCCTCCATCTAACAGCAGTAGCAGCTTACTGTCTTCACTGCAGCATCAACACAATGGAAAGCAGCAACATTTCAGCTCGACTGCAGTTCAGCTCAAAGTACCACAAAAATCAGTCCCCTTGTTAACTTCTGAAACAACACAAGCCCTTTGTAAACAACCCATTTCCACCAGCAGAACAGCAAACCTCTTCTTTGTTCATGTCAGCCACCAAAACTCATTGATTCAACATCATATTCTTCATCATCTCTTGTTCTTCTTGTTTCAGACAATTATGCGAACATCATATGAGCAGACCTGATGGTACTGCTAAAGACCAAGAATTCCCCTTCTATAATTCTCCATTTCCTGCAAATTCAAGTTCAATCACAACTCAACATTCAAATTCCATCAATAATTCTATATCATCATCAATCTGCGCCATTTTTCATCACAAACCAACGACAACTGCATCAGTTCTTCTGCCTTGTATTTTTAGTCTCAAATGGAGCTCTCAGAACCCTTCAATTCTTCCACTCGATAACAAGACACCTTCTCAACTGACTCTTCTTCTCGCCAAAACCCATTGTTTTTGTGTTCTTCTCGAGCTCTCAGAACCATCCTTAATCTCCACCATTAGTTACTGAATTTCAAATTCAGTTCTTGCTTCAGATTCTCTGTCAAAAACTGCCACAGATACTCGAGAACTGGTTGTGAATTGAAGCAGAAAATGAATCTTCATCTGCTGGGAACTTAGGTTTCTATTGAGACCTAATTTTTCCGGTCGCCCTAGGCGGATCGCTCCTTCCCCGCCACTTACTCGCGGGCTGAGTTGGTTAGTTGACGTGTCGTACAGAAAAGGTTGAGGTGGCTACACGTTGCTCTCTGGAGAGAGAAACCGGAACCGAAATTTACATTTTCAAGAAACAAAATAAAACATTTCTGAAACTAAGTTATCAAATATCAGTTCCTTCAAATCTTTGGTGAAGAAAAGAAGAAGGGATAATTGGAGTTTAGTACTCATGTTTTGACCAACACTAGGGTTTGGTCTAACATTTGTCCAACGTTAGGGCTTGGTACCTGGACTGGACGTTGACTGGCGTTGACTAGGTTAATTCCTAACTTCAGTTTAGTAATTCTTGATAAGTTTATATAATAATGTAATTATTTAACAAGATTACAATTATATCCTCAACTTTACTAATATTTACACAATAACCATTCAATATTAACTTAATTCTTCCGTCTTCTCCTCCTCCTCCAAACCGTCGCTCCGTCGCCGCCGCTATCATCAAGAGAAGGAAGCAATTCTTCTCCATTCAAACAGCACCATCTAACCAAAACCGGCAAATCTATCTCTTTAAAAATAATATACAAATCCAAACCCACCTGCATTTGCATCTCAACAGCACCATTCAACCCATAGTTCACAACACTTCTTATTCAACACAACCGGCATCACTAGTTTTCAGCTGAATCATAACTCCTTCAAATCTCAATACCTCCATCAGTTCATTGTAATATAATACCTCCTCCAGTTTCATTAACTAAAAGTGTAACTCAATCATCACATACAAGTGAGCACCACCACTACAACCTGCAACACCAGTACCATGTTCTCAACTGCAAACCCCGTGTCTTCATTCTGTTAAGAGCCATAACTGAAATTGTTTTTTTTTCCCTGATCAATTCCAAGAACATCAACCATAAATAATCCCCAAATCCCCACTTCTGCCCAATTCAAGTTCTAAATCAATCAAACCCATCCAATAATTCTGTTTAATTACTTCTTCGATTTGTAACTCAATCAAATCATAATTCCTCAAACAACCTCTTCATCTCAGATCTAAGACAAAACCCCAATTATTCACTGAAATTTGAAAATCAAATGTTACATCTCAACAAGCAAACCCTAATTCTAATTCTCCCTGCTTCAGTTGTCTTCAATAGAAAATAACCAAAACACAAATCGGGGAAATCAGAGACTGAAGAAATCATGGAAGAAGTTAATGGAGTTTGCGGTGGTTGTGCTCTTAATAGTATTCAGGAAAACTTGATTGATCAAACTTAACAGAAACAAGTTAGAGTAGAAAGAAGAAGAGGTAGCAATACCTAGTACACTACACGAACCTTGGATGGATTCTAACCTCTCTAATTGAGTGAGAGATTCAGAATTTGAGGCGGAGGAAGAAGACGAAGTTGGGTTTGAAGGAGGAGGTAAAAAAAGTTAAGTATTAGGGTTATTGGTCTTTTGCATCCAAGCCGTAGATTAACTGATTTTCTTTTTAACCGTTGGATCTTAGACCCACCTCAGGGATAGACTTGTAATCTCAGTATTTTACATATTTTTATTTACAAAATTAATTTAAAGTTGGGTCATAGACAGTCAATTTGGGTCAACGTCCGGTCCAGGTACCAAGCCCTAACGTTGGACAAATGTTAGACCAAAGCCTAGTGTTGGTCGAAACCTGAGTACTAAACTCCAATTATCCCAAAGAAGAATGTATTGTTGACGGTGATGATGGCGATAGACTCTATTTATCTTGAATTTACAGTACCCAATGAAGAACAAGATAATAGTGGCAGAGAGGAAGAGAAAGATGATAAAGATGGCGATTCAGTAAAAGACGATGAAGAAGAAAAAGGGTTTGATTTTACCAAACAGTTCCCACCTTTTCAATCTCCATCAACTTCTTCTACTATTTCAATTTTCATCATCAGTCGAGGATGGTACAATAATCCTAAAGTTCAATTTGGTTTTTGAATCAAAACAACTATGAAATTGAGAGACTTGAACCCTTACGGTTCTGGAGTAACAATAATATACCTAAATCAAAAAAATCAAAACAGAGCTAAATCAAGAGGGTTCCTTTAAATAGATGAAAATTTGGATTGGGGTTATCTTATATTGAAATTATAATAGGTAATAATCAGAAAATTAAGAGGATACATGTTCACTGTGACTCACTTCTATGAACTAAATTATTACTGCCGTTGCAAGAGAGACTTCCCAAATTAACTTTTAGTCCACAAAATCATAATCCGCAGATGTGGATCTTGTTTGTGTTTTTTTCCCTTGTGGTTTTCTAAAGAAAACCAATGATAGCATCTCTGAAAACCGGAAACATCACCATCAACTTCATAAACAGAAAACTAATTAAGCAATCAACTTCCAGCAATTTGATTTTCAAAGATGTTTGGAGTTTTGAGTCTATCAATTTAATTCGTCATTTACAACCATTTAATTTCATCTGAGAATTATCAAAAATAGAGATCATCTGAGAAAATGAAGAATAGAGAGAGTGTTTGATTTGATCGAATAAGAAGAAAATGTCAAGAATTTTATTTTACATAAGTTTCTCACGTCAATGACGTGTCATGTTAGAAGTCCACATCTCCTTTCCACGTTTTTCTTCCACGTCGGAACGCGTGAAAATGGCGTGAAAACAACGCGTTTTCTAGCATTTTCCTAATTTTTCTTCTCTGCTTGTAACAAAGACAAGCGGAAATGCTATTTGACTCCATAATCTCCACCTCCCTATTCTCCTCCCTACAATCTAAGCCTCACATCCATATCGAGATTCACATTCAGGTTCAGGTGGGGTTCATCATTCCCCTAATGTGGGGTTTAGATTGTAGGGAGGAGAATAGGGAGGTGGGAATTAGGGAGCCAAATAGCATTGCCGAAAGACAAGAAACCTAAATCTCATTTCTTTGTTTCCTCCACCAGCACACATGTGTAGTGTCATTGTGTGACATGCCCTCACAACTCTGAATTATTATTATTATTATTATTTTTTCTTATATATAAAATGCACTCCATGAAATGGCCACGTGACCGCCACACAAGTTCCATTTTGGTGTAACCAAATTGAAACTATGATGGGTACATGTCTTGGGAATTTTCCTGATATAAAACATTTAAGAGAAAATAAAATTAGTGACGCTTTTCCTTCCTTTTCGCAACTTCAAGCCTTTGTACCTAAAAATATAGAAAAGATGCGTAATATACAAAATTCCAAGAGAACTAATAAGAAAAGTATAAGAAATCGTTATCAAAATTGGGTGTTCTGGACACCTATAAATGATCAATCAATCATGATAGATAATCAAATGAATCTAAATGTATTTCAAGAGAGTTGTTCAAATGTTCACTATCTCATAGAAATATATATGAACCATTTGAAACAAAATCGGTTTGGTTTGTAATTGTACAAAGTACTTATACAAGAACCAATTCATGAACATAATGCCACGGTTTGTAAAACTAGTTCACATACCTTATTTCATTAAAGTTCCGGGGACTTTAGTTCGCAAACGAACCTGAGTTCATGAGTATGTATTTCATACTTACCGATTTTAGAACCTAACCAATGTGTTCGCAAACAGAGTACGCGAACCACAGTTCCGGACTTTGGCCTTGCCGTGCCGTTCGCAAACAGATTACGCGAACAACAGTTCCGGACTCAGCCTTGTCTAGCCGTTCGCAAATAGAGTACGCGAACAACAGCTCCGGACCTTTTCACAGGTAAACCCGTTCGCAAACAAGAGTTCCGCACCTGAACTAGATGTACACAGTGCACATACAAAGTATACATACTATGATATATTCAGGCATTGGTAGTCGTTCTAAAACTCACATTTAATCATTGAAACATCCATAGAAGACGACAATGGTAATCTTACACGTACCACTAGCTTCAAGTAATTTTCTAGTGATTAATCGATCAATACGAAACTTTCCAAGTTAACATCAAATATTTGTCTCACACAAATCATGTAAGATGTTCAAGGTAATTTTCACATGATCATCTTGACTTAATATTTAGTTTCCAACAAATAAATTGTCTCCAAATAAACTCGTCCAGTAAATGATGAACTTTAGCTAAAGCTAAAAGCTTCCAATACGTATTTCGAGAAATATATAAATGAGATAAACTCGGATCGAAATTTCAATTGTGTATAATGTAAACGTCTATATAGTTATACGACTTAGTCGCATTAGAAGATAAAATAGAATAGACTTCTGAGTGATAGATAAGTTTTAGTCTCCACATACCTTTTGTTGATGAAGACCCTCCAAGATTTTCAGTAGATCTCCTTCTTCAATTGGTGAACGCCGTGAAGTCTAAAGCTCAACTACACACTTCTATCATAATCCGAGACATAGCTATAAGTAGATTAGAAATCAAGTATATAGTTTTGATCAACTAAACTTGACAAACAGGCTTGAGATATCAACGCTTGCGAGTTCGACCGAGCAGTGCTCTGACAACCACCGTAATAAATCAAAGTGAGAATGAGAATAAAAAGATTAATAGGGTTTGCAGCGATGCTAATGGTAGGATTAAGGTTTAAAATATTGACAATAACTACTATGATATATAAAAATTAGAATTAGGATTAGGGGTTTTGATAATACTCAAATTAATTTCAGGGGAAGATTGCAAACATACCCGATTTGCAGAAACCCTTTGTGTAGTAGTAGCGGCGACATAGATGACATGAGCATAAGATCCCATTTCTCCATTTTCCACATCCATCATATTCATGTCTTCATCACCAGTAGAGGGAAGATTAGGTGTGTAGCTTCTCATACATTCACCAAAGCTTGATTGATTCCTAAATTGATTGGATCTAGGGTTTTGAATTTAGTTCTGGTTTCTTTTGTCCAAAAGGATAAGATTTTCCTCCCTGTTATCATCTCTGACTCTTTTACTACTCCTCATGTCGGGCTCATCCATATCAACATTCCCTGGGCTTTCAGACTGACAGCTACTCGATCCATCAGCATTTGGACCGTTATTGTTCCGTTTCGTTTCTTCTATCTTGTCAGCGTGAATAACATATAGTTCTTGAATTGCTTCTTCAGTTAACCCAAAGATCCAAAGATCCAAAGATCAAAGGCAATTTCCTCACATATAGCATCATCATGTTTAAGGACCCTACAGTTAAGGCACATTCTCTTGGGTTGTTTTTAAAAATGATAATTAATCCAGACTCGTTCTCTTGCTGCAGTTAATAGCCAATCGCCTTATCTCAATGGCTTAGTGATATCCACCTCAATTTTTGTAGTGACAACTCTACCTCTGACTGAATGACCTTTGCTCGTGTCATTAGGAATCTTTCTACCAATATCCGCACACAACCTGTCTACGATCACCGTATCAGTGTGTTCAAGTGATAAACCACGAAACAATACAAAGAAGATTTGATGTGTAAATTTGTAATCTTCCAAGGCCATCTTGTTGTCATAATTCTGAAGAATGATTAGTGAACCATTAATTATCCAAATAACACTTGTTAGGATTTCTGGTTGGTCTATTGAGTTTTTAAACTTGAAGACAAAAAGGTTCCTGCCCATAGTATGGATGATTATTTTTGTATACCTTCTCCATACGATATTTATCTCCCTTTGAACATCTTCAAACTTGATATCATATTTGTCGATGATTTTTCCAATAAAGCAGTTACTCCACTTGTTTGTTGCTTCATCGATTTCTTCGGTAGTGATTAGACTTCTCCTGGCATTTTGGATGATGATCCCAGTTTGGCTTCTTTCAACTTTCCAGTGATGGTGAATAGCTGGAATTGGCTGTTTTGAGACATATCTTCAAGGTAATGACCGCAGAGTGTAGATATGTTTTTGATAATTAGATGGTGTTGATTGTGTAGGGTTTCGAGAATGGAACTAGGGTTTTCTTTTATGTAGGGATAGTTACCAAGTTTACCGAGATTTCGGCCATTATTCTTGGGATATATTATGCGTGGAATTGCTGAAGAATAGGCCTTCAGTTTTGGTAAATTAAAATTCAAAATTTGAAAATCCTAGTGATCCGCCAGTGCTACTTTGACATTTACTGAAATACCCTCACAAATCTTCATGGTTGAGTTACGATGATCTTGTTCATGATTTAGGTTTTGCTGAATCAAGTAATGATGATGATAGGTATTGAACACCACTAGTACATCAGCTACAAGAGTTGATATTAAGATCAACAACACCACTGGTACTAAAGTTCAATAACTACTGGTGATCTTAATCTCTCCATCTTATATGTGGATCAAAACACCACTGTTTTGTGCGAGATTATAAATCAGATGCATTACTGCTACGTCAAAGCCACCACTGGTCCGCTACTTTTAACACAAGGGATCTGCAAATCAGAATGAAAAATTAGTTTTCCATAATAAGATTGAAACTTGTAATGGTCATGAAAAGATTTTGAAAACAAACAATAGAAAATGAGAAAAATATTAAAGTATTTGAACTTTGAACATGGCTAAATATTTAGATTAAAACATGAAAATCGTGAGAAATCAAAGATCAAAACATCTAAAGAATGAAAAAAATATGGATATTGATCATTGTCGCCCGATTTGCAGATCAAAATTTGAGTTCCTTGTTTTTATCCTTTACTAGTTATGTACTTCAATATCAAAAAAAGTAAAAATAGTTCGGCCAATGTTTATTTACCGGTTTGTAAGGGCTGGGAACGCTACAAATTCCTCATTTTCAAAAAAAAAAAAAAAAAAAGAAGGGATATTTTGACTTTGGGTCAAAAAAAGTGACCAAAGTTGTGTTTGGGTCACCAAAAAATTTTAATTAGAGTTTGGGTCACGGGACCGTTTTTGACCGTCTTGACAGTTAGTTAATTACTAGACTTTGTGCTCGTGCTACGCACCGGGCATATCTTTTTGGTGTGTTCGTGGTTACGCCCAGCCCCGTGACGATGCGTTTTTGGTTTGGTGAACAAATTAAATAAAGTGGATAATAAATAGGAAATATCCACACCAAAATTAACTTTTAATTTGCCGCAAAATTTAGCTTTGAAACTTGGCTTTAAATTTAATTTCCGTTTGTTATTATGCCTTACCATTCAATTTTGACATCCTTGGAAGTTTTAAACAACAGTATAGGAGATGAAGTAAAACTGTTGGGGAAAAAAGTGATGATGGTGATCTGACTGTAATACTCGAGCAAATGAGATTATAACCTGGTTTATCAGGTAGGGGTTTGGATGGAACATGCAATGAAGAATATGATCAGTTGGATACTTCAAGTGAGACAAATGACAGTGTTGACACATCATTTGTGGATGATGGTAGCAGCGAACAGAGTTGGGCATTACGCTCCTTGTCCGAATCAAGTGTAACTGGTGATTTCGCAATGCAAAATGTTAACCACACGTAAGTACTGACAAATATTAATTGCACGTGCGAATCGCATGCGCACATTAATTATAAGCTCTTGGATATCTGACACGTAACTTTTTTTCTCTTAGTTTCTAACGGCTGTAGACTTCCTCCTATTCCTTCCCTATTCTGAGATCTCAAATCAGAGGAAGAAAAGTTTGAATTTTTTTTTCTTTTTTTCTTTCTCTTGAATGGAGAAATTGAGTTTATTGTTTCGTAATGGGTTGAATCGATTAAATATTTCTGCTATTTCGTAATGGGTTTAATGTAAGTAATCTATTTTTGGTTTTGCTATATAGATCACCATCATAAATCATGATTGATTGTTTAATCTCAAACACTCAATTACTCATGTAGAAGAATATAAACTTAGCTCATATTACGATATTTGTCAACCTAAGTCTCTGAATAATAAATCTGAACCTAAGTATCATACTAACATAAGAATTACTTTAAATTTATCAATTTATCTCAATTACTCAGATAAATAACGACCAAAAATAAGAATTACGTTAAATTTGTCTTTGATGTGTGTAGATTATATGTTATGATGTTTTATACTGAAAGAAATATCAATAAGAAAAACTGTATGTCTAATTTCGTTCGTCGTTTTACTCTTCTGTTGCATGTTATGCTAATTTCTTTTCAGCTAATTCTGCTAGCGCGAGTATATCTTTGAAGTATTCATGTTTTCCATCATCTGAATCTACTGGCATTTCTGTAGGCACTTCCAATTGTCCGTTATTTCCAGCCAATTTTGCTGCGGGAGTTATCTCTTTGCAGCATTCATTATTTTCATGTTCAACTGGTAACTCTTGATTGCTGTTTGAATCCTGTAGAGACACATAAATTTCAACTTTCGATTTGTATATTATGTTTAAATTGTGTATGTTAATAAATAAGCTTTGCACTTTAGAATTACATGTTCCATCTTTTTCACTATATATTTGGCTTCCAGTTCATAGTTAAGAGGATAAATATTCTGCACAGAGAAAGTGTTGTAGTCGAATGAATTTTGATTTAGTTGCACTTCGAAGATAAACGATCATCCTATTGAGTCCCATTTTCGAGGCCACTTCCAACGTTATTTCCATCCAATTTTGTAAAAGCACCAGGTGAATCTTCGCAACAACTCCTTTAGGAGTTATCTCTTTGCGGCATTCATTTTCCTCTTGTAGAGACACATAAATTTAAACTTTCGATTTGTATATTATGTTTAAATTGTGTATGACAAATTATTTTTTCAGATAAGTCGCATTGAGTATCATAATATTGGGTATCAATTCTTTTGGTTTACGGTCATACCTCAATGTCTATTGTGATGATTTCTATAAGTTTTGATACTCTCACATTATCCAGGAGTGGTTCCGCTGTTTGTCCTAGCACGATTATGACGGCTGTATCTTTATCGTCTTTTACTTTCAATTCCAGTTTGTACCTCGGTACTGGTTTGTCTACCTTTCTTTTGAAGGTTTCGAGCAATTTATCTGTATTTTTGTAGCGTCTCTTGTTGCATCCCGGGCATGCCATATAAAACCAGGTTGATCCTTTTACAATATAAATCACCGTTGCTTTGAATGTGAACTTCGTTCCCTGTTTCATGTTTTTCGTTATATTAACGCAACATATACTACTGGATTGTTACTATACGATATCAAATCAAAGCAATTTACTCAGTATGGTTAGATATGCTACCTTATTGTCCGGATTGAACAGTAGCTTTTGTCCTTCCTCAATTGTTATCATGTTGTTGAAAAGCAATTCTTTTATGTTTTTTGAACTTTTTGTTTCCGTATTGAAGACAGCTGGTTTTGTTGATCCTTCATATCTGTTTTTTTTTTTTTCCAAAGTTTATTAGTTATTTTTTCTGTAACACTTGTGTTTTAATTATTGTTCTTATGTACATGTACTCACTTTTTCTTCATCAGCTGAACCTCTGGTATGTCTAGATCCATATATATCTTTGTTCCTTTTGATGCGTTCAATACATATTCCCCTGCGTTGGCATTATGCAAGTTAGTATGATAATAATAGCCTTTTTAGACCTCACTCCAGATATATATGATACATATTTGAGCCTTTTCTTACCATTAAATATTTTTACTGTCAGACCGACTACTACCAGTATTATGTTTTCATCTTTCTTAATTTTGCTTTCATCTGTGATTGGGTCTGACTGTTCTCCCCATAGAGTAAGTTTTATGCGCGCTCCTTTCTCGTTCTCAATTATAGCATCTGTCTTCACTGCGTCCGTGTCTGTCATCCTCTTCCGCACTAATGCAGTTTTCAGGCTTATGAGTTTTCCATTATGTCTGCAAATAAATGTTTTTGTATTATTTTTATTTCTTAATTTTTTTTTTCTGCAAATACATTTATGAATTGATTTAATTAGCACTGTAATTTTATTACCTGTGCAGTGGCTAAGGGTGCGCACGGTACGGTTCGGCTCGGTTCTTGACGAGACCGAGTACATGTACCTCCCTAGCCTCGGTTCCAAAATTTTGGACCGGTACCATTCGGTACACGACTGGTACCAGGTACGGTTCCGGTACCAGTCGGTACTTTTCCAGACAAAAATATGTCTTTTTCTCTGACAATCTAAGTACCTGTTTTTTACCTGTTTTTCAATATATTAAGTAATACTAATATCTCAAATTCTCATTCAAAGCAACAACTAATAAGTAGCAATATTACTACTAGCAAACCAAACAAACAATGTCTTGAAAATCTGGAGAAAAAAAAAAAACAACAAGTAGCAGTAGGCAGTAGCCACAGACACACACACTAAGTCTTGAAAATGAGAAAATCTGAAAAAAGAACAACTAGCAGTGCAGCTAGTGTTGCAGTAGTCTTGAATCTTGATCTTCTAATCCATGTCAGCAGCACTTGTGGTGTCATCAGTGTTGATAGGACCAAGTAACGCTGCAAAAACAAATAATAGCAGTTAGTAACTATTATACTATATCTATTACTGCCAAACACAAGTAATAATGTAATATGTTACCTTCTTCAATTTCAACATCATCATCTGGTATGTAATCAGATAGAAGATCAAGTTGTATTGGCTTCCTATCCAGCTTTATGTGCAAAGCAATGCCTCAACTGTCCTTGTAGATAAAGAGCTTCTACAAGGACTTAAGACTCGCTTTCCTGTGCTAAAGGCAGACTCAAAGGCAACAGAAGACACATGAATGGCTAATATGTCCTTAGCCATATGTCCAAGTATCTTATACTTTGTACTGTTGGTCTTCCACCAACCCAATAAGTCAAACTCCTCATCATCATCTTCTCCTTCACCTTCTTCATACTCATCAATGAAATATGTATCCAACTCTGTTTTTCCCTCTTCATCATTTGGGCTTTTCTTGAGCCTCTTACTCATTGACATCAACTCTTTCATACGACTTGGCCCTGCCACTAGTTTACTTACCACTGCTTTGGCTTGTCCCTGGATAGAACTACTTGACTCCTCCTCATGAACTGAATAGACATCCTTATATTCTTCAAATAGAATTTTAAAATCCAACTTAACAAGCTTCATAACAGATTCAACCTTAGAAGAATTCTTCCCATACAAGAGCTCAAGAGCAAATTGTAGTCCTTTTTCTTTCTCTCTAGGATCCAACAACATGGAAAAAAAGGTTGTAGGGTTCATCTTTGCATAATCACCCCAATATTTGTTATACTTCTTAAACATTTTTCCAGCCATAGTAGCAATAAAAGGATCTTCATCTACATTATCTCTAAACTCAACTAGTTGCTCATATATGATAACTAATTGCCATAAGAAAGTGTTTGTTGTTACCTTAGTTGAGGCTGAAAATGCAACAGTGGCATCAAAGAATACTTTCAAACATTTGACAAGGCCTCTGGCAAAGATCCAGTCCTCTTCACATGGAGCAGGTTTCCTCACTACTACCTTCTTCTTCTTCTTTTGTGCCTTCTTCTTCTTCCCTGTCACCTCAACTTCTTGTTGTTGTTCTTCTTCTTCACTAAATTCTTCTTCTTCTTCACCAACATTAACATCAATATCAAAATCATTAGCATCAGGTAGATCTTTCTCACTCTAATAAAACAACCTAATAAAACAATATCCTTGTCATACATTTCTAAAACAACTGCCGATATTCCTTGTCATACCTTTCTAACCTAATAAATGCTTTTTCAAACACATCTGCAGCCTGTAGCATCAAGAAAGTGTTGTTCCACCTAGTCTTAACATCTAATATCAATGTTACCTTAGACTCTATTCCAACTAATTTTGCACAACGCTTAAGCTTAGCCAACCTAGATGGAGAACCCTTTATATACTTGACAACTGACCTGATTCTTGCAATTGATTTGTTGTAGACCATCACAACATCTTTTACCACAAGTGCAAGTACATGAGCTGCACACCTTACCTGAAAAGGTGAATTCAAACAAGTATTAGATATTTTAACAAAACTAATAAACATAATCCTAAGTAGAAAGTATTAGATATACTTACATGCAAGTACTTAGCTCTCTCTTATGCCCTTGTCTTTGAAACAATACTAGTCTTCAAATAATCCATTGCTACCTTGTTGGCACTCACATTATCCAAAGTGACAGTAAACACATCTTTAAGCTCCCAATCTGATAAACACTTCTCTAACATATCACCAATGTCAATTCCTTTGTGACCACTAACCTCACAAAACATAATAATTCTCTTTTGATACTTCCACTGCTGATCAATAAAGTGAACTGTTACACAGATGTAGTTGTAATTGTTTGGTGAAGTCCATGTGTCTGTTGTCAAACTAACCCTCTGCTTAATTAACTTGAAGTAATTTTTCAAATTTTTTTTCTCTAATACATACATGTCTAATAAACATCTATAAATAGTCATTCTACCTGGCACAACAAATCTAGGCTCTAAGACATGCATCATTCTCCTAAAACCTTCACCCTCAACTGCTCTAAACGACATCTCATCAATTATAATAAATTCAACAACTGCCCTTTTACATTTCTCTTGACTGAAAATAGTAGAGACTAACTGACCTTCATCCTCATTCCTCACCCAGTTCTGCAGGTTTTAATGTCAGAGTTTGTTGTCCTTTTGGCTTTGGCTTGTTAGGATTCTGCTTGCATCTGTTGAAGTGCTTCCACATTCCACTTGTACCATTCCTTCCAGTATGAGCCTTTATCACCTTCTTGCAGTAATTGCATGCAATATCTTGAACATTCAACCTCTTGAAATGATTCCAAATGTTAGAAGTTATCTTACCACCCATTTGAGTAGAAGTAGCTTCTACATCTACTGATGCTGTCTCTGGATGTGCTGCTTCATTTGTTGGTTGGATTGAGGATCCAACAACTGTATCTGTGGCAGTGGTAGGTGTAGTAGTTGTAGGTGTAGGAGTAGTTGTTCCATGAGCTTGACTTGATGCATCCATGCCACTTATCATTTGAGAAAACAAATTTAAGTTTCGAAAAATTAAATAAGAACCGAAAATGAACTCGAAATGAAATAAAATGAAATAAGAAATGAAATGAAATGAAATAAGAACTCAACTGAAAAATTAAATAAGAAACTTGATGCATCCATACTTATAAAATGAAGAAGAAATAAGAACTGAAAATAAAACCTCAAAGGAAATAAAAAATAAGAACTGAAAATAAAAGTGAATTCATAGAAATAGAATCATAGTATCATACATATAAAAGTTCATAAATATTAAAGACATTGTTCTAAGCATAACTGCACAAGCATAACTGCATAAGTTCTAAGCATAATTGCATTAAGCATAACTGCATAAGTTACAACTTCTAAGCATTATTTATGTGAGCTCTGTTATGATTAGGATTGCTGGGGCATCTTTTAAAGTGCTTCCACAAGGCAGAAGTTCCATTTCTGGACATGTTATCCCTATAAGTCCTTCCACAATAATTGCAAGTGGCTTCTTCAACATTTCTCCTAGTGAAATGACGCCATATTTCGTTCGGAACCCTAGCTGGAATTGATGCATCCATCACTGACAAGAGAAGAGACTTTTAAAAACATTGATCACAATTCAATCTTAGTCTTAGAGAAGAGATTTAATGAACCCAGAATTCTGTAATTTCTACACAACCACATTTATGTTATCTTGTAATTGCCAAACTAAATTAGCTTATCTATCAACACAAGTAGTTAGACCTAACTCACACGAATAAGACATAATACATGTGACCAAGAAACTTGCAAAGTAATGCAACTACTCTCTCTTACCTATGTAGAACAAGGTCAAGAAATTGCACCAAGCTCCCACAATGGATAGAACCCACAATCCAGCAATCACCTAATAGAAAGCAACAACCTTAATCAACAAGTTGATAAATACCAGAGCCAAAGCAATTTCCAAATCTGATACAAACTTGAACAAACTTGTAGACATAATTCTCATGACTACTACAGTACTACTACAATTTCCAAATATGATAACACAATTGAGTTTGGTCCCAAAAGAACAGTCATTTAAAGAAATTCACATATTCAATAAACATTGCAAACCCAAATGATAAAATATTTTGATTGCATCCACACCACACCCATCATTAAATCATTCTATTGAACCTAACAGAAACAATCAAGTTTCCCAAAATCAAATCTAAGCAATAAACAAAGAAGAAGACATACCCCTCAAATGGATCAGTTCTTCAGGCTTCTCCTCTGAAACTCTACACCCAGTATTCTGAAAAAAAAAATTAAAAAAAAAAATCCGTCAATCTCAATCACAGGCATACAAAAATTAAAAACAAATTGAACAAAAAAGATGAAACAAATCAGTAAAGATTACTTACCCCGTGATTAAGATTCTGAAATTGTTCTTCTTATTTTCTTCACACCGGAATTAGAAAATAGGCAAAAACTGTAGTACAAAGAGATACGAACTCAGTTTGATGAAGAAACGAAGATTTGAGGGTTAACAGAGTTACAGAGAAGAAGTTCTTCTCCTTCTCAGAGAGAGGAGACGAGAAAAGAAAGAAAGAAAGGTAACTGAAACCCTAACCCTATTATGTTAGTTTATATACCCCCTTTAATCTAACGGCTAATATTGATCCCTTATCCCCTAAATCTAACGATTATGATTATTCGGGACTTTCGGTCCGGTACGGCACGATACTTGTATTGGACCGTGTACCTGTACCCCCCAAACCTCGGTTCCTATTTTTTGGACCGGTACCTGTACCTTGTACCTCGGTTCGGTCCTCGGTTCGGTCCAAAACCTCGGTGGCCCAAAACCAGTTTCCACCGGTTACGGTTCGGTCCGTCGGTCCGGCTCGGTTCCTGTGCACCCTTAGCAGTGGCTGATGTCCCCAGATCTCACGCGCAGTTGCTCAAGCTCAGTAAGTATGAACTTGTGTCTTGGGATGTTGGCGTCCTCTTCTGTCTATTTTTCTACTGTAACACCGGTGAAATTGGTGAAAGTTAGCCTTCGTTCTTGAGGTAGGGGCCTGTATTTCCCGTTGAATACATCCATATTGAAGAATTTGAGATTTATAATGTTATGTTCTTTAAGCTTTTCCCTATGCATGTCAAATTGACTTGGTGTGAGGTAACAGTGTACCTGCTCTTCCTGTTATCATTAATTTGGTGTTTTTTATTTAGAAATTATTAAGATCATGAATGCGTTAATGTATGTTGTTGGACTCACCGTTTTGTCGATCAATATCATAGGGAAGCCGTACAACTGTCCGGTGTCTGAATTCCGTAATTCCCAGGTACGTTACTTATTATTCTTAGCTTTCCAGACTCTTGGATTTTCCCCCATCGCATGTCACCTAAAAGAGGTAGTTGACGCGCCGATTATTGATTTATATTTTCTGTTTAGAAGAAGTAATCAAATTACAACATTGAATGTTATTTTGAACTTGTGATTGACAGGAAGGAGATTTGAATTACTTTTCTTGTTTATGTGATGATGTTTCACTGCTCCGTTCGTTGTCTCTTCCGATTTATGTTTTCCTGCGACCTCATCGTCTTCTTAATCATCTGACAGTACTACCCCTTTGATATTGTAGATATTAAAGTATTAATATGTGAAAATAATCTATAAGTAATAATTTTACGTCATTAAAATTGTGGCTTACTCTTTTTCTTGCTGTACTTGCATATTTGAATCTTGTGTTAGCTGTTTCATCAGCCTCAGAACCTGATGATCACAACTCAAACAAAGAAATCTTGTATATTTATTTCTTTTTTAAACTCTTTGAGTTGATGATGATCAAAGGCTTCCATGATTTAGGTTTATGAGAAAACTTTGTAATTGCACGAACTTTGTAATCCCACAGATGTAACGACTTTATGTTATGATGCGCATAAATATATATATATATATAGGCTAATTAAGGTGAATTACCTATTTCCTTCTTTAACACGAAATCCTGATTTCCGTAATAACCGATTTCCTTTTTTCGGTAAATCACGGATTTCCTTTTTCACGTTTTTTTTTTCCTTTTATTTATTTAACGTTTTTTTCATTTATTTGGAAGTAAGTTTTTTCCACCCTTATTAAAGTACAGTTAAGTATATGTGTGAACACGGTGTAACAAAATTATTTAAGCTCAAATTCTAACATAAGTATTGTTCACCTACTTTTTTTGTCTACGCCGTTACTAACGAACAGTTAAGTATTTGATATATCCAAATTGTAACCAAATTTTAATTATTAGAACCAATAGAGTTATGCCAAGTGTCCTCACCATAGCTTCTACATTAGAAAAGGCCTTTCTAGGCCAATAGGAAGCAAGGGTTTCATCACCGTTTAACGTGAGAGCTTTATTTGTCAATCCCACAGATGTAACGACTTTATGTTACGATGCACATATATATATATATATATATATATATATATATATATATATATATATAGGCTAATTAAGGTGAATTACCTATTTCCTTCTTTAACACGAAATCCTAATTTCCACCGATTTCCTTTTTTCGGTGAATCACGGATTTCCTTTTTCACGTTTTTTTTTTCCTTTATTTATTTAACGTTTTTTTCATTTATTTGGAAGTAAGTTTTTTCCACCCTTATTAAAGTACAGTTAAGTATTTGATATATCCAAATTGTATTGTTCACGAAATTATTTAAGCTCAAATTCTAACATAAATATTGTTCACCTACTTTTTTTGTCTACGCCGTTACCAACGAACAGTTAAGTATTTGATATATCCAAATTGTAACCAAATTTTAATTATTAGAACCAATAGAGTTATGCCAAGTGTCCTCACCATAGCTTCTACATTAGAAAAGGCCTTTCTAGGCCAATAGGAAGCAAGGGTTTCATCACCGTTTAACGTGAGAGCTTTATTTGTCAAGGCCTTTAAGGGGGAAGATTTATTTTTTAAATTTAATTTTAATTTACCCAACTCCATTAGTTATCCGTTAACACAACCACCACCACCTCTGCCACAAACAACACCACCTTATTCCACCATCACCTCAGAACCACCAGTACCAATATCCTATATCCTGACAGTTGCAAATGAAACTAGTTAAACCAAAGCAATTACAAGATAATCAGTGTAGATTTGGGCAAGAGTTTAGCTGTGAAAGGAAGTTGTTGCTGTTGATTTGCAAGAAGAATGAGGAAAATCAAACAAAAGAATAAGATGTTCATGAAAAATTTGTAGTAGCAGGTCATTCATGCATTTTAGCGAACATGTTGTGTGTGTTCTATTGCAAATATGAGCTTACTGGTGATTCAAGCCCACGGTTTCTCCTTCCCTGAAAATTTTGCTTCTAAAACAAGAACACACATTCAATCTAACCCATTCATTCACCCAATCTGCACACCCACTTGTTAGTGTAAAGAACAACTACTAGCCACCTGCGTATGGCCATTTCCCTTGACAAGGGTGCCACTTGATGGTTACTTTCACGGCAACACACACAATTCAAAACCGAACCAAAATCAAATTCACAACCAACCCATTTTTATTGATCAATCCAGGACCATAAGCACTTGTAACTCTTCTCCATTCACCAACCACAATCAACTGTATAACACTCTTCCTTGGTTAATCTTCTTGGCATCAAAACTTGCCAAACTCGAAATCAGCAACAACTTGCTTTTCCTGTTTTCTATTTCTCGATTCAAAACCCTTCAACCTCCTTTACTTCTTCTCGATTCAACATCATCACATCTAGCTGTTCTTGGCAGAAACAAATCCCACATCTTTATCCTCAATTTCTTCATTTCAGAATTTCTCAATTGATAGTAATAATTTCAACTCATTTCCTGATAACTTCTCCTCGATTTATATACATCTTCTTGTCTTCTTCTTCTGTTGTAACCGATTCATCGACAACTTCAATTTCAGGCGAATAAACCAGAGAAGAAAACGTCTTCTCTTTGAATTGAGTTTAAAGTTTAAACGACAAAGTTAGTAAATAATGTCATATCCGGATTTTAGTTAGTCATTTACACATTTAACAGATTTTTTAACTGTCAAGGTAGTCAACGAAAGTCTTGTGACCCAAACTCTAATTAAAATTTTGTGGTGACCGAAACACAAATCTGGTCACTTTTATGTGACCAAAATATCCCCCCCAAAAAAAAAAAAAAAAAAAAATTCATTCGGTTCATTGTAGAAGAACATATGAAATCGGTCTTAGCGAGTCAACTACACCATTTCTTTCTCTCCTCGTAACAGTAACACATACCACCAAGTCATTTGTTTTTTAATAATCGAGAGCCACTGGAGGTGCTCCTGTTACATTAGTTGTGTACGGATTGATAGATTCCATATGAATCTGGAAAATCAAGCCTCAACAAAGGTAGAACCCTAATAATAAATCTCTTCTTCCTTTTCATATTTTTCTTTCCTCATAAATCTACTTTTAGTACTCTTGTTATGCATAACCATATTGAATTGTTTAGCATTTGTATTCAATTCCCAGTAAAATTTATTAGTCTTGTTCTAAGATTCTCCCTGAAAACCCTAGGAGCTGGGTTTTGTTTCATTCTCATGTCAGTTTCCATAGGCACTTTTGAATTTAAACGCATAGCCTACAATGCTTAAAATCTCGTTAAACCTAGTACATAATTATCAGTGAAAGTGAAATGATATAGTTCCAAAATTGTGGGGAGTTTTGTAAGTCACCCCAATTTCTAACATTTTCTCAGTTTGATTAGCATAAAACTAGTAAGGAACTCGCTTATAAATGATTGAGCATGAAGTATTCTTTGCACCTGAATGTGTTTCATTCAGGAACACTCTGAAAAGTCTGATATTGGTGTACTGGGATTAGGAGACACTGTTAGGATTATATGATAACTATTGAAATTTCTACTTTTGCATTTTGTTTTTGCTTCTTCTTGATAGTATTATTGTTTAGCAAGGATCTATTAGTCGCATCTGGGTACTTGTTTGATGTTGCTATTGTAATATAGGGCTAGGGTTTGCAGTTCTTGCTCTTTTCGTTTTCTTCTTTTTTCTATTGTGACTATTGTGTTTTAATATAGGTACATGCAATAATATAACAGCTGAAGTATTCTTTACTTTTGTTTGGATCAAGTAGCTAAAGGTGTTTTATCAAGCTCATAGGTTGTGGACATGGCATTAGAAGAGACAGGTAATTTATCAAGGCATCTTACTCATTGACAAAGGTACCTTAGCAGGTTTCATGGCTAGTGAACTTTAGACTACATTTCGGGTTTAAACACAATTTTATTGAAGTACACACCATCTTATGTTATTTATGTGCAAGTTGTACACACCTGCTTTAGTAGTTTTAAGTATTAGACTTGATTTTGTGTGTCAATCTGTTGATACGGATAAAAACAGTGTTCATGCTACAAAAGAATTCAAATATCTTCCCCATGATGAGAAGTCATTGTTAATTTTTTAACCTAAGATTCAATGGAGTTGACTGTTTAATATCTACTGGCATATCTTATCCAATTGCATTTTTACATCCCTGGTAACAGAGAAAATTAATTTATTTCAATGCACTTATTGGATGGATTTTTCTTTTGGCCCTTAACATCACGTTTGAATCTTTTCCATAATCAATTGTTGGTGCATATGGTTTGCTAAATCCCCTAACCTGGTTATCGTTAATGGTAATAATTGATTGTTGCTTATATGTATTTTACCACTGTTTACCTTGGTAAGAAAATAAATTATCAAATAAGTCAACACAGCTCACTCATTCATGGTTTGGAATGGGATGGAATCATAGATGTACGTGAAGTCCCTGGTATTTTGACCGCTATAAGATCAACAATTCTATGAGGTTGGGCTTCTGTTGCTGACATAAAAATGTCCCTTACCATATTTCAGGCTCGACTTGGTATACTGAGAAAAACTTCTGTGATTCAATTGACATAGAATAACTTAATTTGTTATGGAGTAATATCAGATTTGGTTGTAATTTTCATTGAGCCATTAAACAAAAGGCAAAAAGGGGTAGAAATTGTCACCAATTGTGAAAGGGGAAAAATTCTTCACCGTTTGCCTTATTATTAGTGTTCAAAAATGCAAATTGGAATCAAAATCTAGTATGTCATTTGCACCTTTCGAAGTTTACTCAGATAACAAGCAGAGCCTAAATCTTCCATATGCCTATATATCTGGTTAACATGACGATAAGTTGATGATTCAGTTTGTTGCAAGTGATTTAGTAATAAACTTGTATTTAAAGTAACATGTCATTGGTTTTCTATTTTCTAGACCTTCCTCAAAGAGCCAAGAAGTTTGAGCTAAAGAGATCACAAAAGATTAGGTTCAGTCCATCATCTATAACTAGTGTTGATGAGCTACTTCATGATGTTTATGTTGCACGTAGCCCGAGGCCTGATGAGTATCACCATCGCAGAGATTTAGTTCGCATTTTCAATCTGTTGGCAAGGGAGATATATGGTAAGCTTCTAGGTTTCACTTTTTTGCTATAGCCTTCATCCTTTTCTTGAAAATTGTTATTCATGTATTTTTCCGTCGATGGTGTGTCGTCATGCTGTAAATCAGTTTCAGACAAAACTGTAGCTGAATGTACAACATAGCTTGATGTACACATAGTATACCCCCAAAAGCATTGAAACTATAAAATTGAAAAATTCACTAGCAAATATGATATACGTTCACCTAATCACCCCACACATAACGCATACCTGAAACTTTGTAGACATACAATCCGATTATTGAACTAAAAATACAAACTATATATTTGCAACCAAATTTTGCTGTGTTACAACGATACGCCTAAAAAATAAATTCAGCCGTATCGATACGTATTTACATACGCGTACTAATACTTCGGATACTTCAAGATACAACTCAGTTAGAAAACTTTGACTAAATATTAGATGTCAATACCTTAATATTAGAAAATTTAGATATTTTACTAGATTCTATGAGAAGTTTTAACTATAGTGATAAAATATTAGTTCCAAATCTGTCCACTGATCTTGCTCTAGACTTTCTTCCTTCTTATCCAGACTTTTTCTCTTCAGTGAGGTTAATCATACATGTATATATTTTGTTAAGTTTCTATCTTATACATAATATATTTATGTTAAACTACAGATATGCCGTATCGCCGTATTTTAGTTTTTCAAGTTGGTGTATCATAGTAGCGTATTGGTATCTTGTATCCGATACCGTATCCGTATCGTTGCAACACAGAAATTTTGTTGCTTCATTTCCTTGCTAACTAATACTTTTGATCAAATTTTATAAATATTCATAGAAAATGAATGGGCATAACAAGTTACCTTATTTTTCCCAGTATTATAGTATACTCCTCTTTTAGTATTTATTCACCTCAGGGATTTACTGAGAATTTTAGCCTACGGTTATTATGCATTAAAAAATACTATCAATTTTTTTTATTTTATATCTACTTAGTTTTAAACTTTTTGGTGTTATCATCGTTTTTTGTTTAGTATTGAACAATTTCTTGCTTAATAACAGCATAGAATCTTTTTATGGTTACTTTTGTAAGATTTGATCATTTGTGTCTGCTTTCAGGTAGTTCTGATGGCTTTCCTGTTGTGGAGGTCTTTGGATCCTTTTTAATGGATATGTTCTCTTCCAAAAGTGATCTTGATCTATCTATTAATTTCAGTAATGGTGCAGATAACTTCGCCCGCGAGGAAAAGATTGCAGCCCTTAGAAAGTTTGCTAACTTTTTCTACACTCTTCAATGTAAATTCATTATGTGAACTTTTCCCTAAGTATATATGTCTAATGGTCAGATACTGTGCATCCGATCCTTAATTTTGAGTACTAACATAGGTCATTGTTTAAGATGCTTTCATAGATTCTTATTTATATACGATTAGGGTTTTTCCCATACTCAAAACTGAACCACGTGGTATTATGCATACCACTTGACAACCTGTACTTCATAACATTCCATCTGTCTCTCACAAAATGAAGACAGTCTTAGATTGCAATGATATGGACCTGACCTTATAGTTATATTCAACATAGCCTGGAGCTGTCACAACATCTGTTTACTCGTTTGTGAATGATCTTCTATGATCTAGCATGTGCTTATTTCTTGGAATCACAATCACAAAGGATTGAGGTGTCAACCAACCTGTTATACATTCTTTTACCACCTCCTTAGATATTATTACAGAGAATAAAACGAGAAAAGAGGTGCTAGGAGCCAGTGTTTCTTAATGGAGTGATGATACAAGAAGAAAGAGGACTAGAAGTGGAGATAGACATTCAAATCTCCCTTCTATATAATTTGAGGAAAAATGTCTCTCGCCTATTTAGGTGTCAAATCAGACTTGGTATAATTGCGACCCATTTATCTAGTTTTCCTTTGTTGCAGGGAAAGGGCATGTGTTTGGTGTCCATCCAATCATGGGAGCTAAGGTGCCTATTGTCAAAGTTGTGGATCGTGGAACTGGAATTGAGTGTGATATTTCTGTTGAAAACAAAGATGGTATTGCAAAATCACAGATTGTTCACATTATTTCAGCAATTGATGAAAGATTTCAGAAATTATGTTTTCTGGTAACGTTCTTATGATTTTCTATTGTATGTGCAATATACTTTTATTTTATTTTCTGTCCTGGCTTCACTATTCCCACAAAATGACAGTTTTGCTTCCAGCATCAATCTCTTATAATTATTTTATTATTTTTGTTGGTTTTCCAACTAGAGGTTCGGCACTTCTGCGAAATGCAAATTCTGTTGGGGGTATCTTTAGTTCTTTATAACTTTATTTGATGTTCTCAACCGTGTTTTGCGAGATTGTTAAGGATACCCCGACATAATTTATGAGACTACTTGCATGCCAAAATGATTCATGTGTTTGTTTTGTCATGCATTTGTTCACATTTTAATTTCTAGGTTGTGGAGAATCCCATATATTTTTCTACAAAAGAAGAATAAGAAGGAAATTCCAATTTTTATTCTGCCTTTTGCAGATTAAAGCCTGGGCAAATGCGCATGATATTAACAGTCCAAAAGATCGAACACTAAGCTCATTATCTTTAATCCTATTAGTTGCGTTACATTTGCAGGTATTTTTCTATTATTCTGCTCATTTCTTTACTTTTGTTTTTTGAATTGGTTGTGTAGTGTAATTATATACTTCACGAAATTTGCGCAAATTTCATTTGGTTTTTGATGCTCAAATTTGGGTACATATTATTTGTCGCGTTAAAAATCATGAAAAACAGACTTCCTGGTAAGAAAACGCGAAATGTGTAATCTTTGTCTATTGCTGTACAGGAGGAGTTCTTTGATTGTTTTTTAGGTAATTTGGTATTTAACCAGGTAAAGGTTACCTTTGCCTGGAGTTTCTAGTAATAACATTTTTTTTTTCTTTTTTTCTTTTTTTAAATGTAGTGGCTAACCGCTTACAGTTACCAGCATAGCTCTACTGTGGTAAGATGTCGGTGAATTCATCCATTGAATTCATCCATTACGTGAAACATATTTTTTTCGCTTTCTAGTTCCTTTCATGAGAACCATTGAAGGAACAAGTTAGCCTCCTGATGAACCAAATACGTGGATGTTGTTGCTTTGGTTCCGCTTAGATTATATGCACAGACGTCTACACAAACAGTATTGTGTTTCCCTTGCATAAGATTTCTAATCTAACAAAGAACCTTCGAAAATCTGATTAGGAGAAATAAAAATTAAAGGATTATGTTCAACAGATTTAATCCTTATTTAAAGTTCTTGTAAGCGTCATTCCGATGATAGATTTCGGACAATGACATGAAAGTCTATCCATCATTACTGCCCTGTGTGCCACGGGATTTACTGAACACAGGACATGACATTGAAGGCCAAGCACTCAAGACATGCTTGAACTAGTAGTGGCTTGTGTA
Organism: Papaver armeniacum; assembly: GCA_023531295.1. Lineage (NCBI taxonomy): Eukaryota > Viridiplantae > Streptophyta > Magnoliopsida > Ranunculales > Papaveraceae > Papaver > Papaver armeniacum. The sequence continues at coordinate 309,537 of JAJJWW010018250.1, forward strand.
AATACTCAGCAAGCCCAGTTCGTGCTAACCAAGATATTCATTGGTTAGGCTACACGTATTTGTTTTGACTTTTGAGTGTGGAAGACTTAATTGACGTGTAACAATGAAAATGGCATGTGTGCCTGCGTCTGTGACACAGGTATTAGGTTTAGAAAAGCAGAAACGCAAACATGGCTGTACTCACACCTTTTATTGTTTGGTTGCTCTAGTGATTTTGTGCTTTATTTTTCAGGTACATAGCTAGTAACAAAGCACTATATATACTATGCTCAACAGAATTATGTGCAAAGACACACAAGGTTTATACAAAAATACATATCGTGCATTACCTGTCGCAGTGTTTGTAAATTTTGGACAGTGTCCACGTGTCCAACATGGCAAAGTCCAGAATATGTAGGTCTTTTATAGGTTTAGGTTACATGGTTTCTTCCCTAATCGACTGTTATGTTCATGCAGACTCGAGAACCTCCTATACTACCTCCCTTTTCTGTTCTATTTAAAGGTAACGTGTCTTTAGATGCTCTTAGTGTGAGGATGTTTTAAAGCTTTCTTAAGAAGGGGTACGACATGTTATATATATTCATTTACATGTTGTTGTTGCTAAAATCAAGTTTATACATCATAATGAAGCGTAATTTTTCAATGGCAAAATAATTTATGTTTTTCTCAAACCCATGCTTTGCCACACATCTTCAGTTGATACGAGTCTTACGACAGAATTGACCTTGTAATTCCAGAAGGAAGTGATCCTGAAAATGTTGGGAAGGCAGTCCATAAATTTCTTTATTATGGCCAAAATAATAAAGAGTCTGTGGGGGGACTTTTCATAACTCTGTTAATCAAGGTAAGCTTTTTTTTTTTTTTTTTTTTTTTTTTAAGGGTATGCCAATTAAATTTTGACAAGTTAATGAAAAGTTTGTGAGCAAAAATTGAGACAACATGCTTCCTCATTAGAGAAGTTCTTTTAGTGGTGAATTCAAGTGGTTCTTACTAACATTTTGGGTATTAATGGCTATTGCAGCTTGACTCAGTTAGGAAACTATGGGCAGAAGGTCTTTGCGCGAGTACATATGAAGGATCTTGGATAACCAAAAAATGGGGTTCTCGAAGTGGCAATCTTAGTGTAACTATATTTGTTAGATTTACAAATTACTGGCAGTAAAATTTTCTCTTTGCCTGCGTAGCACAAGTCTTTAGCTATATCTGTTATAATTTTCCAGGTTGAGGATTTCACAGACAGGTCTGAAAATGTTGCAAGAGCCGTTGGAGCTGAACAGGTGAAGAAGATCTACAAGTGTATTAAAAGTTCTCTTGATCAAATGTTAGCGTTCATGTATGGACAGATTCAAGCGCCCAAAATAAGGGATCTTATTTTTGGGTCTGATTATGTTCCTAATGAAGAAGTGAACAACTCGGTGAATGTGAATCTTAAAAGAAGCTTTCCTCCTGATGATCCTGCACCATCTTCTCCACCCTACACAGCCCCGACAAAGAAGATCAGGTGCATTGCAAATTCAGATCCCATAATAGGAACAACTCAAGCACACCACGAGTGTTCAAACCAAGTACCTCCTCCACATGATCTTCATCAACATCATCTCTGGCCTCCAGTTAGTGCTCCTGAACTTGGGCATGGTTCTGTACATCCTTCTTTTGTTCCACCACAACATCTCCATGGACTGCAGAATAACCCCTTCTTATTTCCGGGGGCGTATAATCTGAATCCTGTTAGTGCTCCTGAACTTGGGTATGGTTCCATCCATCCTCCTTTTGTTCCACCACAACACTTTCATGGACCGCAGCAGAACCCCTTCTTATTTCCGGGGACGTGTAATCTGAATCCTGTGAATCGATTTCTACCATATGGTGGTCCAGGGAGTGCTCACTCTGGCTACAAGGAAAATCTACCACAGGGTCCATTTTTCAACCCTTATGGGTACAGGTAACATAGACCATTAAACACCTTTTTATTGCAACTAAAGTCTTTCTCAGAAATAACTGTGAAGTTTGGTAAGCATCAACATATTGTCATCCTCAGAGAATCCTGGGTTCTCAAGCCCGGAGCTAATGTATATTTACAACTTTTGATTGGAATCAGTATGCATATCTAAGGCGGCCAAATTGTGTTAATAATCTCTTAAGCTTGTATAGGAAGAGTCTATAGAAGTGTTTGGTATAAAGGTTCAGGAACTGGCATAACTATGGAAAATTGTGCTGTATTTACATCAGACCCGCAGCTTTTCTTTCAAACAAGTTTTAATTAGGCAAATGGCTTCTTGAAAAGTGGTTTGCGCTATAACCAAACTAAATACAATTAATATTTTCGTCACAGGGATGTTTTAGTGACAATCCAGAACCCCATTCTATCCTTCTCATTTTTTTCATTTTATTTCTCTCTCATTCTCTCCTTCTCTCCTTCTTTCCGTCTCCAGAATATTTCACGGAGAAACACCTTCTTTCCGTCTCCAGAATATTTCACGGAGAAACACCGAACGCCTAGACTATGCGACTTAAGTAGAGAGATTCTTAACCAAAATTCGTTAGTTATTTCTTCTATTTCTCTCATCACTTTCCACCTGATTCCTCCTCTAATCACAGCACAAGAGCTTGTTCTTATTCTCTCTTTTTCTCCCTTGTTTCTCGGTCTTTGGGTTTCGATTTTTGAGACTCGCCGGAGAAAATAACAAGAATCCTTTACATCAATTTTGAATTGAAAGAGTTAATCTTCATAAAAGTTTAAATCTTCCACTAACAGAGGATGATATCCTGAAAAATCCTAGAAGAGAGTTTCATAAAAATCTCAAAAACATAAAACCAAATCAAACTCTTCCAAAAGATTTAGCTCTTTATTTCACTCAAAATCATCATTTTTCTCTCCTTGAAAACTATCACTTTCCTTTTCTCGGATCTCCTTCTTCCTCTTTTTACTATTACAAAAGGGTATAATGGGATAGGAGAATATAGCTAGATAAGCGGCATCTTCCAGGATTAGGGCGACATCCCTATCTGTCGCCTAGTGCTTTTGTGTTACATGAAATTTTGTAGCGCAAACCATGTCTTCAATTATGAACAAAATCAAGGTACTATTATTTCCCTTTGCATGAAATTTTGTAGCGCAAACCATGTCTTCAATTATAAACAAAATCAAGGTACTATTATTTTCCTTTTCTAATATTACCTCTAGAGGAGTTTCTTTAGAACCCTTCTACACAGGCCCATGGAGAAAACAAACTAAATATCGATGTTGGTGGGTGTCAGTGGGTCAGCCCCACACATAATGACTAACAGGCTCGCCATTATGTATCAGTCGGTTTTTCCTTTCAAAAATTCACCAACCGCCACAACAAATTACACAAAAACGACTCCACACATCTTTTTTATATGGTGGAGTCCAAAAATGATCCCCTTGTCATGCTAATCTCTCAATTCACTTAAAATTTCATATTGTGGTAGCTTAACATGTATTGGCTTTCTCGGGTGTCAAAAAACCTTGACAAATGTTTATGCAGTGGAAATACCTGAACTTATAACCGAGGGGATTAAAGCAAATGCGAGTGGAAGCGAACTTCAATATTTGTACCTATCAGGAAGTCCAGTTAATAATGAAGCAGTAATAACAATTTCAAAGAGGTGGGGCCCATCCTCATGTGAAGGGATGGTTTTTATGTGGTATTTTTGGGTATAAAATAACATGTAGTTCCAAATCTGTTGGGCTTTACACTCTCTTGTCCTCTCCTCTCAAAGCCTAGTATGAACCAATTAACAAATTTAAGATGAGTCGGTAGGGGTGTTCATGGTCGGTTTTGGTTCGGTTTCAAGCCAAACCAAAACCGAAACCAATACTATCGGTTTCTAAAAATTGAAACCAAACCAATCCATTAACCATTGGTTAGGTTTCCAAATGGTTCAAAGGTTTGGTTTTTCCCAGTGGTTTTTGGTTAACCAATAATTATGTCAAACCAAAAAAATAATAATATTGGTTTACAAAAATTTACAGACAAAAAATAAATAAAAAGAATATCAAGAGTAGTTAAAGCTTACTCTAAATCTAGAGATCAAAAGAAGATTTAACTAATGGCAGTGACATCTCTAACGAAAATTTAATTAATGATTTTTTTTTTTATCAATATTCGGTTAACCATTGGTTATTGGTTCGGTTTCTCTATCATACCAAAACCAAACCATTAATCTCGGTTTTCATCTTTTCTAAACCAAAACCAACCATTAGTTAATGGTTCGGTTCAGTTTCCCCCTAATCGGTTTGGTTTGGTTCGGTTTCTCGGTTAACCAGTAACCATGAACACCCCTACGAGTCAGTCTTTTTACGAGCGATTCAGTTAGGGGTGAGCATTTTACCCATAATCCGCGGATGTAACTGGGACCAACCGTATTTTTGCGGATGGATGCCCGGACCGTTCGCTAATGGGTTGGACGCGGATGAGATTTTTGAAATCCAGCAGATTACGGATTGGGCCCGGATGCAACCTTGAAAATCCGTTGGACATCCATATCCGTTAGATTAAGTGCATATATATAGTTTCTAGAAAATATATAGATAGTTTTGGAAGTTTTAAGGTGTTTGCTTGGAGTGTTGTCCATGTCATTTCTATATTTATATACATATATAAAATGTGTAGGTTCTATAAGAAGTCATCTATATTGACTTTATTTTTTCACTATAAATTTTAACTAACACAAACCCATTGGATTATCCGCACCTAATCCGTTCATCCGTGCATCCATTGGATGCAAATCTGTTGGATGTTGGATTGGATGCGGATGCCAAATTTGAAATCCGTAGTGAATTGGATTGGATGCGGATGAGGTAAAAACCGGTTCATACCGGCCCATGCTCACCCCTAGATCAGTGGAAAAAAAAGTTGAGGACAAAAATACCTATTAGCTACTAATTCCTCCTAATTCAGTTTTCGTTCCTTGATTTCTAACGCCGAAAAAGCTTTTCAGCCATTGTTGTTGAAGACGATATTACTAATTCATCTCGTTTCATTTTTTTTTTGTTCGATTTTTTTGTTTCACTTGATTCAACGAATCGTTCTTACAAATTTTGTATCGTAAATATTTGGTTTAAGTTTAGTTTTATCAATTTAGGTGTTCTATAGAAGTTTTTTTTTTATCAATTGGATGAGATCAACCGATTTCATATTAATTATCCGAGGTTGATTGAATCCTTCCTCGTCATTATAGGAATTTGGAGGTAATTTTCTTCATTTACTTGGGACCTAGTTATATATTAATTTGGGATCTTGTAGTGTATTTATTTCGGGTCTTTGTTGTACCTCTTTTGATTTTCTATTTATTTGATCTTGGTTTTGGATATGGTTCTTGTCGTTGTTTGAGTTTGTTCTAGTACAATGTACAGTTTTTTTAAAATATTTTTGAGATTATTGAACTAGTCACTGGTTATTAACTAAGTATATCCAGTAGATCATATTATGTTAGTTTTGTTTATATGTTGTATAGTTATAGCGTGTTAGGTCGTTCAATTTAAATCTTAATTGGTCCATTCTGTTTATATATTATAGGTTATAACGTGTTAGTTTGTTCAGTTTAAATCATGTATTGGTTCATTGGAGTGGTATAAAAATTGCAGGTGCTTCGGTGACAATCCTTGTTAGTGTATATCAATTATTAGGAGAGTCTTGGATTGTGTTAAGATATAAAAAAGGTATATTAAGAATATAAGGATTATTGTTTGCTAATGCATACTGATAAACTTTTATTTATTTAGTTGAGGATCCAACAGGAAAAGAGACAACAGTCAGAACATTTTTTGTTATCAAATTGGAGATGATCTACTGTTATTTGCTAATAATAAACTATATTGTTCTCAATTAGGTGGGAATGGGAGTCCATAACTGTAAGGTTTGGAATATGAAGGGGCACATGTTAAGTGATGAATGCATGATAATTGGATATTTGTTTGGGAACCATGTGGACACACCAAAGATTCGAGACAAAATCATGTGGTGGAATCTCTTGGAAGGTATGTTATACGCTACTTGTAAGGTTTTTCTAGAATTTATAGACCATTTACAATACCATATTTATGTGATTATTGGAAAAATGTTTTGGAACAAATGATTAGTTCATCCGTGACTTACACTTTGTCATTTATAATATATACAACTTTTACGAAAGCGAAAGATATATGACTCACAATTGGTTTAGGAAAATACTTTTCATTTCGTTAGGAAATTTTATTATATAATGTTTTAAACTAATTTCACTTTGGATTGGGTGATTTATAACTTATGAAGATAACCTTGTTATGTATCGCTTAATCTTTCTTCTGTTGTGTGACCTATAGATTTGCTTAGTACTTTATTTAATTTTTGTTTTTACATCTTTGCAGGTAGTAAATAAGAAACAAACCTTTTTTATATTTTGAGTTTTATAGCGTTAATTGAGGGATAACCACCTTAATTTAACCTTGGTACTGAGTACGAAAGTGACATCAATCTGGTTTGGCAAATGTCGTTAAAGTTTATTTTCTAACTTATTTTCTTCTTTGCATATTTTACTTCTTCAGCCTTTTGTAACAGTTCTCGTGGTAGTGCTCCAGTCGATACTCTGATCTAGTTTGAGTGAATCTTATATTAGAAGAGAAGATTCTCAAGCATAAACAAACTAGGTGCAATCAAAGTTTCAACAACCGTTAGTCAATCAAATCAATCGAAAACTAATAACACTGTAATTATCTAGTTTCCCACCAACGGTACTCGTAGAGCTTCTTGATCCCACAGAAGTCTTTAAACGAGCGGTCGTGAGAGATTTCACCTAATTAGGATACTTTCCTCTTTGAATAGACGGCTCCACCAGAAACAATAAGAAATGAAGTTTGTTTGGCTCTTAGGATAGTTTGCTAGAAATACAAACTTAGGTATTTATAGACCAAGGATGTTTGGACACCAAGGAATTTCCAAAACCGAAGATATTCTCAAGATACGCAATGAATGGCAAAATCCGGGTTTTCTAATTCCAATAAATGTTTGTCCAATATTTCCGAAATCTCTCAATAAAAAATCTCCAATTAGTAAATGCACATTACTAATTTTTATTCTCTAGAGATATGCATTAATTGCTGGTAATTAAAGCATAAAAACCAAAAACCTTAATTAAAAAATTCTTAATTTATTTCGGCACATGATCACCTTGAGTACTAAGGAATATCTTTGAACAATAAATAATAAGAGTTACTGCTCGTGTTCAAAGTATGTTGACATCTTTTCACTGCAAATCCTTATTTCATATTTACATGGATTTGCATTCTTGGAATAGGTTATACCACACTTCCAAACAAGTTTAGAATTGGTTCACATGTTCTCCAAGACTATTATGTGATTGAGAAAATACCAAATCACATACATGGGTTCAATCGGTTCTACCAATCCTTAGGATCGGTTATACTTAAATATGGAAACACTTGTGATCAGTCACACTAGTCACTAGGATCGGTTACACTAGTTACAAGGATCGGTTGCATCTACACATGGTATTACTTGTGATCGGTCACACCAGTTACCAGGACCGGTTACACTAATTACAAGGATCGGTCACATAACACTCATGATCGGTCGCACCAATTACTAAGATCGGTCACACCAATTACAAGGATCGATCATACCATCACATGGTGATTACTTAGGATCGGTTACACCAATTAACAAAAACCAGTCATAGCAAATCATAAGTCAGGCATTGTGATTAGTTATACCAAGATACATAACCTAAGTTTAAGATCGGTTCTACCATCTCACACATATTGGTCATCCAAAGATTTGCAATGAATAACCGGACCAATAAGCCTAATGATTTACCTTTCAATTCACGAAACAAGTTCATGAATCTACTTCCTTTAAACAAATGTAAAACATTGTTTCCTAGGATGAAATCTTCACCATAAACCATTTACATAATCATAACAATATATACAAGATTATGTCGATGTCATATCTACGAAGTTCAAAAGATAAGCGTTATACTTCATAGTCTAATACCCTAATACTATGATCATACTATGATGATCATGTCACATCACTAGAGTATTATACAATAATAACTAGAGTATTATACAATATGTACAGTATATACAGCTTTGCAGTTATGTTTTCAATATAACACGACTTGAAAGATACGTTAGGAATGAAACAGTTCAAGTCAATATTACTAACCTCAAGTGGAAGGATGATGTCGTCGTTGTAGTTCGTTACTTCTTCACATTCTTCAGGTCTTCGGAGTAATACTTGTATGTCTCAACATTTCTAGACTTTCTAGTCTAACCTAAACGAAGTTGACTCTAGTATTTAATCAAGCGACTCTAGATGAGTTTTGATACTAAAATATGACAACCAAACTTGACATACCAACGCTTGGTGAGTTTAACCGAGCTATGCTAACAATGCACTCACAAAAATCATCATCAAATTGATCCATGTAAGCAGGTCTTTCATCCACATCCTTACCTGCACATTCAGGATTACCATCAATACCACACAATAACTCTGAATTACTAAAAAGTCAATAATAACTAAAATAAATGAAATATACCTTTGTCTTCTTCTTCTTCTTCTTCTTCTTCTTTGCCTTCTTCTTGTTCTTGTTCTTCTTCATCTGACCCATACTCATTGTCTTCATCACTGTCGAATATTGCAGGAGCTTCTGGATCCTCAATTGGGTGGCATTCATCTATATTGATGTTTTCTAGTTGAATATTCTCCATATCTTCAACAAACTTAACTCTGTCTGTAGCTTTCACCCAATATGCAGCATCAACTATATCATTATCAAGGTCAACATCTGGAGATGGTTTTGACTGACTTCAACCACTTTTACTAGCCTAAGAAGGTTTGGAAATGCGTACCTCTTCAGCTTGTTGCCAAGCTTCAAACACTATGATGACGTTATGGCCACTTGAATGGGAATGTGACGAGGTGCAAGCGATTGTCAAGAACTCCGGGTTGTGGCCTGCGATGGAAAGTTTGATTGTTGAGTATGACAAAGTTACCGTATCTGCATTCTGTGAGAGGTTCTACGGAGAGACTGATACAATGTTATTGTTTTAAGATTACATTATCGAATCGGTCTATTGATTGTTTGTTTTTTAATTGAAAATAGAAGGAGCATATGAAGACCCTTGTGAAGATGATGTGTTGCGCAAGAGAAAGTGGAGAGCCTTTGTCGATTGAAGAGCAAACTAAGCACATTGACTATGCTAGCAATGTTGACAATGAAGATGCCACCGAAATGTTCCAGCAAGCTAATGCTGAACTAAAGAGGGAAGCACAAGCCAAGAGTAATGCTGAACAAAAGAGGGCTCGTACCCATGGTGGTGGTAGTGGTAGTGGAAACGCTAAACGGGGCAGTGGCGGTGGTAGTGGTCGCGGTTGTGAATGAATGCATTTCTAGTTTATTTCCTTATGTGTTAGACAAATGTTAAGGTTAATGGTTGGACAAATATTTTTTTTAAGGTTTATGGGACATATGTTTTCTTATTTTGGACAAATGTTGGATTTCTAGTTGTTGAATGAATGGTTTGTTTAGCTATGTTAAGTTTCAATAGATCGGCTGGCAGGGTCTTGAGTGAATGTTTTGTTAAGTTACAGTGCCGGCAAGGTTGTGAACTGGCAGACTGCCGGCCCTGATAGCAGAATTGGTGCAGTTACCAGGGTCGGCAAGGTTAAAAAATTAAGACCTTGCCGATAGCATAATAATCGACATTTTAATGAACAAATACCGTGCCGACTATATGCAGCAGAAAATGACCTTCTCCTATGTTACAAAAATCATAAAGTCTGCATGGTAGAAAATTACGACCATGTCGAGGGTATGTTAGTCGTCATTGTATTAAACAAATACCTTGCCGACTGTATGCAACATAATTTGACCTCCTCCCGTGTTACAAAAATCATAACGTCGGCAGGGTAGGAAAATTACGATCTTGGCTAGAATAAAGGCTCTTTTGTGAAATATACACAAAATGTGATGTATAGTGACATGTTGTGTACTATTTTATACACATTATGACGTGCTTTCTTAACGTGTTGTGTTGTGTCGTGCCACGTGCTTATCCATGTTGTGTGCTGGGCTGGGCTGCTGTGCCGATTAGTCTAACCCAGCCCGTCCCATGAAATTAACGTGTTGTGCCATGCTGGGTTAAGTCATGTGCTGGGATGGGTTATGCTCAAATTTTAACGTGCTATGCTGGGCTGTGATCGTGCTGGCACAACCCAATTTACACCTCTAGAATTGTGGTGATTATATTAGTTATTTAATCAACCTCTAATAGGGAAATTTCATCGAGCCAATATTCCTTAGGAATTTTTTAATACATTATTCCTTCAGATTATTTTTTTTGTTTTTTTTTGAAGCTCATTAAGAAACTAATAACTAGTTTTATGGGAACACCCGAACGTGCGAAATTTTATTTCTCATAGAAAACGTTCTATTTCGATATCTGAAACACACTCAACAAAGAGGAAGAGAAAGAATTATGTTGATCTATTTCGAGAAAGTTTAGATACTGGAAAAGCCTCTATGTACAAACTTGTGCACATGTGGAAAAAATGACTTCACAAGCTTATGCTTGCGTAATAACTACTAGGGTGTACAAACTGGTGCACATGTGGAAAAAAATAACTCCATAAGCTTATGCTTGGGTAAATAACTAGGGTGCACAAACTGGTGCACATATGCAAAAAATGATTGCATAAGCTTATGCTTGCATAAATAGCGAGGGTGTACAAATGGGTGCACATGTGAAAATATGACTGCTTAAGCTGTTAGAGCACTGCTCGGTTGAACCCACCAAGTGTTGATTGTCATATTTTATTATCAAAACTCACAAGTCGCTTTATTAGAATACTAGAGTCAACTTCGTTAGGTTAGACTAGGAAGAAGAAATGTTGAGACATACAAGTATTACTTTGAAGACCTGAAGATTCCAAGGACGTATCGACAACGACGATAACATCATACTTCCACTTGAGGTTAGTAATACATGACTTGACTTGTTTCCATATATAGTTTGCTTTTATGTCGTTTCTGATTGAAAACATAACATGTGAAGTTATATATGTGAAACTATAGTATAATAGACTTTGAAAACACTAGGGGTACCAAAATACACCACCAACTTTTTCGTAGGCAATATGTATGGACAAACTCAATACAACTCCGAGAGTTAAAACTCAATCAAGGAAAGTGTCTAGAGTTATCTCTCTCTCTCTCTCTCTCTCTTGTTATTAGAACGTTTACAAAATTGAATCCGTGAACCTAATTACAAAGAGAGTTCTTGGATGGTACCAAAGACCAATATCCAAGAATCAATCAAATCTTATCCAACAAACTAGGTCGGGCGTATCTACTGTGATTGATCAACGCACAACCTATGATATTTCAATTATAAAGATAAACAATATAATGCGGAAAAAAAAATAACACAAACACCATAAATTTTGTTAACGAGGAAACCGCAAATGCAGAAAAACCCCCGGACCTAGTCCAGATTGAACACCAAACTGTATTAAGCCGCTATAGACACTAACCCACTACCAATTAACTTCGGTCTGAAATGTAGTTGAGCCCTAAAAGGTATACCACCGATTAAGGTACAGTCGCGCTCCTTACGCCTCTTAAATACCAGCAGGACTCTGCGCAATTGATTCCCTTAAATGACGTCACACCAACTAAGAGTTGCTTCAATTCAATTGAAGACTTTAAACCAAATCTGCCTCCCCAGATCATGCAGAATGTGCAACACTACCTCTTTGGAAACTAAACAATTTTATTTCTAAAAAATGCGACTATGCAAATGTTATATATATATGGGTTTCCTTTTCACTATGGGTATCTCCGATATCTTTTTTCTTAATGATATATATTCCTGGATCTGGAAGTGGCTCTCTGATAACGAATTATCAAATCTACATATTACAATTGCCACTATGAAAATACCATTGTTGAAATTCGTCATAGACTAGCAAGCATTTGTTGAATTTAGTAAAAGAATTCAAGCTCTTGCTTGTTAAAATTCGAAACTAAGTTTAAGAAAAAATGCTGATGTGAGTTACTAAGGGTCTAGGTTCGCAAACTCAACCTTTGAGTTCGCGAAGCTAATCATGTAGTTTTTGTACATACAACTTTGGCTCACTTGAGTTCTCGAACCTAAGTAGAAATTATACTGTGACTTTTTTGTCACCTAAGTTTGCGAACCTAAGTTAGATTGAATTGTACTGGTACGTTTATTTTTTAAGTTCACGAACCTAAACTTGAAAAGTTAATTTATATTGAGACTTTTTGTTTAATTGATTAAGTGGAAACCGACCCAAACTATTTTTTGATGATTTTGCACATTCCTTATTTGTTTTAACTTTTTTCACGTTTTTGGTTATCATTCTTGGTGTAATTCCTTGCAGTAAAAATTATTCGTTCTTTCCAAGAATTGATCAAACTTATACGAGTGCAAATCCCGATCCAGGCAATTGCAACATCGTATGCACACATCTAATTATAACATTTTGAAGTAATATTTGAAAGTAGCTTACTTATGGTAATTACATGATGCTTTATTGATTCTAAACTTCGATCTAAGGAAAGAACCTCGGTGCAAATTAAGTTCTAACTAAGGGAACAAACTTATTTTGTATCCGGATCCATGGAAAGAACTTAAACTAAGGAACATTTGAGATCACATGGATTTCAAGAAATTCATTGCTTACATCGTAAGCAACCTAGCATTGATCATTTAATATAAATTAAAGAAATCCTTCAAAAGAATAAGTTAACCCCTTACACATTGTGTAATTACTAATTATTGTAAAAAGGTTGTCCTCCATCACCAAAGGTTTTTTGAGAACAAAAGGCGAGATTTTGAAGACTTCACTTGTGTATCGGGTTACTAGTAACATCTTCTAAGCCATCCTCTAGTCTTAGAGGTTCTCTTAGAAATTGTAACATCTACTAGTCATTAGCCTCCATGGTTAGGCCTATTCCTATGCACATGCCAAAAAAATGGTGTTTGGCATGCCAAACCATTTGTGCCACTATGGGAAAACCACTGAGCGGTCGATATTCTATCGAGCGATATTCACAATATCGACAACGATAAAGACTTTATCGCTATCGATATTGTGAATATCACTCGATAAAAATAATAACGCTGGCGATACAATGGTTATCGCCAAGTAGTTATTCTGCAACGGCTAGTTCTCCTTATGGTTCTTATATATACGCCATTTTACCTCGACAGAAAACTCACACCTGCTTCTAAAGATATTACTCCTTTATTCTCAATTTTAAGCTTCATTACAATGTCGAGATCCAATGATGAAAGGGATATTATTATGAATAGGTTCAGAGTTACTGACAAGAAAGTTATCGTATGAGGTTGCAAGAAATTGACGAAGAGGAAGCTGAAGATGAGAAACTAATCGAAACTTTGATGCTTGTACATACGGGTCAAATACCAAGAGTTCCAGAGCCCAAAGAAGTATTATCAAGAAGATATACGTATCGAGGGAGGGAATTTTACCATCATAAGCTCATGCACGATTATTTTCTTCCCAATTGTGTGTACTCTGATCGAGATTTTCAAGGTCGATTCCGCATGACTCGTCATCTGGTGAAAAAGATTATTGAAGAGCTTTGTCGAGTGGAACCCCAATTCAATTATCAGTTTGATGCACTGAATATTAGTGGTCATAGTCCCGACCAAAAAGTTACTTCGGCTTTAAGGATTCTAGATTATGGCACTCCAGCGGATGCGAATGATGAGTACCTTCGTATGGGTAAAACAACTTCTTACACTTACCTTTCATTGTTCTGTGAAGTAATGATTAATCATTTTGGTCCAACATATTTACGAAGATATTAGACAAATATTAAGGGAGAATGAGGAAAGGGGATTCCCAGGAATGCTAGGTAGTCTCGATTGTATGCATTGGGTATGGCATGGATGCCGTGTTTATTGGGATGGTCAATATAAAGGTCATTATCCAAAACAAACAGTTATCTTAGAAGCCGCTGCTTCTTACGATTGTTGGATATGGCACACTTTTTTTGGTCTTCCGGGTTCACAAAATGATATTAATGTTTTGCACAAGTCGCCTCTGTTTAAAGATTTGAAGTATGGAATTTCTCCATCTGTCCGTTTCATGATCAACGACCATCAGTACACTCATGGATATTATCTTGCGGATGGTATCTACCCAAAATGGTCCACCTTGGTTCAATGCTACCGTCAGCCTCCTGCTGGTGCATTGGGCCGTTCATACCGATATTTTAACGATGCCTAAATGGCACTGAGGAAGGATGTGGAACGCGCTTTTGGAATTTTGAAGAGGAAGTTCGCTATCATTTGTGGCCCATATCGTGGGTTGAGTCCTCGTGAAATGCACAAGACTATGCTCACTTGCATAATTCTTCATAACATGCTAATTCAGAAACCGGGCGTGATTCGGATTGGATTAACTATGATGATGAAGATTTGAGGCCGGAGATTCGACACCGAAAGAGGCCTCCCGCAAGGAATTATGGTCAAATGACTAACTACATTGAAACCGTAATTTGTATGACCAGTTAAGAGATGGTCTGAGATTGAATCTTTGGGCAGAGCATGGAAGATGATTTTATGTATTTTCATTAATGTTTTAGCTTCAGTCTAAGTTATGTTATGTATTGTTATTTTTCTAATTAATAAACTTCAACATTTCATTTCAAACTAATATTAATTGGAATGCATAACAACATATCAAATTAAAACTTAAACTAAAACATTAAAACTTAAACTGCTACATTAAACTAGTACTAAACTAGTACATTAATCATTTAGAGGAATTATTTCATCAAACTCATCATCAGTTCCATCATCATCATCTTCATCACGGTTGTTAGTAAATCCGACTTGCTTTTCAATCGTGCTTGAATCTGTCAAATTCGATTTGCCATACATGTTTTTGTTGGGCGTTCATAATTGAGGTGTTAGCTTGAAGAATGTTATGCTTGTCATAGTCAAACTGGAATTTTTCTTGAGAAAGACGACTTTTCTTACTCTCCCGGTTTTGAATTTTCCTTTGAATGAATCTTTCCTTCGCGATGGTCTTTTGATGATCCATAAACTCCGCCATGTTAAATCCTACGGAACTCCCTCCTTCTTGAGCTAATTTTCTAGCCAGTTTTGCCTGATTCCTCCCTGGAAGTTTTCCCTTATTATTACCATCAACATAATTATTGAAAACTACGTTGGAATTTGAGCTTGTAGGGGTATCTGGTGAAGAATTTGATGGACCTTGTGAAAATTGTGAAGAATTTGGTGTTGAGGGAGAAGAATTATATGGTGAATTTTCAGGTACTTGTTGAGTAGTTGCTAAGAAATCTGGATTATATTTGTTCAACACCTTCAAAATATGATAACAACTTTCGAAAGCAAATTGTTTACCATGTTTTCGTTGCCAATCTGTACGAACCTCTCTTTCAAAATCAACATCAGTCTGACCATTGTCCTTTCCTTTTCTCTTGGCTTGCATTATCAATGCAACATAAGCGGCTACTTCCCGGTTGATTACAATAAAGTGTTCTGACAATCCTTTTGCATCACGACTATTGATGTTCATGGTTTGTTCTTCATATTTTTGAAACATATTATCCCACATGGTGTTACCATGTTGTTGTGCACCACCGATACAATCTTGGGTAAAAAAAACATAATTACGACAAATACATTCATCTTCTATCATGTTGTATTTTGCACCACAGACTAAGAAATTCTAGAGAGATTTGGAATTTTTGGTGTGAGTTGATATGAGTTTGAAATCAGGTATTTATAGAGGGGGGAAATTGTAGCCGTTAGATGATGATCTGGTCAGCGATTATCATACTAGCGAGCGATATCTTGACTGTCGCTGGCGATTGGAAGACCACCGAGCGGTCTGCTGACCATCGAGCGACCAAGACTCTATCGCTCGCTGGAGACTCTGTCGTGTATGCCTATATACCAGAAATAACATATTGACATATGAGTTTGGCAGTTTGGCATACCCATAATGGGTACATATATGCCAAATATCATGTTTTGGCATGTGCATAGGAAGAGGCCTTAAGATCAATGGTTCTGAAAGTTTTAGACTACATCCTTGAGTGAAGACTTGTACATAATCATAAGATAAGGGAAAATATAATTCCACCCATTATGTTTCCCTCATCCCCCACTTGTTACCTGTAAATAACAAGAGGTGGCATCTTTTTGGTGTAAAATTGAAACAATTCGGTATCTCTTGTTTGGTTCTACTACGAGACTCTCTTCTGAATCTCTGATACTAGAATAAGCTTTTGTTTGTCCAACTGTTAACCAACCAAAGCCAACCCTCTCACGCTCTCTGCTGCTTCACTTCAATTGTCTGAAAAACACAGAGAGGGAATAATCCAGAATAAATGGCTTTTCATCTCCCGAATATCTCTCACTCATCATCATCCCTTGTTATTCTAAAATCCACAACTAAATCATCTCTTAAAGAAAAACTTGTTACCACCACCACCACCTACCAAAAGCTTAATAATAATAATAATAATAATCCAAGTCTCAAACTTGAAATTCCACCCCAAACAGTTGATGCACAACAGGATAAAGAACTCTCCAGCTCCAAGCTTACTTCTACTGACAACAGCAACAACAATAATAACAAGCAGAAGAAAAATGACTTCTATGTGAACGTGGGTCTCGCTGTACGGACACTCCGAGAAGACTTGCCTTTATTGTTCTCCAAGGACCTCAATTACGATATTTACAGGTTCTTCTTGTGATTTTATTGCTTGCTAATTCTAGGGTTTTTTTAATTAATTTTGTTTGTGTTAAATTGCTGAAGTTCACTGAAATGGGGTTTTCAATTTTGTTGTGAATTTAGGAATAGAGAAGGAGATACTTGTAACGAATTCCTTATAACTAGATGTAGAAAGGTTCTTAATTGTCTCTGAGGAAGTATGAGAAATGAAAGAAGTTGAACACGAACTGTTTGAAAGGACATACATACATAAATGAAATTAGACTAGTTCGAAGACACACTGGAATAGTATAATATAGCTTGAGTTTGAATTTAGGATTTTAGGTTTAGTATCAATTTTCATGTTTTCGAGAAGATTGGTTTTGGTGTAAATGAATAGAGAAGGAGATACTGGTAAACCTTATAAACTCATGTAGAAAGGTTTTTAGTTGTCTCTCAGGGAGAATCAGAAATGAAAGAAGTTGAACATGAATTGTTTGAAAGGACATACATAAATGAAATTAGGCTGGAATGGTATAATATAGCTTGAGTTTGAATTTTCATTTATTTCTTCTATTTTTCCCGGTATCAGCATAATGGTTTGCATAATTTTGAGATTTTCGTTGGAATGTACAAGTGCATCTTAATATGTCAATGTTATTTAGCTTAAACCTTCAAATATGTAAACCAATGTTTGTTTGTCTGTAACATTCTGTGCAGAGATGATATAACATTTATAGACCCATTGAACACATTCACGGGGATGGAGAAATACAAATTGATATTCTGGGCATTGCGCTTTCATGGTCGAGTTTTATTTCGAGAAATCTCTCTCGAGGTATTGAGGGTTTGGCAGCCTTCTGAGAATGTTATTCTAATCAGATGGAATTTGAGAGGTATTCCAAGGGTTCCATGGGAAGCAAGTGGGCAGTTCCAAGGGACGTCAAAATATAAGCTGGACCGCAATGGGAAGATTTATGAGCACAAAGTTGATAATTTGGCTTTCAATTTCCCGCGGCAATTGAGACCAGCTACTTCAGTTCTGGATTTGGTTGCTGCTTACCCACCAAGTCCAAACCCAACATTTATGTGGAGCTTGTCAGATGAGTACCAATCATCGTGGTTGGATCTCTATTGCGCAGTGAGGGAAGCCTTGAATAGTGAAGGGGATTTGCTGCAACAAAGAGGGTTGATTACTTGTTTGTAATTGTAAAAGATCTTTGAGGTAAAGAGGTCGTTTTATCCTGTGATGTTCTTTTTTATATCTAATATATACCACAAATTGTACCATATGTTCGTTTATATAACACATTGTTTCCCAAGGAAAAAGGGTGTTGTACATAAGGAGGGAAGCTTCGAGATGCATATGGGAATATATACATATATAAATGCGGTGAGTTTTATAGTACCATATTTTATTGAAAGATAGTCTTTTGGCAAAAATGCTTGTAATGGAAGTCGTTTATATGTTTCCACTTCAGCAATTCTACTCTATTTCTTGTCTAATAAGACATTCGTATACTAGGATTTGACCAATGCTCATCATATACATAATTAGCTAAAGTCTTTTTGTTAAAACTCATCATGCAACTCAAGAATAGTTTTCTTAGATACTCTTTCATATTGATATTAGACTTCATGTTAGACATACAGTAGACCAAATTTTCCATGCAAGTGATGTTAGTGCAGCTGTGGTATGTTTGAGCATCTATCTGACACCGACCCAAGCTTTAACAACAGTCCTGGTCCAGGCAAAACCTGATTTGAGCTCTGATGTCACTTGTGTCATGTGGTTTTGGGTTTATTGTGAGGGATACCATGCATCATTAATTCAAATGTTTAGATGTCTAGTGGACCAAAAAGACTAAGCTTGAAATACATCATCTGTCATTTCTTGATTTGATTTGTTATGTTGGGCACCCCAGAGAGATGAAATCTATAGCCTGGGGTGAAATGTGGGTGCTCACAGTGTGCTTAATATAACTCTGTTCAAGGGGGAGTAATAGTGCAGTACTTGTAAGGGTCCTGTATATGCGTCTTTGTTTGGTTACTGTTTGATGCCTTCGGTTTCTATGCATCTGATCTCTTTTGCTCCAGTTTAAGTATTGATTCTCTTTAAACCTTGATCTGAATCTTAAGCATATTGCTGTAATGCTGTTCCAAATACTTCTCTAATATGTCGTATAGGGACTGCAACTACTTCATGTACAGTTTCTGATCATTCCGTAGCTCAATGATGAATGTCAGTCTACCAAATAAACTCTAATATTTTACTTTTCCGAACAGTAGTTGGAATGACACATGTTATTGTTAGGTTCAAAACAATAGCCTCGTTGTTCCAGTAACTGTATAATTGCAAAACATATTCTGCAGAAAAGAAGAAAAAATAAAAATTATATCCGACCTACCGGATTCGAACCAGTGACCTAAGGATTATCTGCTACAACTACAGTCCTCCGCTCTACCAACTGAGCTAAGGTCGGCTGTGCACATACCTCCAGAAAAATGCAATAAGTCCTGGGAGGCAGAATTTGTCAGTCGCACGCATGGTACATAAGATGCACTTTCGGTGAAAAGAGTTTTTCATTAAATCTTTACCCAGTTGTTAAACCCAACATAGACTCAAATTACTTATTATTGATCAACATCAAAAACACCATACATGTCTGGCTCACCACCAGCTCTTCGTCAGTTGTAAACGTAATGATATTACATACATTTACTGCTAAAAATGCAGCAAACGCGAGCTATTTCTCAACTTGGAAAATTTTCAGTTTCAACAAATTGTACATGAATATGAAAAGATGTATAAATGTAGACTTCATATTGTATCAGCTCATATATATTATTAGTTCCAAGAGAATCAACTGTCAATCGTCGTACTTTGATCAACTGTAAAGAAAACTTTAGCAGCAACAGGTTTATCCGACTCGACAACGACCCGGTTACCAGTTACATTTGTCAGGGCATGATTAGGAAACGACCCCGTTGAAGTACTCAAAGTATATTGTACATGTTTTATGAGGTTAGGAAACAATAACACCCCATTAAAATCTAAACTCCATGAACTTCCATTCCCTTGTATGGATCCCTTACCAACAGTTGATCTAAGATTCATTCCTCGTACATTATTTCGGTCAACAACAATTTGATCGACCTTTGTAAATGGCGACTTGGATTGATCCAGTTGAACAATATCAATTCCTTTACCACTCCCAGAAAACATATTGTCAACAATATTAACTCCATGTATCTCACCCCTATTCGATTTCAGAAGAATGAAACCATCACCAAGAAAAAATGTATTAGAAATGTGAAGTTGTGAAGGGTCTTCAGCAACGATTCCAGTGAAATCCATATATGAATTGGCTATCCGAGTTTGAATTGAGCCTGCTGAAGTTAAATAAACCCCGGTTCCACCCCAACCTGTGGCCTTATTATAACAATGTACCCCTGTAAGAATGTTAGCTTGACCAGATATCCTAATGCCTGTCTCAGCTGAGAAGATTACAACATCCGTTACTGCATTGTCGTTACCCATTATGTTAATTCCAGTTCCTCCGAAGTTCTTTTCGCCAGGATCACCACCAGCAGTAATGTGTTGACCTAAGAATGAATTATGTATGTAGGTCTCATGACCACCTTGGACTAGAATTCCATCTGTTGTGAAATGAGAAATGTAACAGTTATCAATGGTTGTTCTAAGTGAGTTGATAACTGAAATTCCACCACCTGTGTAGTTTGCATCTAACATTACGTCTTTGATAGTTATGTATTCGTATGCGTAAGCTGATGAAGTAAGCTCTTGTTCCATTCCATTATCCTCTTTCTTTGAACTAGTACTACCATTTTTCTGTTTCATATCCTTGTTCTCCGAATCAAGGTTTCTACTTGATGACCTAGACGATGCCGAAAGCTGGATTAGGTATCCATCTTTTGGGAAGCTTTCTGATGCCCGTAATGATCCTCCATGAATCTGAAAAACCAAAAATATCATTACTGTATCAGCAAAAATGTGAATTTTCCGTTTCCTTCAAGTGAATTCGGCATACAGAAAATGTACCACTAAGTTCCCTCCTCCTGTGGGTGGAAAATGTAAAGGACTGCTGATGGTATATGAACCTCCTTCAAGGTTAATTTGAGGACCTCCAAGATCAGTTATGCCTTGCATTAGAAACTCATTAAGTTTATCATTAGCAGTTGCGGTTGCTGTTGCTGCATTAAAAGCGTCAAGAAATGCTTGCTGCAGAGCTTTCGTGCTATCTGTTTTTCCTGTTGGGTCTGCACCATAAGCCGTTACTTTATATACTCGTGAATCTGCCGGTGAAATCTGCAAATAAAAATGATTAGTTCAATTATCAGAAGATGTACAGCCCAACTTAAAAAAAAAAACTATTACATTCTTCCAAAAACAGAACAGAATTGAACTGTTAAACATGTTATTCAAATCAACAAACAAATCTAACAAGAACCATTAAAGAAATATTTGTTGACTCAAGTCTGACTTTGGTCGATCACAAAATTGATAACCAGTAACTTTCACAATTCACAAAAACATAAGTAAACCATTTTTACCAATCAAGAAATTATCCTGAAATTCAATGTAAAAACAAGAAATTTGAATCAAGAACATCAGAAAAGATAATGAAAGTAGAACATGCAGTACCTGTTGTGGTGGATGACTAGGAGAAGGAGAAATTGAAGGAAGTGGGGGAACAGAAACCAAATTTCTTCTAAGAAACATAGTTTTAATACCCTTCATTTGATTCATTTCTTGATTGTACTTCTCATCACGATGATGATGTTGATGATGATCATCAGTAGCAGCAGTAGTAGTAGTAGAACCAACAACAACGTGTATTATAATGAGACTAGAACTAATAAACCCAATCAACATTGACAAACCCAGAGCTTTCTTTGCGTTTGTTACTCTCATCTTGTTTTCTTGATTTTTCTTTCAACTCCCTCTGTATTATATATTGAGAAGAAGATGAAGAGATTTGGCAATGTGTTTCTCGGGGTTAGAGTAGTAAGATGTGGATACCAAACGAATTGGTTCAAAAGAATTGAATGCACAAATTTATTATTATCTGGACTTTTTTACATTTATATTGACATGAACAGCAAGTAGAGAGAAAAGAGAGGTAAGTTCCAATGTAGAGAGAGGAGGATTAAAGTGGTCATGGAAAGAGAAAGGCTAACTTACTTAGATTTGGTGTGGGTCTTGGCGGTCTCTTATTATGGGATCATACAAAGAAAACTTCCCTCTACCCCCACGATGGTATTCAGTTTAATTAATATTCTTTCATCTTTTATTTAACTATCTTAGCCTTAGGTCTTTTCCTACCCTGATTCTTTTAACATAATTAACGATAAGCCCTTCCAACTCTTTCTTTTTTTTATAGCCACCCCATATGTTATTTGATGATAGTGATGATAGATGATTTTTTAAAAAAAAAAATTGATGGACTAATGCTAATCCGAGACCCCTATCCCAAACCAGTCAGTTTGGCCTATTGTCAAATCCAACACTCAAACCTAACTATACAAACTTTTATGATGGGGATTGAACATCTGACTTCCTCCTTGTTGGAATCGATGGAAAACCGTTACGCTACAAGCATCTACCCAAATGGATATTTGATCTTGCATCCCTTTTTTTTACATGATCAGTTCAACGAGTAAAATTTTAGAAAACTAAAACAAAATTATCATAGTTTTTAACTTCGTTTTGAGAATCAATAATTTTCACCATGGATATGTGTTTGAAGATATCCACTGACAGCCATGACTTGTTGATTAGGATTGTTGGAGAGTTTTATTAGGTAGAACCAAAATTTGACTACCGATATGATGCACGTAATATATCAAGAATGTTGTAGTGAGCAAAAGATCACTGCAGGGCTACAAATTTTATGTTATGATGTCCCAGCGAAAGTCGCTGATGAGTATATTCATATGGGCAAAACAACCGCATTTGCCAATCTTAAACTTTCTTATGAAACAGTAATAAACCATTATGTTCATAATTTAAGAAATGCAACTCAAGCTAATACCAATTGTACACTCATGGAAAATGAGAAAAAAAGTTCTCCAAAAATGCCAGGTGGTTGATCGCATATGCACTAGAAATGGTCGGGATGCTTTGTTGCTTGGCAATGTAAGTATAAGGGTCAATATACAAAAATCAACTGTAATTTTGGAAACTTAGGTTACTTATAATTTTTGATATGACATTTTTTTTTTTTGGAATTCCAATTTCACAAAACGACATAAATAGTTTGCATAAATCACCTTTGCTTGAAGAACTCAAGTACATCAAATTTCACCGTCAACCACAATATCTACAATACACTTATATTATTTGACAATATAAATCTATCCAAAATGGTTAAGTTTAGTTAAAGCCTATAGTGATATGAGTAAGCTTCGCTGAAAAATAACTTTAACTCGCCGCAAATGGCAAAGAGAAAAGATGTTGAACGCGCATTTGGAATTCTGAAAAAGAAGTTCGTCGTCGTTTGCAGCACATATCTTCTTTTAGTCCAACCGAAATGTACAAGGTTATACTTACGTGCATTGAAAATACAAGGGTACAGAGTGTTGGAAACAACATTTATTAATTATTATTTTTAAGGTTTTTAACAAATAAAATTAATTTTTGTTTTCTTTGTGAATGAAATCTTATTAGTCCCACATCGGGGAGATCCTCTTCTTAAGTTGTATTATTCCATTATATAAACAAATTCTCTACTTTTGTAAAATCCATGCGAAATGGGTTACTTTATATTTTAGAGAGACCCCCAAGGGAAAATATTTTATATTATTTTCTTTAGCGTTCGCGATTTTCCTTGAGGGTTTTTCGGAGTTGCCAAGCTCAAGTTGAGCATTTACTACATATGCTAGTAGTAGGTGTAGTAGGGTGTTTTGTCCTGGAGATATCCGTCATGTAAAGGCTATAGCATCACTCTTGAGTGTAGCGGGGCGCTGATGTCTTAAGGACAGCGTGTTGAACACGTGACTCACTTTATTTTTTCCAAAATTTTGCCTTGTTGCTGTTGCAGAGATCTGGGAAGCTCTTCCGTTTCGTCAAATCGATCACTTCCATTATAAAGGAGCTAAGGATCAAAAATTCTTCCTTGTTTTTGATTACTGCACCCAACAATCTTAAGACATTAGTATTTGTAATAACCGAAAATGGTGGTTTGGTTTGTAAATCATCGATGTTAATTGTGGAGTGAAAAACAGAAAAAGAATTTTTGGTCAGCTGTAGAGTTTCGAATTCATCTATTAACCTAGAAGAAATTCTGATGAACCCTTTTGACCTAACGCAGTAGACATCCTGATAGTTACTCACGTAAAATTTCAGAATTTTTGGAATTGTAAAAGTATTTTTTTGATATTTTACAAAACAGAGAAACGTTCCTGAAAAATATTGACGAGCAGAATTTTGTTGTTGACTAAATTGGTTTTGACGGGGTAACCATGAGTTTTTTGAAATGGTGATTCAAAAGAAGTTTGTAGATATATATGTTATCTTCAAAACTCATATTTTATTTTCCGATTCGGAACTAAGGTTTGTGAGATGTGATGTATTTGGTGATTGGCCTAGTCAGAGTATAAACAAAATTTGTGACATGAAACTGGAAAGGGACATGGATAACAGGCGCATATAGATGAACACAAGTCTTCTAAAGCTGAAAAAAGCGAGAACATCAAACACGACTCTAACCGTAGTCTTCATAAGAAAGATATGTTTCGTAAACCTGAATTTGGCATTACTTTAATTAAGGGTGATTGTTATGTTTGTAAAATTCCTGGCCATACGGCAGTAAAGTGTAGACAACATGAAAACCTTAATAAGTAGAAAGTTAATGTTAAGTTAATGATGTCAGAAGTTATTTTAATAACCAATGTGAGAGACCGGGGGACTCTGGAGCCACTAAGCATGTTTGTTGAAACAGAGACCTGTTTACCTCTTATCAGAGGATAAGGGATGTCAAGAAACTCTATATGAGTAACTCACTCATCTGCGACAGAGGTTGCATAAAAGGAAAGGTCGAGCAGAAGCTCATGGTAAGACTAGAAAGTTAGCCTACAATTATACTAAACCGCAAGTACACTGTGTCAACAATGTAAACATGGCAAATACGGGTCGAACCCACAGAGACTAGGTCGGTGGAAGTTGAATTGTTAAGCCTAACTAATACTGATTCAAATAAGAAGTAACAACGGGGGTTGGTGTGTCGAAACAACAAGACGTTGGCAGTGATTGAAATACAAATAGGAATGCAGAAATACAAACAAGAATACGGAAAGAAAGGATTTAAACACACAAGTAAAATGCATTAGGACAATTGAATCCACCACTTAACCTCTACTAGAAAATCCAGTTGTCGACAAGGTTCATTTTCCCTTATGGAGAACAACGATAAAGATACAAGTCTCTCGCTTATTCAATAAGGAATCAGTTCACAATATATATGGTTTAACATCAACTACAAGTATCAATCTCTAGCATTAGTTGTCTTTCGACATCACAACTAATCAAGAATTAGAATAGATCATGCAAGCACGGGTTGAAGCTACAAGATATAATTACTCTAACAACTTAGGATGCCTGACATACTAAGTGAAAGTTATAAATGGCAGCTCTAGGTTGAAACCATTCTTACTCAATGAAACACAGCAGGAACAATGTCCAAAACATGAATAATCTGGCAGTAAATCCAGGGTTTCATCTATGCCCTAGCTAAGAAAGTTAGAACATAACTATTGTGAAACCATAAAGCATATAAAGTTGTGAAATTGATTAAATCATTGACCCAATCACTTCTTTATTCAACCGATTTCTACTAAGTCACTCACAAACACAAGCAAGAGATGGAAACAAGGAATGAGAACTGATTTCTACTCCTACTTAGGGCTGTCAATGGGTACCCATTACCCGGAACCGGAACCGGACCCGCTAGTTTCGGGTCCGGTTCTGGGTCCTAAAGTTGGACCCATTAGCAACTTAGGACCCGACGGGTAATTACCCGATTGGATCCGAATGTTAACGGGTCCAAACGGGTAATACCCGTCGGGTACCCGCGGGTAATGGGTACCCGGTTATTTATTCTTTCATTCATATTTTTAGGAAAATTATGGGCATTTTGCTTGTTTGGGCTTTGATTTTTTTTCCATTTTTCATACTTTTCTTACATTTAGTCTTTATTTAGTACATTAATAAAGAAATAATAATAAATTTTTATAAAAATAATTTAGATTCAAGTTAAAAAGACAAAGAAATTAAGTTTTTAAGATTTTCTTTATAGCTTTTTTAATACCCAACGGGTACCCGGAACCGACGGGTACCCGGGACTTTAAACGGGTCCGGTTCTGGGTCCACAAATTTAGGAACCGGACCCGACCTTTATAAGTAGGGTCCGGGTCCGGGTCTAGTGATACCCGGGAGGACCCGGACCCATTGACAGCCCTACTCCTACTCCTCACTCCCTGCATACCCCAATTACATATCAATGACCCCTTTTTATACAGTTTCTACCCTCCATTCTCAATCCCTTTAATCAACAAATACAATATTAAATTTAGGGGATTCTCGGAACTCACCAATGATGTAACACTCTTCCTTATGCACAGCCATTACATAGTCTTCACAACAGTCTGATGTTGTCGGATTCAGGCAATTTGATGACCCCAACTGCTTGTACTCACTTGTCAATTCCCTGTTGCTTTTGTTGGTGTTTGAAGAGATAATAGATTCAGATCTGATTGACAACGTCTGCTGCCTTTGTTGGAGTTGCAAAGATAAAATTCAGTCATAATTTGACATTCCTGGTGCTTGTGTTCACCCCTGCCATTTCCTGTTGCTGTTGTTTCTTTTCAATCAATATCTTTGAGTTTGCAGAGTGATTCAATCAACATCTTTTCCTTTTTCTTGTGCTCTGACTGAGCCACCCTATCTATTTGCTAGGTTACTGGTGGTACAGGTGATTCACAATTGATGAAAAAATAGGTTTTGAAAGTAAAAAAGGTATAGGGTTTGGAAATATGTTGCCGGCAATTGTAAGGAGATTAGGGATGGGATTGAAAATCTGAGAGAATTGTGACATGCCTGTAGAGATGTGGGACAAAGAAAAGACTGGTTGAGTAAAAATCTGGGAGAGAAGTACATAGAGAAGTGAACTTGATTCTCGTGAAGGAAGAGGGATTTGGGAAATGCCATAGATTATCGTGTTAAGCACGAAGACCCTGTTATGGTATATGCGAGTGAAACTTGGACCTGGCTTCTTTTCTTTAACTGCCAACATGGGTAGCATTTGAGTTTCGGCCCAATACTTCATTTCATGATCAGAGCTTTCTTCTTATTGTACTTCTTATCCACTAATAGATCCATTAACTTCACAAGTCTGCTAGCACCCTGGCTGCCTTCTTCACTACGCGCGTCTGCTTAACACCAACTTGGTATCTAGCTTGACAAGGCATTGTAGCTCCACTCTCTCCATAGCACATGTTTACTCCATTGTTTCATTCCCCTAGCATTACACAACCGAAAATCAGAAACACTTACTTGCAACGAACAAGAGATACAAAATGAATAATTTGGCACAAATATGGAAAATTAGTGCATCAAGATACTGTAAGCACCTACAAAATGATAAGAATTTATGCAATATTAGGTGCCCATCATCTCATATCTGTAATGTTCTCACATTGAATGAAGTTTTCATGTTCCGAGCATATGCAAGAGTCTTGTATCTTGTTCTGTTGTAGATGTTTAAAGAATTAAGATATTAATTGAATCTGGAAAACTTGTCGTAACTAAGAGCAAAGATTTTTTAGGCAACGGTGATAAGACTTAGGGTCTATATATGCTTAACGGAAAAAATGACGAAGTGAATATAGTTGATTCTTGTGTTTTCTTTTGTGTGATTGTATGTTTTGCATGGTAGACTTGGAACCGTAAACTTATAAGTCAATGCATAAGCTGGCTATGGTAAGCTGCGTACCCAAATTTATTTGGATATTGAACACAAAAGTTAAATCTTTGCAGAATCAGAATATGCTATAAAACCTTTTAGCAAAACTGTGTAGAGTAATTCTAAGCCCTTAGAATCAATTTAGTTAGACCTAGTTGACATGAAATCAACCCACACTAAGGTGGTTTATAACTTTCATGGATGATTGTACGAGGTACTATCTTGTATACTTGCTTAGGGGTAATGATGATGCCTTAAAAGCCTTAAGAGTATAAACTTGAAATTGAAAGCGAAGTATATGTTACCACTAAAAGGGTTAGGTCTAAACGTGATGGCGAGTATAAAATTCGTATCGGAGATAGCACCTCCTTACTCACCATAGTCTAATGGTATAGTTGAATGTAAGAACAAAACCAATAAGGATATGATATATTCCATGTTGATTAAAGGATAACCGCAAACTTGTGGGGGGAGGTCGTCCTATAATTTCGTTATATCCCGAATAGAGTAATCTTTAAAGGATCAGATAAAACTCCATATGAGTATGGAAAGATAGACAACCTTTTTATGCATATGTCAAAGTGTGGGGGTGTTTAGATAAGGTTTCATGAGTACCTTACTGCATATAGTTTTTTTGGTTGTGAGTTCCGTTTTTTCTGACTTTGGTGTGAATACTTTTATGGAGTCTAGGGATGTTGAGTTATTTGAACATGTTTATTTTGAAACTTGTCTCATCATAGGGATGTGTTGTTGATCCCCCTAGATGTCTTTTCAAATAGTCAGAATTTACCTTCAAGGGAAGATGAAGTAGAGTTTATCACAGGAGAAGTAAAAGGATTATAACTGAGACTTCTTATGGACCTGACTTCATAATATTCCTAACTTAGTATGAGTTCTAGACTCACAAAGAAGACATAACATCTACTGAAACCCCATTCTGGTAAGAAGCTTCATTTAGTGAAATGGACTCAGTCCGTCAGAAGCAGACTTGGGATCTTGCTAGTTTACTTCCAGGGAGTAAGACCATATGATGTAAATGAGTCTTTAAGAGAAAACATAAGGTAGATCAAACTGTGAAAAAATATGAGGCTAGGTTGGTAGCTAAAGGCTATAAACTAAAAGAAGGTGTAGATTTCCTTGATTCTTATTCACCTGTGACGAGAATTACTTCCGTTGAGATGCTAATTGTTATTGCTGTCATACAAAACTTAAAGATACATCAGATGGATGTTAAGACAACTTTCCTAAACCGTGAATTAGATAAAGAATTAATCTACTTAGACCAACCTGTGGACTTGATGGTGAAAGGTTGTGAAGACAAAATTTGTAAACTTAACAAATTTTTGTATGGTTTGAAATAAGCACATAGACAGTGACATGGAAAATTTGATCATGTGATAATGAGTAGTGGATATAAGTTAATGAATCTGACAAGTGTATTTACGGTAAACTTATTAAGGATGCCTGTGTGATTGTATGCTTGTATGTTGATGATATGTTTATACTTGATACAAACGTAGATGTGATTAATTCCATTAAAAACATGCGTTGAATGAAAACGTTGACTTGAAAGACTTAGGCCCTGTTGATGTAGGGATGAGGATTAAAAGGTAATCTAACATTTATAGTCTTAGTCATTCTCATTATGTTGAATTTGTGCTTAAAAGATACAGTCAGTATGATTATAAGCCTGCTTGTATTCCGTACGATTCTTCTTGTAGACTCAAGAAAAATAAAGGTAATGGAGTATCTTAACTTGAATACTCAAGAGTTATAGGATGTCTGATGAATTAATGAACTGTAAAAGTCCAGACATTGCCTATATTGTGAGTAAGTTAAGTAGATATACTTGTAGTCCAGAGCAAGAGCACTGGGATGCACTTAGTGGAGTATTACGGTACCTAAAATACTTTATTACCTTTTGTTTGATTTATGAAAGGTATCTTGCTGTCCTTGAGGGACTTTGTGATG
This sequence comes from Papaver armeniacum, assembly GCA_023531295.1. Taxonomy (NCBI): domain Eukaryota; kingdom Viridiplantae; phylum Streptophyta; class Magnoliopsida; order Ranunculales; family Papaveraceae; genus Papaver; species Papaver armeniacum. The sequence goes on from JAJJWW010018250.1 coordinate 339,262, forward strand.
CAAACTGGACAGTTGACTCAAAGGAGTCTGAGTCTACGAGTGGATATGTTTTCACTCTAGCAGGAGGTTTTATTTTTGAAAGATTTTCAAACAGACATATATTGCTCAATTCATTATGAAATCTGAGAGTATTGCGTTAGATAAAGCATGAGAGGGGGCCGAGTGCCTAAGATGCTTTTTAGAAAAAATTCCTCTCTGGCATAGGCCTGTGCCAGCTATATCTATACACTGTGTTAGCCAAGTTGTTGTTGGATATTGGCTAGATTTTAGGAAACATAAGTGTGATCTCTTAAATCAGTTTTGACTGATTTTTAGAATTATGTTTAGACTTCTATCTAAACAAGGGTTTCCTATCTTGGCTAGTTTATGTTTCCTAAATTAGAGTAAAGCTTGGTTTCCTAATCGAAGTATTGTAAGCCTATAAATAAAGACATAACCTTTAGGTTATAGGCATCTACATCATCTACACAAATCTTGTCTAAACCCTTAGGTTGTAGACATCTCCTTACAAAGAAGAGAAGTAATCTCTCCATTAGCAAGATGTAGATCCTCTCATGGCTTTAAATTTGGGAGATTTGGGGCAGATTTGAAGGTGAGTTGAGAATGTGAAGAAGAAGAACGGGTGATGAGTGTCACGTGCATTGTGTATTCTCTGATATATGAATAAAGTGAATTTCTGCTGCCCGTGGACGTAGGCCATTGCCGAACCACGTTAAATATGTGTCTTGTGTGTTCTATGTGCATTAGCTTCCGTTGAATGTTATAAGTTTTCGTTTCTGATGTCGGATCCTGGAATGCCTTGAGGAACAATATGAACCTCTCGGTATAACAAACTGGTATCAGAGCTTAGGTCTAGGTTCTTGAAATCTAGGGTTTGCTCGTTTGAATTGGGTCAGAAACGGTATGTGAAGATATCAAAGAAGATGTCAAATTTGAAGAAGAACACAAAGATAAGATAACGGTTTTATTGACTGTAATTTGTGGTGAAGATTCGTTACAGTTCTGTTAAATGTGGTGAAGAATCGTGATAGTTCTGAAAACTTGTGGTGAAGATTGGTGACAGTTTTAGAACTATGGTGCAAGGTTGTTACAGTTCCGTCAGAAAACATGGTGTATTGAATTAACAGTGGATTTGTGGAAGAAGACATATTTATAGATTGAAGTAAAAGCCTAGAATAAGATACACCAATAGGCATGTTGAAAAATCAAGTTATGTCGGTTTTGAAATCAGATGTACTTTGGAATTCAAAAAATCATTGTGTTGCCTCATGTGAAGAATCTTGGAGACAAGGTCGTTTGAATTGCATCAAGTTGAAGAGGTGGATTTCCTAATTTGACAAGCACCGTTTGAAATATCAATTACTCATAAACGAATGTATTTGAAGTGTTTCACATTCGTAAATTGTTGATTGATACCCTTTTGAAGTTGAAGCTCTACTTGAAGGGAGGATTTGATGCTGGTATACTTCTTGAAGCATAAACCCTATGTATTTTGCATAGCTTCGAGTAAGTAATTCATTACCTTATTAACTATTGTAGTTTGAGAAAGGTGTTTGGTTATTTTTAGTCTTTACCTTGTTTGTTTGAGACTTTTGTGAACTATTTGGAATACCTTGTTGGTTTTCCGTTTGAATGTGCTTGCTTTGCAAGCCAAGTTGCAAGGAAACAAGAGGCGTTTGAAGTACAAGTTGAATGGTTTGTACGTTGAAAGAGGTAAAGACTCAAGATCCTTAGAATTATTCGAAGTACCAAGGGGAATGATCGTGAATGTTATTGGTTGTCATTAGTTCGATCACATTGTCCTTGACCTAGTCGAAGGACTCGAAGAAGAAGTTAACTCAAGTTTGCCTCGGTTGCATGGTATAGCAAGGATTGCAAAAATCTATTAGTAGGTTTCATGTGAGAATTATCGATCGTTTGAATGTCTTAGTGTTTCGAGGGCAACAGTGGAAGGTTGATAAATTATGGTTGAAGATTTTGATTTCACGAAGAAGTGCTTGAAGCTAGTGGTTATAAGCATATTGCATCGTTAATGATCGATTAGAGACGCGGTAATTGGACTTTCTATTTGGAGATATTGTGTGTGGTGGAGCTGCAGTTTCTTGTTTTGTTTTGAAGAGAAGCGATTGAAGACGAAGCCAACACAATTATTGGCATATGCACCTTGGGCATATGGTTGAAGAAGGGTTTGTTTGAATGTGTTGAGTTTGAAGCTTACTTATAGAATAAGCTTATGAGCATTGGATTTCTGCAAGCTTTTGTTGTTTTCACAACAATGCAAGAGCAGATTTTTTTTTTCGTACCGTTGAACACCGCAAATATGATACGTTTTTGAATCATCCACTTGGATGTTTGCAGACAGCTCTTTGATTCACTGTTTCTAGAAAATGAGCTAGGTGGTTTGTTACCTTTGTTGTTTTGATGATATTTTGCGGATAATGAAGGTGTTTACCTTTTGAAGTCATCAAGGTGAAGAAGTGCAAGACCGTGGTGGAAAAACAGATAGGTCGTGAAGATATGTTTCCGTTTTTTGAGGTGAAAACTCAGTTGCAAGGAACAAGTATCATTGTGGCACTTCACAACTGTAAGGTACGATACTACATGTGAAGTATATAGTTAAGCGAAGAAATTGCCAACTATTTGAAGAACGCGGTATGTGAATTGAATTGCCTTTTGTCGTAAGGAAAGGCATTGGAAAACAAGGAAAGAAGTTTCAAGTTCATACATGAACGTTGAAAAACGCAGATCTAGTGATGGTGTGGAATTTCGAGTTTGAATGCTTTTATCATAGGCACTCTCTAGAGAATGGTTTTCTAACCTTTTAGGAGTTGGAGTTTGAAGTTGTAGATATTAAGCATTCAATTGAAGTACTTAGGTGCAACTCGAGAAGTTTGAAGTTGTTCGGTGTGTACCGAAGTTTGAAGAAGATTCTGAAATCGATTAGATCCATTTAACTTCGTGGGGTTTAAAGTTGTTTAAACAGTGGAGTTTTTTCTTTTGAAGAAGTTATTTCCAATGCAGATGAACTGATGAAAGGATTGGAGAATGGAAATCTGTATTGTTGAATATGGAAGTCGAAGTGTTAGATAGTGCGCAATCTAATACATTTGAAGACTAAATCATGCAGGCAAAGCATGAAGTTGTAGAACGCAGAATCATGCAGTTTAGGATTTTGCGAACATTGTGTGAAGGTGAAGAAAGAATCAAGCTTGGAGTTGGAGTAAAAAGTTCTAGTTTGTCGAAGATAAGAAAATATCATGAATATCACCACATATGGAATACTAGAATGTGTTCACACAGATGTTTGGGATATGAATTATTTCATTTTTTGAAGAAAACTTCGTAGGTACACCATACATTTGCATGTGATGAAATATTGAACTCCGCATTGAAAGACGAAGTGTTGGAATTTGAAGAAGTAGGATTGAGGAAGAGCTCAAATTTGACAAGTGAAGTGGTGAGTTAAAGTCAAAGACTATATCCTATGAGTTGAAGCAAATGTGCAAAGAATTGAATCTTGCAAGTTTGAAGAATATGTGCATGTGAAAATATATGAAGTTGAAGACGCGTCAAGAATTCTTAGATAACTGGAATTGATGAGAAATCAACAAAGTTACGAAAGAATTGGTGATGTTTAGGATTGGCCATCTTGAACTAAATCAATGACTTACGTTTGCAGCATCTTTAGGTGCATTAGTATGTTGGTGTTTTTTCTAAGACACGGTTGCAGCCCTGTTATGGGATTGAATTTGTGAAGCACATGTTGAAGCACATTGCATCCTTAAAAGGGATTTGAAACACCATACGGTGTGTTGGTGTCAGTTGACACATTTGAACCTTACATAAGGATTTTGGAAGTTGTACCAGTGCAACATCTTAGGATGATTGAAGTATGAAAGCATCATTAGATGATTGGAGAAATGAAGTCCTTTTATGGAAGTAAAAACATCTTCGGATGGTTGGCACCTACGGGTGAGTGAAGTATTGAAGTCCTTTTATGGAAGTGAAATATCTTCGGATGGTTGACACCTACGGGTGAGTGAAGTATTGAAGCCCTTTAGTGGAATTGAAGCATCTACGGATAATTGGCACCTTCGGGTGATTGAAGGTAGTAGAGTATGAAGGCGTGGAAGGTGAATGTCGAGATTTCATGCCAAGGTGGAGAAATCAGAGAATAGTAAAGTTGAAGTTGTCCTATAAATCTTGCCAAGGTGGAGAATTGTTGGATATTGGCTAGATTTTAGGAAACATCAGTGTGATCTCTTAAATCAGTTTTGACTGATTTTTAGAATTATGTTTAGACTTCTATCTAAACAAGGGTTTCCTATCTTAGCTAGTTTATGTTTCCTAAATTAGAGTAAAGCTTGGTTTCCTAAATTAGAATAAAGACATAACCTTTAGGTTATAGGCATCTACATCATCTACACAAATCTTGTCTAAACCCTTAGGTTGTAGACATCTCCTCACAAAGAAGAGAAGTAATCTCTCCATTAGCAAGATGTAGATCCTCTCATGGCTTTGGGGCTGGGAGAGTTGGGGCAGATTTGAAGGTGAGTTGAGAATGTGAAGAAGAAGAACGGGTGATGATTGTCACGTGCATTGTGTATTCTCTGATATATGAATAAAGTGAATTTCTGCTGCCCGTGGACGTAGGCCATTGCCGAACCACGTTAAATATGTGTCTTGTGTGTTCTATGTGAATTATCCTCCGTTGAATGTTATAAGTTTTCGTTTCTGATGCCGGATCCTGGAATGCCTTGAGGAACAATATGAACCTCTCGGTACAACAGTTGTAATATCTAAAGCTAAAAAACAACTAATCTCAACTGACGTTATTTCATATTGATTGGAAAAGTCCAAGGAGAATATTGTTGACCTTTGTCTAAAGAGATAGTTAGAAATGCATCGAGGGGGATGGGGCTTAAGCTCATAAATTAAACTTGCCATGAAGGATACTCAACCTTGCTGACTAGAGATCCCAAGATCAAGGTTTCGAACGGAACAACTATTGTGGTGGGTAAAGGTAAACACTATCAGAGAATTTTATTCTCCGTCCCTTCCCTATGGTGTAGACGTGATAGTGTGGCTGCATGTGAAGGATGACTTTTAAGAAGTCTTAATGAGTTATATAGTTTCAATTTAAGATTGAAGTGGGGTGTAGCAGTAACACTCTTTATGGAAACTCACCTATCTGAATGAGAAAGGGGGTCGCTTCCTATGAGAATATGAGCTAATTCTCTAGAGCATTCTGAGAAACATGATATGTCCAGTGCTAAAACGAACACAACGACACGAGTTTGGCAACAACCTTGGAGATATCATGCGTGGTTGTTATCGCGAATTAAATTAAACGCTAGCAGGTCAAGACATCGCGTTCACTGTCTCTAGTAAGTAGTTCTTGTAATATCTCACCAAGCAAAGGTTCAAGACCTCATAAACACCTCTGCCTAAAATGATATTTTCTACGTTTTTATGTAATTTTCGTTTTTTATCGAAATTTAATTCATTTTGAGAAAATGAGTTTCATGTTGCTTTTAGGATCTAAGGGTCACTAAGGGTTCACTAATTTACGTATTTTCACTTTGGTGAAAGAAACCTTTAGTCTCACCTTAGAGAAACTAAAAATGAAAGCTCTATACACTACTATGATTTTTTGCAATCCATAGTATGACCCTGGGGTCAACACACTGTTGTGTGAGGGAGAGGATGTTGGAATGTCTAGTATGACTTCAACATGCACGATCTGTCTGCCTATTCAGTCTGTTCGGGTCGTAAGATTGGGATGTTGATTTACCAAGATCTATCTGTGTTCTCATGTTTTATTGAGGTTTTCATTCATGTGGGGGATTGTTGGAAACAATACTTATTAATTATTATTTTTAAGGTTTTTAACTAAATAAAATTAATTTTTGTTTTCTTTGTGAATGAAAATCTTATTAGTCCCACATCGGGGAGACCCTCTTCTTAAGTTGTATTATTCGTTATATAAACAAATTCTCTACTTTTGTAAAATCCATGGGAATGGGGTTTCTTTATATTTTAGAGAGACCCCCAAGGGAAAATATTTTATATCGTTTTCTTTAGCGTTCGCGATTTTCCTTAAGGGTTTTTCGGAGTTGCCAAGCTTAAGTTGAGCATCTACTACATATGCTAGTAGTAAGTGTAGTAGGGTGTTTTCTCCTGGAAATATCCATCATGTAAGGGCTATAGCATCACTCTTGAGTGTAACCGGGCGCTAATGTCTTAAGGACAGCGTGTTGAACATGTGACTCACTTTGGTTTTCCAAAGTTTTGCCTTGTTGCTGTTGCGGAGATCTGTGGAGCTCGTCCGCTTCGTCAAATCGATCACTTCCATTATAAAGGAGCTAAGTATCAATAACTTTTGCTTATTTAATTTTTCCTTGTTTTTGATTATTGCACCCCACACCAAGTAAACCATCAATTATTTCGATCCAGTAAGTTTCAAACATATGAGAGTATGAAAAATGCTTTTACAATAAAATAACTATTGAATACGAAAATAGTAAAAGCACGCAAAAATAACTATTTTGTTAGCGGGGAAAACTGTTTGGCAGAAAATTTCCGGGACTTAGTCCACTTTTGAATGCTCTCATAATTAAGTCGTTCTACAAATGCCTGCTCGCAACCTCGTGTAGTTGAGACCGGATAGACTACCCCTAGTTACTCAACTTTCTCAGTATCTCTACTCCTATAACCAATTTGGCCAACACACGTGAATCCCTCAATAGAGTCCACTATCAATATTTGTTCCACAATTCCTCGTGAAGACTATCGATGCTAACTTCTCAATTGGTCTGACTAAAGTTCCTTTAGAACGTCTGTCAAACAGTTAAATAACAAACCGGTTTGATACCAACTCAATATCAAATAACAAATAAAGATTATAAGTGATAAAGATAACGAATCAAGGATCTTCCATTTAAGATATGAAACACTTGAATCACAAAAGTTAAATCAAAGCTGAAAGTAATCACTCGATTACAAGGTTTACGTTTGCGAAGCAAACAACTCGTCCATCCACAAGATTTACGTTTGTCAAAATAAATAACTTGTTAAGTCTTAGATAATCAAGTCACGGATGGCCAATATCAATATTATTAATCTTCAAAAGTAATAATTAACCTAAAGATCGACTTGATTCTATCATATGATTTGTGGACATAATGAAGTCTGTTAATTGACGTTGGAAAGTCAATAGTTTTATCAACAAATTTCGAATCATCGAATCTGTTATATTTAGTGTTAGAGAATTGCTCGGTCGAATATACAAGTTTCGTTATCTCAAGCTTGTTGTCAACGTTAGACGTGCATAAATATATCTTGATACTCTCCCATTTTCAGTTAGATTTTCAAAGTTCTCGAGTGGCCTTATATCAGAAGAGAAGGACCATGAGATAAACAAGAGAACATTTCTAGAATATAACTATGCATTAGATCAACAATAATTGGCCTTTCTCATCGATTAGACCTTAAAATATTAAAACACTCAATTTCAGGATTTTCCCTTTTCTCTACAACTAATTTCAGAATTTTCTCTCTCTATGCATTCGCGGTAGATTGTGGTGGTAATTTTAGAGACAGAGGGCACTTGTGGTTTTCTTGGGAACCTATCAAAAAGTAGGCAATTCACTACCTTTCATTGTCTGACATAGTTCAACAATGAGTGGAATTTATCTTCGATCAAACTTTAAAATTTTACAACACTCAATTTGAGGATTTTCCCTCTTCTCTGCAACTATTTCAAGATTTTTTCTCTTTATCGTCTATTCCGGTCGATTGTGGTTGTGGTGGTAAATAGAGACAGAGGACACTCGTTGTAATCTTGGAAACCCATCAAAAAGTAAGCAATCCATCACCTTTCATTATCTGACATAGTTCAGAACCGTCTGATTTTTTTGATCAGATGTCAAACAATGTCCCGATTATGTTTCAGGTGAGAGGGTAATATAGATATTTTAGTATCGTTACCATGCGTACGCATCTTACATGCAGTAACTGACACACCTAAATAGATAATGTAAGGATATGAGATATGACTAATTAAAAATCTATAGGGGAAGTAACAAAAATTAGTAATCTTTTTTTTTTTTTTTTTTTTTTTTTAAGGTTACAAAGAAAAACAACCAACAAACAAGAAAAAAAGAGGGAAACTACCCAGAGTAGAGAGAAAACTCACTTAGCAAGTGAGTGATACACGAAGGAGGGGAAGATAACCACTGATTAGACAGATGGTGTTCGACAGCAAATGCCGCTAAGGAGTGAGCCATAGAGTTGGCTTCCTTTTTGATAAAAATTATGTAACTTATCTTTAATTCTGCCGACAGTGTTCTATATGCGCCAAGGAAAAAAAAAAAAATTAGTAATCTTTAGGGAAGAAGAAGTGCACCCTTTTTCTAAAAGGACTAACACACCAAGTCTAGAAAAACACACGAGTTCTTTGTTACACGCAATATTCAAGGGGGTGATACTAAATGGCATAATTTCAAAGGTTATGGAAATTTTCGTAAGAGGAAAAATTCTTTCCTGACATGGAAAGTCAGTAACTTACCCACTTCTTACTCACCTGCTCTTTAGAAGATTGAGACAAAAATGCAAAGATACTTTGGATGTTGGGGGATAATTCACGGTGAAATGGGTTCTATATTGTCTCTGGGATCAGTTAAACGGGAATCTTAACAAGTTTCACGGTGTATGTTTTCAACCTTTTACGTCATGACGACTTATTCATGTTTAAATGTTTTAACCTTTCACAGTGTAAAAGATACTGCTACACCGCACATGGAGAAGAAAAGAAAAAAAGGTTAAATTTTTTTTTTTTCCTTTTGAGGCAGGTAAAGGTATTTAGCATTAGAAGCCTAGAAGGGCAGTATTTAAGGTAGGCCTGTCAATGGAAGAATATCCGTCGGATATTTAGAAATCCGATATCCGACAGGTTAAGCACTACCGGATATTCGATATCCGATAATATCCTATAGGATATCAAAATCAGATATTGATTCCGATAGGCTAAGCTGTCGGATATCCGATAAATATCCGATAATATCCGGTTATACCAAAAAAGCTTAAAAACCCTTGTAAAACATTTTCATAATTGACACTTATCGGATATTTATCCGACAATATCCGATACTAGACTCGAAATTAGGATAAATTACTAATAAGTTCCTATACTATCGGATATCTGATATTAACATTTCGGATGGGGTCTAATCCGTTTCCGATATGTTAAGGAAGAAATATCCGATCCGATATCCGATACAACGGATAAAATCCTATAGGATCTCGAATATTCGGAAACGGATTCCGGATATCGGACAAATATTGACAGGCCTAATTTCAGGCCCCTTCCTATGGGTGTGGCAAACATGAATGTTTGCCATTTAAGCACCCACTATGGAGGTGGTAAACTGGCAAACCGGCCACTTAGCCAAGTCAGGTCAAGTTTCCACCGAGCGGTCGAGTCTCGACCATTCGGTGTAGTCTCCACCGCTAGGTAATTTTTTAATTTTTTCTTTTCTAAAATCTAATATTTTATAATACCTAAAATCTAAAAAGGACCCCACCAAATACAAATAACTAGATTTTTTATTAATAAGGGTCTCACAAAACAAAACACAATATAATATATTACTTTAATAAAATTTGACAGTTTTACCATAGTGGGGAAACTAGTATGGCATGGCAAAAAAATCTTTATTTATACCAGATCGGCCTCAGGGGAGGGACAGCAGAACTATTTTCTTGATGTTGGAAACAGTGTAATTTAATTAGCAGTTAGCGTCTGCTGCTCCCTATACGTGTCCTTCTTGATCTTGTAAAACCTTTTCTGAAGACATAAACAAATGAATGTAAAGTAAGAAATTAAAGATGAAAAAACACCAAGAAAGTATGGTGAGTAGGTAAATATGAATATGAACCACACACCTGTGCAGTTTTTACAAAAGCAGTGTACTATTTATTATTGTTTGTCAATTTTTTCTTTTTCTTTGCAATTAATAATCTTTCTTTTTGTGTGGTTTAATCTTTTTTGTGAAACGGACGGTTACATGACTTGTATAGTTACCTAGCTAAATGTATGCACATATTGCATGCACAGTTTTAATCTTGCTCCACATGAAAAATTATCGTTTTTGGCCACCTAACTCATTACGTTGATTTTTCTTTTGAAGAGGCAGTCAGTACATCATCGTAAGAAAAAGAAAACTGTGTGTTTTGTCAGCAGTTACATCTGTGTAGGTATAATCACATAGGTGAATTTGGTGATTTTTCTTTATTGGTGATTTTTCCAGCCTATTATTATAAAATGGAGGAACTAGTTTTTGGTCTAATTTTCTCATTTCAGGCAATTCTTTTCTTTTGCAAAAAATGTAAATCTTCCATTAGGTGACGAATTATTATTAGGATTTCTTGAAAGACCAAGTTCTGTTTTGCTTTTCTTTTAGGGTGTGGTTGTTACTTGTTACTTCATTAGATTGAATGAGAGTAGCTAGGAATGAATAAATATATGAAATGAAATTATACTACCAAAGATAGTGATGTTTTTCCTCTGTTTGTTTCAACTGCCCCGATAAGTTTGAAAAGCAGACACTTCTTGCTTCTACTTGACATGCATTATTGTCCCCTTATCCTTTTCTCTTTGGGAAAGTATAGATTCACCGGGTGTGTTTCACCGTGAATTGTAGTGGGTCCCACAATTGGAGTGGGTCCCACAGAGAATAAAAAATAACACACTTATATTTCTCCCGTGGGTCTCAGGGGCTTTCTCTCACGAAGTGTGTTTTTCATTGAAACACACCCTGTAGCAAAGCCGTTTCTCTTTTGATTCATTCTAGGATGATTCCCAAGAGTTGTTTCTCCCTTAAATATGCATGACATCACATTATAATAATATACGTTTTACACAAGAAAAACAAGAAACAAAAGAAAACGAAAAGGGTGGAATGTTCTTGCGTTTGATCTAGAAAAACTTGCACCGACACACATACCTTAAAGGTTACAAGGCTCTTTCTAAACCCTGCTTTGGAATTATTGCATCAGTAGGAGATACCAGCTATATTAGATTTGGCATGACTTCTTTTGATTTACTACTATTTTCTTTGAGTGCACAACTCTCTTGGCTTTGAAGTCACTCTCAAACATTCTTTTGGGAATTTTAAATAAGTACCCTCATACAAAAATATACATTAAAAAATTGTCCCGTTTTTTTAACTATTTTCTAGTGTTAGTTAAGACTAATTTATTTTACATATTTGCCCTTTAATTATTCCCACATTGATTTTATACATCATTTTTCATGTTTTGGGGTTTTTGGTTGGAAGAAAATCGACCTTCTACGGCATTTTTTTTGGTTCGTCGAGCCTGGTTCAGGATGGTGACAACGCTTTCAGGTTCGTCGAGCCCGGTTCAGGTCGTTACACCGTTTTCAGGATCGTCAGATCATTTATCCTCCCCTCCAAGGAGATGTAGTTTAGGGGTAAATAGGACTTTTAATTGGAAAGATAACTGCCACCTAGCACTTAACTGGATGGAATTTGCCTTTTGAATAAAACGGGGTACTTTAACAAATTTCTAAAAAACGGGGGTACTTTTCTAGTGTAAAGTGAAGTGTAGGGGTACTTTATCAAAAAGCCTATTCTTTTTCCCTCATTTCCAATATCTAATTTTTGAAGTTTCCTTTATTACTAGAACTAGATAATAAGTAAAGATGCCTATTTAACCAAATGGAGCAATACACTCTTCACCACCAATCATACCAGGAGATGCACCATTATTCAACCATCCTACGAGAGACAAAAGAATATCAACAATATCGATAGGATGGTCTATCCCACAAATCAATTGGATTAAGATTAATACAGATGGAGCAGCTAGAGGTCACCCGGGATTTGCAGGGGCAGGATTTATATGCAGAGATTCTGACGCACGAAGTTTATTGGCTCTATCTCAACCACTAGGAATCACGACTGCCTTAACTGCAGAAACCTGGGCTCTGCTATTAGCATCAAGAACAACAATAGAAAAACAATGGCCAAGAGTTCTCTTTGAAACAGATTCAGAGAACCTTCTGGGATTCATCAACTCCTCTACCCCACCACCTTGGCACATATCGGGAATGATAGAGGAAATAAAGATCAAATTTCGACAAATCCCACATGCGACTATTCAGCACAGCTACAGGGAAGGAAATCAAGCAGCAGACGGGTTAGCCAACCATGCAGCAGATGGAAGTCAAACAGGAAATATTTCAACTAAAATATGGGACCAGGCAATCCCATCTTTTATTAGTCAAATTCTATTTCATGATTCCGTGGGCAACACATACCCACGATAAATTGTAACCTAACTTCTGTTATTTATCTTCATGCTACAAAAAACAAAAAAAAAAAAAAAAATAACATTAACTGCACTGATTTTAGTCGAGTTGAAGATACATTATTGCGATGTACTTTACACGAAATGTTTGAATCGTTTTTGGGCCCGAAAAGGAGTGGACAAGGTGGCAAGAAGGCTTAGGGTATGTCCAATGCAAAACAAGTACTCCACTTTATTATAGAGTTAAGAGACTAACGAATTACAATCATCCCACTTATGTTAATCACAACCTTAGAGCCACAAGAGAAAAACCCTTCCCAAAGTGTCCCTTAAAACAAAACTAAATTTTTTTTTTTTTTTGAAGCATAAAACAAAACTAAATGAATGATGTATGAACACTTATAAAATATCTATGCATCCCCGATGTTCCATTTTTCCTTTTAATAAAGTTTTCAAACGTAGAAAATTTAATTGCAATTTCATAAAGTTCCAACCAAGCAACACAGACTAAGTATTGACTGCATCTATTTTCTCTTTCGGTGAAATCAAATAAAGCTGGCGGACCTTGCGGTCACGAAAGCAAAAGCGAAAATTCATAAGTCCGGAAAAATTTATTAAACCGTTAATCTAGGAACTTGGGCATGGTTTGGTTACCAGGATATTTTTCTACACAAAACCAACCACATTCTGCTATCTAAGTATTTATGTAATTCATATTTGAGGTCAGGGCTTGACAAGCGGTGACGATCTCTTAAATATAGTACCTAGGAATTCATGACTACCGTATACTTCAAGAATCTGATTCTCAGAAAATCCCTAATCAAGTTTCTCTCCACATCCACGGTATAATTTTGGGAACATATAGGAAGCATGGTGTACTGTCACATGTAGTGTGCCTAAAATACAGCATATACGCTGATAAGAAACATAACTGAAACATACTCCCTTCGTCCCAATTATATAGGCGGAATTTTGTTTTTTGCTTGTCCCATTAGATAGGCGGTCTACTATTTCCTAGATGAATATTTCTACATATACCCTTATTTATGGTGCATAGATAATTGTGTTACTAATAGGACAAGGGGTAAAACATGAAAAAACATAAAATATTATGAATCCAATGTTCTTTTCTTAATTTAGTTTTGCCTATATATGTGGGACGGAGGGAGTATATTTTAGTAATAACCATCACCAGTTTCGTCTACAATTGCTCAACAACAAGAAAACGTTTGCTTTTGACGACAAAGATTCAGATTGACAAGTAACTACAGAAGATGAAGATGATACATATTACGGCAGCACTAATCATAGTAAGAGGAACTAACAAGGCAGAGTCTAATACACACACAAAATAAGTATACTAAACTTCTTGTATGCTCTAAGTTGTGGCAATTTCGTCAAAAGGTGACAACTGCCAGGAATTTACTAGGTATTGTAAAAGCATTTCACACTATTTTAAAACAGAAGGTGAAATTGTTTTACTTTCTCTATTACTGAACACATTATCACTTATATATACAGTGGGACTGGACTACAAGCTTACCTCGAGTTGGGTTCTATATAACTGGGAAGCCTATCCAGAGCTTTTATTCCTGCAACGCAACAATGATCATCTTGCATATACTTATCATAAGCAACTCTCAATGGCCCTCGACTAGCACCCTTTTGAAATCTCAGGATCATATTTGCACAAACCCTGAAAATAAAGAATCAGTATTCCAGATTGAGTTCAACTCATGTGTACACTAGATAGACTATAATTAAAATAAAGAAGGTTGTAAATTTAATACCTGAGTTGTGGTTCTTCATAGTGTGAATGCTTGCAAAGTAAAGGAGTCCATGCTGGAGTTTCATGTAACGTACATCTTGCAACATAGATTGCTGATGCACATAATAATGATGGCTTGAACTTCAAAGATTCATATTCCACTAAACACAGCTCTATGAGGTAGAATGCTAGTTTTTCGACCTGGTAACAAAGCCCGCAATTAATATCATGACATTAAGAAGTAAACTTCTGCAGCCATTAGGTAACTTAACCCAGTTAATAACATACCTTAGCATCCGATTGAGAAGCCTTGAGAAACCTTAACATGAAAACGTAAGGAGTTGGTGTATTTAGACGAAACAACAACTTCTTAAGTATCAGCTTTTCCTGGAGATGGATAGAAGGGGATTGAATCAGAATATTTGTAAATTTGGGGTTGATATGAATATGTACAAGGAGAATTTTGAGATTCACACCATTGAAAGCATTTGATCTTTAGTGTAGGTATCGACAGCAAGGCTGACTAACTCCTTAACCTGCGTTAAGATTATCGGTTTCTTTTATTTGACAACATAATATGCGCAAGAGTACCGTTAATTAGATGGTTTCATGAAATGGGTTGAAGCTAGACTGATATAAATCTACCTTCGGATGCCAAAAATCCTCATATTTTGATGCCAACAAGAGGGCTGTAAGACCAACCAACTGCATATCGTTCTTTTTTATAGCAAAAACAGAAAGAAATCTGTCAAACAATACGACCATGAGAAACAAAGTTTCTGGCATTAAGTCAAATTTGTAGTGGACCTGCAACCAAGTGAATTACAATTAAAGAGTCAGGAACATACTTTTTAAGGGGGGGAAAGGCAATCAAAAATGAGTTGATATCATACTTCGATAAGCCAATTTATCAGTATTCCTCGCATTTTAGGAGTTATATCATCTGTTTGAATCTCCATGTAGTTTGCTAGAGATGTGCTTTCTGCCTGACAAAAACAATATTTCAGCAATGATACCCACAATAAACAATTGAATGTTGTCAACAATAAAGTAATCACAGATTCATAGTTGTAAATTTCCATCAATTAGAAACACGAAACTTCTTTTCAAGGCACCACCACTGGTTTTGACACCCATCTGAGCAAATCATGTCGATACATTGTCCTAGATTAAGCTTCGAAGTGGTTAAGAGATAATACTAAAGATTGAGTTGGAACAAGACTACAATAAACCTTAAGCCTGAAGAAATATCTTTTAGGATTTATCTCTTATGTGCATAAGCAGAATCATGCATAACAAAGTGATGAAAGCAAAAAGATCGATCTATTTACCATAAGCCTGACAACATTGAAATGAAGAAGCACGTCAAACCTCTTATTAATAATTATTAACTGTGTAACACTCGAGGGATATTTCAAATTGACGGCCAAAGTAAATATTTATGACCAGCTACCGTTTTAGAAGCATCTAAAGCAAATCAGCATGTTTGTTAGCGAAAATAATAATCGATATAGCAATTCTACATTGTTCCACAACCGAAGAATATATTGACACATTCTAGACGTAAAATTCAGAAAAGTAACACTAGCAACAGTACAACATACTAGACTGTGGTCTCAGATTTAATACGCTGAAAGGAAATGTAACAGACAATTCAAATTACACGAGAGCAACAATACACACATTACCTCCATAACCCAATAATACTGATATATATCATCGACGTATTCAGCAACTTCAAGGTGATTTCTGTTATCATCAATGGGAGGTAACTCCACATGCTTAATAACATCTGTGGATACTCTTAATATCTGCCAAAATAGCACCACAATATCAATACATACTTGGGTAAATAAAGAACACATCACGCCCTCAAATCTCAAAAGATAGGGAGAAGAATAAGCAAGTGCAAGTAAATGAAAAGGAGATAATCAAGAAATAAAAGATGTTTTTTTCAAAGGTTACCTCGGGTCTTGCTACAAGTGAAGATGTAAAAGATTTACGACGACTAGTTTTTGTTCCAGAGATGACATCTGCAGAATTCGTAATCGAGTTATTTCCATGTGAACCCACAAACTTAGTACTTTTTGGGTCACAGACTGTAGGTATTTCCCCCTTTCTCTTCGATGTAGCTGCAGCTACAGCAGCTTTAGGTTTCTTCAAACCCAAGGCAGTATTTGAACCGATTCGCATAGAAGAGACTGAATGTGTGAATTTTCCAGTAGGCTGTATGACATAAAATACAACTAGATAAACTGAATGACAGTATCAAAATAATAACAGTTGCACATACAGAGGAAAACATAATAGTAAAGAAAAATAATATTTGAGGATGAAATTTGAGTTCTGAAGTGAAAATGGCTTTGATGGATGTAAAAGACACTAAGCCTAAGCAACTGGAAGAAAAACGTAAATTTTGCATTTTAGTCTGGTTCAAATCTGGATGATTCTGAAAAGTTCCAACTGGTATTGTATTTATTAAACTACTGATCATATGCCATCTCCATGCCATAAGGCTGTTATCCAATATTAGTTGATGAAGGTCCATTCTTGGAGAAATGAACAATCCACAACTTTCTAAAGAAAAGGTATGCCCTCTTATCGATTGTACCAAGGTGTCTGCTGCAGTTATAAATGCACAATTGAACAAAAAAGACCTAGGTACACAACCAAGAATCAAAATAAGAACAACAAACAATAAATCGAGCATAAATTTCAGCCTTCTAAAAATATTCTAAAACTACAATATCATCCAAAGTTTTGACCTACCAACATGGAACAGCTAGATATTATACTAAGCTAAAAGAGTAAAAGGTAATACAAATGAATTTCAATTGAAAAGGGGACAACGGTTGCAGGATAGAAAAGGTTACATACCCCGAGGGGTCTCTTTGACAATGTGGTTGCATAAAAAGTACCTCGATCCACTTGAATCCTGGGAACAAACCAATGACAGAACAGTAGAAATGTGAATCTGCTTAGAAGTTAAAAATAAATTGTTGTTCTAGAAGAGGAGGCAAAAAGTTCCACAGACAGTGACACCAAATAATTGGTTAACAAATAGATTACGGTTGCTAGGAAAAAACATTGTTTGAGATCTACCAAACAAGAGACAGTGAGAAGTATACACACCCTTGTAATCCTCTAGATTGTCCATTCCTGCACCAAATCAATAGGATCTATTAATTGTTATATTGATTCCCGATAAAGCCTAACTCTAAAAAAAAAACTGATATATTAAACTATTCCTTTAAGCAAAAAAATAAATTCCATATATATTTCAACACTTACATAGATATGAAGCCATCACTTGCTCGGTTCCTCCTTAAGTAGGTCCTTTCATTACTTACACAGGGAACTACTTTTCTCCCAACCATAACTTTAACTGAATTCAACAAACAATAATATAATATGTATTTAGCATTTCAGTTTGATGGTGGTTTCTTGAACATTCTGCACATTTATTAACTAATTGTTAATCATATCAATGTATTTATTGGTGTTAAGTGTGTCTTTCTGGTGACCAGATAGAAGAGTCTCCAAACATCTCATCCTTACCAGAATTAGATGCACTTCTTTTTGTATTCTTTCCATTTTCCTACAGATTGGAAAAACAATATCAAACACAATAATATGTACTTAATTGAGTTAAAAAGCACCTAATCCTAGCCTGTACACAGTAAAGCAAGAAACTACACGAACCTTCGGATCAACTATAGTAGCTCCCTTTGTTACTGGCAATGATTTCCTACAATTGAAAAAAAAAGTACAAAAAAAAAAAAAACTTAGTTACTTAATTTGCATAACTGTGCTGATTAATTGTCTAAACTTTTGGGTTGAATCTAAGGTACCTCGTCGATATTAGAGCCGGCTTGGCAGTTTTCCTGTCAAGGCAGAAGAAAAATTCAAAACTCCCTCAAATGAAATTATAAAAATATCCAATAAAATAAAATTATAATGTTATAAACTGTTGTCACCTGGCATTGTTACTGATAGATTCATGATCCAGGCCCTTAGTCTTCTGACTATCAGCGTAAACCTTAGAACCTTTCACATCAACTGTTCTCCAAAAGTAATAAATTTGAGTAAAGATATTGAATAGAGAGCAACATGGGATAAAGTGTAAAAGGAAAAAACAACAGCTAACCTTTAGTTGCTGTGTGAGGATTAGCACCTTGACCAAGGCTAGTTCTCCTGGTTCCCTAATTTTAGAAGTACAATCTTAAGTATTTTACAGCTAAAATAGAAAGATGTATATATAATTACTGAAAAATAAGAAAGAAGAAAAGAAAAGAAAAGAAAAGAAAAGAGAAGAAATTATTGTGGATAATGGAAACCATTGTCAAGCTTTGTTGCACAAGAGTGTGTAATATAACGAAAAGCAGGAAAAGAATCGAAAGTAACTCTATGTATAGTATTATAGTACTGTGGAAAATCATAACGCTTATACAAGTTATACGACAATATCTCTTTCAGATGCTTTGAATGGTCTTACTTTATTGTCTATAAAGCATAAGTATGTTCAGACTCACTAACAGATATCAGGGAGTCTAAAAAATAGTTTTTTCCTGGACTTAAGTGCAGTCCATTTGCATGGATAGAGAAAATAACGATCATGCACGAGGTGAGAGGGAACTAAAATGAAAGCGAACTCTTGTTAGGTATATATACCATGGTAGGCTTTCTTGATGACATACTTGTACATGCCGTACCCCGAGCCTCTGAAACCCTATACACATGCAGATAATATTGCACGTCAATATAGAACGTATTTATCATTCCTGGAAAAACACAAAAGAATCTAATAAACAAGGAAGAAATTGAAATTCAAGAAACACTACCTAGGCTAGAGCATTCCCATAATAAGAATAACAAAAAACTTTCACATCTGTAACCTCACTGTTGAGACACCAGCATTAACTGAGTATCCAACGTTTTATATGTTTCGCATTCAATGTAATCTTGCAGGAGCATAATAGTTTGGTTCCTACTTTTTAAATAACTAGTCTAAGAAATGAAATTCAGATCACATACCCTTGAAACAAGCTACTTTTTTCACTCTTACCTTTCAACAGCACATGTAAGCTAATTCTCTGTTCAAATCATTTTCTCCAGAACATGGAATGCTATTGTGTGTGGGGGGTGGGGGGGGTTTCGAAATCTCTATTATCAACACCAAATACCATAAATAGAATCGTAGAAAGACATCAAGGCTAAGCCAGAGAACCTCATTTACTGAACATTTTGATACTTTATAGATACATATCATCTGCTATTCAGTTTTGAAACAATAACTAAGAAACACACAACCATTATATAAAAACAAAGTAAAGGATATAATGACCATTATAGGTGTTGCTCCAAACAAATAAGCAATAGCACTTACAATGGTTTAACGCCATCGTTTTTCCGGTTCCTAAAGATATAGCTCCTGACATTGCTAACATCAGCCAAGACCTTCCTCCTGACCTTAACTTTAACTGTTAAAAAAAGAAAGTATGAAAAAAGGAGTCACACAAAGAACACATTCAGTCTCTCTTAAATACATTACATATTCATGTCTTACCAGCACTATCGTTTTTCTTCTTACTCGTATTTGAATTTTCCGCAAAACCCTAAAATATTAAAACAAGTTGGAACTAAAAAAGTTAACACTAGTTGAACATGATGAAAAACAATGTTCATAAAAATCAAATTCAACCTTTTTAACATCACTAGATTCATCCACAAGAGCTCCTTTCGTAACCGGTAATGAATTCCTTGAATCCAAAAAGAGAAAACTATGAGAAATTTTATAAATGAAACTGAAATAGAGAAAGAGAGGGAGAAAAATGGAACAATACCTAGTTGGAAGAAGTAGTTTTGTTGCAGTTTTGCCAGAAGATTCACGTTCGAGTACATTAATCTTCTCGTTCTTGTCGGAATAAATCTTGAAATCTTTCATAACAACAGGTATTAGTGATTCAGTCGTCAATCAGGAATGAGAAGAAGAAGAAAAGATTGAAACAAAAACTAAAATAATGTTAAGAGAGATGATGAACTCACTACTAGTGATAGCTTTCCGATCCTCTATAACTCGACAATGGTTTGAATTCAGTTTGCCCTAATTTTTCAAAAGAAATTGAAAAGGGATTCAAATTTATGATCAAAGAGGATTAAACGAAAGAACATTGAAGTTAATAGTTTTACCTTGAAAGACACCATTATTAATTTTTCTTTTTCTTTTTCTACTCTGCGATTCTGTGGTGACGAATGAGAAAACTAAAAATAAGAATAAGTACGAATGTTGGTGTTTCGTTCAGATTAAACAAGGAGGAGAAGAGAGAGATCACCAGACCGCCTTTTGTGTTTTGAAATCTTTATTGAAATACCAAATTATCCCTAATCAATATCAAATATTACAGATTCGAGAATCGGTTACCTGGAGTGCTATGGATCGTGAAGGCTAAGTCTTATGGGCTAGATTGAGGTGCTAAATTAGCACCCCATGTGTTGCAGTTCAAAAAATAAGTGTTGTCTATTTGTTAACACTAGTTCTCTCTCCTACCAGTTGCTAGTATGTGAACTGGCAGCTAGATAGTACGCTGAATCATTCAGCGCTGGGAAAATCACCTTTTCGCGGAATGGTTCAGCGCTTGGCGATTTACTTTTTGATCTGACGGCTGAGACTTAAGCGCTGAACCATTCATCGCTGGGTGGTGTTCCCAGCTGACGTGGACTGCTAATCTAGCTACTAGATTAGCACTCCCATAAGACTTAGGTGGTTGTCCTAGCTGACGTGGATTGCCAATGTAGCTGCTAGATTAACACCCCATAAGACTTAGCCTAAGGCCAAGCACTATGGCACACCATTTCCCCGGTGCGGCTACGATGTGGTCGGGCCATATACTCGAAGTATGTGGCCCCTCTTTAAATGCTGACACGTCGCATAAAATAGAAGAAAACTTCCAAAATAGTTTTAGAGCGAAGGTCAAGAATATTTGATATTTCATGGAAAGGGACGTCCACAGTCTGAATCCTTAGAAAGGGGCAAATATGTGTGAGTTAGACTCGGTGTGACTCAGTAAGTTAACTAAACCCGTTTATCTCTAACCTACCCTCCCTGGTCGAGTTAGCTTAACTACCCTGGTTAAGTTAGGTTAGGTTAATTCATCTGGTTAGGTTAGTTTGTACGGGTTTGGTTGGGTTATAAAGCAAATGGTGGTTTTATAGAAATCATGTTTCTTCATACCTGTTTCAAATCCTGTTTCTATAGCAACTCTCCAAGATGTTCTGGATGGATGGATGTGATCCAATCTTCATTTTCATTAATTAGGAATGTCAACCAATGTATATGTGGGAGTGAATGATCCACAACCCCTCAAGTGTATGTTCTTCAAAAATTTCATCATCCAATTTTTTTTCTTGCTTATTGATCTATCTCTATAAGAAAGACTAGAATACAACACACTGTAAACATTCAGGGTAGTTAGAAACTAGCTTGTTCAATGTTGTACTTCTGCTTAACATTTTGAAAAATATTGCGGTTGTAATTCATCACATGCGTCGGATACCAACCAGCTTCCTTTTTTTTTTTTTGTAGTCATACGTCAGTCTCTTTAAACGGCCTACATTATATCTAATGTCTTGTATATG
The DNA here is from genome assembly GCA_023531295.1 of Papaver armeniacum. Lineage (NCBI taxonomy): Eukaryota > Viridiplantae > Streptophyta > Magnoliopsida > Ranunculales > Papaveraceae > Papaver > Papaver armeniacum. Next base: position 360,998 of record JAJJWW010018250.1, read on the forward strand.
ATTTGGATTTACTGCACCTGTTATCTCATATACCTTTAACATAACTTGAACTTTCTTATTGATGTCTATGTTGATCATGTTGATATTTTAGATCTGGTGGAAGCTCCATGAGCGATGTTAAAGATATAACGCTGTCACTAAGGTTAAGATTCAAGAACTTACTGCCGCCACAGAAAATTTTGCACCAGAATCCCTTTTGGGTGAAGGTGACTACAGGGTAAATTTTTTTTTGTAAGAAGCATTGTAGTGACGTGTAGTTCATGACAAAATCAACTCAGGTTCTAACATTATTTTGCCGTTGATAAGCCAATTGTATGGAGCGTACATCAAGGTATATGGATGACGCATAAGGACTTATAAAAGCTGGTTCATATTTAGGTGAATGATGATGCCAATATGAGGGATGTGGTAGGTCTCTAAACAAGCCTACAATTGTACTAACTGCAAGTATACAATGTCGAGTCTGTAAACAGGGTAAGCACGAGTCGATCCTCAGGGACAAGGTGGGTGTAAGTCGGAATCCAAATTTCACTCAAACTGATTCAAAACAGGATGTAACAAAAAATGAGTTTTGTGTCGATACGACAAAGTTGTTTGATAGTAACAGAAGTAGTAAAGCAAGATGCAACGCAAGTAAATAGAACAAATGATGAGGAGTGTACTAGGGCCTTTGAGTCCACCACTAACTTACACTAGTTGTTCTATTCATAATACTAACCTTGTCCTTATAACTGATAACAAAAGGGATGTCAATCCTCTGTATATCTAAGGTCACTTTGATATGAATGATTCAATCACAACTAAGGTATTTCTCCTAAGCATTAACTGTCTTTTCAGGGCACGGCTAATCAAAAGATCAATATATGGGATTAAGCATGAGTTGTAGTTCTTCAACACAGTATTATTCTAACTACAATGGATACAAGGCATACACTGTGAAAGTAAAGTATTGAAGTCCTAAGATTGAATTTTATTCTAAGATAATTAAGCACAACAAGGTTACTGCCATTAACGTGAATAACAAGTTGCAAACTAGGGTTTCATCTAAACCCTAGTAGGTGAATTTTAGAACATGATGAAGATGATTAAAACACAATTTATATTAAGCTAGTAAATTTATCCAACTAAACTCGGATGATTTCACAAATTACATAGACCCCTATTTATACCCAAATCTTCTTCTCAAATACTAGAATTTGATAATTAGAAAACAACCACTCACTCAAAACGCGTTTTCCGACAAACCCCCTCTGCAATTCTTGATTTGATGTTTGCTTTTAGTTAAAGAGGCTAACCCTAGCCTTATCTCTCTCAACCCTAGCTTTTAGGGTTACTGATGTGGAGAAGAAGCTATGATGGAGATAGATAGAGGCTAGGAGGTTGATTGATTGCAAAGGATGGATGACAGGTTGGTCGTGCTCAGAATTGGTCGGAGATGGAGGTGATTGATGGGGGGAGGCGAACTGAGAGCAGTACTGGTTCTGCAGATGAAAGAGAGGATGAGAACGACGAACAAGGGAATGTTTGGCTTCTGTTCGACTAAGGGAAGAAATAGTAGGTGCTAGGGTGTTGGGCAGGTGTATCAAATCTGATATATCATGAGGAGATGACGTTGGATGTTCAACAGCTAGATTGAATCTGATGGCTCTCATTAGAATCGGGTTTGGGTCTTGGGTTGTATTTCTTTTAAGCCCATGTCTTCTTCAAAGCTAATATCCAAAGCCTGCTTCTAGTTTTGAGACGTGAAAACCACATTCTTCACTTGCGGATGAGGTGCAAAAGATATTCTTCACTCGCTGCTAAGGTATATAAAATATTCTTCACTACTTTCCAGCGGGATCCTTTGTTGTCTCTCTTCCACTGTCGCCAATTCTCCGCTTCTTTTGGATTCTCAATTCATCCAAGCTTTGTTTACTACCTAAAAACACAAAATTAATTAGTACAAGTATTTATTCTTGAAAACTAAGAAAATACAGAATTTGGAATAATATATGATTTTAAAGCGCAAAAGATGAGTTAATTGCCAATAAAAAGGTGTAGAAATATGCACTATTTGGCACTCATCAAATACCCCAAACCTGAATTTTACTTGTCCTCAAGTGAAACAGAGATTAAGAAATCCTAACAATACCACTGTCGCTGGTTTATCGAATGCATTTAGCGTATGCACTAAGCCTTTAAACCCCTAGGTGTCCCTAGTTGGACTAGTTGTAGTCTCGTGAGGGTTTACCAGAGGTGTACCCCCAAAACCTTCTCCAACTTCAGAATGTAATGGAGTCCCAAGCATCCAAGGAGCTATGAGGACATAGAGTTTCTGCATGTTAGTAATAAGAAGTTAGAACTACCAAAGAACGCATTATCATCCTTAAGAGTTGAGCAAGAAATAACCATACCATATGAAAGAATTCGGGTTCGAGAGTTATCACAAGCCTCGGCTTCTGCCTCACCAATAGGGTTTTATGATAATTGCACTCAAAAAGACCGCCTTTTTAGTCTCTCATGTGTGCAGACATGAATGAAGAGAGAAATCCTACACACGTTGGATGGTGGGAAGGAAAACCTTCTGAAATAATTTCTGGAGACTCCACTAAGTTGTGGGAAAAAGAATCTTTTCTGATGATCTCTAAGAAAGGAAATCAACCATTAGCAAGGATGGGAGTACTCACTTACCTTCACATCTGATCGGCAATCAACACCACTCTCATAGCATCCATAGAAACGTCTTCAATCATCGGTCTTCAACTGTTGATGATGAACTTCTGAACTTCTTAGAACCTTGACAATTTCCTGATTTTTCTCTTCAATTTCTTCTTTACCATGGTGGTTATATTAAACAAAACTAAAAACAAACTGCAATCATTTTTGTTTTCTTTTTTTAATTAAAACACGAGATGACAAACTGAAAATAACAAAATAAAACTACTAAAGCCATGGATGAAGGACTTTATCACTCAATTCTTCACAACATGTATTGTCTTGATTTTATGAACTTCACTAATTCTCATCTTATTTTCTTTCCTTTGCTCTTGTAAAATACCTCTTCAAATGTGTATAGAATTTTGCTCTTTTTACTATATCTTCACTTTGAATAAGAATTTTACTTTTTCTTGAATTGTTGCATGTAAACCTTGGACTATTTCAACTTTCTTCATAGAATCTGACGTTTCTCTGATCGTTGATGATGATGTGTTTCTATGGATCTGTTGATGTTTTCGAGAGAGAGATAATGGTGCTAACTGCAAATCAAACTACAAGAAGGAGTTTTCATCTTTAGACGTCATCCTCATGATTGACAAAATTAGCACTCAAGAGATCAAAAATAGTGCTGAAAGTGGTGCGAAATTGGGTAGCTCACCATTCCTACCCTGAATTTACGTACGGTGACACACACTCTAAAAGGAATTTTTAGATAGTCACAAAAAATAAAGGTCGGTGCCTCGCTTGATGTAAAAATAGGTAGTCTCCACTAAGGGTGATCACAACTCTACTACCAAATATCTTTGGAGCACCTAATTTGCCCACCGGCATGGTTAAATCCAACTTTAACGCTCAGACAAACAAGAAACCCGATTGTGTTCTCCAGTACTTCCAAGTTCAGTTATTTCGGCCAGACTCTCTATGTAAACATAGCTAGAAGCATACTAATGACTTTAAAATCTCTAAAAGTTGGAGGTTTTATGCAAATTTTTACAGAAATTTGAAAGACATTTTTTTTTTAATTTTTTATAAATGCAAAAGACTAAAAACTCTATACGCAAAATAATCCCCCACACCTAAATCTAACATTGTCCTCAATGTTTCAATATATAAGCAGAATTATAACAACATACCTGGAGAACAGTGCAGAGTAGATTTAAAGGAAAGATATTACCAGAGGCAAAAAGGATGGTGCTAAACCAGTGGTGGATGAATGCTTTGAAAGCAAACAACAAGAGTGATAAGACAAAAAGTTTGGTTAACACACATAAAAAAGATGCAAAAATAAAAAGAAAAGGGAAAGAGAATGGACTTTTAATCCATATATATGTACACATGCGAACCATTTAGTCCACATAGACGGGGTCTTCCAAGTCTATGGTCTCAACTTCTGGCGGAAGATACTCCAGAAATGGTTTCAATCTCTAACCATTGACCTTGAAGATGTTCTTGTTTGCTGGATTTTTTATTTCAACGGCCCCATGAGGAAAAACAGTACGTACCAAGAATGGCCCTGACCATCGAGAACGTAATTTTCTTGGAAAAAGGTGCAAACGAGTGTTGTACAATAAAACTTTTTGACCAGGTGTGAAAGATTTGCGCAGAATGCGCTTGTCATGAAACACTTTCATTCTATGTTTGTACATTTTGGCATTATCATATGCATCATTTCTTAATTCTTCTAACTCATTGAGTTGAAGTTTCCTTTGGGTGCCAGCTTTATCAAAATCAAAGTTTAATTTCTTAACAGCCCAATATGCTCGATGTTCTAGCTCTACAGGTAGATGACATGCTTTACCATACACAAGTCTATAAGGGGACATGCCAATAGGAGTTTTGTATGCAGTTCTATAGGCCCACAAAGCATCATTTAAACGTAAAGACCAATCTTTCCTAGAAGGATTAACAGTCTTTTCAAGAATATGCTTAATTTCCCTACTAGAAACTTCTACTTGGCCACTGGTTTGTGGATGGTATGGTGTTGCTACCTTGTGAGTGATTCCATACTTGCGCATAAGTGATTCCAAAGGTCTATTGCAAAAATAAGTACCACCATCACTGATTATTGCTCTAGGTGTTCCAAAACGAGAGAAAATGTTTTCTTTAAGAAAAGAAAGAACTACTTTATGGTCATTTATTTTGGAGGCAATGGCTTCTACCCACTTAGAGACATAATCAACAGCAACAAGAATGTATAACATACCTTCAGAGTTAGGAAATGGACCCATGAAATCAATACCCCATACATCAAACAATTCAACAATAAAAATAGGTTGTAAGGGCATCATGTTTCTTTTTGAGATACTTCCTAATTTCTGACATCGTTCACAAGCAACACAAAAGGCATGAATATCTTTAAACAACGATGACCAATAGAAACCACTCTGCAAGATCTTTGCAGCCGTTTTCTTGGCGCTAAAATGTCCTCCACATGCATGGTCATGACAGAAAAAAATGACATCTCTTTGTTCAGAATTGGGGACACATCTCCTAATGAGTTGGTCAGGGCAGTATTTAAACAAGTATGGGTCATCCCAAAAGAAGTATTTCACTTCAGCCAAGAATTTAGAACGGTCTTGTTTAGACCAATGCAAGGGCATTCTACCAGTAGCAAGGTAGTTAACAATATCAACAAACCAAGGCATTTCAGACACAAGCAGCAATTGTTCATCAGGGAATGATTCTCTAATAAGCAAAGATTCATTAACAGATTCAACATTCAACCTAGACAAGTGATCAACAACAACATTTCCCGACCCTTTCTTATCTCGAATTTCGAGGTTAAACTCCTGTAACAAGAGTATCCATCGAATTATACGAGCTTTAGCATATTTTTTAGACAAAAGATATTTCAATGCAGCATGGTCGGAATATATGATGACTTTAGATCCTATCAAATAAGATCTAAACTTATCCAAAGCAAACACCACAACTAGCAATTCTTTCTCAGTTGTTGAATAGTTCAGTTGAGCATCATTAAGTGTTTTACTAGCATAGTAGATCACATAAGGGAGTTTGTCTACTCGCTGACCTAGAACAGCTCCTACAGCATAGTCAGACGCATCACACATAATTTCAAATGCTAAGGTCCAATCAGGTGGTCTGACTATAGGGGAAGATGTGAGAAGAGCTTTCAATTGCTCCCATGCTGCCTTACAAGCATCATCAAAGACAAATGCAACGTCTTTTGCAAGAAGACTACACAAGGGTCTTGAAATTTTACTAAAGTCTTTGATGAATCGCTGATAGAAACCGGCATGGCCCAAGAATGACCTTATCTCCCTCACAGAGCGAGGTTGAGGCAAGTGTTGAATGAGATCAACTTTAGCTTTATCTACTTCTATGCCTTTTTCAGAAATGATATGCCTAAGAACGATGCCTGAGTTAACCATGAAGTGACATTTTTCCCAATTCAAAACCAAATTCTTTTCTTTACATCGAATCAGCACAAGTGTAAGATGATGCAAACATTCATCAAAAGAAGACCCAAAGACAGAAAAATCATCCATGAAAATTTCAAGAAATTTATCTACCATGTCAGAAAAGATGCTCATCATGCAATGTTGAAAAGTAGCGGGTGCATTACACAACCCAAAAGGCATACGACGATAAGCAAATGTTCCATAAGGACAAGTAAATGTGGTCTTTGGTTGGTCTTCGGGTGCTATGTGAATTTGGTTATAACCCGAATAGCCATCTAGGAAACAATAATGACTATGTCTTGACAACCTTTCTAGCATTTGGTCAATGAATGGAAGAGGAAAGTGGTCTTTCTTTGTTATTGTGTTCAATTTCCTATAGTCAATACAAACTCGCCACCCTGTGGTCACACAAGTGGGGACAAGCTCATTCATTTCATTTTGAACTACAGTAATGCCAGACTTTTTGGGTACAACTTGAATGGGACTGACCCACTGGCTATCTGAAATTGGGTATATGATACCCGCATCAAGCAATTTCAAAATCTCACCCTTAACAACATCTCTCATGTTGGGGTTAAGTCTCATTTGCATTTCCCTAGATGGTTTTGTATTTTCTTCAAGATTTATGTGATGCATGCAAATTGTGGGACTTATACCTTTAAGGTCTGAGATGGTCCAACCTAAGGCCTCTTTAAGTTCTTTAAGCACTTCTAAAAGTTGACTTTCCTGCTTTGTGTCTAAACATGATGCAATAATGACAGGTAAAGTCTCAGAAGAACCAAAGAAAGCATATTTCAGAGTATCAGGCAATGATTTCAAATTAAGCTTAGGTGGTTCATCAGGAATTGGGGCAGATTCAGAATCAGATAGTGGAAGTGGCTCCACTGCATCCTGCCATTTAACAATATCCATGGGTGGCACAGATTCAAGCAAAGAGTGAACCTCACTAATGTACTCAGAATCAAAAAGATCTAAGTCAAAGTTATTTAAACATGCTTGCAAAGGATCCACAGATTAGATATCAGGCAAGGAGTCTTGAATCAGACTCTCAATCATGTTAATCTCGTGCAATTCAGTATCATCACAATCAATGGGTTGTTGAATAATGCTAAAAACATTGAGTTCTACGGTCATGTTACCAAAAGATAAATTCAACACTCTATTACGAAAGTTTATGATAGCATTGAACGTTGCCAGGAAAGGACGTCCTAAAATAACAGGAATATGACAATCTGGGTTTTGCACAGGTTGAGTATCTAACACAATGAAGTCCACAGGGAAATAAAAATTTTCAACGTTGATCAATACATCTTCAACAATACCACGAAGGATTTTCACAGATCTGTCCGCTAACTTTAGCGTAGCAGGAGTGGGTTTCAGCTCCCCCAGACCTAATTGCTTATACACAGAATATGGCAAAAGGTTCACACTTGCACCTAAATCTAGCAAAGCCCTATCGATTGTATGGTCACCTATAGTGCATGTGATAGTTGGACTACATGGGTATTTAAACTTAGGTGGGGTCTTGTTTTGGATAATTGAACTTACCTGCTCAGTGATAAAGGCACGCTTATGCACATGAAGATTCTTCTTTTGTGTGCATAGATCTTTCAAGAATTTAGCGTATGCGGGTATGTGCTTGATTGCTTCAAGAAATGGAATGTTTATGTTTACACGTTTAAACATTTCCAACATCTCATTGTATTGGGTACCTTTCTTCTGCTGCACCAATCTTTGAGGAAATGGAGAAACAGGGACATGAGATGGTGCAGGGACATTAACATCAGTGGAATTCTTAGAGTCACTATCATGCTCAGATTCCTTTTCCACAACAGGTATTTTCTGTGGAGTTGTATGCACCGGTGAGTCTGGTTTAGGACTGTGGTACACCTACATTGTTATCAACAACCTTATCACTACGAAGAGTGGTGACAGCATTCGCATGATCACGTGAACTCTCATTACAAGTGGAAGTGCTTGCCTGAAATGCACTTTTCTGAATTTGTTGAGGTTGATTAGGGAGTTTACCTTTTTCTCTCTCATTAAATGCATCACAAATTTGACCCATTTTAAGTTCTAGACTTGTGAAACGTTGGTTTGTGGTCTTTTGAAGTTGTAAAAGATTTTGGGTCAACAGACCTACATTGTCTTCAAAGCTAGGCTTTTTCTCTACAGGGTACTGGGAGTGTGATTGTACTTGGGGGTTTCTAGGATATGAATATCCTTGGTTGTTACTCGTTGTACCCCCTTGTACGACCCCTTTAGACCATGAAAAATTAGGGTGATTCCTCCACCCTGGGTTGTAGGTCTGAGAATAAGGATTGTTCTCTTGCTTATGATACAAAGCATTAGCCTGCTCAAATCTAGACTCATGAAATGCTTGTAGGTCTGGACAACTATCCACTAGATGGTCTGAACTGTGGCATGCGGCACAAGTGGCCATTTCAATTTGGTCACGGAGAGTAGGGGCAATAGTTTTCACATTCTTCTGCAGCTCTAGCGCTTCTACTCTCCTAGCCAAGGATGCAACATTTGCTTTTTCTTCAAAATCGGACTCGATTCTATGGACATTAGCTACAGGGGCAGTCTTTTTAGGTTCACGAATGGACTCCCACTGTTGAGTATTTTCAGCGACTTCGATTAAGAAGGTCCAAGACTCATCAGCACTTTTGTCAATAAATGCACCATTGCACATTGACTCAACTGTGGTTCGGGTCCTGACATCTAGGCCTTCATACAAAATTTGCACAAGTCTCCATTTTTCAAATACATGGTGAGGGCATTGGAGCAATAATTCATTGAATATCTCCAGGTATTTGGCTAAAGTTTCACCCTCTAATTGCACAAAATTATTCAGACTTTGACGAATTGTCGCAGTCTTATGGTTTGGGAAGAATTTTTTGAAGATTTCTTTCGTAAGAGCATCCCAGGTTGCAATGGACTGTGGTTGTAGGGCATATAACCAAGACTTGGCCTTTTCTTTCAAAGAGAAGGGAAATAGTTGAGGGACTCTTCAGGCATTTGATTAAAACGCAGAGTCCCACAGATTTCCTCGAATTCTCTAACATGGTGGTAGAGGTTTTCAGCATCAACCCCTCTAAACACAGGCAGCATGTGAATGGTACTTGCTTTAAGTTCAAACTGACCAGCATCATCTGGTAGAATGATGCATGAGGGATGGCTTGCCCTCACTACACCATTTTTAGGATTTCGCAACAAAGATTCGCAACGGCTTAGTGTCGGTTGTGAATTTTCCGTTGCGAATTGCAACCGCTAATATTTCGCAACGGGTTTGTGCCGTTTCGAATTTTGTAACCTCACAGGGGAGGTTGCGAATTGCAACCGCGCTCAGTTCAAGCGTGTGAACCGCTTGCTTGGTCGTGACACTAGAGCTGATAAACACGCCCCAGTCAAATTTCGGTCAAGACTACGGTTTTTATTTCCACCCTTAATCCAAGTCTAGGGTATATCCCACCCTTAGCTGAATTTTATCCTCATTTTTTCTTCCGCCAAAACAGAGAGACTCAGCTCTCCTTCCCCCCTGTCCTTCCCCCCTCTCCTCCATCTCCATCTCGATAAACCAGAGAGATTCAACTCTCATCTCCCTCTCCATCTCCATCATCGTGTAGATCTGTATACAGGTACAATTTTTGAGGATGTTTTTAGGGTTTTTAGATTTCGATTTCTAGGGTTTCAGAGATTTCATTTCTAGGATTTAGAGATTTTGATTTAAGTTTATCGAATCCTAGGGTTCCATTTAAGTTTTTCGTTTTTAGGGTTTAATGCTTGATTTCAGCTTTTCGATTTCCCAAAAGCTTTTGTGAATCGATTCAGTTTATTTATTTATTTATTTTCTTTCCATTTTATGGTTTGTTGTGTATCTGAATCTAATACCCCCTTTGTTTTTTCCATGTTAGGATTTGTCAAGATTGAAGAACTGGTCAGAGTTGGTTCAGGAAGAACTAAAAAGGTATATCAACTATGAAATTGTTGTGGTTATTTTCAAAGAGATAATTTCCATTTTATGGTTTGTTGTTTATCTGAATCTAATGTTTTTTTTCCATGTCTAGGTTTGTCAAGATTGAAGAACTAAAGTTCAGTTCATTAGAGTTTGAAGAAGAACTGGTGAGAATTGGTTTAGGAAAACTAAGAAGGTATATCCAACTGTTTTGATTTTGATTTTGATAGAATCTCATTGAGCATGATAAAAATGGTCCTAGTGGTGAATCACAAAAGCTACTTGTAGCTCATTCTCTCTTTGTTGAGAGGATGTTTCTGTCGTTAACCTAAGGACTTCGGCAACCCTACCACTAGGATTCAGTTGAAGCTACATATTAGAATTGAATTTGTGTACTTACAGAAATTTTGTGCAATCTCTTAACTAAGAAGTTTTTATAAGTTGTATGGTCTGAACTTAAGAATTTTTGTAAGATTTTGATTTTGATAGAAACTCATTGAGCATGATAAAAATGGTCCTAGTGGTGAATCGCAAAAGCTACTTGTAGCTCATTCTCTCTTTGTTGAGAGGATGTTTCTGTCGTTAAACTAAGGGCTTCGGCAACCCTACCACTAGGATTCAGTTGAAGCTACATGTTAGAATTGAATTGGTGTACTTACAGAAAATTTGTATAATCTCTTAACTTAGAAGTTTTTATAAGTTGTATGGTCTGAACTTAGAAATTTTGTATAATTTCTGAACTTAAAGATTTTTATAAGTTTGTATGGTCTGAACTTAATAATTTTTGTAAGTCCAATTTCGATTTTGATAGAATCTCATTGAGCATGATAAAAATGGTCCTAGTGGTGAATCGCAAAAGCTCATTGTAGATCATTCTCTCTTTGTTGAGGGGATGTTTCTGTCGTTAACCTAAGGGCTTCGGCAAACCTACCGCTGGGACTCAATTTCATGGAATGGATTTAGTATAGTTTTAAATGATAGTATTCTTTTAATTAATCTTATGTTGTGTACATATCAAATTCTCATAGGTACATGTTAGAGTTGTAGTAGATATCATATCAAAATATGCTGCTGATTTTGTATTGATGTAATGTACATATACTCTTTGAATTTTAACATAGATACTGTCTTTAGGGTATGTCATCTACGGTTGATAAGGGATGGATGAAATGTCCTTGTAAGTCTGCTCAGTACATAGAAGGTGTTAGGTCATTTATAGAGTTTGCTAATAGAAATGATGGCAGAAATACCTTATTCTCATGCCCTTATAGTAGATGTAAGAATGGTAAAGGATTGGGGCCCCTTAGTGAAATTTCATTGCATTTGCTTAAGTATGGTATTCTTTCTACATACACGACATGGCGTTTTCATGGGGAAAAGTTAGAAGTAGCTGAGAATGTTAATGTAGGAGATGTAGCTGTTGATCCCGCAATAGGTGAGGGTGAAAATTTAGGAGATGTTGTTGAGGATGATGGTGTTGTTGTAGTAGATGACAATATTAGAATAGATAGTGGGGTTCATAATGATGCTGGAACTAGGAAAAGAAAGAAAAAGGAATCTGTCTATGAGCGTGCAAAAGAACCGTTGTATCCGTCGTGTCCTAAAGGAGTGACAGCATTGTATGCTTCTATCAAGTTGAATCACATAAAGACACAATATGGGTTTTCTGATAATGGTATGACTGCAATTTTAGAGTTGATGAAGGAGTTGCTTCTCGAAGAGAATACACTGCCATCTAAGTACCCAGAAGTGAAAAAGATGATCCAAGATCTAGGAATGGATTATATAACATATGATGCATGTGTAAATGATTGTGTTTTGTATTGGAAGGATCATGCATCGCTGGTGAAGTGTCATGTTTGTCAAGAATCTAGGTATAAGAAGGTTTTTAATGATGAGAGGAAGCTTACTACTATTGCTCAGAAGACGATTAGACATTTTTCGTTGATTACAAGGCTGAAAAGGTTTTACAGCGAACCATGGATCGCGGAGGCAATGACTTGGCATTCTAGAGAAAAGTCGGATATAAACGTCATGCGTCATCCCGTCGATTCTTCAGCTTGGCGATGTGCAGATAGTTTTTCTCCAGAGTTTGCCAAGGAACCAAGGAATGTTACACTTGGGATATCAACGGCGGTTTCAATCCGAATGGGTGTTTCGGTCTTGCACACGTTGTTGGCCGGTGATTATTTGTATTTATAATTTGCCTCCTTCGTTGTGTATGAAGCGGGAATTCACTTTGTTGTCGTTCTTGATATCGGGCTCAAAAGCACTTTGGTAAAAACTTTGATGTTTATTTAGAAATACTGGTAGATGAGTTGAAGAAGTTATGGGATGGTGTACTAGCATTTGACGCTTTCATAAAAACTGAATTTTTGATGAGAGCACGGTTGTTGTGGGCTATTCAAGATTTTCCAGCGTTAGGGACTTTAGCGGGATGTGTAACTCATGGATATTGTGCTTGTCCTACTTGTGTAGAAGGCACTGTTGCGGATTATCTGTCATTTACTAAGAAGATATGCTACATGGGACACCGAAGATGGCTACCATAGAAGCATAAGTATCGCGATGATAGGACAAATTTTGATGGACGTGTGGAGCATGGTACAGCTCCATGGCCACTAACAGGGCTGCAGATACAAGAGATTGTAGGTAAAATCATTTCCAAGAAGGGCAAGAGAAAACAACCATCACAAGAAAGTCTCAAACGTAAAAGGAAAGCTGATACCATCAAGGTTAGTCCTCTGTCTTGTCTTCATTTGATTAATTAGATTGAGCTATGTTGTTTGCTTAGCTTAAACTTTGTTTAAATGGATTGATTCTAGAGGGATGCTATATAGGTATCGAGTTTTTCTATTACAGTGATGAGCATGTTAAGATATTTGAACCTATATTGAATTTTTTTTGCAATATTGAATCGTTTGAAATTCAGTAACTTGACCCTTGTTCTTATGTTATCTATTTTCAGGAACTTGAAGATGACGCCAATGTTGAAGATGAGGTTAATGACCATTCTCTGTTCACCCGAAGATCTATTCTCTTTGATTTGCCCAATTGGGGTTCAAATGCGATTCGCCATATTATAGATGTCATGCACACAGAGAAGAATATAATGGAGCATCTTCTGAATACTATGATGGGAAACAACAAGTCAAAAGATAGTCCTGCTGCACGTCAAGATATGGAAGATATGAGGATAAGAAAGAAGTTGTGGTTGAAAGAGGATGCTGAGACTGGTAGAACAACAATGGAAAAAGGATCATTTGAGATGACGAAGAATGAGAAAATTGACTTTTGTACAATTTTGAAGAATCTAAGGGTACCTTCCGGTTTCTCTTCAAATCTTCGCAACTGCGTCAGTGTTAATCCTCCGGAGCTAAGGAATTTTAAATCTCATGATTACCATATAGTAATGCAGCATTTGCTTCCGCACGGTTCATCTTTTGCAACATCGCTACCTAAAGAGCTACGCGTTTCTCTTCTCCGGATCAACATCTTTTTCAACATTCTGTGCGCGAAGGTTGTAAACCGAGAACATCTACTAAAAGCAAAAGCCAGCCTTGTAGAAGCAATATGTGTTCCGGAGAAACATTTTCCTCCGTCGTTCTTTGTTATCAGTATTCACCTGATGATTCATCTAGCAGATGAAGCTTTAATCTCGGTCAGGTGAGATTCGGTGGATGTATCCCTTTGAGAGGTAAAATTTCACAACTGACTTTGTTGTTTAATTAATGTATATAACCCGAGTAATGTCTAGAACTTGAGTAATTGATAATGTTGTTTAATGTATATAGCTTGAGTGTTGTCATGTCCTATTAGACTTTGTTGTTTAATTGCTACTTTTTAGGTTAATGAAGGGTTTCAAAGGGTTGGTGCGCAATAAAAGGTATATTGATGGGTGCATCGCAAGAGGGTATACGCTGCGAGAAGCAAGCTTGTATGGCATGGAGGGTCTGTCAAAGGATGGTGATGGTACTCATAAGCATACTCGTCAGGCAGTTTTTGATGATGACGATGAGTTTTCTGATGAGATGCCTTTAAGTAAAGCTAAGGATATTATTCTAACTCAGGTGCAGTTTGAACAAGCTCGCAAATGGCTTCTCTCTAAGTATGATGGATTAGATGATTGGCAAAGGTACATATTTTTAATTTTACACCTTTAAGTGTTTTAAGTACGATGGTTGCAAAGAGTTTTAATTTTACACCTTTGAGTTGTTATATGTCTATCGATATAATTGTTTTGAATTATCTTTTAATTGTAGGAAGTATGAATCCTATGTTAATGGTCAGAGAAACGGTCCCTCAAAGAGTTTTCTTTTGTGGTTACGTGAAGAGGTAACATATTAGCCTAAATTATGTACCTTGACTCTCTTTCTGTAATCTATGTAATTACAATTCATATTTTACTAATTACCTTGATTTCACACATGTTCTCTTGCAGTTGTTAGAAGCTAATGAAGCAAACTCAACACTTTGGCGACTAGTGCATGGACCTCTCTTCAAGGCGCGATCGTATAAGAGATACCAAGTGAATGGATTTACTTTTTCTGTCTTTGAAGATTACGAGGGGTTGGTTGTGTCGCAAAACAGTGGTGTGTCGATGAAAGCTATTACAAGTTATAGAGCGAAGTCAACGGACACAAATTACAAGGAAACAGAAATGACCTATTATGGAGTCATTAGGAAGATTATCAAGCTGAATTTTATGGAATTTGAAGAAACTGTATTTTATTGTGATTGAGTGAAGGTTGAAGACAAGACTAATGGGTGCAAGGTTGATGCAATTACAAAATTGATAAAGGTTAACTTGTCCAAGATGAAAAGCATTAATGGAATTATGGATGAGCCATTTATTCTTGCATCTGAAGCGACACAAGTTTTCTACTCAAATGATGTGTCTGAAAAAGGGTGGTCTTTGGTGTTGCATTCATCGCAAGGATTGACTTCCTCTATAGATAGTATTGAAATTCCTAGTATTTATCAGTCAGCTCTTACTGACAATGAGAGTTTAGAGAAGCTTATATGTGTCGATTATGTGGTTTAAAGCTCTGTGTGATTAGGGATATTTTTCTGCGGATTATCTTATAGGTTCTGTTTGTTCTCTTTTCTCCTAATTTCTGTGTTATCACTTGCGCATTATTTATAGCTTCTGTTTGATATGTTTATGTGGATAGTGACAAAGGCTATCCCTTATAGGTTTAACTTTTTTCTCACATAGAACTTGGTTGTTATTTTGCAGGTTTTTATGGCAGCAGTGGAAGTAGATGAGAATGGTCTTCCCATTTTCGCAAATGCAACACAATACGGAAGCCTGAAAGGTGCCTTGACTCATACTCATGTCCCCATCTCATTCAAAACATGGAAGCATGTGCACCATTCTTACAAAGATGATATTTGGAAGGAACTGCAGGTTCATATTTTTGTTCACAGTTTTTATTAAGATATTTTGTTTTTGGTGATGATTTGATTCTTTCCTTACTAGTTTGATCACTAAAATGATGACATAAATGTATTATGTATTAGCTAGCTCTACATACATTCTAAATAACTCTTTTTTCTCAGAAAGTATATCCTTTACCCGAGCCTTGTAAGATTAACGTGGTTAAGTCGATGGCTCCTATATGGAGGAGACGCAAGCATGAGTTACGATATGCTTATTATGATCCCTATCCAACTCATGAGGAAAGGATTGCACATATTCCTCCTGGTGTACCTGAAGAGGAGTGGATAGAATTCTGTTTGAATGAAAACACTCTTAAACAACAGGAAAGTAGAGCTGAGCACAAGAGGAAGCGACAGCTATATGACCACTCTCACACCTCCGGTCGTAAACCTCATTCTTTGGTCAAAGCTGAACTGGTATGTATATTGATTTCAGTATTATGAATCTCAAAATATGTCCATTATGATTAGTCTTATCCTTCTTTAGATTGATTCATACAAATCGACTCGTTATATTGGTAGGAGCGCGAGAATCCTAATGTGGAAATCACCACCTCTGATGTGTGGATTAAAGCTCATACTCAAGAGGGAGGGGCAATTCTACCTAGTGCGCAAAAACACTTTGTGAGTCAGCTTGTGTTTCATCTGAATTTTAGTACTCATATGTATACTATCTACTAGTCATTTATATATTTTATATCTGATACATGCACTGTTATGCTAAACATGGCAGGATGAGCTTAAGAAGGTGCAAGAAGATATCAACCGAGAAAAAAAGCTCAGGTATTCCTATACCGGACATAGATGTAGTGACTAAAGCTTTTGGGAAGGAATGTAGAGGACGGGTTCGTCTTTGTTGGTCTGTTACTCGTACACAATATGATTGTTCTGCTCCTGCGCGTGCCAAAGTACAAGAATTGAAATCCAAGGATGGAGCTGTCAAGCATCAGTTGGAGGAGATAAGTACCAAGGTGGAGGTTCTGATCACAGGTTTGGGATCAGTATGTAACATTGTGAAGGAAATTCAAACTGCGATGCCAGGGTCAGTTGTTGCATCAAACAACAGCAGTTGTTCACAACGTCACTCAGCTTCTCCTATTCAGAATGATTCACTTGCTCAAACACCTACACCTGCCCAAACACCTTCACCTGCTCAAACACCTTCACTTGCTCAAACACCTTCACCAGGTCGATCATCAGTAGCAGGTACTGAAATGCCTCCATGTTCATTGTTGAACCTTGATGATGAAGTTATTGTTGTTGGTAGGCTGTGCACTGGTGCCATGGGACGTATGTGTCACGGATGTATTGTACCATCTAATCTTGGAAAGGTGATGGTGGACAAAATTTTCCTCCTAAATGAACCAGTCCTGAAAGCTAACACGTTTGTTTCAACCTTTCAAGATGTTGGAATTGGAGGGTACGTGCTTCATCCAAAGAAGTGCATCAGAAATGACTAGTCTGGTCGGCGGTCGACTTACTTTTTTGGAGATATCTCAGCCATCGTATATAATGCTCGATAATCACTTTATTAACAAACATATATGGCTTTATATTTTTTTCTTATATATGTTCACACTTTTGTAGATGTGCATGCTAACATGTAGATTCTTATGCAGTTGTGCATAATGAAGACTCTCGGGCAGTTGTGCTGCTTTTTTTGCTTTTTTATGGAACACTTTTGTACATGTGCTTAGCATGCTAGCATGTAGATTCTTATGCATTTGTGCATAAGGAAGAATCTCAGGCAGATTCTTATGCAGTTGTGCATAAGTAAGACTCTCAGGCAGTTGTGCTTAAAAACTTTGAATCATAATGTATTTATGTGAACCGACAGTATTAATATATATAATCAGTTTTTATTTATGGATGTTTGTGGTTTGGGTTCCGTTGTATTTTGTTGCGCAGCTGATTGCAGTGCAGGTCAAATTGAAGCGGTAGTAGCCACCCGGGGGAATATCAAACCCTGGTAAGTATACTTCCTTTGCTTATGCTTATCATATTGAGTACAAACTTATGGATATTAATCTTTTTTATATAATCACTTTTGAGGTACTATGTTGTTCATTATGTTGCTACGGACTATGTTGTTGGTGACCTTACTGGGAAGGTATATTGCTGCTAGTTTTGGAGTTTTATTTGATAAAGAATGAATTTTGTTATTTCGTACTTGCATAAAGAATGAAGTTAGTTTTGGAGTTTTCTTTGAATTTGATTTCACTTCTTGGCATGCAGATTAAGCCTGAAATGTGCAGATATGAAGTCATGTCAACTAAAATTGAAATGCGCCTTGCTAAAGCTGAAGCAATCAACTGACATCTCTTGAATATACCAGGGAAAATTCAGTTCAACGGAAATTGAACTCGCCACCAGGTAGTACTGTGTTTGGTATGGTGCGATCAGGCTATACATTGGCTATGGCAAAATTTGCAAGGCAAGAATAACTATACTTTTTCTGAATGTTGCATAATTAGGTCCTGAAAGTTATTGATGATCCAAATTTTCTTGTTGTTTGTACATGATGAACACCTTGCTGATTTTTACGAGTTCTGCAAAGGGTTGGAGTATTGGTTTTTTGAGGCTTCTTTAAAAAAAAATTGATATGCATTTGAATGTTTTTGTATAGGAATGGCTAATGCTGGTGTTTTGGAACTGAAGTGGAAGAAATGGAATGCTAAAGAATTTCGAATTATGTTTAATTTGGGCTTACACGGGTAGCTTACACTTCTCATGTTTATTATCTTGTTTTGATTCAAACACTTCAAATAAGAAAGCCACAAGATACTTTAAAGCTCGCATTCAAAGTACCATCTTAAATCTGCTAAGCGTGTTATGTCATTTCTAATAATGTGCATTGACTTTGTAATGAGCACGCATTGATTGTTAATTGGTAAAGATAGTTCCAGTGGAATTGGTGTGTTACATTCTAACTTTTTGCCCAATATTATGAATGTGTGAATTAATTTGATAGAAAATTACTTGGCTTTTTTCAAAGTGGATTGTGAACTCTCTACGGTTGAGCAGACTCATTCATGGAAGCTTCACTATGGTTATGATCGTGTGAATGATGATAAAGATGTTTCCAACATCGAGGCCAAGATGACTGATGGTATGTCATATATCTTAAATTATATAGTAGTTCACCAGTTCTTAGTTTCGTTTTTAGTATAGTCAAGACTCAAGATTTTGGTGAATGTTTTTTACTAAATAAAACAAGAACGATTTTAGGGGATAGTTTTGTGTATTATGCTTACAAGATGCTAGTTCAGACCTAAAAAGATATCACAGAATCCAGCGTAATTTAGGATTTGAGCTAGCTCGACCATGTCGAAGTCCAAGAATAATTGAGCTAGCTCGACTACGACTGACTCACTTACAAGCTGCGTCTGTTATAGAAAAACATCACAGTGGGCTCAACACTACGGATGTAGGGGATTCATATAGTGTAAGCAATTATTTGTTTTGTTTTACTGGCATGATAAGTATAATTGTTGTGGCATGATAAGTAGTGTAGTAAATGACTGCATCTTTTAATCATGTTTGAATGACCATCATATATGTACAATGATCAGACACTGGGTATCATAGTAATGAATGAATGAATGAATATAAAATATGTGGCCAAGACTTGGATTTAGATTTTCAAGTGCTGGTCAGTGTCAAATGATGAACATGACCCATCCAGGAGTTGTGTGTAAATTTGAAGACAATGTTTCAGTGATGATCGCAGTTTCTGAGTTGGACTAGTCATTTTACATAGAACTCAAATGCGCGGTTTAGCATTAGGATAAGAGGAGAACTGTAAGGTCATAAGAGCCACTTTTAAATTAGTATTTTAAACTTGATAATTAGATAAATTGTGGTCTCAGTCTAGTGTTGTTTTAGATTAGTAAATAATGGTGGAATCTTCTTCATTTGTAGCCTATTAGTCTTAGACTCAATCTTTATAAGCATACTGGATATCTGATTAGAAGAATTTGTGATGCTTTGTTCGCAGGTTAATTGAATGATGCTCTGTTGTGAGATCAGAAAGGTTGGAGAACAAAGCAAAAGCAAAGCAATGACCATTAGGTCCCTTAGCAAGCTGCAAGATTTGTAAGTTATAATGTAGTATCTCCTCATAGAGATTTAAGTTAGAAGAACTTAGGAATTTTTAACTTTATACAAATTTGAACTTAGGAACGAAGTATGTTTATGTGTATGTCCATTAAATGAATGACATAGTTTGTATCAAATACTCATACTTGTTAACTTCAATTGAAGAATTCTTTTTTCATAATGGTAAATGTGGAATTGAAAGTGTAGAAGTTTGTATATCTGTGGAATGCTGAATATGGGGAACTAGGTAACTGCAGTGGGGTAAATGTGGGGGAATGGATTTTGACCAGGTCAATGAAGACCTGACCTTTTTTTTTTCTGTTGCAAAAGCTTAGCAACGTCGATGTTCTGTTGCTAAATTAGAACTAGAACCAATAAATTAGAACCAGAACCATAGTTCCGGGTAGGGGTATTCCTGTAATTAGAAACGGCTTAGCAACGACAGACCTTGGTTGCGAATAAACAAAGTCGCAATGGCACGATGACGTTGCGAATCTCCGTTGTCCTGACCAAGAATCGCAACGGAGCTTATGCCGTTGCGAAAAACTGCAACACCGTGTTTTGAAACGTCAACCTGCCGTTGCGACCCCGGTCAGCAACGTCCAGGATCCGTTGCTAATTCCTAAAAATGGTGTAGTGCCTAGTTGGGTACATGTAGTCTTTGAGACTACGGGGCTGGTTTAATGCCTTACCCATTGTCTAAGATTGGTCAGGGTTGTTCTCTTCAGAAGTGGGTATCTCAATAATATTCTCTTGACTGATTCTAACTAGTCGATTTGTTTGGTCTCTAAAAGACACAATCATAGCCTAGCATGCATACCAATCATGTTATAGTACCCCAGACAACTAAGCAATTCGAAATAGGGAGACAAAGCCTATGAGAATCGAAGGCTAAAACTAGGTTTTATGCACACGGAACTATTACGCTGTACTGATCAGCCAAGCAACAATGCCAGTAATGACAACAGAATTCACAATCATGCAAGTTTAGCACGGCTAATAATAATTTCAGCTAACTAACGCACAGGATCACGCTTTTGCATACATATTTAAGTTATGCGAGATTAAGTTGATGCGCAACGAAGTAGCAATTTTAACACTCAAACAGGTTGATCAGCTTCACAAGACAAAGAGTTCAAAGCTAATTTTCGGACTCATGGACAAAGAGGCAACATGAGATCAACAAGTCATGGAGACAAGGGATTACGGAGATGTCAATCAGATTTAGGAATGCGTACACAAACACACAGATTCGCTGATGTTAAGAGATTCAGCAAAATAGTGATTTCAACAAGTAGATGCGTGATTCAGTTATCACAGAGTTATGTGTGTAAATCCTAGATATTGCAAGGTTGATTTACTACAGAAAACAACTAGTTCTGTTGACATTGACAAGCATGCTATATCATTTACATTCATTCAGGTGAACAAGGGCTGAGAAACAATACCGCCGGTATAAAACCGGGTTTATGCAGTTCTACTGATTGTGTTCTACTGCTCCTTCTCTTTTCCTTGGCTTTCTTCTCAGGATTGAAGGTACCTGTTAACACAACATAATTTATCCGTTCCTAGAAAAATGCAACTTAATGCAAGGACAAAGAGTGCTTAAAACCAATAGGCTATAGCTCAAATGGCAGGAAAACAAAAGAAAATCTAACACATATTTACAGAAGTTACTGAAACAGTGAAGTAAAGATAAAAACTTCAGCTACACCGCTACTGAGTCCCCGGCAGCGGCGCCAAAAACTTGGTAGGTATCTTAACAAGCCTACAATTGTACTAACTGCAAGTATACAGTGTCGAGTCTATAAACAGGGTAAGCACGAGTCGATCCTCAGGGACAAGGTGGGTGTAAGTCGAAATCCAAATTTCACTCAAACTGATTCAAAACAGGATGTAACAAAAAATGAGTTTTGTGTCGATACGACGAAGTTGTTTGATAGTAACAGAATTAGTAAAGCAAGATGCAACGCAAGTAAATAGAACAAATGATGAGGAGGGTACTAGGGCCTTTGAGTCCACCACTAACTTACACTAGTTGTTCTGTTCATAACACTAACCTTGTCCTTATAACTGATAACAAAAGGGATGTCAATCCTCTGTATATCTAAGGTCACTTTGATATGAATGATTCAATCACAACTAAGGTATTTCTCCTAAGCATTAACTGTCTTTTCAGGGCACAACTAATCAAAAGATCAATATATGGGATTAAGCATGAGTTGTAGTTCTTCAACACAGTATTATTCTAACTACAATGGATACAAGGCATACACTGTGAAAGTAAAGTATTGAAGTCCTAAGATTGAATTTTATTCTAAGATAATTAAGCACAACAAGGTTACTGCCATTAACATGAATAACAAGTTGCAAACTAGGGTTTCATCTAAACCCTAGTAGGTTAATTTTAGAACATGATGAAGATGATTAAAACATAATTTATATTAAGCTAGTAAATTTATCCAACTAAACTCGGATGATTTCACAAATTACAGAGAACCCTATTTATACCCAAATCTTCTTCTCAAATACTAGAATTTGATAATTAGAAAACAACCACTCACTCAAAACGCGTTTTCTGACAAACCCCCTCTGCAATTCTTGATTTAATGTTTGCTTTTAGTTATTGAGTCTAACCCTAGCCTTATCTCTCTCAACCCTAGCTTCTAGGGTTACTGATGTGGAGAAGAAGCTATGATGGAGATAGATAGAGGCTAGGAGGTTGATTGATTGCAAAGGATGGATGACAGGTTGGTCGTGTGATGAGTGCCAAATATTGCATATTTCTACATCTATTTATTGGCATTTAACTCATCTTTTTTGCTCAGAAATCAGATATTATCCCAGATTCTGTATTTTCTTTGTTTTCAAGAATAAATATTTGTACTAATTAATTTTGTGTTTTTAGGTAATAAATAAAGCTCGGAGAAATTGAGGAGCCAAAAGAGCAGAAAATTGGAGACAAGCGTCTATGGAGCAGAAAGCCAAAGCCCGCGCGCAACGGTTACAATCCAACAAGGAACAACCCATCTACAAGACATGGGCTAGAGCTACCCGTGACTCGGATCCGAGCCCGTTTCTCCCTGAGCCGTCCAGATCTCGCCCAGCTGCATCCAACGCTCGCTCCGTCCTTCCCATCAACACTCGACGTTCACGCTCAACACCAAAACAGCCTGAGTCCCCTTGAACCGTTGAGATCTCACTCATCCTTATCCAACGGTCGCTCCTGCACTCACATCATTACTCGATGTACCCGCTCCACAGCAAATCTGCCTATCCCCTACACCCATCGACCACACCACACCACTTCTCTTCTCCCATTTCTCTTTCTTCTTCCCCTCACCCGACAACCAGCAGAGAAACCCTCACCTTCTTCTTCTCCTCCCATACATGTTGCAAAGCCATCACCACCTCCACCATCGCCTTACCCTGACACCATCCACAACAACCACGCCTGCAGCCACCTTCTCCACCTCTCTAGATCTAGATATCTCTTTCTTAGCTTCTACCATAACCCTAGAAGCTAAATCAGAGATAACTAGAGCTAGGGTTTCACCAACAATCGACGCATGGAGCTCTGAGACGATTTGACAAGAGAAGAGCACGATTCAGAGAGTATGGGAAATGGGGTTTGTCTTTAATTTCTGTTTTGAAAATTAGGGCTTTGTTTCTCTTTGCATGTATAAATAGGTTTGAGATGTGTGTGAAAAACCTTATGCCTGGGCTAGCCAGAGCACCACTTTAGAGTTATTTTGTGTTATTTGAATGTTCTAATTTAGTTTATCATGGTGTTGATGAAACCCCTGATTTTCATGTCAAGCACATCTACATTAGGTTTATTTCTTGTTGTGTGATATTATGAATGATTATTAGTTAACTATTGAAGCTTATGAGCCTGTGATGAGCTGTACTGTAAGAAGACAGCTCATACTAGGGGTTAGTTAGCAAAACTAGTTAATAAACATCTAGTTTAGACTTTCATGGGAAATCTCAAGAACATAGCTTCAATTAGAGTTCCTGAACATGAGATTAGTGGTGTAATTAACCACCCTGATGCTCTCAATCTTGTTACAACCTTTTGCACCTTAGTTTAGAGTCACAACTCCAACCAACTCAGTCGTTTCGACACTAAACACCCCCATATTTGTGTTACATTCCTTTGAAGTCAGCTGTAGTAAAGCCTTAGATCAACATACATCACCACAAGTCTCTGTGGTTCGACCCGTATTTGCCCAGTTCTGCATAATAGACACCGTGCACTTGCGGTTTAATTTGTAGGCAAAAACAGACCACTTCCCAAGCCTACCATCGTGCTCAGAATTGGTCGGAGATGGAGGTGATTGATGGGGGGAGGCGAACTGAGAGCAGTACTGGTTCTGCAGATGAAAGAGAGGATGAGAACGACGAACAAGGGAGTGTTTGGCTTCTGTTCGACTAAGGGAAGAAATAGTAGGTGCTAGGGTGTTGGGCAGGTGTATCAAATCTGATATATCATGAGGAGATGACGTTGGATGTTCAACAGCTAGATTGAATCTGATGGCTCTCATTAGAATCGGGTTTGGGTCTTGGGTTGTATTTCTTTTAAGCCCATGTCTTCTTCAAAGCTAATATCCAAAGCCTGCTTCTAGTTTTGAGACGTGAAAGCCACATTCTTCACTTGCGGATGAGGTGAAAAAGATATTCTTCACTCGCTGCTAAGGTACATAAAATATTCTTCACTACTTTCCAGCGGGATCCTTTGTTGTCTCTCTTCCACTATCGCCAATTCTCCGCTTCTTTTGGATTCTCAATTCATCCAAGATTTGTTTACTACCTAAAAACACAAAATTAATTAGTACAAGTATTTATTCTTGAAAACTAAGAAAATACAGAATTTGGAATAATATATGATTTTAAAGCGCAAAAGATGAGTTAATTTCCAATAAAAAGGTGTAGAAATATGCACTATTTGGCACTCATCAAATACCCCAAACCTGAATTTTACTTGTACTCAAGTGAAACAGAGATTAAGAAATCCTAACAATACCACTGTCGCTGGTTTATCGAATGCATTTAGCGTATACACTAAGCCTTTAAACCCCTAGGTGTCCCTAGTTGGAAGAGTTGTAGTCTCGTGAGGGTTTACCAGAGGTGTACCCCCAAAACCTTCTCCAACTTCAGAATGTAATGGAGTCCCAAGCATCCAAGGAGCTATGAGGACATAGATTTTCTGCATGCTAGTAATAAGAAGTTAGAACTACCAAAGAATGCATTATCATCCTTAAGAGTTGAGCAAGAAATAACCATACCATATGAAAGAATTCGGGTTCGAGAGTTATCACAAGCCTCGGCTTCTGCCTCACCAATAGGGTTTTATGATAATTGCACTCAAAAAGACCACCTTTTTAGTCTCTCATGTGTGCAGACATGAATGAAGAGAGAAATCCTGCACACGTTGGATGGTGGGAAGGAAAACCTTCTGAAATAATTTCTGGAGACTCCACTAAGTTGTGGGAAAAAGAATCTTTTCTGATGATCTCTAAGAAAGGAAATCAACCATTAGCAAGGATGGGAGTACTCACTTACCTTCACATCTGATCGGCAATCAACACCACTCTCATAGCATCCATATAAACGTCTTCAATCTTCGGTCTTCAACTGTTGATGATGAACTTCTGAACTTCTTTAAACCTTGACAATTTCCTAATTTTTCTCTTCAATTTCTTCTTTACCATGGTGGTTATATTAAACAAAACTATAAACAAACTGTAATCATTTTTTTTTTTATTAAAACACGAGATGACAAACTGAAAATAACAAAATGAAACTACTAAAGCCATGGATGAAGGACTTTATCACTCAATTCTTCACAACTTGTATTGTCTTGATTTTATGAACTTCACTAATTCTCATCTTATTTTCTTTCCTTTGCTCTTGTAAAATACCTCTTCAAATGTGTATAGAATTCTGCTCTTTTTACTGTATCTTCATTTTGAATAAGAATTTTACTTTTTCTTGAATTACTTCATGTAAACTTTGGACTATTTCAACTTTCTTCATAGAATCTGACGTTGCTCTGCTCGTTGATGATGATGTGTTTCTATGGATCTATTGATGTTGTCGAGAGAGAGAGAATGGTGCTAACTACAAATCAAACTACAAGAAGGAGTTTTCATCTTTAGACGCCATCCTCATGATTGACAAAATTAGCACTCAAGAGATCAAAATTAGTGCTGAAAGGGGTGCGAAGTTGGGTAGCTCACCATTCCTACCCTGAATTTACGTACGGTGACACACACTCTAAAAGGAATTTTTAGATAGTCACAAAAAATAAAGGTCGGTGCCTCGCTTGATGTAAAAATAGGTAGTCTCCACTAAGGGTGATCACAACTCTACTACCAAATATCTTTGCAGCACCTAATTTGCCCACCGGCATGGTTAAATCCAACTTTAATGCTGAGACAAACAAGAAACCCGATTGTGTTCTCCAGTACTTCCAAGTTCAGTTATTTCGGCCAGACTCTCTATGTAAACATAGCTAGAAGCATACTAATGACTCTAAAATCTCTAAAAGTTGGAGGTTTTATGCAAATTTTTACAGAAATTTGAAAGACATTTTTTTTTTAATTTTTTATAAATGCAAAAGACTAAAAACTCTATACGCAAAATAATCCCCCACACCTAAATCTAACATTGTCCTCAATGTTTCAATATATAAGCAGAATTATAACAACATACCTGGAGAACAGTGCAGAGTAGATTTAAAGGAAAGATATTACCAGAGGCAAAAAGGATGGTGCTAAACCAGTGGTGGATGAATGCTTTGAAAGCAAACAACAAGAGTGATAAGACAAAAATTTTGGTTAACACACATAAAAAAGATGCAAAAATAAAAAGAAAAGGGAAAGAGAATGGACTTTTAATCCATATATATGTACACATGCGAACCATTTAGTCCACATAGACGGGGTCTTCCAAGTCTATGGTCTCAACTTCTGGCGGAAGATACTCCAGAAATGGTTTCAATCTCTAACCATTGACCTTGAAGATGTTATTGTTTGCTGGATTTTTTATTTCAACGGCCCCATGAGGAAAAACAGTACGTACCAAGAATGGCCCTGACCATCGAGAACGTAATTTTCCTGGAAAAAGGTGCAAACGAGTGTTGTATAAAGTTGAAAGCAATAAGAGAGACAAGATAAAACTTTTTGACCACTTGTTATTAGTCACAAATTATGTGAAAGATTTGCTTAGTTATCGATTCTATTCAAAAGAACCACCTTGAGCTTTACAAGATGCGCATTAAGATTTATGAATTTAGGTTTGTCATGAAACACTTTCATTCTATGTTTGTACATTTTGGCATTATCATATGCATCATTTCTTAATTCTTCAATAAAATTAACTCATTGAGTTGAAGTTTCCTTTAGAATCCTTTTCCTTTTGGTGTCCAATTCTCCATCCAATTCTTTATCAAGATCAAAGTTTAATTTCTTAAATGTCAGATCCCACCGTTAGGACTAACGGTCAAACAATATGCTTGATGTTCGACATGCTTTACCATACACAAGTCTATAAGGGGACATGCCAATAGGAGTTTTGACATAATAATCATCAAAAACCCATGTTCAGTTCTATAGGCCCACAAAGCATCATTTAAACGTAAAGACCAATCTTTCTAGAAGGATTAACACTCATGGTCTTTTCAAGAATATGCTTAATTTCCCTACTAGAAACTTCTACTTGGCCTTGGGATGGTTTGTGGATGGTATGGTGTTGGTACCTTGTGAGTGATTCCATACTTGAAAAATAGCAAAGAAAGCATAAGTGATTCAAAAGGTCTATTGCAAAAATGAGTACCACCATCACTGATTATTGCTCTAGGTGTTCCAAAACGAGAGAAAATGTTTTCTTTAAGAAAAGAAAGAACTACTTTATGGTAGTTTATTTTGGAGGCAATGGCTTCTACCCACTTAGAGACATAATCAACAACAACAAGAATGTATAACATATCTTCAGAGTTAGGAAATGGACCCATGAAATCAATACCCCATACATCAAACAATTCAACAATCAAAATAGGTTGTAAGGGCATCATGTTTCTTTTTGAGATACTTCCTAATTTCTGACATCGTTCACAAGCAACACAAAAGGCATGAATATCTTTAAACAACGATGACCAATAGAAAACACTCTGCAAGATCTTTGCAGCCGTTTTCTTGGCGCTAAAATGGCCTCCACATGCATGGTCATGACAGAAAAAGATGACATCTCTTTGTTCAGAATTGGGGACACATCTCCTAATGAGTTGGTCAGGGCAGTATTTAAACAAGTATGGGTCATCCCAAAAGAAGTATTTCACTTCAGCCAAGAATTTAGACTGGTCTTGTTTAGACCAACGCAAGGGCATTCTACCAGTAGCAAGGTAGTTAACAATATCAACAAACCAAGGCATTTCAGACACAAGCAGCAATTGTTCATCAGGGAATGATTCTCTAATAAGCAAAGATTCATCAACAGATTCAACATTCAACCTAGACAAGTGATCAGCAACAACATTTCCCGACCCTTTCTTATCTCGAATTTCGAGGTTAAACTCCTGTAACAAGAGTATCCATTGAATTAGACATGCTTTAGCATATTTTTTAGACAAAAGATATTTCAATGCAGCATGGTCGGAATATATGATGACTTTAGATCCTATCAAATAAGATCTAAACTTATCCAAAGCAAACACCACAGCTAACAATTCTTTCTCAGTTGTTGAATAGTTCAGTTGAGCATCATTAAGTGTTTTACTAGCATAGTAGATCACATAAGGGAGTTTGTATACTCGCTGATCTAGAACAGCTCCTACAGCATAGTCAGACGCATCACACATAATTTCAAATGCTAAGGTCCAATCAGGTGGTATGACTATAGGGGCAGATGTGAGAAGAGCTTTCAATTGCTCCCATGCTGTCTTACAAGCATCATCAAAGACAAATGCAACGTATTTTGCAAGAAGACTACACAAGGGTCTTGAAATTTTACTAAAGTCTTTGATGAATCGTTGATAGAAACCGGCATGGCCCAAGAATGACCTTATCTCCCTCACAGAGCGAGGTTGAGGCAAGTGTTGAATGAGATCAAATTTAGCTTTATCTACTTCTATGCCTTTTTCAGAAATGATATGCCCTAGAACGATGCCTGAGTTAACCATGAAGTGACATTTTTCCCAATTCAAAACCAAATTCTTTTCTTTACATCGAATCAGCACAAGTGTAAGATGATGCAAACATTCATCAAAAGAAGACCCAAAGACAGAAAAATCATCCATGAAAATTTCAAGAAATTTATCTACCATGTCAGAAAAGATGCTCATTATGCAACGTTGAAAAGTAGCGGGTGCATTACACAACCCAAAAGGCATACGACGATAAGCAAATGTTCCATAACACTTTTTGGGAGAGATAAAAATCTGTTCCATCCACAAATAATACTATTTATGAGAACACCATCAAGTAACTACAAGCCAACTGCAAAGATACAGACATAACCACCCAACCCCAACTGATCTACAACTACCCAGTACTACACATTTGTGTTTCCCTTGTTCCTCCACCAGAAACTAGTTCTCTCCTCCGGTTCCAGTATCTTAAAAAGTGATACTCATTTCTGTGACAGCTCGAGCCCAAAAAATTTCCTTTTACAAGGAGGTTGAGCAAGCATTTTCTGATGTCTGGTCCACCACCTTAATTGCAGCACCCCTTTTGAGATACATGATGACAATTACGTTATGTTTAGTGGTGCATATGTGGAAGACTAATGATCATGTAGATTTTGATGTCACTGAAACTGGAGGAAGCTAGAGTTATATTCATGGTTGATGTAAACCAACCTACTGCTCCCCATTTCTTGATATCGAATGCCTTGGGTACCAGTATTACAAGAGGTCCAACTTCACCCCTCTTCTAGAAATTTTTAGAGCACTGTCAGATATCTGCAATGATCCATATACAAAACTACGTCTTCCATATGGATTACATACCTACCTTTGGAAAAGGTTCGTTCCTCACAAAGGTCCATAACTTTCAAATGAGCATATCTCTCATCTGCAAGAAGAAAATCCAAATAAGTTAATATGCATAAATTTCAAATGAGCGTATCTCTCGTCTGCGAGAAGAATATCCAAATAAGTAAATAAGCCCACGACCACGAATCATTATACCCAATTTATTTTATATAATCATTTTACTGTCTACCCCAATTTATTTTATAGTCATTTTGACAGTTATACCCAGTTAATTTATTAGACAATATTGGGAACGATGTCGATTAATACATCAAGATCTTTTGGATTAGTAGGTGACATATTAAAAAAGTGCTTTGTCAATTAACATCACGATCATCTGTAAAAAACAAAATAATGGATTCGCAAATCTTCATCAACAACAAAAAAGAAGAATTAAGTACAATCAGCTTATGCATATTTTTAGGTGGCGAAATTTCTGATTGAATGCCATAGTCAAACAAAACTATAAAAGAATATGACAACATAAAAGTACTTTAAGGATATCCAAAGTCCAACATCTTGGAATAACTTGTTTCCTGAAGCATCTTGTTGGTCCATAGATCTCATGCTTTCAGTAACAAGCTCTTATCCTGCACGATGACAATAACCATGCACGATTTTCTTTAAGATTTTTACCCATGTATTCAAAGGGGCTTTAAGAATCAAGCAACAACCATATCTCGGCTGGAAATAGTAACATACACCGTAGAGTAATGAAAGTAGTTTTAGTTTTTCATGTTATCCATCTTAATGCATGGAATTCACCTGTAAATACATTAATAGAAATCTCCATAAATCCAAAGCTTGTTCTAAAAATCTCTTAAATGGTTTGTTGGATCTTCGCGGTATGCATATTGTTTGTAGAAGTTTCCATGGTAAAGTGCATCTTAAACTGCCAGTGGTCAACAATTATAGAGTGAACTGATAAATTCGTCTTGAACTGCCATCTTAAGTTGCCATGGTAAAGTGCAAATTCTCCATATTGAAGTTTTTCAGTTAAATCAATTGCAGTTTCATTTTGATTATTGATGGCTTTGACATCAACAGATAAATAACTAAGTAGAAGGCACACTATCTGAAATCACATAAAGAAAACCAGCTTTAAGTCAATTTGTCTAGAACCCTTACAAGAGTGCACTACGTCAGAAACAACAAACTCTATAAACTACCAACCCTGAGAACGGAAAATCCCTGATAATGAGCAGTTACAGAAATGAAAGCATGACTAGGAGATCGGAGAAACAGAATACTAAGAGCCAATGAAAAATAAAATAAAACGAGAAAACTACGGAGAATAAAAACTTCTACAGAGAACATGGCATGTTACCACCAACTCAACATAAATAGAGCAGTGACAAAAACTACTTGTGGTCGACATTTCCCAGTAGCCATATGAACAACACTATTTCCCTTCTTATCGCGTGCATTTAATATAGAGAGATCGGCAATCAATAACCCCTCTACTACATAAGGATCCTAACCTTTTACAGCCATATAAAATGCAGTTTGGCCCTTCTTGTCTTTGATTGAAAGGACTTCTGGATCTCTGTCTAGAACTTTATGTATTATAGTTTATACCCATCCATCAACCGTGTTGCACAAATATACCGGAAGCACAAAACAATTTCTTTGGAACTTAAAAAAATGTAGCCAAAAAAATTTATGCTACATATTGGTATGGGTACCTAGTTTAATTTATACTACCACCAAGTGAGTTACCCGTCATAATTTATAGTACCTTTAAAAATAACGTACCCATTTGAAAAAATACGACTGTGTTTATCGAGTTACCCAATTTATTTTACAAGACCGTATGAAACACAATACACAATACACATTGCTTTGCTTATTAACGTGAATAAGAAATAATAAATAATGGCAGCGCAGATGTTAACTTGCCTATAACTCATAACGAAGATGTTAACTTTCCTCCACGGGGATTAGGGATTTAAACAGTTTCAAGAGGGTTACGGTTTAACAGAGGAAAAAATGGCTATTACAATAACTTTTCTATCTGGTGGAAATGAAAAATTAAATAGAAGTACATACCTATACCATCTGGATTTGATGAATTCATGTGCATCAGTCTCTGACTCTGCAAACTTGTATATGAAGATGAAGATGGTGAAACAGAAAATGAAAAAGAAGAGGATGGACACTGAAACTGAAATTGAAGAATAGAGATAGGGATATAACCCAACCAAACCCGTACAAACTAACCTTACCTAACCTAACCAGGATAGTTAAGCTAACTCGACCAGGGAGGGTAGGTTAGAGATAAACGAGTTTAGTTAACTCACTGAATCACACCGAGTCTAACTCGCAAATATTTTCCCCTTTCTAAGGATTCAGGCCGCCCCTTTCCATGAAATATCAAATTTTCTTGACATTCGCTCATAGTTTTATTACCTAAATGTTTTCCTTTTTCCTTTTTCTAACTTCCTACTTTTTCTCAAAAAGTTAATCGGTTCAGGGGATTTGGAGGGGACAAGTTTTTCAGTTAAATAAGTGTCAGAAAATAAGGAGGGGCCACATACAAAATAGATGTGGCCCGACCACATCTTAAACGGAGGGCCATTTTCCTTCGATATCCACTAAATGTAGGGACACGCAAGTACTATGGTCCCCCATATCCCTTCAGAGAAAAGATTTCCCTTCCCTACACTTAAAACTTGATCAGATATGATCCCCTAGTAGGGAAGAGAAATAGCACGAAAACTTGCTTTACGGAAACTGAATATATGTTTGGCAGTTAAAACAGATATTTAGTTTCGTAGGTTTTTGTATGGTAGCTGAGTATCCGTTTGCTAAATTTTTTTGTTTGACCTTTTTGCGTTTACACTTCTCTCACACCCGATCCAAACCATCCATCATTCTCAACGGTTCTATGTTCTCCACCGTCGGATCCCAATGGTTATTTTTTTGAAAACTTATCAAAAATCCTCTATAAATACAACTCTAATTCTTTATTCAAAATTGTCTCAACCAATTGAGTTTAGTTGACTTCTTATCTCTACTTCTTTGATTTTTTTTCCTTACCACTACTACTAAAGTTCTTATATTTTAGTTTCATTCTAAATGGTTAATAATTGTGTACAGCGGGAAGAGATTGATCTTACTGCTGCATATATTTGTGTGAGTTGTGATGAAATTGTAGGTGCGCAACAAAAAACATCTTTATCTTGGAATCACATTCACCAAATTTTCATCGAACACAACGACAATCCTAATTGAAGGAATCTCGCTGCCTTGAAAACAAAGATGAAAGTAATCAAAAATCATGTGAGAGAATTTGTGTCAATTCTTAACGCTATATATCGACAAACTAAAAGCGGTGCTTCACACGAAGATCTGGTAAGTTTTATTATTTTATTAAAAAAATTTTTTTGGTGATAATAGTAATTAACTAAAAAATTTTTACATAATATTTCAGACACGGGATAGTCGAGAGCAATTTCATAATCAAACAGGACAACCATTCAAGTATGATGCCTGTTATGAAATGTTGTTAGAAAAAGTCCCTCGATTTAATTATGAACTTACTGTCACACAAAATAGTGAGTTGTTTGACAGTCATCGTAACTTAGTACCAGTCAAAGATGGGACAGAAGTATTGCCTAACAGAGAGACTCTTTGGAATTGCAAGTATCATGCTCGGCCTATAGGAACTAAAAAAAGCCAAAATGCAAGCTAGACTGAAGAAGGACCGCGAGCAAGGTATATTCAGAGAAGGTGATGGGGGAAGTTCTTCGGTTAAGATGAAAGAAGAGAAGACCTATCAACATAGTGCAAATAATTTGGAGTATCTTAAGGAAACACGATCAAGGAAGGAAACAATGAAAGCGGGACAAGAATCTCAATTCCACACAATCTGGGCGTCTAATAAACAACTGAGTTATCAAATAGAAGAAAAACTAAATTTATAAATGCTCCAACAACAGACTTATCAATTACATCGACAACAAATGCATTTAGGACAAGATAATGCAATAATGGCTATGGATCTTAGTAAGTTAGCTCCTAACGAAAAAAAAAATATTATCGACGCATGCAAAATGATATTTTGAAGAGGATGGATATAATCAGCGTTGAAGATTCGGAAGATGATGAAGTAATCCATCTCTAATTGTTTTCTATTTAATTGAGTTTAGTTTTAAATTTCCGGTCTAGTTTTAAATTAAAAGTGTTGTACTTATTTCAAGTTCGTATAGTTGTTAACTTAATTAAAAAAAGTATTGTCTAAATTAAGTTCAATGAACTTAATATAGTTGTTGTTTGAATTAATAAAAGGTTTGAGTAACTAATGGTTCAATTTTTTAAAATTAACACAAACAACTCTATTTTTTTGAATTATCATCAACGACTAATTTCAAAGTATATTATTTTAGAAAGAAAAAAATATAGTTGTTACATATTTTGTCTCTATAAAGACTTTGTATTCCTTATCTATAAAACACAAAATCAATCATACTTATATTTCTTCCTTCCTTCTCAAAATATAACCATGCATCCACCAATTCTACCGTACACACTCAAGGAGGATACCGATTTGATACGTAGTCTTTGCAGAGTTATGAGGATTCGTCAAACAACCTTAGTGGAAACTGGGGATCGTTTTTGGTCACATGTTTGGAGAATGTTTGTGTTGCGTTTTAACGGTAATGACAATAGAAGAATGTATCCGAGTTTACGAGGACGAGCACGAACAATTATAAACAATTGCAAGACATTCATGGGGTGTTTAAAGAATCACAATAACGACGGAGAGGCCGCGATGAATGAATTTATCCAAATAAGAGGGTATTCATTCATTCATTTCGAGGCAAATGAAATATTTGGTATTGAAATCCTTGCAGTGAGTATGATTCGATATTTGTTATATTAAAGTGTTTATCACCTGTGTTGTGTTGTGGTTTAATGTAATACTAGCAATTTTATAATAAAAGGTTGGATTAAACCATTATTCATTAATAACTAAAAATTGAAATTACAACCGATCATTCGATTAACGCGTGTAATGCCCTGCCCTAATATCATAACGTCTTGGAAGATTTCTCGAAGAGAATGGATTGAATCTTTGCATCACCTTGATGATATTGAAATGAGGTTCATAACGAAAACCCGTTCCTTTCCATCTTCGCCATTCTCTGAGAGATGTAGCTATGACCTATTCATCGCTTTCACCCCTTAGTCGAAATCGATTGACAATCAAAGTTAAGGCAGTGAATTCGTCAACTGCTTCGCCTATTGTTGCATATCGAAGGAACAACCCAGCTGTATTCCGATTATTGGGGTTACCCGTTTATGAGATGAAATGCTCAAGAATGGTATGCCAATGAGATTGACTTAGAATACCATTTTTCCTGCGTTCGTGACCCCTAGTGGGAAAAAATAAAACCAAGGACAAAGAGATAAATCTTCCTCTAAGGTGAACTCAGTAGGATTCACATATGGTTGAGCCATATTCCAAAACTAGACGAGAATATGGTCGAAGGTTTGGCTTCTAAATGGGATGCAATTGGGCATATATTATATCTTTCATTACCAACGACTATATTTCTTAGAACTCGCGCCCAACGACTATATTTCTCAGAACTCGCGCCCAACGACTATATATTTTTCTATAAAACTAGACTAATGAAAATCATTTTGTCTTACCAACAACAAACTCAAATCATTCTCAAATATAAGCCTCAATCATATATTCAAACATTTTGAATAGAAAAGGAAAACAGATAGTATATGTGGAATCAAAATAGGTTTGTCCATTATGTTTCATGGATAACCATAGTCTGCTTCAATGCCCTTGGATATATTCAAAATGTCGACAACAAGGTTGCACTGGAATTAGGAAGGTAAAGGAGTCCATAACGGAAAAGATAAGGTATTTGGAATGTGAGTATGCTAACTGTCCTGAAGAAGCACAATGGTTGGAGGATGCAATGAAATATGCAACCAAACAAAAAAAAGTTGACGAACTCTGCAAGAACTTCAAACTTAAAGGAAAGGTGGAGTTTGAATACACCAAAGGGACTCCATGTGTAACCCAGGGTTGTAAATTTTTTTATGGAAATGCACCGGTCTATAGCAAAGAAAACATATGGAAACGTTTCTAGAAATGTCCTATATGTCAAATGGTGGAATTGAATGATTAGGTGTTGTTATGTTTTCGTTTAATCAAGAGTTTGAATATGAACTAATGTAATGTGATTTATAATAATTAGTATGTGTTGTTGTCCTTATTTTAAGAGTTTAAATTTGATGAAAATGATGTAATATGCTTTTATAATAATTGATACAAGTTATTTTCACTTTCGTAGGAATCATGATTACACTGAGCACGTGCAACAAGCCTTCAAACTATTAGACGACCCCATTGGACGTGTTGTGTCTTGTGAGGGATTACTGAGGGATATACCCACAAAACCCATCATTATGTAACTTGTTCACTCTTCATCTGAATTTTCAGAATCAACATCTTGTGTGGGTTCCGGGTTATACTCAGGGAAGTTGTTTTTTAACAATAAGTAGCAGTTATAAAACCGAAATTTCTTGCCAAACTTTTTTTTATAACTTCCTTTAGCCGTCTTCTCCTACAACAAAAGAAAACAATATCAATTTACATTTAAATTATTCCACAATTCAGTACACACTATTGGTAGGTAACTGGTAGGTGGATTACGATACAGGAGTGCAAGGAGCCCCAAATAGGTATAATATTTTTTGTAGCGATACATACTCTCTCACAGAAGAAGTGATAATGCATAATCTTTCTTAAAGATAATTAATAGTTCGTTGGTTCAGATTCCCGGTAGTTCTAATAAAATTTTGCAGCATATGGTCCCAAATGTTTGTGGTATTTCGTTATTGAACTCCTTCGTCATTATCTATAAACACATCGACCCATAAACTAACAATCACTTCATCTTCTTCCGGAGTATAATCCACCATAATTTTGAAAGGAAGGTATTGTTTTGTAAATAATAATTTGGACAACAAAAGTGTTTATTTTTGTAGATGGAGAAGAAAGGTAATTAGTTGAACTGATGTGTTCATTGGTAAACTCTATTTATATATGGTAAGTGTTAGAGCACTGATGGTATTTTTCAATGATGTTGTAGTAAAAGGTTCGTTCAAGACTTGTGAAAGCAGATTTTTTAGACTTAATTTTTAAAGCAAAAATATAACAAACTCAAAATACAAAATGTTGTGAAAATTATGGAGAGGTTGGAGCTAGGATTTCACCATTCATCAATACTTATGTGGTTTTAAATTAATTTATATCATGCAATTTAAACAATTGATTTGATTCTAAAGTATTTCCAAAATCAGATTTCTAAAATATCAAATGTTAGTCGCAAGCATAATGCATCAATAGTCTAAAACTAAGCATGCATCATCAAGAGAAAACACATTTGATTAATAAAAATCATTTAATTCATTTTTTTATCAATGCAATTAATCATATAAAAATATTGCATAAATTAATAAAGTAAATATTACCACATAATTCTTGAAAGAATGGCTTCCTCCGTCGCCCCAGAGGATGGGGTTTAGCTCATCATGTTGGAAACACGCTCAAAAGTTGATTTCATTGCTCAAAAATGGTTCACAAATGATGAAATGGGAGAAAAACAATAAAAACCGGGTTTGTAACACTTATATTTGTTACAAACTAGCTGTTACAGCGAACGATAATGATGAACTGTTGTTGTTGTTGTAGCTCTGCGACCCACGCTTGGCAGTCGTTTACACTATAGCATGAACGACTGTCTCTTGTGCGTCTTATGTTCTTCGTGTTCTTCAGCAGCAGCAGAAATGGCAGTTCTCTGCACTTGATTTTTTTCTGCTCTGTGGTGCTATGAACTCGCCCCAAACTCTCCTCCTCCCTTTATTCATCTCCTAGACCCTTTACATACTTCACAGGACCAAATATATTCCGTAAAAACTCCAAACAATCCGCCATTAATCTCATTATTCTCCACAGCATTTCACGGGAAATAATTTCCTTAAATTTCTCTGTCACACTTCAAAACGCTGCTGGCATAGTCCAAATCGATGCAGACAACTCCCAGATGGATTAGAACTCGTGTAGGGAGGATTTTTTACACGTAATCTCCACGAACAAACCCAACAGAATCCCGGGTTTTTCTTACTCCCCTGTTTTGTTGGAAATACACGTATCTAGCCTTGATTTGTCGAAACAAAACACCTTACCACTCCTGTTAAACCGTAACCGGGTGATTTCAGCTCACTGGGGCGATTAAATCTCGCCAAAACTCCCGAAAATTCTTCACAGAAACTCTCGGAAAAACATGTAACTCTGTTGTCTTCACCACGGGTTAGCTAGCCAAATTCAATCGAACCAAAGACTCTCAACAATCATTTTAGGCCATATCAAGACATCCCACTAAGTTTCATCCATTGAGTCTCTCAAAAACGCCCTCAAAGCTCGAACGAAAATTCTACCATTTGAGAACTAAGTTTTCCCGCCTAAAAGCACATTTCAAACGAAGAAGAAAGGGTGGCCCCTACCCAGTGCTAGGGTGGGAATAGAAGGTGGGCGCCCCTTAGCAAATGAGGTGCCCCTTATCCAAACCGAGAAGTCCGAATAACACGTGTCCTCCGGGGGTGCCTTTACCAACTTTTCGAGCCAATTTTTCCAAAAATGTTTATTGCCCCAAAATACCTACAAACACATAAAACACCATAGTAAGTACAAAATCGAGTACCAACAATGCAGAAAATTGAGGACAACTTAGACACAAAAATATGTCTATCAAATACCCCCAAACTTACTATTTGCTAGTACTCGAGCATATCTAATCTAGAAAAATAAAAATGACTACACTTAGCACGTGCAGCAAGCCGTTAAACCGCTAGGTGGCCCTAGCGGCGGAGTGTTGTCTCCGGAGGGTTTACCAGAGGTGTACCCACAAAACCTTTACTCCATACCCTAGCTATCTACGCAAAACCTTGGAAGGCACTAAAGAATCTCCTTGGTTGGCATACTTATTGACTACAGGACGAAGTACCCTTATGCGAAATTCCAATTGATGTACACGATTTTGCACTCAAGCATACTAAAATTCATATATAAGTGACAGATCTCTACTCATATAGTTCCTGTACATCATAACCGCAGTCAACCAATCACATGGAAAGATTAAGAAGATGGATGTAGAGAAAATGTAGATGGTTTTGATGTTGACTAAGGTGAATCTATCCTAATGGACTGAGATACCGGTCTGACTAATATTAACACAGCTGGCATATACAAGGGAACCAGCGGGTGATAATCCTAACTCTAGGTCAACACAACTGGCATATACAAGGGCTCCAGTGGTCGACTTTATTGAATTTATTCCGGTTGGTCTGATGGTCTGGTCTCAATATATATATTTTTTTGGTATCTCAATTACTCTATTTCACCTAATCACTTATAAGAAAATAAAAACAGAATGTGAAAAGGATTCAACGAGATATGGCGAAACTACCATGTTTTTTAATTCTAACAACTGAGCTCTGTGCTTTTATGAATAGACTCTTTAGATGTTTCCATCTAATCAGATTGGTTCCTCAACTCCTATAACCAAGATGCTTTCATCCACTTAGATTGGTTAGTGCCATCCTTAATAAACATAAATTTCTAGGCTCTGGAGTTTTATTTATTGCAACTAAAAAGTTTCTCCCATACCCCCAAACTTAAATCTAACATTGTCCTCAATGTTCTAAATATGAATTAAAAACATGAACAAGGAGAAACCGTTACCACTAGAAGGAAATGAGATAAGGAAAGATATTACCGTGTTGCATGAGCAAGGTATACCTCCCAAGGAGTGCTAAGTTTAAAGTCTTCATCCAGACATCAAATACCTCAAAAAGAATCTTCACCTTCCAAAGTCATGCACCAATAGCCGAAATAGTTGTGGGTCCATAAGACCAAATAGAGCTAGCACCAATATCAGACAACTGCACTGGTTCGGAAAAATGAATAGAAGGAGCACATTCTCATCTAAGGTATCTGTCAAGACAACTGGGTTTATCTTGGCGCGTTATTGAACTTCATATATGTGTCTCGATAAATAGGTTCATCCGAAAAATGGGTCTCTAATACCTGGGTTACCTCCTGGACAGTATCAGGAGGATCGGGTTGCTGAGTCTGAATAGACTCGAGTAATATCTCAGACGCACATGGCTCGAGTCCCAAGT
This sequence comes from Papaver armeniacum, assembly GCA_023531295.1. Lineage (NCBI taxonomy): Eukaryota > Viridiplantae > Streptophyta > Magnoliopsida > Ranunculales > Papaveraceae > Papaver > Papaver armeniacum. The sequence goes on from JAJJWW010018250.1 coordinate 400,860, forward strand.
TAGGGACTCTAATTAGGGATACATGACAATCACAAGAACCATCACTACCCCCAAACTTAGGGTTTTCATTACTCACAGACAAACCTCTAACTATTGCTTGAATTTCCGGATCTTCAGAGTCCTTAAAATACTCAAGAGATTCTTCTAGTTCTCTACCCCCAAACTTAGGGTCATCATTATTCTCAGAAAGACCTAACACTATTGCCTGAATTTATGGGTCCGTGGAATCTTTAAAATACTCAAGGGCTTCTTCTAAAGATTGATCACACATCTGGTCTAAGAGAATGGTTTCCTCAAATTCATCTAAAGAATCTCCCAGTAAAGTGTCATGCCAATTATCCTGAACTAAATCCTGAACTAAAGTGCTAATCATATTCACTTCTTCTAAATCATCATTCTCAGAAGGTTGTCTAGTAACATTAAAGACATTTAGCTCAGTAGTCATATTACCAAAGGATATGTTCATAAGTCCGGTTCTCTGATTGATGACGACATTAGTTGTGGCTAAAAAGGGCGACCTAGAATCACCGGGATTTGAGCACTTGGGTCTGAACGGGTTGGGTGTCTAGATCAACAAAATCCACTTGGATAAATAAACTTATCAAACTCAATCAGAACATCCTCTATGACATGCACGGGGAACTTTGTGAGACCTATCGCCTAATCTTGAAGTGTCATTTTGGTCGATTTCAACTTACCAAGTCCTAGTTGGGTATACACATGGTATGGGAGTAAGTTAACACTAGCTCCTAAGTCAAGTAAAGCTTTATCGACCATGTGATTACCAATCTCACAAGATATGGTGGGGCATCCAGGGTCCTTATACTTAGGGGTGTTTGGTTGAGAAGAATGGAACTTACTTGACCCAGCTAAAAGGCTTTCTTTTGGACATTAAGCTTACGCTTTCGTGTACAAAGATCTTTAAGGAACTTGGCATAAGCAGGCATCTGCCTAATTGCTTCTAACAAAGGAATGTTAATGTTCACCTGCTTAAATGTTTCCATTATCTCGTTGAAAGTCGACTCCTTCTTTGTTGGGTCTAAAAATTGTGGGAATGGGGCTCTGGGAACAAAGTCGGACTCAACAGGAATTTCTTGGGAGTCCTTAGAGGTTGTTTCAGTTTTCTCAGCTACGGGTTCCTCTTGGGAAGTAGAAGGTGGAACTACAGTATGTCCACTAGGCATGGCTACCTTATGGTCTACCGTTTTACCACTCCTAAGGGATGTTATTGAATTCACATGATGGGATGGTATTTCACCTACTTGATGAACTCCTCTAGGATTGGGCTGAGTTTGACTAGAAAACTTACCTTTTTCCCTCAGAGACTCAGTTATCTGACTAACCTGGGTTTTCAACTCGGAAATAACCTGAGAGTTAGCATAACCTATACTCTTACTTTCTTCTATCCCTTGCGCAACCATTTGGTTGATCTTTTCAGAGCTTTTAATAAACGAGGCGAGAGTCTCTTGTAGCCTTGTAATCTTTTTATCCGAAGGGTTCTGAAACTGGGGTTGACCTGAAGAGTTCTTAGCATAACCAAAACCTTGGGGAGGCTGAGAATTACTAGACTGACCTTGATTCTGTCCCTTAGACCAAGAAAAATTAGGATGGTTTCTCCAACCAGGATTGTAGGTCTTTGAGTATGGGTCGAACTTCTGACGGTTCTCAAACCTAGCATTGTTATAGACAGCGTGAGCTTGCTCTTCACTAACCTGACCTTCCCAAAATGAGTTATCGGGCTCTATTCCACAACTAGAGACTTGAGAGGTTCTATTAGGTTTAACAAGGGACCTATTTTTAGATTGACCCATTTCCAAAGCTTCTAACCTTCTAGACAAAGAAGCAAACTTAGCATCTGACGCAAAACTTGTATCTACCATATTGGTGCTACTTCTATTAACCAAGAATCTTTTAGGGGGCTCAACACAAGACTTCCACTGTTGGGATTTCTCAGCAACAACTCCTGAGAAGGTAAAGGCATCCTCAAAGACTCTTACTAGTGAATTCACCAAATAAGACATAGACTCGACCATGGCTTTGGTAGAATAGTCTAAACCATCATAAATAATATCTACGAGTTTCATCTTATCAAATCCATGGTGAGGACACTGGGATAGGAGATCATTGAATCTCTCTACAAACCTATAAAGAGACTCTCCCTCTTGTTGCACACTGGAACTAATTTTTTGTCTAACAGCTGCAGTTTTATGCTTAGGGTAGAATTTCATATAGAAAGCAGCAACAAGTTCCTGCCATGTTTCAATGGACTCGGGTGGTAGGTTGTTAATCCAGGTCTTGGCTTTATCTTTCAAGGAAAAGGGAAACATATTAAGTTTAAAGATTTCATCAGTAAGGTCTTTTATTCTAATTGTCCCACAAATTTCCTCAAAGTCCCTAATATGAAAATAAGGGTTCTCATCATCCTTTCATAAGAATATAGGGATCATCTGAAGAATACTAGGTTTTATCTCGAAATTATCCGTAGTGGCTGGCAATTTAATGCACGAAGCTCGGTTGGTCCTAGTTGGGAACATGTAATCTTTCAAAGTTATCATTGTTGGCATAGCTGAAGTACTAGGGGTACTTTCCTCACGAAGAGACAGATTCTCAAAACTGAAGTTTCCAAAAATGGGGCTCTCAAAAGAAGAGTCTTCGAGCTCCCCGCTTCCACGAGAAGAATTACTAGGTTTTTCACTAATCAGTCGACCTAGATTGTCTCTTTTCCAAGCCCGCTCTCTAATAACTTCGGGCATACACTAGAAAAAAACAAAAGAAAAAGAAAAATCCTAAAAGGAAAGGAAGTTCTATGCAAACACAAACAAGGCTGACTCCACCACAGCAAACCTACTGATTTCTAGCAAACAAAAAGCATGATGGCTCCACTTAGATTGTTTCTAGACCAGTTTCTAATCTTTCGAAAAGGAACTCATTACAATCTGAGCAAACCACACTGGAATCAATCCGAGTTGAAATAAGTTGAATAGAGGCGAGGGAAGCTGCGTGGAGCTTTGATACCCAAGGCCTCACCGCATTACAAGGCGGCGCAGTCACGCATTCAACTCACAGAAACCATCATGAACTTCGAAGTATGCTTAAAAGAGTAACCAATATTTTTCGAACGACTTTCCTATTAAGCTCGTTACCCTATCGGTCTCGTTATATTCCAAATTTTAAAGCTTAGGTTCGCGTTAAGTATCGTTTTCCTAAGGCGGGCAAGAAGAGAACGGTGATGAAATCCGAACCCTTATCTTGTATGGCCAGTCCTTGCCCTTTACTAGGAAATTAAAGCAGCCGTTTTCAATTCCTCAGCATATATGCAAACGAAGGAATACAGTAACTCGCTGACAGGGGATTCGCGAGTGTTTCGACAAACTTACCTCCCGTTCCAGACGGGGGATGAACCGTGGTAGTCGATTCGAGCCACGACTCCAATGTCGTGTACGAACCCGAGGGGCCGAGACGATATCGTAATCGCCGTCCTTCTCTGCACACAGTTTATATTTAAACTACCCTTCCGTAGGTTTAAAAATAATGCCCCAAAGTTTAAAGTCCAAAGTCCAAAAATAAAGTGCAAAAGAAAAGGAAAGTCTAAAAAAAATAATATCTAAAAAAAATAAAAATGTCTCTCTTGTTTTTCCTCTCTTTTTTTTATAAAATAAAAAAAAAATCTTCTTCTTTCGCTCCTTTCGCTTTGCCTTTTACTCCAAGTCTTTAAGTATTCACCAAAAGCTTTGGCAAATTTTCTTTCGCTCCAAATTCCAAATTCTGTAAGGAAAAGACAAAAACCCAAAAACGTAAAGAAGAACAAAAACAAATAAAAACCTAAAAAAAAAAAAAAAAAATCTAAAAACTCTAGCCTAAAGACAAGTCCGCGTCGGCGGCGCCAAAAATTGATGGAGAAACTTTTTAGTTGCAATAAATAAAACTCTAGAGCCTAGAAATTTATGTTTATTAAGGATTGCACTAACCAATCTAAGTGGATGGAAGCATCTTGGTTATAGGAGTTGAGGAACCAATCTGATTAGATAGAAACATCTAAAGAGTCTATTCATAAAAGCACAGAGCTGAGGTGTTAGAATTAAAAAACATGGTAGTTTCGCCATATCTCGTTGAATCCTTTTCACCTTCTGTTTTTATTTTCTTATAAGTGATTGGGTGAAATAGAGTGATTGAGATACCAAAAAAAAAAAAAAAAATCTAAAAACTCTAGCCTGAAGACAAGTCCCCGGCAGCGGCGCCAAAAATTGATGGCATTTTTCAATGATGTTGTAGTAAAAGGTTCGTTCAAGACTTGTGAAAGCATATTTTTTAGACTTAATTTTTAAAGCAAAAATATAACAAACTCAAAATACAAAATGTTGTGAAAATTATGGAGAGGATGGAGCTAGGATTTCACTATTCATCAATACTTATGTGGTTTTAAATTAATTTATATCATGCAATTTAAACAATTGATTTGATTCTAAAGTATTTCCAAAATCAGATTTCCAAAATATCAAATGTTAGTCGCAAGCATAATGCATCAAGAGTCTAAAACTAAGCATGCATCATCAAGAGAAAACACATTTGATTAATAAAAATCATTTAATTCATTTTTTTATCAATGCAATTAATCATATAAAAATATTGCATAAATTAATAAAGTAAATATTACCACATAATTCTTGAAATAATGGCTTCCTCCGTCGCCCCAGAGGATGGGGTTTAGCTCATCATGTTGGAAACACGCTCAAAAGTTGATTTCATTGCTCAAAAATGGTTCACAAATGATGAAATGGGAGAAAAACAATAAAAACCGGGTTTGTAACACTTATATTTGTTACAAACCAGCTGTTACAGCGAACGATAATGATGAACTGTTGTTGTTGTTGTAGCTCTGCGACCACGCTTAGCGATCGTTTACACTATAGCATGAACGACTGTCTCTTGTGCGTCTTATGTTCTTCGTGTTCTTCAGCAGCAGCAGAAATGGCAGTTCTCTGCACTTGATTTTTTTTCTGCTCTGTGGTGCTCTGAACTCGCCCCAAACTCTCCTCCTCCATTTATTCATCTCCTAGACCCTTTACATACTTCACAGGACCAAATATATTCCGTAAAAACTCCAAACAATCCGCCATTAATCTCATTATTCTCCACATCATTTCACGGGAAATAATTTCCTTAAATTTCTCTGTCACACTTCAAAACGCTGCTGGCATAGTCCAAATCGATGCAGACAACTCCCAGATGGATTAGAACTCGTGTAGGGAGGATTTTTTACACGTAATCTCCACGAACAAACCCAACATAATCCCGGGTTTTTCTTACTCCCATGTTTTGTTGGAAATACACGTATCTAGCCTTGATTTGTCGAAACAAAACACCTTACCACTCCTGTTAAACCGTAACTGGGTGATTTCAGCTCACTGGGGCGATTAAATCTCGCCAAAACTCCCGGAAATTCTTCACAGAAACTCCCGAAAAAACATGTAACTCTGTTGTCTTCACCACGGGTTAGCTAGCCAAATTCAATCGAACCAAAGACTCTCAACAATCATTTTAGGCCATATCAATACATCCCACTAAGTTTCATCCATTGAGTATCTCAAAAACGCCCTCAAAGCTCGAACAAAAATTCTGCCATTTGAGAACTAAGTTTTCCCGCCTAAAAGCACATTTCAAACGAAGAAGAAAGGGTGGCCCCTATCCAGTGCTGGGGTGGGAATAGCAGGTGGGCGCCCCTTAGCAAATGAGGTTCCCCTTATCCAAACCGAGAAGTCCGAATAACACGTGTCCTCCGGGGGTGCCTTTACCAACTTTTCGAGCCAATTTTTCCAAAAATGTTTATTGCCCCAAAATACCTACAAACACATAAAACACCATAATAAGTACAAAATCGAGTACCAACAATGCAGAAAATTGAGGACAACTTAGACACAAAAATGTGTCTATCAAGCACTACTCGGTCGAACTCGCAAGCATTGCTATCTCAAGCTTGTTTGTAAAGTTTAGTTGCTAAAACCATAAGTCTGGATTTCTAGTCTACTTATAGCTAAGTCTCGGATTAGGATAGAAAGTGTAGTTGAGCATTAGACTTCACGGCGTTCATCGATTGAAGACGAAGAACTACTAAGGGGAGCTTGTGAGACTTCATCAACAAAAGGTATGTGGAGACCTGAACTCATTTATCACTCAAAAATGTATATCTACTCTATATCCTATTTGAGACAAAAGTCGTATAGATATATAGACTTCAATTATACACATTTGATATTTTGAGTTGTGTTGGTAAGCTTTCGCTTTAACCAAGTTCATCTTATATTCTTGACGAAAGTCAAAAGACGATCATCTGAAAATTGCCTTGTAACATCTTACATGATTTATGTGAGACAATCATTTGATGTAGACTCGGAATGATTCGTATTGATCATTCGATCACTTGAAATTTGCTTTGAAGCTAATAGTTTGTGTGAGACAACTATTGTCGTCTTCCAAGAATGTTTCAATGATTGAATTGAGAGTTTAGAACAAATTAACCATGATTGGATATAGTATAGTATGCGTACTTGTATGCTAGCTGTTGCAAGTTATTCCAAGTCCGAGAACCATAGTATGCATACCCGTATGCGTACTGGTTGGTTTAGTGAAAGTTTGGGAACTTAGTGTGCATACCCGTATGCGTACCGGCGTAAGTTCAAGTTTCGGAAATTTAACTGAGTTTGGAGGTATGCGTACACGTTCACATACTAGCGAACCCAAACTTAGTCCGGCCACTTAGGTATGCGTGCCCGTATGCATAATTGAGTAGGTTATGTTCTAAAATCGGTTTGTTCACGAACTAATACATTTATATAATAAGGAACGAAATCTTATGCAAACCGTGGCTATAATGTTCATGAATTGATTCGAGTGAATCAAAATCGATTTTGCTTCAATTGTATCTTGTATACTTCTTTGAGAATATAAACAATTGAACAACTCTAGAACTAGTTTCATTTGAGTCATTTGAACTAGTTATGGTTAAGATGAATAAGGTTGATATGAAAGTGTTCATATGGATAACTTCGGTTAACTATTGTTGAGCCAACAAAGGTGTACACGTTTAGGTATGGTTACTCATATTTAAATGAAGTCACTTTTCATTTGTGTGTAACAAGCTAAGTTCGATCTAACGGTTGAAAGATATTAACTTGAGTCTAATCAGGTTTTAATCTAACGGTGAATATCGAATGCTTTGTTACCAAGGTAACATTGATTGCAAACCCTTATTTGAAGACTATATAAGGGAGAACTCTAGCAACTGGGAAACCTAATCCCCACACCTCCTGTATGATACTAGTTGCGACTAGAGTCGATTCTCCTTTAACCTTAGGTTTTCTCCAAAACCCTATAGGTTAACGACTTGAAGACTTCATTGGGATTATGAAGCCAGACCCAAGTATTTTCTCTGTAGTTGCGTGTTCTGATCTTACTGTTTTCTATCGTGATTTGCTCGAGATTTATTCTCTGATAGGCAAGATAAAAAGTAGTCACAAACATCTTCGTCTCATCGTTTGTGATTCCACAATATATTGTTTCGCTACCATACGATTAAGATTATTGTGAGGTGATTGATATTACTAGGCTGTTCTTCGGGAATATAAGTCCGCTTTATCAATTGGTTCCTGTTCACCTTGATTTATCAAAAGACGGAACAAAACTCATAGGTATATCTGCGGAAGACATATTTATCTATTCAATAAACTTTTCTGTGTGAGACAGATTGGTTTATCAAGTCTTCGACTTTGGGTCGTAGCAACTCTTAGTTGTGGGTGAGATCAGCTAAGGGAATCAAGTGCGCAGAATCCGGCGTGGTTCTAGAGGCGTAAGGAACGCGATTGTACCTTAATCAGTGTGAGATTGGTTAGGGCTCAACTACTTTCCAGTTCGAAGTTTACTTGGAGTAGGCTAGTGTCTATAGCGGCTTAATACAGTGTGGTGTTCAAATATGGACTAGGTCCCGGGGGTTTTCTGCATTTGCGGTTTCCTCGTTAACAAAACTTATGGTGTCTGTGTTATTTCTTTTCCGCATTATATTTGTTTATATAATTGAGATATCACAGGTTGTGCGTAAGTTCAATCAATTGTGAATCCAATCTTTGGTTGTTGATTAAATTGATTGACACTTGGATATTGGTTTTTAATACCGTCCAAGTTATTTCTTATATTCAATCGGGCTCGCAAATAACTATTTGTTTGATTGCAGATTGAATTAAAAAATTGAGATATAACTCTTTGATATACGTTTCTTAAGATTGAGTCTGACTGTCTAGTTGATTCTCTTGAAAGTATATTGGAGTTAGTCCATACGAATTGCTAAGAGAAATATTGGGTGTGGTTGATAGACCCCCGCTTTTTCAATTGGTATCAGAGCAGGCAAACACGTTTAAGACCTCATAAGTCTATGTTTGTAGTGATCTGACTCTATGGACAGAAGTGCTATCTCTATAAATGTACCGCTAGTCTTCGATGTGTAGCGCCCCCAAAGCTAGTAGCTAACTAATCCTAAAGATTAACTAAAAACAGAGGCACTAAGAATCTAAAACATATACTCAAACATTCAATTAAGAAATTTGTTACAAAACTTAACCCAAAAACTAGCCCCGCTCAGAAATATATATATACAAGCACTTCTCACAAATGATACATATACAATAGTCATTTGGTTTACAAAAATAATATGCAACATAATATACATAGCCGAAGTTAACCAACTAACGGACTAAACTCCTCGAAACTTCCGCTGCGCAACCCTGATCTGTCTCTGAAACTGAAAGTGGGAATGAGTGAGCACATCATCCCTAAAAGGGGTGCCCAGTAGGAATAACATTTAACTTTCAAGTAATCATTGGGATGATTTGGAAAACAATTCATATTTTCCGAAAACACTAAAAGGCAAACAATTCACAGAGATAAACAATCATGTATATGGAACTAACTCCTTCGTCAAACAATGTATAATATTTGTGCTAACCACACTCAATAATAATATTGTGGTGTATCGCCCTAGCCATTGCATAAAAGCTGAAAGTAAGTAGGTATAAAAGAAGGAGCAGTATCCATATACCACAAATGGAAAATCGTATTTTCCAAGCATTCAAATGGAAATCCTTATTTCCAAAACAATTCATAGAGACAAACAACGCATCGCATCTCCTTTCCAAACCATGGAAAGATTAAAGGAATCAACAGTACTTTCGGAATTTTAAATAAAACAATGCATGGAATACACAATCAGACAATGCATGAATTTATTAAACATAAACTCTTGTAAAAGAAAACAACAATAATCACAAAAGAATTAAATGTAAATTCCCACCTCTTTTGATGACAAGCCACGCCTACCTCGAGATCCATGATCCACTGGTTCATCCTTTGAATCAATCGTTGTTAATAAGACTAACTGTTAATCACACGAGAACTCTAAGAATCTAGCCAAAATGGCTCACACAAGAATCATACAAGTCTATTTAATGGTTTTAAGTCCATTTATAGTTCTACACCTTTTTATTATCTATCTTTAACATATCTAAGATTTACTAATTCAATTAGATTGGTTCTATAATCCAATAGCTAAGTCTTAAGAATATCTACAACTTTGTAGAAGAAGTCAAAGGCTAATTCAGACCATAAATGGTCCAAAACATCAAAATAAAACTAGTTCTAAGCCCAAATCCTCTATTTTGGCCCATTAATCTAAGGCCTTGTCCATTAGAATCAACTAACGGTCGCTAACAGTCCACGGGTCAACTGACGGTCCACGTCTAAAGTCAAGGTCAGAGTCCAGGGTCTGGTCAAGTTAAAGTCAAAGAAGTTAAAGTCTAACTATTTTGGCAAATGAGTCAAGACTGGGTTAACTCAGTCACTAAGACTGATTCAGGTGAGTCAGCTAGACTTACTGGGATGACTAACAGGCAACAATTCTATTTCAGTTTCACTTAATTTACAGTTCTTACATTCTCATCTTCCACTTTAACATCTCAATATAAATTCATTCATTCATAAACAGACTTCAAACTTCATTTACAAACAAAGATTATGCCTACCTGCAATTGCAGCTTTAAGCAACATCTAATCCAGCTCAAGCAACACAGTCACTAACTGAAACACCATCACTTAGACCTGAACCCCACAATTCAACTTCAAACTCCATACTTTAATCACTACAGCTCAGCCAATTCTCAACTTAGATACATCCATCCACCAAATTCAATACAACTCCATGTAAATTAGAACAACCCTCACCTACAATTCTTATTTTAGTTCATTACTGACCTAATCTCAAAACACATACAACACCACCAGTCACAGTAATACAATACCTTCTACTTCAATTGCATTTCACTTTTCTAATCTTTTTACCACCCATTCACCAATTCAAATCCAACACCTATAACTGCATCTTAATCCAACACCCACATTTCAAACCCTGCCTGCACAATCTGTAAATTCAGTAACACCATTCTCATCATTTTCATTCTCTCAACTTTCATACATATACACTGAATTGCATCAGAAATCAATCCCACAACCTCATAAACAATTACAGAACCATCACAGTTCAACTCAATCCTCTTTAAACAACAACATTGCACAACATATTTATCTCAACTTCAACTGCAATATCACATCCTCAACCCACTAGTAACATCCATTCCCCTTGCAAGGCCCTAGACATTCATCTAAATCAACTACACTCTTCATTGCATCAATCCGCATCTTCAGTTTTGGTCAAGAGCAAACCTAACAAGCAACACCATCCCCATATCAATTACAGTAAGCACAAACCCAATCCTTCTCAGTACACACCAATATTACCCTCTACTTCAAACTCAAAAATCTCTTTACTACAATATCACTTCTAATTTCGTTATTTAATCATCTCAAACTCAGATTCAATCCCAAACATAAAACCTCACTGAATCTTAGCAATTCAACTCAAAAGTACCAAAGTTAAACAATTAAAAGCTTACCCAAGCAGTAACATCTTCTCAATTATTGGTTCACCAAAACAATTCTACTGTAACCCTAATTGATCAATCACCATCATCAATTTCATCCTCCGGGACATAACTTCATATGTAATTCCACTTTAATCCCTCCAATCACTCATAACCCATCTCAATTCGACATCCTAGAACATCAATTTCATCCTCTCAATCTCTTCTGCAATTCTCATGAAACCCTAATTCTTCTATTCATCACCGAATCCACTTCAACACTTTAATTGAACACCAACCCGTGATTCTTTATCAAGCCATAGCTCTATATCTTATCTTCTAAATCTTCAAAGCAGTAATCGAATCTATAATCCTAATTTTGATCTTCTCAGATTCGAACCCTAACTGTTCTGTTTCAAAACCAACTATCCTACTATCTTCTATATCATCTATTAGCATCAACGGATGATTTTCTTACTCAAACTCTCACAGAAACTCGAGATGAAAAAGAACGGAAGAGAAGAAGAAGAGGAAAGAAGAAAGAAGAATGAAGAAAAGAGAAAGAAATGATAGTTATCTTCTCGATAGTCGATACGGGTAGATATAAGGCCGACCAAGATTGTTAAAGGCATCCGAACAAAAGATAAGGGCAGCCAGGTCGGTCCAAATAGAATTACTAATTTGCCCTTCATACTTATCCGGTGATATCTTCTTCGTCCGATATCTGAATAACACGTTCGAGTAGTCCATTCCGTCTAACTTTTTGAGATCTATCCAACTGTACTAGTTTCGTATCTAAATCATTGTTAAATTATTTCTATCAATTAAAATCTATACTAAGTAATCGAGTCACTATTGGCTAATTCGTCACTTGACCGGTTTAATAGCGTTGACGAGCTTGAGGGTCCTTACACGATGGCTCAAATTACTTATGGTGGAAAAATTTTATACGTTCCTTTCTTCAAGCGCGTGATTTTCAATCATGGGTTTATGTTTTTAATGGCTATAATCCTCTGGTTGCTACAGAAGGCGATGTAACTGTTCCAAAGGATATTGGTGATTATGATGTTGTCGAGATTCTTGCTGCAAAGCAAAATTTTGACGGATTAAATGCAATAATCCATGCCATTACCCCAGATCTTCAGCACCATGTGACTACGTGCACTCGGTCTAAAGATGCGTGGGTGTTGATGGTGGTTTTTAAACAAAGGGTAAAATCGTAAAACCCCAAATAACCTAATGTCACCAGTGACACATTTATTAGGACATTTAATGCATGTAGTCAATAATTAATAGGGGGTATTTTTTCAAATTAGGGTTACAACGAACAAAACCCTAATTCCCCTCCGTGCCAATGGCAAATCATGCCAGCCACACCTAGCCCAAGCTAGCCGCACCTCTATGCCAATGGCAAAGCATGCCCGACCATACCAAACGCGCCGAAGCATGCCAACCATGCTAGCCGCACCTCTATGCCAATGGCAAATCATGCCAGACCATACCAAACGCGCCAAAGCATGCCAACCATGCTAGCCGCACCTCCGTCCGATGGCAAATCATGCCGCCCACACCTAGCCCAAGCTAGCCGCACCTCTATGCCAATGGCAAAGCATGCCAGACCATACCAAACGCCGAAGCATGCCAACCATGCTAGCCGCACCTCCGTGTCGATGGCAAATCATGCCCGACCACACCTAGCCCAAGCTAGCCGCACCTCTGTGCCAATGGAAAATCATGACAGCCACACCAAACGCGCCAAAGCATGCCAACCATGCTAGCCGTACCTCCGTGCCGATGGCAAATCATGCCAGCCACACCTAGCCCAAGCTAGCCGCACCTCTATGCCAATGGCAAAGCATGCCGACCATACCAAACGTGCCGAAGCATGCCAACCATGCTAGCCGCACCTCCGTGCCAATGGCAAATCATGCCGACCACACTTATCCCGAGCTAGCCGTGCCATGCCAAATGCACTCGCCTTGGCCCTAGCTACACTAATCACGCCACGCCAAGCCAAACACCCTTACAGCCGCGCCATGCCAAAGTAGCGCCCACACCTAGGCTTGCAAACCATGCAACCTAGGCCAAATTGGCCACGCATGCCATTGGCACATGCCAACACGCTCGCTGGTAGCTTTTTCTACCAGGGCGCGGCCCAAATTGGCCACGCATGCCATTGGCACATGCCAACACGCTCGCTGGTAGATTTTTCTACCAAGGCGCGACCCATATTGGCCACGCATGCCATTGGCACATGCCAACACGCTCGCTGAGAGGTTTTTCTACCAGGGCGCGGCCCAAATTGGCCACGCATGCCATTGGCACATGCCAACACGCTCGCTGGTAGATTTTTCTACAGGGCGGCCCAAATAGCCATTGGCACATTTTTTACCAAGGCGCGACCCAAATTGGCCACGCATGCCATTGGCACATACCAACACGCTCATTTGGTAGCTTTTTCTACCAGGGAGCGGCCCAAATTGGCCACGCATGCCATTGGCACATGCCAACACGCTCGCTGGTAGCTTTTTCTACCAAGGCGCGACCCAAAATGGCCACGCATGCCATTGGCACATGCCAACACGCTCGCTGGTAACTTTTTCTACCAAGGCGCGACCCAAATTGGCCACGCATGCCATTGGCACATGCCAACACGCTCGCTGGTAGCCTTTTCTACCAAGGCGCGACCCAAATTGGCCACGCATGCCATTGGCACATGCCAACACGCTCGCTGGTAGCCTTTTCTACCAAGGCGCGACCCAAATTGGCCACGCATGCCATTGGCACATGCCAACACGCTCGCTGGTAGCTTTTTCTACCAAGGCGCGACCCAAATTGTCCACGCATGTCATTGGCACATGCCAACACGCTCGCTGGTAGCTTTTCTTACCAGGCCACGGCCATAATGGCCGAACACGCCATTGGCACTTGCCACACACGTCACTAGCAGGCATTGCCACTTACACTCAACGTACAACCTACCACCAAGGCATTCCGCACATGCCATTGGCACATGCCACACACGCCACTAGCAGCTCTGGCATTGCCACTCGCACTCAAGATGCAACCCGCAACAAAGGCATTTCGCACATGCCAATGGCACATGCCACACGCGCCACTAGCAGCGCCACTTGCACTCAAGGTGCAACCAACACTCGAGATATCAACACAAACTGGGGGATGCTTTCCAGGGCTTTGGTTTGGCGGTCACAGCTTGCAGCATACACTACGCTCACATTAAGAAAGCGTGAATAGGAATAAAGCGGTCAAATAAATGAGGAAATAATGGTGAAAACGTTTTCACCCATTAACACCATGCGGTTACCACCTCCTCCCATTATTTCACCCTTTACTCTCTTCCTTCATGAGGCCAGGGTACGTTTCAATCTCGACTTGTATAAATAGGTCTTACCTATTTCCACCAGACAACAAGTCTCGGTCAGGAGAAAAATACAACACCCTCAGAAAAGGCAACTTTGTAAGCTATCCAAAAAGCTTTCATCTCTTGCAAGCTTCCTAAGCTTTCACTTTCTGATACAATTCGAGACACTACTCTCCTGCACTATTCGGCCTCAACACCTTTCTTTGCTTCCCTCCCCAAATCAACCCTTCTCCTCCACTTTGTGACCGAAGCAAGTCCGGGAACGGCCATTTCTTGGTTTAGGCCGGACTTGTACAGATTGATCTCTCGAATCTATAAAGTGCTCACGTGCAGCACATTTTTTTAGGGTTTAAACCAGTTTCTCACTCACCTACCGAATTTACCGAAATCGGCAGAAACGATTTTCACCTATAAACAGTGGGATATCTTAAAAACTGTATTCGAAGGGAATACCTTTAAAAAGGAAGCTAGGCTTCAAAACCTAAATTCCAATTGGGAAAACCTTCTTATGGCTGATAAAGATTCATTTGAAGAGTTTAATCACAAAGTTTTTGAAATTGTTAATGCATCCTTTGCATTGGGTAAGACTATTCCTGAAAAGGACATTGTGATCAAAATTCTCAGATCGTTGCCAGCCAAATACGATTCTAAGAAACATGCCATCATTGAAGGAAATAACCTTAATACCCTTTCAAGAAATACTCTTGTTGGAAAGTTAAAGATCTTTTATCCTGAGCATGTATCCAAATCTGGAAAGGATATGGCTTTCAAAGCACAAAAGAACACTAAATTACTTGATAAAAGTAAAAGTGTTGGCATCTCTGAAGTTGATCCTACTGAGACTGATTCATCAGATGAAGATCTTGACAAGTCTGTCTCTTTGATCACAAGACAGTTTAGAGATCTTCTTTTGAAGAGAAGTAAACGGTTCACTAGAGATAAACCTAGGTCATCAGTTAAACCCCATAATCGTGTTCCTCATAAAAATAGGGATACTGATGACGAGGATATGCCACAGTGCTTCAAGTGTAAAGGATTTGGTCATTTTTCAAATGAGTGTCCGAATTGTAGAAAATATACTGGGAACAAAGGTCTTGCTGCAACTTTTGATGAAATGTCTGATCACTATGATTCGAATGAAGGTGAAAAATCAAGTGTTTCACTCCTCTGTGAAAATATTGATTTTGATAATTGTAACAATACTCATATCAATCTTGATATTTTTCCTGGAGAGACTTCTTCAACTAATTTGGAGGATAAAATGGATTTTTCTTTATCTGCTGGAAATCCTATTTCTAATGTTTCAGGTACCACAATTTGTCTAGCAGCTTGCTCCGCTATGGTGTCTGAACCATCCTCCACCTTGACATGTCCTTACTGTACTATTAAGGGTCGTGGACTCTCTAGTTGTTTCAAGTACAAGCATAAAGTAAGATATGTCAACAAACTTCAACGGAGAGCAAATCGATTAGCAAACAAGCTTAAACTTGTTCAGAAATCGTTTGAGGTATGTAAACTCAATTTCTCTCCAAAAAAGTTAATTTCTAAAGAACTTATTAGACCTCTCCGAAAAAGAACAAGGTCTAAACATTTTGTGGAAGAGGTTTTTAGGAACTCTTTCCAAAAAATTCATGGTGGACAAATTATTTTTCACCCCAACACAGCTTAATTGTGTTGGTTGTGTATCTTGTCTCAAGTGCCTGATTCAAAAGAGAAAAGAGTTAAGCACTCACAAGTTTTAAGAAAAAGAAAAAGTTTTTTGTTTCTTTTTGTTTTCGGTTGATCTTTTTACATCCTATATTGGTATTGAAAAGGGGCTTCCATGTTTGTTCATTAAAAGAGGGGTAAAATCGAAAATTCCGCCTTCTTTAAGGTTGTGAATTATGCGTACGTGAATCTGCTTACTTTGTATAAAGGTTCCGTAACCCTACATTCCTTTTTCCTTCCCTGAATATCTCTTTTTTCACAAGTTTGCTTGTAGAGCTTGCTTTGTGAATTTCTCTCACAAACCCATATTTGTATGGAAACTCCAAGCATTATGACTTCTGAAGGAAAACAGGTTAATATGATTGTTAAGCCATCAATCATGAAGGAAAAAGAAATATCTTTGGTACCCTCTTCCTTGAAAACAAAAAGGAGGAATGTGAGGAAACCAAGGGTTGTTCCTTCAAATCTTCAGAAGTTTTTTGGTAGTCCTGAAGAGTTGAAGGAAACAAGAAACGAGATACTGCAAATAAAGGCTATTGTTTTTAGGACTTTTGAAATTCAGAAGGCTCAGGTTCAGCATCAGTCAAGAAAGTTTGTTGGAATTGACTCTTATCTTCACGAACCTTATGTTCCAATGGTTGTTGACGACAAGGAGTTCGGGGACAATCGAGAGTAAATCTTAGGACTCCTGGGGGCTGAAAGATAGATTAAAAGCTGGGAGGACGGATTTGATGATCTAATAAAAGATACAGTTTTTGAAAGGTATTTTGGAATCTTATTCCTTATTAGCTTATTTTTAGATCTGATTTCTTAATAAGGGTAAGTTTCGTTGTTTTTGATGTCTAGCAGAGGGTTATTTATTTTTGTATAACTTGTTCTAATCTAGCCTATTATATTTTGATTGCTTTTGTTGTCATATCTTTGTTGAATAGCTAGTTTTAGGAGAACTCATTTAGGATTATTAGTTGTTTTTTTGACTTAACATATTCTTGTTGCTGGTATCTTCTTAGTATCGATATGACGTCTCCTCGCTCAGGGGTTTTATTGATTTGTGCTCATCTGCTGGTAGGGCTTCTTGATTATACAAGGTGTAATTTTTTGTTGGTTGAGTGGTTATCAAAATTGGGATTTCCTATTTAGAACTATTGTAAGCAAAAATTGAAAACTTTATTGTATGATTTCTAAAGCAAAAAATGGGTTAAAATGGGTTAAAGCAAAAAAAAAAAAGAGTTTATAAAGCGGAGTTTCTTAAAATGGGTTCTTGTAACAGGGATTTTTAGTTTAATAAGGTAAATAAAAACCTTCACGTTAATTTGGGGTTCTTTAAAGGAGTTTATAAAGCGGAGTTTCGTAAAATGAGTTCTAATCCGTGATTGATTTCTTAGATTGTTGTTTATGATGTTGTATACTACTTGTAGTTACCTAAAATCGGTGAGAGGCTAGAGATGGGATTCTAGGGTTTCTAAAAGTGAGTTTCGGGAGGTTGAGCACGAACAGTCTTCGCCTAAACCACGCACAGTGGCCGTTCAAAGGATGCTTCAGTCACAAGGATGGAGGTTTAGGGAGGGAAGCAGATGAAGAGAGAGATCAGAGAATTCTAGGGTTTGAAGAAGAATTGCTCTGAGAGGTTATGAGAAAGATTATCGTAGCTTGGAAAAATAGATAACCTATTTATAGCTGAATTCTATAATCTCAAGTCGGTGAAGATAAGGATTGCTTTTCGTGCCATGCGGAGCAATTCTCCCAATAGGGATAAACTAGGTTGAGTTTATCTCATTATTCCACCGCCTTTACTCTCTTCTGCGGTGAGAAATAAGTCGATTATTTCTCACACTTGTCGTAGACCGCCAGACCAAAACCCTAACTGTTATCCCCCTATTTGTGTGAAGATGAGTCAGTTTTTGTGATGATGTGTTGAGAGAGAAGTATTCTCTTTAGACGAGTTGGCCAAGATAGAGAGATATTCTCTGATTTGTGAGAATGACTAGGATGAGCCACGTGAAAAGGCATGAGATGCCTTAGAATTCGTGTGGAAAGGAGACTTTATTCCTACGTGAGGCTCGTGCCTACCATGGGGAATATTCAGCCTTATTGGAGATTTCCCGAGAGATTTGAATCTCTCCGAGATTTTGCAGAGAGATTTGAATCTCTCCGATATTTTTTTGCAGATGGATCGGAATCTCTCTGTGGTCAGCTGGGACTTGTCTTGAAGAGAGAGAAAGGGCTTTTGTATGCCCAATTAATGTCTCTGTGAGACTTTGGCTCACTTGTCTTTGACCAGCGTATCTTACAAAGATGTACTAGGAATCAATTGTGTGTCCATATAATGAGCCAACAAGACCAGTATATCTCGAAGGGATGTTCCAGGAGTCTGTTGAAAGGGCCCGGAGGCAGAATAACTAGCATATCTCGTGGGGATGTCATAGGAGTTATTCGGAAGCCTCCGTAAGTCGAGTCAGAGCCTAGAGTAGACATGACCAGTGTATCTCGCGATGATGTACTAGGAATCAGTCCTCGATCTCAAATAGGGTGAGTCGTGCTTACAGGAGATATGCATATCTCTACTCTGGGTCATAAGTCCGCCAGGGATGTATTTACGCATATACATAGCCTACATGACCAGCAGCATCTCGTCGAGGATGTATACTAGGAATCATGGCATCACAATCAGCCGTGTCTCGCGAAAACATGCTGGAATTGTGGTTGTTCTGGTTCATAAGTCTGCCGGGGACATTTTACGCTCTAAAGAACCTACGTGACTAGCAGTATCTCATCGAGGATGTGCACTATGAGTCACGACATCACGACCAACAGTGTCTCGCGGGGACGTATACTAGAAGTCGTGGCTAAGAATGCCTTGAGGGCCAAGGGCTTAATCTCTTGTGAGAGTGGAATTTTGTCTATGGTCTTGAAATGACACTTTTACCCTATATCCGAATTTCACCATCTACATTAAGTCCCCTACTCAGAGTAGAACCTTGATTGTTCTATGATGAGTATATAGATGGTTATGAATCGTTCAATTGCAAAATTACAATCCACTCGTTCTTTGAGACTTGCTGAGTCCGATATTTTAGCCTTCGATTGTTATAATTCTGATCTTGGAATCGACTCTGGACTTTGGAACCTCCTGGGATTCTGTTCTAGAAGGCGTTAAGAGCATGGTAATGGAGTCTTGATGAGACAAACTTCACGTCCTGATCAAATGGAATTGTTAATTAGGGTTTACTTGGCCAAAACCTTAATTTTCTCTCTTTATGCATCCTTGAACTTCTGAATAGGCGAGTATGTGGGGAAGAGAGAATTTTTGAACGGTTCCTGGCTGGCCTCGATGATGGTGAAGGGCCGTGATAAAATATAGACACTTACTTTTTGAAGTTACGGAGTCCCTATCCCATGTAAATTCTGAATTCGGGCTTATACTGTACCTAAACCCTAATTTTGCGTCCGACTCCTTCAGAAACTATGGAGAGAGGCTTGACAAGGCGTGTGGGGTCGGTACCTTGTGTGATGAGAGCTTGTTTAATCCCTTGTACCAATCAGACACCTCTTATTAGAGAAAATACATACTTTTGAAACTTAAGGGTATTTTCGTCAAAAACCATTATGAGCTTGATTTTGTTTGGCATGAGAGAAACCATGAGATTTCCCAGGCATGGTCACGGCTTGAGAGAGGGAGAGAGGCACGTGTCTGGTCCTGCTTTTGGAAATTATGAACTCGAACTTCCCTATTTAAGCTAATTCTCTTTATTTTCTCTGAAATTTTACTTTTCAGGACTCCTTTTCAATCCCATTCTTCTTAGAACACTTAGATAACTTAATGTTCACGTTCATGAGGCCTTGGTAATTAGTAGATGAGAGCTTGATTGGTCTCTGGCTGTATTAAGGCTTTCTCCTATGAAAATACTCAAAAATTGCGATACAAGGGTATTTTGGTCAAAATCCCTTATGAGCTCGTTTTTTGTTGAAGAGTAATGAGCTAAAAGGGAATGAGAGAGGCCTATAGAACCGTACAAGAGAATGGGAGAGGCTCGATCCCCTGTCTTTTAGAATAAGTCCTTTTTTTCACCAAATTCTTGAAATTAGGGTTATTTTCGTCAAAACTCTAATTCTCTTCGACTTTGATCCCTCTGAAAAAATTCCGAGAGAATAAATCACGTCCCACTGGACTAGGAGAGAATCCTCACGCATGAAAATGGCTTGTCCACGGCTTGGAGGAATTTTTAGAAGAAAGAAAACCCTCAGTTTCCTTATTTGATCCAAATTCCTCTCATTTCCTCTTTTAACTCCAAATCTTTTTCCTTTTGCTTTAAGGCTTCACTTTTGAAATCAAATTGAAAAGAGAAGTATTTTGGATGTGTATTAGGTTTAGAAACCGGTCCAGTATGTTCCATGAATTTTATTCACAGTGGAATTCCTTGTTTAAGTTAAATTCCTTTTCCTTCTCTTAAAACTCCTTTCCTTTCTTGGCTTGAACTCTAGTTGGACGCATTGGAGGCTGAGGTAACTTGAAAACCGTGTGTATGTGTCTAGTTCCATGATTGGATAAGAACTTGATCACTTCTCTTAGCCAAATCCCCTTTTCTTCAAAATAGCCAAAATATCAAACTAGGGGCACTTCTGTGTTTACTTCTGTCTTTTTTCTTGATAAGTCTGCGTTCAAGGAGGTGGAGAAACTTCGGCATGGATTGTGATTTACTTGGGTAAGGATAGAAACAAGTAGAACACGTCCTGGACTCTTTTGTAAGTTGGTTTCCTTGTTCAAGTGAGATTCAACCTTTTATTTGAAGTAGGATTTATATTGCACTCTGAAGGAAATTCGCGTGCTAACTTTTAATGCTTGGTGTACTTGAATTGAGTTCTTAATAATGGCGTGATGAGTGATAGCATCTTACTTTTGCATAGATGGTAACCTTGTTTTTCTTTCAAAATGATACTATTCTTCAAACTGATGACATATAAGTTAACAGAAGTACTTATCATCTGGAGTTTGCTGATGTAGATACCCATCCTTCGTTCTCCATAGAGTCATCTTCGGTAAGTCTTGATATTTATCCCTCTTTGATCGTATATTTATATTCCTTCGACCATTGAATGAATAGAAGTAGTCGTATTTGTCAAGGATTCACTTTGTTTAGGTGTTCGTCAAAAAACTTCAGATTTGAGACACTTAGGGAGAATGGATGTAAACTCTTCATACAGACTATGATTCGAGTCCCGACCCCAAATTTGAAAGAAAAGAGAATAGGCTTTCTAATGCAAAAAGAATGATTCCGAGTTCGTTTGGCCAATCAAATCCGTGTATACTTTCGACTTCAGAAATCCCGTGTAAAATTTCAAGAGTTTTTCAGATTACACTTACTTCGGTGTTGGGACCACATCTCCTAGCTCGTTTGTCCGTTTAAGGCGCCCTTTTGATATGTTGTTGAGAAGAAATATGGGAACATATTTTCCTTAGGAAGCACCCTGAAATTCCTTATGCATTGTCATCAGTTTTTGAGTCTTCACGCTGGAATGTGCGGATATCTCCTTTACAAAGGAATCTTTGTTGCGTTTGAACCCTTGATGCATTGAGACTCTTAGGAAACTACCCCTTGGAGTGTTATGACCTAATTAACCTTCCTTAGATTGTCATAGGTCGTGAATTTGATTCCCTTGAGACAAAAAGTGTTTGTGGCGTGCTTATACGTTTTACCCTTTGTTATACAAAACGTATTTTCAGTGGCTCTTTGAGGAATATGGGTTTGAATGAAACCTATGATTATCCTTGGGGACGTGGATTAGCTTTCTTAGGATTGAAATAAGAGTATGATATCTTAGTATGAGGGTATACTTGAAGGGATTAGGAGAAGACAAGGCTTGAAGAGATTAGGAGAGGACAAGGCTTGAAGGGATTAAATGTGACAAAGCTTAAAGGGACTGTATGAGGACAAGGTTTTAGGGGAAAAGGCCGGTCTTCATGTAATCAAACCATAGTCCTGTGTTGTTTCTTCTTTGATTTTAACTTATGTAGCTTGAACTTTGCAGCATTATCTGATCTTCTCTTTGTTTGTAGAGTACTCTTCATGGTGAGAATGAATTCGACCTTGGTTGAATGCGGATGAGGCGGGCGACGGATTATATCGTGAGAGTGATAACTCCGAACGGTCTTGCTTCTGATGATCTTGTAAACCTAGGAAACTTGGTGACAACCCGTGAGAATCTTTTCTTTCAATATGAGGTGGTTGCGAGTGGATCAATTCTGTCAGGATACGTCGGGGTGAGTTGAGTTCAGGTCCTCGTATTTTAGAGAGTTTCTGAATCTGGAATGGAGCATGGTAGATGAAGAGCTGGAACATGTTAAGCAGGCGGCTCGAGATGCAGATGCCAAAGTGAAGCAACTGAACATGAAGTAAGCGATTTTCTTTAGGGGCCTCTGTTCTTTAGGGTTGATATTTTCCTTTTCTGGACCTTTTCCGTATGCATATGGTAAAGGAAGAAGTCCCTCATGAGTTCTTAATTTGTGCAAACCCTAGCTGGCTCTGTTGCATATACGAGTAGGCGAAAACCCTAAGTAAAATTCGTAATAAGAAGTCCTTCCTTGCGCGATCTTCACTCCAGAGGTTGTATAAACTTCGTTTGATGTCCGATTTCAGTGGTTGACCCCAACTATCGACCAAAAAAGACATGCCTTTCATATATTATAGAGAAAAATTAATATTTGGAGATTGTTTTTAGGTGATAAGTCCACGTGAAGTTAAACTCGAAAATATATGGATTTACAACAGTTTTATATTCCTTCAAGTGTTTTGATGATATCTCTTGAACCATATTTCGAAACATCATTCCCTTTTAACACGTGGTAGGAGAGAAATAGACAGATATATTCCATCAAGGGTGTGTTGTCGAATTCTCTACCCATTTGTCTCAGTTCGTCGAGTTATGTGACTAAAGTATGAGTCGCATCTGAGTTGAGTGGAAACTATAGACTCTTCCTCAAACCGATTGCAAACCCTAGTTTGTCTCCTGCGTGCGCTTATATGTCGAGGGATAATTTGAATGCTTATTCTACTTGATGTAGTCATTTTACACGTGTAAAAACCCAAAAATTTTTTATCTTCAGTCAGGATCCGGGACATAGTTGCAATTGCTGAGTACATAGAAGATGTTGATGGAGGAGAATTTCGACAAGATCGGAGAGACATGCGAGATTTCTCTAGTCACAGATAAGTCCCCTTCATAATTTTGGAGGTCGAACTCTAATCTCATAGTCCCCAAGAAATAACATGTTGTAATGTGGGTTTGAGGAGTTGAATGGTCTTGATGTGTCTCGATCTTTTGAGACTCTTGCGTTGATCTTTTCTAAATCTGTTATTTTGAAACTAGATGTCTGGGACACCTCCTGTTGGTCATGTGGGTGTGTGACACATGGTTCTCCATTAGTCCCCAGTTTGATATACGACTAGGGATTCTCATTGACTTGGGATGCTTGGAAAATGAAATAAGACCCTTGTAGCGTATGAGATTGAGTCTTCAAGGTGGGCAAGCGATACTCTATGGTTTGAAGACGTCCATGGAGAATCATATCGAGGTACTGGCCGCATGTGTCTTCCTGCATAAGATGAAGCTATTGTTCGGCCTCTACTAGGTATTTTGACAAGAATTCATGCGAACTTATGTAGCTGAATCATCTATCGAGATATGTCTTTCTTCTGGGAGATGGTAACCCAAAATTAAGAAAAGTGTACGCCTTCTAGGACTAGCAGAACTATGGATGTGGCTGAACAATCGATTTGTGGTGACTTTGTTAATGGGATAACTCACTAGAAATCTTCTAGGCATTTCTTCATGCGTTAGAATCGTGTTTCGAACTGAGGAAGTTGTAAGTGATCGTCATATCTTGTCCCTTGCTCATTACTTCCGAATCTGACACATGAGGCAACTTGTTGAGCCGGTTTTTCGATAGAAGAGGCTTTCAATCAGGGGACCGCTAGTAGGCATCTGGATGAGTAGCGTGTGAGCAACGGTCTCGGATCCTTCTCTTGTTTACTTCAGTAGTCGGTTGCGGCTGTATGTCGAGTAATGAAGTTTTATCTAAATGGTTGGCCTCACGGGTATCACTTCGGATTTATTTTCCCTTGATAGATCTGGTTGCAAAGATATTCTCCTTTCCCGTCTTGGGTGAACTAAGATCCCATCGTAAAATGAAGTTGGATGGTTGTTAGTGCAGTTGAGCTAGAGGCTCGCTGAGACTTGGTTGTAATTGCTAGGGCTAGTTCTTCCCCTTTCTGACAGAACGGGTGTTGAGGTAGCATATCGACTAGCAGCTTTGCATCTTCGGATAACGCTGAGTTTCGGTTGAGCCTCATCTTGGGATCTAGTTTCGCTTCATATTTTGTCGCGTTCTTGTCATGATTCTCTTAAGCAGGAAGGGCGACAAGATGTATCTTTGTTGACGGTTTATGGCCCTATGTTGCTCTGCAAAGCTTTTGACTAGGTCACGATTTTTTTGGAGCCTTTCCAAGTTTTCGCTAAGTTTATCCTGTAGACGACGAAAAGACAAATCCGGCGGAAAAGGAACTAGGTCAATCTGATACATAATGAAAGAGTTATAAGTACAATAGTAAAGTGAAGTAAACTTCCCGAGTCCCTTGTGATCAGGTTGAGGGCCCTTGACCTAAATGAATTTTGGAGCAAATATTCACCAGAATCTCCAACATTAGATCATCATCTGGTCTCGGAGAGAGATTAGGTCAGCTGGATGGTTGCTCCTTTACTTTGTTACATTCATAATGAGCTTTATCTTCTCCGCTGAAGTTGATTGCAGGCAAGATCCCGTCAATGCTATTCTCAGTAGTTTTAGTACTCTTTTCTTTAGGAAGCGTGTACTCGATCAAGATTTGTTGGATCCATCCCTTCTGGTAACTCTAGAGGCGTTTTCAGATAAGTCTGGATGTCGATATGAGATTTTGCAAGATTCTGTTGAGTCTCTGGGAGTTCTCCTTGGTCCTTATCCAATGTTTTCAAGGATTAAAAGTAGATTTTTATGAAAATAGGTTACTAGGGCGTTTTGTTATGCAGGAAGAGATCCATGTGATCCAGGACGCACTAACCTATTCACTAAGGTTAAACTTGAAAGAGAGAGAAAGTGCTGGTAGAGATAACTCTCTCGGCTAAGTCTGTAATGGATTTACAGAGATTGAATCAATAGAACGTTTTTGTGTTTAGATTGGTAGATCGTCTTCCTTCCTAAGAAACCATGATTGATATATGTAACTAAGTGAACAACCTCCCACTGTGGTCACCAAAATGTAGTTACCTAAAATCGGTGAGAGGCTAGAGATGGGATTCTAGGGTTTCTGAAAGAGAGTTTCGGGAGGTTGAACACGAACAGTCTTCGCCTAAACCACGCATAGTGGCCGTTCAAAGGATGCTTCAGTCACAGGGATGAAGGTTTAGGGCTGATCTTAGGGAGGGAAGCTGATGAAGAGAGAGATCAGAGAATTCTAGGGTTTGAAGAAGAATTGCTCTGAGAGGTTATGAAAAAGATGATCGTAGCTTGGAAAAATAGATGACCTATTTATAGCTGAATTCTCTAATTTCAAGTCGGTGAAGATAAGGATTGCTTTCCGTGTCGTGCAGAGCAATTTTCCCGTCTCTTCAGGAATAGGGATAAACTAGGTTGAGTTTATCTCATTATTCCACCGCCTTTACTCTCTTCTGCGGTGAGAAATAAGCCGGGTATTTCTCACACGTGTCGTAGATCGCCAGACCAAAACCCTAATTGTTATCCCCATATTTGTGTGAAGCTGAGGCAGCCTTTGTGATGATGTGTTGAGAGAGAAATATTCTCTTTAGACGAGTTGGCCAAGATAGAAGTATATTCTCTGATTTGTGAGAATGACTAGGATGAGTCACGTGAAAAGGCATGAGATGCCTTAGAATTCGTGTGGAAAGAAGACTTTATTCCTACGTGAGGCTCGTGCCTACCATGGGGAATATTCAGCCTTATTGGAGATTTCCCGAGAGATTTGAATCTCTCCGAGATTTTGCAGAGAGATTTGAATCTCTCCGAGATTTTTTCGCAGACGGATCAGAATCTCTCTGTGGTCACCTGGGATTGTCTTGAAGAGAGAGAAAGGGCTTCTGTACGCCCAATTAATGTCTCTGCGAGACTTTGGCTCACTTGTCTTTGACCATCGTATCTTACAGAGATGTACTAGGAATCAACTGTGTGTCCATATAATGAGCCAACAAGACCAGTATATCTCAAAGGGATGTTTTAGGAGTCTGTCGAAAGGGCCCGGAGGCAGAATAATTAGCGTATCTCGTGGGGATGTCCTAGGAGTTATTCGGAAGCCTCTGTAAGTCGAGTCAGAGCCTAATGTAGACATGACCAGTGTATCTCGCGATGATGTACTAGGAATCAGTCCTCGATCTCAAATAGGGTGAGTCGTGCTTACAGGAGATGTGCATATCTCTGCTCCGGGTCATAAGTCCTCCGGGGATGTATTTACGCATCTACAGAGCCTACATGACCAGTAGCATCTCGTCGAGGATGTATACTAGGAATCATGGCATCACAATCAGCCGCGTCTCGCGAGACATGCTGGAATTGTGGTTGTTCTTGTTCATAAGTCTGTCGGGGATGTTTTACGCTCTACAGAACCTACGTGACCAGCAGTATCTCATCGAGGATGTGCACTAGGAGTCACGACATCACAACTAGCAGTGTCTCGCGGGGACGTATACTAGAAGTTGTGGCTAAGAATGCCTTGAGGGCCAAGGGCTTAATATCTTGTGAGAATGAAATTTTTTCTATGGTCTTGAAATGACACTTTTACCATGTATCCAAATTTCACCATCTACAATATTGTTCTTTAATTAATGTAATAGCTATTATGTTTCTTTGTGTTAAGATTCGAAGTGAGATTATGCTAGTTGGGTAGTTGTTTCATGTGTTTTTCGAAGTGAGAATAGCCATAGTTTGACAATCTTTCGCTTGTAATTATCTTGAATTTAACTCTTTGTCCCATCATCCAGTTTTCCGCTTAATTGTAATGATGTCTTTACCGTTCCTTTCTTTTTTTCTCCCTATCTAATCCTTTGAAAGTTTGTATGGTTTCGGTAGCCCTGTATTATAAAATAAAATGTTATGTTGTTTGCTTGTACTAATTATGCTAGATTTTCAGTTGGTTCCTAATTTTTCTTTTCCTCTCTCGTGGGTGTTTTCTATTAGTCCTTTATGTAGGGATTTTTTGAAGTAGGGTGAAATTTTTTTTTGGCCCTAATTCTATTCTTTTAATAAAATAAAATAAAAATCCTTTTAAATGTAATTTTGTTATGTAAATTATGGGTACTAGTTATATTTAAGAGTTTGTTTTCGTCTTGAGTTGAAATTTAGAACCTCTTATAAACAACTTTTTGCATATTTGAATTGTCGGTTCTACCTGCTGATTTGCATATAGAGTTTTTAGTCTTTTTGTTTTACTTCACTTTTTGTTTTACTTCACTAAAAAAAAAAGTGAAGTAAAACAAAAAGACTAAAAACTCTATATGCAAATCAGCAGGTGCTAGCATTGGTTGGCCTTCTTATTAGCAAACAACCAATGTCACCACTGAGCTTGCTGGCCAGTGCTAGCATTGGTTGTTTGCTGACTTGCTAAATCTTTGAAGTCTAAATCCACACCTTGCTAAGCCATTACCTGCAATCCCTGTGCATCTTTGTGAAGTGCCAATAATGATTATTTGCTGATTTAATTGATCCATTTGTGAAGTTTGTTTACATTGCAAATATATTGGGCTTGTACATTTGCTGTTACATTGTGTGCACCTCAAGTACTTGAATGTGTTGGTGAGTAGCAGAGTGCATTAGCATTTAGATTGTTTTTCAAACAACACAACCCTGCACATGCTTCACCTTGAGTGAGCACATCCATAACCCTGTGCACATCACAAAAAATTTTTTGAGTCTCTTTTGCACCTGCCAACAGTGCTGTGCTGTGTTGACCTGTGCTGTGTTGTGATCTCTACCAGAAATTCAAGCATTTCTATGTGCTAAGTTTTGAGAAATCAGGAGCCATTAAGTGTGAGTTGTGATTGACTTGTGCAGTGCTGTTGCATAAGCCACCCTACACACCCTACCCAATTGCTGCACAACCTGAGCTGCTGGCTCTACACAAACTGAAGCCTGCAAAACTGGGCTGAGCATCTGCCTGAAGCCCACCCAAGCTGCACTGATCTGTGCAACATAATCATCTGGGCTGAGCATATCCCAGAACCCAGTTACACTCTCAATTTCAACCCACATATTTTGGCCTTCACTGCTGGGCTGCATAAACCCAACCTGGGCCGAACCCTTAACAGATAAGCCCACAACACCACATCTGTTGGGCTGTGCACATCAGCTGAGCCCAATCATCTGGGCCGTGCAAACAACCTAACACCACATCTCTTGGGCTGAAATACACCTTTTCAGCTGGGCTCTACAACATCAATAACCAATTCCTTGGGCTTGAGTCTTGTGTTAGTGGGTTATTTTTGAGTTTTTGTTTTTCTGTGTTGAACTTGTTTGTGTGTTAACATGCTAGAGGCGCGTGCTAGGCTATGATTGTGTCTTTTAGAGACCAAACAAATCGACTAGTTAGAATCCGCCCGGACGAAATCGTTAGCATACCCAGTTCTTCAACCGAAAGCCCAAGCCCAGACCCATCAGAAACAACAACCATGGGTGATGAACTCAACCAACCCCGTAGTCTCAAGGACTACATGTACCCAACTAGGGCAAGCCAGCCCTCTTGCATCATTCTGCCAGCCGATGCTGGTCAGTTTTAACTGAAAGCAAGCACCATTCATATGCTACCCGTGTTTAGAGGGGTCAATGCTGAGAACCCCTACCATCACGTGAGAGACTTTGAGGATATTTGTGGGACTCTGCGTTTTAACCAAATGACAGAGGAGTCCCTCAAATTGAGATTGTTTCCTTTTTCTCTGAAGGACAAAGCCAAGTCTTGGCTTCATGCCCTACAACCACAGTCCATTAGAACCTGGGATGACCTCACAAAAGAGTTTTTCAAAAAGTTTTTCCCCAACCATAAGACGGCGACAATTCGCCAAAGTCTAAATGGTTTTGTGCAATTAGAAGACGAAACTCTAGCAAAATACTTGGAGAGATTCAATGAATTACTACTCCAATGTCCCCACCACGGTTTTGAAAAATGGAGACTTGTGCAAATCTTGTATGAGGGTCTAGATGTTAGAACCCGTACCACAGTAGAGTCAATGTGCAATGGTGCATTTATTGACAAGAGTACTGATGACGCTTGGACTTTTCTAATCGAAGTCGCTGAAAAGACTCAACAATGGGAGTCCATCCGAGAACCGAAACGGACTACCCCTGCACAAAATGTTCATAGAATCGAGTCGACTTTGAGGGAAGTGCAAAAATGGCATCTTTGGCCGGAGAATAGAAGTGCTTGAGTTGGAAAAGAATGTAAAATCTAATGCCCCTACTCTCCGTGACCAAATTGATATGGCCACTTGTGCCGCATGCCATAGTTCGACCACTTAGTGGACATGTGTCCAGATTTACATGCATTTCAAGAGTCCAAAACCGAGCAAGCCAATGCGTTATACCATAGGCAAGAGAACAACCCGTATTCTCAAACCTATAACCCAGGGTGGAGGAATCACCCTAACTTCTCTTGGTCCAAGGGGCCAGTACAAGGGGGACCAACAAATAATAACCAAGGATACTCATATCCTAGAAACCCCCAAGTACAACCACCTACTCAGGACCAGTAGAGAAAAAGACTAGCTTTGAAGACTGTGTCGGTCTGTTAACCCAAAATCTTACGAACTTAGGAAAACCACCGACCAACGTTTCACAAGTCTAGAACTTAAAATGGGTCAAATCGTGATGCATTGAATGAGAGAGAGAAAGGCAAATTTCCTAGTCAACCCCAACAAAATCCAAAGAATGTGTTTCAAGCAGCTCCTCTACCCGCAATGAAACTTCACATAGTCGAGCAAATGCTATCACCACTCTCCGAAGTGGTAGAATTGTTGAAAACCATGTAGGTGTACCACCGTCAAGCGAGTCTCCATCGACTCACCGGTACACACAACACCACGTAAAACATCCTTTGTAGAGAAAGAATCGAGCTTTGTTGATAAGACCAAGAGTCCTACTGATGTTGATGTTTCTTTGCCAAGTCATGTACCTGTTGCTCCATTCCCACAAAGGTTGGTGCAATAGAAGGGGGGTAACCAATACAATGAGATTTTGGAAATGTTCAAGAGAGTTAACATAAACATTCCATTTCTCGAAGCAATTAGACAAATACCCACCTATGCTAAGTTTTTGAAGGACTTGTGCACACAAAAGCGTAAGCTTCATGTGCATAAGCGTGCCTTCCTCACTGAGCAAGTGAGCTCCATAATCCAAAACAAGATTCCCACTAAGTTTAGAGACCCAGGTAGTCCAACGATTACATGCAACATAGGCGACCATACGGTCGAAAAGGCGTTACTAGACTTAGGAGCCAGTGTGAATCTATTGCCATACTCTGTGTATGTACAATTGGGCCTTGGGGAGCTGAAGCCCACACCTGTTACGCTACAGTTAGCGGGCAGATCCGTGAGAATCCCCCGTGGTATTATTGAAGATGTGTTAATCAAGGTTGATAAATTTTTCTTTCCTGTAGACTTCATTATCTTAGACACTCAACCCGTGCAAAACCCAAGTAATCACATTCTCCCGTGATCTTAGGACGTCCTTTCTGGCGACGTCCAATGCCATCATCAACTGTCGTAATGGTGTGTTGAAATTGTCTTTTGGTAACATGACCGTAGAGCTGAATGTTTTTAACACTAGTCAACAACCCATTGATTGTGATGATGCGATTTGCATGAGATTAACATGATCGAGAGTCTGATCCAAGACTCTCTGCCCGACATTTTGTCAATGGACCCTTTGCAAGCATGTTTAGATAACTTTGACTTAGATCTCTTCGAGTCTAAGTACATTGGTGAAATTCACTCGTTGCTTGAATCTGTCCCACACATGGATATTGCTAAGTGGCAGAATGCAGTAGAACCACTTCCACTCTCTGATACCAAATCTGCCCCACCTCTTGAGACACCACCTAAGCTTGATTTGAAACCATTACATGATACCTTGAAGTATGCTTTCTTAGGTCCTTCGATACTTTACCTGTGATTATTCCATCATGTTTAGACACGTAACGGGGAAAGTCGACTCTTAGAAGTACTTCAAGAACATAAAGGTGCCTTAGGTTGGACCATCTCCGATCTTAAGGGTATAAGTCCCACAATTTGCATGCATCACATAAACCTTGAAGAGAACACTAAACCATCTAGGGAAATGCAAAGGAGACTTAACCCCAACATGAGAGATGTTGTCAAGGGTGAGATTCTGAAACTGCTTGATGCGGGTATCATCTACCCGGTCCCTGATAGCCAGTGGGTCAGTCCTATTCAGGTAGTACCCAAGAAGTCTGGCATTACTGTTGTTCAAAACGAGATGAATGAGCTCATTCCCACCCATGTGACCACTGGGTGGCGAGTATGTATTGATTATAGAAAACTGAACACAGTGACCAAGAAAGACCATTTTCCCCTTCCCTTCATTGACCAAATCTTTGGAAAGGTTAGCCAAACATAGTTACTACTGCTTCTTAGATGGATATTCTGGCTACAACCAAATTCACATAGCACCCGAAGACCAACAAAAGACCACATTTACATGTCCTTATGGAACATTTGCTTATCGTCGTATGCCTTTTGGGTTGTGCAATGCACCCGCTACTTTTCAACGTTGCATGATGAGCATTTTTTCCGACATGGTAGATAAGTTTCTTGAGATTTTTATGGATGATTTTTCTGTGTTTGGGTCTTCATTTGATGAGTGTTTGCATCACCTCACATGTGTGCTAATTAGGTGTAAGGAGAAGAGTTTGGTCTTGAATTGGGAAAAATGTCATTTCATGGTTAATTCAGGCATTGTTCTAGGGCATATTATCTCGGAAAAAGGCATAGAAGTAGACAAAGCCAAGGTAGACCTCATCCAACACTTGCCTCAACCTCGTTCTGTGAGGGACATCAGATCATTTCTAGGCCATGCAGGTTTTTACCGCCGATTCATTAAAGACTTTAGTAAAATTTCACGACCTTTGTGCAATCTTCTTGCAAAAGATGTTGCATTTGTCTTTGAGGATGCTTGTAAGGAAGCATGGGAGCAAATGAAGGCTCTCCTTACATCTGCCCCTATAGTCAGACCCCCTGATTGGTCATTACCATTTGAGATTATGTGTGATGCGTCTGACTATGCTGTAGGAGCTGTTTTAGGCCAACGAGTAGACAAACTCCCTTATGTGATCTACTATGCTAGTAAAACACTTAATGATGCTCAATTGAATTATTCCACTACCGAGAAGGAGTTGCTAGCTGTTGTGTTTGCATTAGATAAGTTTAGATCTTATTTGATAGGGTCTAAGGTCATCATTTATTCTGATCATGCTTTGCATTGAGATATCTTCTGTCTAAGAAAGATGCTAAGGCTCGTCTAATTCGATGGATACTCTTGCTACAAGAGTTTAACCTCGAAATTCGAGATAAGAAAGGGTCAGAGAATGTTGTTGCCGATCACTTGTCTAGGTTGAATGTTGAATCTGGTGATGAGTCAGTGCTAATTAGGGAATCATTCCCTGATGAGCAATTGATGCTTGTGTCTGAAATGCCTTGGTTTGCGATATTGTGAACTACCTTGCTACAGGTAGAATGCCCTTGCATTGGTCTAAACAAGACCGTTCTAAGTTTTTGGTTGAAGTTAAACATTTCCTTTGGGATGACCCATATTTGTTTAAGTCTTGCGCAAGACCAAATCATTAGGAGATGTGTCCCCAACCCCGAACAAAGGGACGTCATCTCTTCTGTCATGACCATGCATGTGGAGGCCACTTTAGTGCCAAGAAAAACTTTGCAAAGATCTTGCAAAGCGGTTTCTATTGGCCAACACTGTTTAAGGATTGCCATGCATTTTGTGTTGCTTGTGACCGATGCCGAAATTAGGAAGTATCTCTAGGAGAAACATGATGCCCTTACAACCCATTTTGATTGTTGAGCTGTTTGATGTTTGGGGTATTGATTTCATGGGTCCATTTCCTAACTCGAAGGTAAGTTATACATTCTTGTTGCTTGTCGATTATGTCTCTAAGTGGGTAGAGGCCATTGCATCCAAAACCAACGACCATAAAGTTGTTCTTTCTTTTCTTAAGGAGAACATTTTCTCCCGTTTTGGAATGATGGTGTTGACAAACTTCATAGATTCATTGTGATTCGGATACATTGAATGCTAGGGAATCCCTGTGACATTTCTCAATTGGGCTTTATCTTAGAAATATAATCAATCAGTCTTGATTTGGTATTTGTTTTAGTTACTTTGAAATCTCAATTTGCTATATCTCCTGCAGTAGAATGAATCATTATTCGGTTCTATTCGAGTTATAATTTGGTCACATAATACTAGAATACGTTAGGTGGAACTTCAAAGTCTTGGTAGATTCACATCAATTATTTTCTCTTTTACAAATATATTCTGTTGCATTCACAACTCAATTACAAATCAACTCTACATTATTGCATTGCTTAATATTTCTTTTGAACACCTACAATCTCGTGGGTTCGAACGACTATACTACAGTTCTTTATCTTTGATACTCTGAAAAGAGTGATCAAATTTTGGCGCTCATGTGTCGGGGATTGTTTAGTGTTCCTTAGAATAAGTGCTGCATCGGTTTATTTTTAGTTTTGTTTTAGAGTCTACTGACTTCGTTGGTTCTTAACAGGGAGTAAGATAGCTCTAAAGACTTGGCGACATTAGGAGCTGCTACGGGTGTAGGGAACAAGTGTTGTTGCTTCAGCTTGTGATTAGGCTGAAATATTGCCGAAATCACAGCCACTTGGGTAACATTGTATCCGTTCCTTGTTTCTTTGTGTATGCAATATTCTAGTTCTGATCAATTCAATCGATTAGTTAGATTTCACCGTTTACCTAATAGGGTATTACCAAATCACCCTAGTCATCCAATGGCAGTAGAAGCCGAGAGATTAGCTACTGAGGTCAAGCCGTTAGATTAGCCGCCGGCCGAAGCCAATGCCGATGGACCTAGAACCCTTAGGGAGTATTTACAGCCGGAAAGGACTTCTACACCTTCTTGTATAGTTCTTCCGCTAATGCCGGCAATGTGTCAATTAAGTATGGGCAAGATACAAGCACCGCCTAAGTTTCATGGTTTGGACTCCGAGAGTCCATACATACATTTGAAAGAATTTGATGAAGTCTGTACTACTATGTCTTTTGTTGCTGCAACTCAAGATGTTGTAAAACTGAAATTGTTTCCATTTTTCTAAAGGAGAAGGCTAAGATTTGGCTGCATTCTTTGCGACCAAATACCATTACGACATGGAATGAAATGACTAGAGAGTTTCAAAAAGTTTTTTCCGATTCACAAAACCATCACTCTTCGCAAAAATATTATGAATTTTCTCAAAATGAACATGAGTCTTTTTTCGAGTGTTGGGAGAGGTTTAAAGACTTACTTTCTAGATGCCCTCATCATGGTTATGAAATTTGGAGAGTTATTAACTTCTTTTATGATGGTCTGAGTTCTGGTATGCGTCAATTTGTTGAAATGATGTGTAATGGGAATTTCAATAAGTCACCCGATGATGCTTGGAGTTATTTCGATTCGCTAGCTGAAAATGCCCAAAATTGGGATACTTCAGGCACAGCGGATAAAAATAAGTCCAAATCCTTAGCTAGCTCTAGGCCCGGGAATGTATGTGCTGAGTGAAGAAGATGATTTGAATGCTAAAATTGCTAGCTTGCATAGGAAAGTTGATGCTATTCAGAAACCAAATGTAGTTAAGGTAGCTAACTCGGTAGAACATGCTTGTAGTATTTTGAAAGTCCGGAACACTACACTAAGGATTGTCCTACGATCCCAAAGATTTCAAGAAGTGTTACATGACCAAGCAAATGCCATGAATACTTACAAAAGACCTTTTAGCTCACCTTATTCGAAACATATAATCCTAATTGGCGAAATCACCCTAATTTCAGTTGGAGGAATGGTCCTACTATGAATGATGTTAATGTTCCTCAAGGGTCTTCATCTAGTAATCCTTATGTGCCACCTCACAAGAAGACTCTTGAGGATACTTTACAAACTTTTATGCAGTGGATGACTCAAATAAATCGAATACCTTGCAGACTTTGGATGAGCTGAAAACTAGCATAGGACGTATTGAATCACGTCTCAATGTTAGGGAGAAAGGGACATTGCCTGCCCAAACTCAACCTAACCCGAAAGGCCAAAAGTATGAAGCTAATAATGCTAATATTGAACAAGCTAAGGTTGTTACAACACTTAGAAATGGTAAGGTGATAGAGACCCGATGAAGGTAAACGAACCCGAGAAGTCTCCAAACCCAAGGGTGGTGATCACAGTGATACTGAAAATGAAAATTTGATGTTGATAAGAAATTGCATGCTCCATTTCCTCATCGTTTATTGTCTACTAAACCATTACGATAATAAAGATATTCTTGATATTTTGCAAGCAGGTGAAAGTAAACATTCCTCTCTTGAGTGTGATTAAGCAAATTCCAGCTTACGCCAAGTTCATAAAGGATCTTTGCACCATCAAAAGGAAGCATAATGTGCAGAAAAGGCATTCCTCACGGAAATGTAAGTGCTATTCTTAAACACAACACTCCTCCCAAATATAAAGATCCGGATGCCCTACTATTTCTTGTATAATAGGGGATTTCGTGATCAAACAAGCACTTTTGGATTTGGGAGCTAGTGTAAACCTCATACCCTTCTCGGTTTACTTGCAGTTGGGCTTAGGTGAATTAAAACCCACCTCGTCACTCTACAACTTGCGGACAGATCGGTTAAAGTACCGAGAGGGGTAGTTGAGGATGTGTTAGTTCAAATCGATAAATTTTACTATCCAGTTGGATTTTATTGTTTTGGATACCCAACCTGTGGTTCATGCTAGTAATGAAATACCTATCATCTTAGGTCGTCCTTTCCTTGCAACTGCCAATGCTTTGATTAATTGTCGAAACGGATAATGAATCTTTCTTTGGTAACATGACCGTTGAATTAAACATCTTTGATGCATGTAAATATCCGAGTGGCAGTGATGATATCCATGAGGTTAGTATGATTGAAACACCAGCAGAAAAGTTATCTCATCTAGAAGCTAGGGATGCATTAGAAGAAGCCTTCTTAACCTTTTGATTTTGATGAGGATGGATCCATTCAAGAAGTCAATTCATTATCGGATTCATCCCCATTACGGATACGATAAGTGGCGGTCTAGATTTGAATCACTTCCAATCGTGAGACCAAGCCACTGCCCTCATCCATAGATTTCCCAAAGCTTGACCTTAAGCCACTTCCTAGTGACCGAAATATGCTTTTTTGGGTCAAAATGAAACATTTCCAAGAATTATATCAGCTGAACTTAGTGAAGAGCAAGAAGTGATGCTTTTGGATGTTCTTGAAGCTACACGGTGCCATAGGATGGACTATTGCAGACCTGAAAGGAATTGACCCTAGTATTTGTACGCATAAGATTAACTTGGAAGAGAATGCAAGACCTTGTCGACAAGGTCAGCGTAGGTTGAATCCTCACATGAAAGATGTTGTTAAAGCTGAAATTCTTAAGCTATTAGATGTAGGTATGATCTATCCTATTTCTGATAGTGAATGGGTCACCCAACCCAAGTAGTTCCTAAGAAATCGTATTACAGCTTGTTGAGAATGAGAATAATGAACTGATCCCAACTAGGAAGGTCACCGGTTGGCGTGTTTGCATTGATTATCGCAAGTTGAATTCTCGTTAGTAGGAAAGATCATTTTCCTTTGCCGTTTATTGATGAAATTCTTGAGCGACTTGCAGGTCATAAGTTCTATTGCTTTCGACGGATACTCTGCCACAATCAAGTGGAGATTGCTCGAGAAGATCAGAAAAGACGACTTTTACATGCCCGTATGGAACCTTTGCTTACAAACGAATGCCCTTTGGCTTATGCAATGCACCAGCGACGTTCCAACGTCTCATGCTAAGTATTTTTTCTGATATGGTTGGTAAGAATTTGAAGTATTTATGGATGATTTCTCAATCTTTGGTGATAGTTTTACTGATTGCTTGAATCACTTAGAGTTAGCTCTGATTCGTTGCACTGAAACAAATCTTGTTCTCAACTGGGAAAAGTGTAACTTTATGGTGTCTAGAGGAAATGTCTTAGGTCATGTTGTTTCATCTCAGGGACTTGAGGTAG
Source organism: Papaver armeniacum (assembly GCA_023531295.1). NCBI lineage: Eukaryota > Viridiplantae > Streptophyta > Magnoliopsida > Ranunculales > Papaveraceae > Papaver > Papaver armeniacum. Next base: position 438,264 of record JAJJWW010018250.1, read on the forward strand.
ATAAAGCTAAAACTGACCTGATTTCACATTTGGCAGATCCAAAGAATGTTAAGGAAATAAGGTCTTTTCTTGGACATGGAGATTTTACCGAAGGTTTGTTAAGGACTTTAGTAAAATCTCAAGGCTCCTCGTGTGCAATCTCTTATCAAAAGACAAGAACTTTGTGTTTGATGAAGAGTGCAAAATAGCTTTTGAAAAGCTAAAGACCTTATTGACTACAGCTCCCATCATTCAACCCCTAATTGGTTGTTACCATTTGAGATAATGTGATGCTAGCGACTTTGCGATTGGAGCTGTTTTAGGACAAAGAGTTCAAAAGTTACCATGTGTTATTTATTATGCAAGTCGTACTTTAAATGATGCACAATGTAACTATTCCACTACAGAAAAAGAGTTTTTGTCTGTCGTGTTTGCTTTGGATAAGTTCAGGTCATATCTAGTCGGATCTAAAGTTATTGTGTACACCGACCATGCTGCCCCTTAAGCATCTTTTGTCAAAGAAAGATGCTAAACCTAGACTGATTAGGTGGTTCTTCTTTTGCAAGAGTTCAATCTAGAAATCAGGGATAAGAAAGGATTTGAGAATGTTGTGGCTGATCATCTATCTAGGATAGTACTTGAGTCGTCTTTTCAAAGTGATGTGGTCGAAACTTTTCCTGATGAACAATTGTTTAGTGTGTCACTAACACCTTGGTATGCAGACATTGCAAACTATCTTGCAGGTGACATTCCACCATTGACTCAACAAGACAAGACAAAATTCTTTTGTCAAGTGCAAAATTTTCTGGGTGGGATGATCCATTTGTTTAAAGTTTGCCCAGATCAGCCTGATTTCAAGGTGTGTACCAGAAGTTGAACACCAAAGTATCTTGAATTTCAGTCACCCAGTGCTTGTGGAGGACACTTTCAGGTAAGAAACTGCCCTGGAAAATTCCCGCAATGTGGTTTTTATCGCTCGACTTTTCAAAGATGCATACTTGTTTTGCAAAGCATGTGAAAGATGCCAAAAGGTAGGAAGAAATTCTCGACGAGATATGATGCCATTAAATCCTATTTTGATTGCTCTAAATTTTGATGTATGGGGCATAGACTTTATGGGCCCATTTCCTTCTTCTTATGGTTATCAATATATATTGGTTGTTGTTGACTACGTGTCTAAGTGGATTGAAGTCTGTTGCTTCATAGGATAATGACAGTAAGGTTGTTACTAAGTTTCTAAAAGAGAATATTTTATCTAGATTTGGCACCCCTAGGGCTATTATTAGTGATAGAGGTACTCACTTTTGTAACAAATCCTTTGAAAAGCTAATGAAATCATATGGCATTACACATAAAGTAGCTACAGCATATCATCCTCAAACGAGTGGTCAGGTAGAAGTTTCCAACAGAGAGATAAAAGCTATATTGCATAAGACTGTAAACCCAAATCGCAAGGATTGGTCACTACGACTTATTGATGCGTTATGGGCTTATAGGACAGCTTTCAAAACTCCATTAGGAATGTCTCCTTATAGGCTTGTATTTGGAAAAGCATGTCATCTACTCCGTAGAGTTAGAACACAAAGCTTATTGGGCAATCAAAAAGCTTAATTTTGACCTAGATCAGCCGGGTGAACATAGGAAATTGCAGCCGAATGAGCTCGAAGAAATCAGGAAACGAGGCCTATAATACTTCCAGGAACTATAAAGCTAAAATGAAAATGTTTCATGATAAGCACATTATTAGGAAAACATTTGAACCTTTAGATAAAGTTCTTCTTTATGATTCTCGACTACATTTATTTCCTGGCAAGCTTAAATCTCGATGGACAGGTCCATTTATTGTTAAGAATGTCTTTCCTTATGGTACTGTTGAGATTGAAAATCCAAATAATGGCAATATTTTTAAGGTTAATGGGCAGAGGTTGAAGCCATTTTTGAACTTTAGAATCCGTAAGTCGATACCACGACTCTGGGAGGATCCTTCTTATGTTTGATTGGCTGTGTTTTGCAGATGTCTGGCTGGAGACATAAAATTCAGCGCTTTAGGGAGACAACCCTTGTGTTTGTGGGTATCACAACCGGAAGCCCTCACGAGATGACTCGTCCTCTTGTGCGAGCTTGAGGTTTAAAGGCTTGTTGCATGGGCTAAATGCAACCGAACCGACTCTGCGCTGATGGTAAAATAATGTTGTTTTATTTTATTTTCTTTGTTTTCTTTATCATGAATAATATGTTGTGTTTCTGATTACCCCTTTTCACCTTTGAACTGTTTTTAACCACCGCCACATTGGGGACAATGTAGAAATTAAGTGTGGGGGAGTTGGGGTAAATCCATGCTTTCTGATTTTTGAAGATTATTGTTTTTTCTTTTACATATAGTTCTGTTATGTTTTGTTTCAAAAAAAAAAAAAAAAAAAAATTGTGGAAATTTTACATGATAAGATCAGCTGTTTAGCGGATTTGTCTTTCTACACCACCGTATATCTTTTAGTGGTTTTGTCTAGCTGTTTAGCGGACCCATTTTTAATCCATATTTGCTAATAATGTTGTTTTAAGCGGATTTGTCTTGCTGTTTAGCGGACACCTTTAATCTAGCTGTTTAGCGGATTTGTCTTCTTCATTTTAGCAAGATATTGCTCAATCACCTTCAGATCCAGGGCTTTAGTGGTTCATCAAAGAAAACTAAGTCTGTTTAGCAGACATCTCCATATCCAGATCTTGTGTAGCGGATATAATTTTTCTTGACTTGGTTTGCTCGGGACTAGCAAAATGTAAGTGTGGGGAGTTGATAAGCGTAAATGGTAGGCAGCAGCTGGACATTTTTATACCCGCATTTACATCTAGCTAGGTCTCGAGAACAACAATATTTGGCTAATGAGCGAGATTGTTTTTAAGTCAGAAGGGATTTACAGGTATTACTGTGTAAGGTAAATATGTGGAAAGTGAACAAATTCGATCAAGTAGTTAGAGAACCTAGAAGATAAACCCCTCTCTTTTGCCAAGACTAGAGGGAAGCTTAATGGGTTCTAGTATTATTTGGAACCCCTAGGGCAATAATCAGTGATGGAGGTAGTCATTTTTGCAATAGACCCTTTGAATCACTAGTGCGCAAGTATGGAATCACTCACAAGGTTGCAACACCTTACCATCCTCAAACCAGTGGCCAAGTAGAAGTTTCTAATAGGGAAATTAAGCATATCCTTGAGAAGACCGTCAATCCTTCTAGGAAAGATTGGTCTTTGCGCTTAAACGATGCTTTATGGGCCTATAGAACTGCATACAAGACTCCCATTGGGATGTCTCCTTACAGACTTGTGTACGGGAAAGCATGTCATTTACGTTGAGTTAGAACACCGTGCATACCGGGTCTGTGAAGAAGTTGAATTTTGATCTTGATAAGGCTGGAACCCGTAGAAAACTTCAACTCAATGAGTTAGAAGAGTTGAGAAATGATGCATATAATAGTGCCAAAACGTACAAACATAGGATGAAAGTGTTTCACGACAAGCGCATTCTGCGCAAGTCTTTCACCCCAGGTCAGAAAGTTTTGTTGTACAACACTAGATTGCATTTGTTTCCAGGAAAGCTACGTTCTCGATGGTCAGGACCATTCTTGGTACGTACCGTGTTTCCCCATGGAGCTGTAGAAGTTGAAAACCCAGCAAACAAGAACATTTTCAAAGTTAATGGTCAGAGATTGAAACCATTTCTGGAGCATCTTCCACCAGAAGTTGAGACCGTCGACTTGGAAGACCCCATCTATGTGGACTGATCTAGTTCACTTGTGTATATACTCATGGACTAACAATCCATTCTCTTTCCCTTTTCTTTTTCTTTTTGCATAATTTTGATGTGTGCTAACCAACCTTTTTGTCTTTCGTTCTTGATTGTTTGCTTTCAAAGCATTCACCTTTCTATGGTTTAGCAACACCCTTGTACATCCGGTAATCTCTTTCCTTTACTCTACTCATCATAGTTCTCATGGTATGTAACTGTTTAAATTTTTCCTATCTGTTGCCACATTGAGGACAATGTTTGATCTAGGTTTGGGGGTGTGATTTGCATATAGAGTTTTTAGTCTTTTTGTTTTACTTCACTTTTTGTTTTACTTCACTAAAAAAAAAAAAAAAAAAATTGAAAAACTCAAAAATTTTGCATAAAAACCTCCAACTTTTAGAGATTTTAGAGTCACTAGCATGCTTCTAGCTATGTTTACATAGAGAGTCTGACCGAAATAACAAGAACTTGGAAGTACTGGAGAACGCAATCGGGTTCCTTAGTTGATTAGAGCGTTAAAGTTGGATTTAACCATACCGGAGGGCGAATTAGGTGCTGTTTAGATATTCGGTAGTAGAATTGTGATCATCCATAGTGGAGACTACCCATTTTACATCAAGCGAGGTACCAACCTTCACTCTTTGTGACTTTCTAGAAAAGCTGTTAGAGTGTGTGTCACCGCACGTCAATTCCGGGTAGGAATGGTGAGCTACCCAACTTCGCACCAGTTTCAGCACTACTTTTGATCTCTTGAGTGCTAATTCCGTCAATCATGAGGGTGACGTCTAAAGATGAAAACTCCTTCTAAATATCGATTTGCAGTTAGCATCACTCTCTCTCTCAATCAATAGATCCATAGAAACACATCATCGTCAGCAAGCGGAGCAACATCAGAATATTTGAAGAAAAGTTGATATAGTCCAAGGTTACGTGCAACAAAGAAAAGAAAAGAAAAGAAAATAGGATGAGAATTAATAAAATTTATAAAATCAAGACAATACATGTTATGGAAATTGAGTGATATATTCCTTCACCCATGGAGTTAGTAGTTTCATTGTTTTTGTTATTTTTATTTCACTTATTATCAAAAAAAAAAAAAAAAAAAAAAAAAAAAAAAAAAAAAAAAACAAAAAAAAAAAATCAAAAATCCAAAAATATTGTAGTTTATTTTCGTAGTTATACCACCATGGTAAAGAAGAGTTCAAGAAGAAAAATTCCAAGTAACAAGGAAATTGAGTAGAAAAGTTAAAAAAATTGTCAAGTTTTGTAAAGTTTAGAAGTTCGTCATCAACAAGTGAAGACCGAAGACCGAAGATTGAAGACGTTTCTATGGCTCTTATGAGAGATTGATGTTAATTGCCGATCGGGTGAGAAGTGAGTGAGTACTCCCACCCCTTACTAATGGTTGATTTCCTTTCTTAGAGATCATCAGAAAAAGATTCTTTTTGTCCACACTTTTGTGGAGTCTCCAGATTTTACTTCGGAAGGTTATCCTTCTTACCTACAACGTGTGCAGGATTTCTCTCTTTACTCCTGCCTGCACACATGAGAGACTAAAAAAGCGATCTTTTTGAGTGCAACTATCATAAAACCCTAATGGTGAGGCGAAGTTGAGACTTATGATCACATCGAATCCGAATTCTTTCATATGGTATGGTTATTTCTCGCTCAGCACTTAAGGATGAGAATGCGTTCTTTGGTAGTTCTAACTTTATGTTACTAGCATGCAGAAACTCTATGTCCTCATAGCTTCTTGGATGCTTGAGACTCTTTTACACTCGAAGTTGGAGAAGGTTTTGTGGGTACACCTCTGGTAAACCCTCACGAGACTACAACTCGTCCACTAGGGACACCTAGGGGTTTAAAGGCTTAGTGCATACGCTAAATGCATTCGAGCGACTGCGACGGGGTATAGTTAGGATTTCTTAATTTTGTTTCACTTGAGGACAAGTAAAATTCAGGTTTGGGGGTATTTGATGAGTGCTAAATAGTGCATATTTATACACCTTTTTATTGGCATTTTACTCATCTTTTGCGCTTAGAAATCGAGATATTATCCCAGTTACGTGTTTTCTTTGTTTTCAAGAATAAATATTTGTATTAATTAATTTTGTGTTTTTAGGTAGTAAATAAAGCTCGGAGAATCGAGGAGCCAAGGAGCGAAGGGTGGAGTCGAGCGTCTATGGAGCGAAAGCCAAAGCCCGCGCGCGCAACAGTTGCAACCCAACAAGTAGCAACTCATCTACAAGACATGGGCTTGAGCTAGACCCGACCCGCGACCCGGATCCGAGCCCCAACACTCTGAGCCGTTCAGATCGCACCAGCTTCATCCAACGCTCGCTGAGGCCTCCTCATCTTCCCCTGATGCACATGCTTTACAGCAAAACTCCATACACCCTATACCCCATTCGATCGACCCATTTCCTCTCTTCTTCTTCTCTTTCTTCTCTTCTCTCTTTCCCACGACCTCTGCAGAGAAACCACCCCTTCTTCCCCGACCAAACCCTCTGCAACACCACCTCCGCCCATCTCTCCTTCCCTGACACCAACAGTACCACCACAGCCTCCAACCGCACCACCTTCTCCCCCTAGCTTCTCTCTATTTCTCTCATAGCTTCTTTCCTAGAGGCTAAGTGAGAAATAGAGAGAAGCTAGGGGGAGAAGGTGGTGCGGTTGGAGGCTGTGGTGGTACTGTTGGTGTCAGGGAAGGAGAGATGGGCGGAGGTGGTGTTGCAGAGGGTTTGGTCGGGGAAGAAGGGGTGGTTTCTCTGCAGAGGTCGTGGGAAAGAGAGAATAGAAGAAAGAGAAGAAGAAGAGAGGAAATGGGTCGATCGAATGGGGTATAGGGTGTAGGGAGTTTTGCTGTAAAGCATGTGCATCGGGGAAGATGAGGAGGCCTCAAAGAAGCGTTGGATGAAGTCGGGTGCGATCCGAACGGCCAGAGTGTTGGGGCTCTGATCCGGTCGCGGGTCGGTCTAGCTCAAGCCCATGTCTTGTAGATGAGTTGCTACTTGTTGGGTTGCAACCATGCGCGCGCGGCTTTGGCTTGGCTCGCTCCATAGACGCCGACCCAATTCTTCGCTCCTTGGCTCCTCGATTCTCCGAGCTTTATTTACTACCTAAAAACACAAAATTAATTAATACAAATATTTATTCTTGAAAACAAAGAAAACACGTAACTGGGATAATATCCGATTTCTAAGCGCAAAAGATGAGTAAAATGCCAATAAAAAGGTGTATAAATATGCACTATTTAGCACTCATCACCTGCCGAATTTTGTGTTGAAATGAAGATTTCATCCTCAGTTCCCATCCCTAAGCTCATCTGATTAATCTAAGCCCCCAGGTAAGTCCACTTAACTACTTGTTTTTGTTCCTCTATCTTTGCTTTATCAATCGACTAACTCTCCTACTGTTTTAGTTTATATTTTTACTTGCAATTTGATCGTAATAGTCTTGCTTACAATCTGTTTATAATTATGCTATCAAATCTTTAATAGTCTAGTATCTTTTTCAGGGATAAAGTCTTTAGGAGGTGCTTGTTATCTTATCTTGTAGAACGAGAAATATATGTTTACTCCTCCTTTCTGTCTCTTGTGATAGTCCTTGTCAGTGTTGTTTTATAAAGCACACCATCTATGTTTTGTATGTGTTGCATTATGGCACACTAATTGTACTGCAAAAGTTTTTTCTTGTAAGTGTTGTCTTATAAAGCACATCTTTCAGGTTCTAATTTCTTCAATTTTTTCATGTTCATGATTACTTCAAACTGCTAAGGTGGGAATTAACTGGATTTTGCATGCTTGGAGCAACATTCTGGTGCCTCTGATTCTTCTAGAATTCGTGTTCTATCAGCAACTAATTGCGTCACCATTCCACAAGCACACAACATACATACATCCTTGCACACATTTCTCTCCCTATAAAGTCGACTCTTATCTGGCCCAAACCCATTAAGTTCAACCAACAACCCAAAAATCCCATCTATATACCATTCTACCCGCACCCAACAATACCATCTGCTACCCAATTCCATTCTCCAATTCCCGTACCATTCCAACCCATACAATATGACTACTCTAGCTTGGAATTGTTAGGGTCTAAACCAACCAACTACAATTTAACACCTTTGTGGGCTTATCTCGAGGTACAAACCAACTATTGTGTTCCTCTCGGAGACATTAACCAATGACACTCAAATGTTGTGCATCGCCCAAACACTACATTTTCAAAATCACTACTTTGTTCCTAAAGTAGGTAGAAAGGGGGGGGGGGGTATGCCTACTGTGGAAAAACGAGGTCAATGTTCAAATCCTCATGAAATCTCAAAACTACATTCATGCACTTATCTCACCCCCAACTCCAGCCTAGCCTTGGCTTTGCATAAGTATATATGGTCCACCACACCCGGACATAAGGAGAAACTTTTGGCAAAACTTTCCGTTAATCTTCAACAACATCAACCCGGATACACCATGGCTTTTGATAGGAGATTACAATGACGTTCTGGATCAATCAAAAAAAAAATGAGGAAGACAAGTAACGTATGCTTAATCTCAACCTCTTCTCACAATGATGGATCAAATGGGATTCATGGATTTAGGATTCTGAGGCGACCCATACACATGGACAAACAACCAGATGGGGCAAGACAACATTCTAGAGAGATTAGATAGAGCAATGGCAACCCCTCATTGGCGTACTGCAAATCCACATGTAGTATTTACTCATCTTCCAAGAATAGCATCCGAACATGCCCCAATCCTATTACAAGGAAAAGCAATAGATTGGCAAGGAACAAAAAATTACAAATTTGAACATCTATGGCTCTCACACCCGCAACTTAAACAGGTGGCTGATTTGGCTTGGGTACATCAACAAGATTTGGAACCTTCCTTGGACCTTCAACTAAAGCTCATAACAACCGGACAAACCCTCATGGAGTGGAACAAGTAAACTTTTGGCCATCTTCCAACTATGATCAAAAAATCGACGACAAAGATAAAACAGGCTCAACACCAGTGTGCTACCCAATCGGGTAACGACCTAGAATTCTGGCTGGGTCAGGAAAAACAACTAAGAAAAGATCACACATAACTGCTACAATGTTACGCAACATACTGGAAACAAAGATCCATAATTCAATAGCTACAATCAGGCGATCTCAACACAACCTTCTTCCACACTAAAGAAACCATCCACCGAGCATGCAACAATATACAAAAACTTCAAGACCCACAAAAAAATTGGGTTAACAAGAAGGAAGATGTGGTTCAAATCATTCTTGACCATTACTCCCAACAATACATGGCTCAACCTACAATTATAGATGAAGATCTTTTCACAAATATCAATCCCAGATTAACTCCCAGACAAATGGACCTTCTTACTAAGGAGGTAACTGCAACAGAAATCAAACAAGCTTTATTCTCTATAAACTCTGAGAGTGCTCCTGGTCTAGATGGTTATACGAGTAAGTTTTTCAAATATTTTTGGGAAACAACTCATCCTCAACTGATTGCTATAGTTCGCAGTTTTTTCAATGATCTTAATATACATCCACTCATGAATCACACAAACCTAACACTAATACCCAAAGTGGACAACCCATCAAAGCCTTCTCAACTCATACCCATAGGACTCCATAATGTCACATATAAAATCATTGCAAAAATCCTAGTTAATCGAATTAGACCCCTACTCCCTTTTCTAATAAGCCCTTTACAAAGTGCCTTCGCACCACAAAGATCAATTCATGATAACATAGAAATTGCTGGAGAGCTATTCCACCATATAAAAACTTCAAGCCTCACCAAAGACCCAAAAATAGCTCTAAAACTGGATATCCAGAAAGCCTACGACAGCTTAGATTGGGGATTCATCAAAGCTGCCTTCACCAAACTTGGATTTCCAATAATCTTTGACTTGTAGATTACATTATGCTATGCGTCACAACGGTTGCATACTCGATCAACATAAATGGTACACCTCCTGGATATATCAGCCCAACTGGAGGTATTAGACAAGGAGACCCACTATCTTCCTATATATTCATAATATATGCTGATGACCTGCTAATCACTTATAAAGCCGTTGCTCAGAGTAATCTCCATCTCAAGAACCTGCTTCACTCTTACGGCACTTCAGCAGGCTAGGTAATAATACTTCCAAATCAGTAATTATTCATCATCCGAGATTAGATCCGATTGAGATAAACAATCTGCAATAATTTTTCGATATGTCATCCACATCAAAACCTCGAATCTATCTTGGAGTCCAATTCAAACAAGGAAGAGCATCTAATCATACCTTTGCGCCACTTTGTCAAAGATTAGCTTGAAAAGCTAAAGGGTGGATGACAAAATGTCTGAATCCAGCTGGAAGATTGGTCCTCATTAAAACCTCTCTAACACCCACATCAAACCACCTGATGCATACACAAAATCTACCCATCAATGTCCACAAACAAATAGATCGTATCACCAGGAATTTTTTCTGGGGACATGATTCGTCAGTTAAAGTAAAAATAGTGATCATAACAAGGCACTTCTCATGAAAATAATTTGGAATTTACATGAACAATCTAACTCCATCTGTGGAAGTCTCTGCAGTGAAAAATATCTCAACCAGCAACCAATTCTACAGGGTATTGACACCATACCGTCTTCCTCCAGTGCTCAATGGAGACAACTAGTTTCACTCGTCCCTCTCATGCAATAATTGATTTTTCATCATATTGGAAATGGGTTATCAACTCCAATTGAAGCCAATTGGATTCCTCACTCCCCAAACCTAGATCCAGCTCAATATTACCCTATCCGGAAAGTAGCTGATATCATTGATCTGATCTCTCATAACTGGAACGAGGAAAAATTAAGCACCCTACCCAATCTTACAACTCAAAAAATAATAAACATACACCTACCCCAAGATAACCCCAGGACAAAATAATCTGGCCCACTCAAAATCTGGAAAATACACTACTGCATCTGTATACAAATGTTTAACTCAAGGTCAACCCACTCAAAACCCCCTCCCACCTATAAAATTCTTGTGGACTCTACCGTGTCCACCAAAAATTCAGTTTTTCTTATGGAAAGCAATCAATGAGGGTCTACCAACCTTCTCTCTCCTACATCACATCCATCTGACCAACTCCGACATTTGCCCCAGATACAACGCTAATCAAGAATCAGCGTCTCACCTGCTAATTCACTGTCCAACTGCGACTTCAGCTTGGAACACCTTATTCACTCAGCTTTCAACCTTACCAAACACCAACTATAACCCCACATGTCCTTTAACGCCACAAACAACCATTTCCCAATCCTACGACAATCAGACCAGTACATGTCATCTCTTTTGTATACTTTCTATTCTGGACCTTATGGTTGGCCAGGAATGAACTAATTTACCGCCAAAAGCAAACAACATCAAAGGAAATCCTATCTTGGGCGAAAAAACAACAAGAAGAATATTATGTGGTAATAGAATCCTTACCTCCTGTGTTACCAGGAGATTCACCGGTAATTAACCACTCAAGAAATGCCAAAAGGATCTCAACAATTTCGGTAGGATGATCCACACCAAACTTGAACTGGATTAAGATTAACATGGATGGGGTGTCCAGAGGGCATCCGAGTTTCGCGGGTGCGGGTTTCATTTGCAGAGATTCTGAAGCACGAACAATTATGACTTTAGCTCAACCTCTAGGAATTACAACATCCTTAACTGCAGAAACTTGGGATCTGCTTTTGGCATCAAGAACAGAAACAGAAAGGCAATGGCCAAAAGTTCTCTTCGAGACGGACTCAGAAAACCTTCTGCTCTTCGCCACAACCGCTACTGAACCCCCTTGGCAGATCTCAGGGATGATTGAAGAAATAAAATATAGAATACGACAGATTTCGCAGGCCGCTATCCAACACAACTACAGAGAAGGAAATCAAGCAGCGGATGTCTTGGCCAACCATGCAGCAGACGGAATTCAAATGGGAAACTTTTCAATAAAAATTTGGGACCAGACAATCTCGGTTTGTATTAGTCAAATTATCTTCCATGACTCTGTGGGTACCACATACCCACGTCAAATTGTAACCTAATCTTCTATTAATAAAACGCATGCTTCAAAAAAAATAAATCTTTATTGGTTTTATATATTGCAAAAATTATTATGGGATATGTGTGTTTGCGTCCGTGAACTATAATTGTCCCATATATGTCAAAATTTAAGCCTATTGTTAGAGCATAGCTCGGTTGAACCCACTAAGCGTTGGTATGTCAAGTTTGGTTGTCATATTTTAGTGATCCAAAACTCATTTAAAGAGTCGCTTGATTATGTACTAGATTCAACTTCGTATAGGTTAGCTTGAAAGTATTAGGATATGAGACATTACAAGTATTACGTGAAGACTTGAAGAATGTGAATAAGTAAGGAGCTACAACGACGACATCATCCTTCCACTTGAGGTTAGTAATATTTGACTTGAACTGTTTCATTCCCTAACGTATCTTTCAAGTCGTGCATATTGAAAACATAACTGCGAAGATATGAATGATTATACTCTAGTTAGACGTAGTATTAAGGAATACAATACGAAGTATGACACTCATCTTTTGAACTTCGTATATAAGGCATCGACATAATCGTTTGAATGCTATTGTGATTATGTATGGGTATGAGGTGAAGATTTCATCCTAGGAAACAATGTTTTACATTCGTTTAAAGGAAGTACATTCATAAACTTGTTTTGTGAATCGAAAGGGAAATCGCTAGGCTTATTGGTATCGTTATTCATTGCATATCTTTTGAACTACCAATATGTGTGTTTAGTATAACCGCTCATAACTTGTTTATGTATCTTGGTAAAACTATTCACAAGGCCTGACTTTTATTAGTGAAACCGATCTTAAGTAATCACCTGAGATGGTATGATCGATTTGTTGTTATTGGTATGACCAACTCTAGTCATTGGGGAACCGATCCTAGTAAGAGGTGCACCGATCACAAAAGGGGAATCGATCCTTGTAAGAGGTGCAACAAGTTTCTGGTTATTGGGAACCGATCCTATGAACATGTGCAACACGTTTTTAGTTATTGGGAACCAATCCTATGGACATGTGCACCAAATACAAGTTAGATACCATATATATATATATATGGGAACCGATCCTAGTACCTAGTCAACCAAGTTTTGGTAACTAGCGTGAATAATTCTAGTACCCACATGGAGGTAGAACCGAAACTTGTTTTGGTAGAACCGTGAAACCCATGTTTGTTGATTTGATAGGATAATCAATCACATAGTTCTTGGAAGTCGGATGAACCAATTCTAAACTTGTTTGGAAGTGTGGCAAATCGGTTCCAAGATTGTAAGTATGAAAAAGGACTTACAAAGTAAAGATGTCGACATACTTTGAACATGTGCAGTAACGCTTATCTTTTATTGTTCAAAGATATTCCTTAATAGCTAAAGGAGAATCCCATATCGAAATAAATTGAGAATCTTTTAATTAAGGTTTTTAGTTTTATATGCTTTTAATTTCCAGCAATTAAAATGCATATCTTTAGAAAATAAAAATTGGTAATGTGCATTTACTAATTGGAGATTTTCTACTGAGATTTCGGTCAATATTTGGACAAAGCATTTCCAGGAATTATGGAAACCGAATTTGGAAATATATTGCATATCTTGAGAATATTTTCGGTTTTGGAAATTCCTTAGTGTCCAAACTTCCTTGGTCTATAAATATTGAAGTTTGCATTTCAAGCAAACTAATCCTCAGAGCCAGCAAAACTACCTAGTTGTGTTGTTACTAGTGGAGCCGCCTATTCGGAGAGGAAAGTAACCTAATTAGGTGAAATCTCTTACGGCCGCTCAGTTTAAAGACTTCTTTGGGATTGAGAATCTCTATTAGTACTGTTGGTTGGAAACTAGATAATTGCAGTTTATTATTAGTTTTCGATTGATTTGATTGACTAAAGGTTGTTGAACTTTAATTGCACCTAGTTTGTTTATGCTTGAGAATCTTCTCTTCTGATATAAGATTCAATCAAACTAGATCGAAGTTTCGACGGGGATCTTTAGACTGTTTGTAGATCTAAAGACATCTTGTGACAATCCATTGTTAACAGACTCCGTTCTGTGTGTGATTGATCACAAGAGATTCAAGTTGATTGTGTGCAGGTGTTTATTGAAGATCTAAGAAGATTTGAAGACGAAGAATATTTCTGATTTGGGTTCATAATCTTTGGTGTGCATAATACTTGTTTCGGCTGGAAAAGGATCCAACTATAATCGGTTTATCTTTGTGATAGATTTGATTGATTAGTTGAGTAGATCGGCATCAATACGTTTCTTTGTGATTAAAAGTATTGATTGCAAAATCTTAACAATTACTTTGGTAATTGTTGATAAGATAGATCTAAGGACCCGATCAAAGGAGTTTATTGGGATAAACGGAAGAGCCTTTTGTCGAACTCATATCACTTGATTGAAAAGAGTTGTTACCGAACAAATTTGTCGTTCCTTTACTGTTTGTAATACGAACCAAAGGAATTGTTCCAAGTGCGTGACTTACTGTAATTTGGAGGCGCAGGGATGCAGACGGAACTAGGTGAACTATAGGTTTAGTTTCTTGGTCTCAACTATACGAAGTTGGTTTAGATTTCGTATAACGGCTTAATCCTGAGAGTATTCAATTCTGAACAAGATCCCAGGGTTTTTCTGCATTTGCGGTTTCCTCGTTAACAAAATCTTGTTTGTGTCTTTTACTTTTCTATTTCCGCAATTATAACTTTTTTATTATAATTATAAGTAAAATACACAAACGTTAATTCCTTTTTACTTGATAGCAATCCTATTGTGTTTGGTTAAGTATGAACCTTTTATCAAGTAAACATACATCGTTGTTGTATTGTCTCGATCTTGTATCCATAGTCAATCACACAAGTTATCTTGTTGTCGTATTGTCTCGATCTCGTATCCATAAACGATCACACGAAGTGTGAACCGATTAGTTGTATTGTCTCGACTCAGTCCATACACAAGCACTTTCGTATAAAGGACTTATAGGTGGAAAAGTTTTAGATTGAGGTATATTTGGGTACCCTCGTTTTTTCACCTATTGTGTCATTATGCAAATATTGATGGAATATATGATGAACTTTTGATTGGAAAGATTGAGTCCATTATATATCTTTATGCAAATATTGATGAAAAATAGAATGAATTTTTAGATATTTCGCAGTATTGATCTTTCCCTGATCCACTTCTTTGTGTAAGTATTGTGCGGCTCCGTAAGTTCTCTTATGTTGAGCATTTCCGATTAAATTAATCATGGGTTCTCTTCTGGTTAATTTATTTGAGTTTTCTGGATACAAATACATGTTTCATGTGATTTGTTAATGTCCAAAGAAATCATTCTTTTCTTGTAAAAGTAAGGTCTCTCTTGTTGTTCTTTCGGGAATGACATTTTATGGGGGAGAGTTCTTAATTGCACTTGTGCTTAATTGCCAAATCTTTGCGGGGAGTGCGGTTGTGGAATATTGTAGGAGTTATCTTGTATCTTTATAAACTCCTTGATGAATACACTAAGTTTCGACTATGTGAAATCATCGAAACAAAGTTGATATGTTCTCTTTGAGTTCATGAAGTATCTCTATGAGAATTTCATTATGATCCCACTAGTTTTCGTACCTTTGCCAATTTATATCAACAAAAAGGGGGAGAATTAATGTGTATTTCACACTAAAAATAAACATGGTTTACGGATCATTATGTAAGGGGGAGTGGTTTTCATTGTGAGATGAAGTATTGACTAAGGGGGAGT
The DNA here is from genome assembly GCA_023531295.1 of Papaver armeniacum. Classification (NCBI taxonomy): domain Eukaryota; kingdom Viridiplantae; phylum Streptophyta; class Magnoliopsida; order Ranunculales; family Papaveraceae; genus Papaver; species Papaver armeniacum. The sequence goes on from JAJJWW010018250.1 coordinate 453,855, forward strand.
GATACATATCACCATAGTATTGTTATCAAAGTTGTGATACAATTGGACTTTGATGTTGTGTAATAATACTATGACACTGTATAACAATGATTGAGAGCTAATGTTTTCTCATTGTTATAGCTATAGATCTTCAACAACTATGATGCTGAGTTGAACACGTTCAGAATCACTGGAGTACTTGGAAGTGACGAAGATTTCGAGTAATGTTGAATAACCAAGGAAATCAAGCATTTGGATGAGAAGCTACAAAGTTTATTTATTTTGTAATCCATATGTATTGATAGTTTTGTCACAAAACTGACAAAGGGGGAGATTGTTAGAGCACTGCTCGGTCGAACTCGCAAGCGTTGCTATCTCAAGCTTGTTTGTCAAGTTTAGTTTTCAAAACTTTAAGTCTTGATTTCTAGTCTACTTATAGCTAAGTCTCGGATTAGGATAGAAATTGTAGTTGAGCATTAGACTTCACGGCGTTCATCGATTGAAGACGAAGAACTACTAAGGGGAGCTTGTGGAACTTCATCAAAAAAAGGTATGTGGAGACTTGAACTCATCTATCACTCAAAAGTATATTTCTACTCTATCTCCTATTTGAGACAAAAGTCGTATAGCTATATAGACCTCAATTATACACATTTGATATTTCAAGCTGAGTTTAACTCGCTTACATATTTCTCGAAATATGTGTTGGTAAGCTTTCGCTTTAACCAAGTTCATCTTATACTCTTGACGAAAGTCAAAAGATGATCATGTGAAAATTGCCTTGTAACATCTTACATGATTTGTGTGAGACAGTCATTTGATGTAGACTCGGAATATTTCGTATTGATCATTCGATCACTTGAAAATTGCTTTGAAGCTAATAGTTTGTGTGAGACACCTATTGTAATCTTCCAAAAATGTTTCAATGATTGAATTGAGAGTTTAGATAAATTAACCATGATTGGATATAGCACAATATGCGTACTTGTATGCTAACTGTTGCAAGTTATTCCAAGTCCGGGAACCATAGTATGCATACCCATATGCGTACTGGTTGGTTTAGTGAAAGTCCGGGAACTTAGTATGCATACCCGTATGCGTACTGGCGTAAGTTCAAGTTTCGAAAATTTAACTGAGTTTAAAGGTATGTGTACCCGTTCGCATACTGGCGAACTCAAACTTAGTCCGGCCACTTAGGTATGCGTACCCGTATGCATACTTGAGTAGTTTATGTTCTAAAATCGGTTTGTTCATGAACTAATACATTTATATATAATAAGGAATGCAATCTTTTGCAAACCGTGGCTATAATGTTCATGAATTGATTCGAGTGAATCAAAATCAATTTTGCTTCTATTGTGTCTTGTATACTTCTATGAGAATATAAACTATTGAACAACTCTAGAACTAGTTTCATTTGAGTCATTTGAACTAGTTATGGTTAAGATGAATAAGGTTGATATGAAAGTGTTCATATGGCTAACTTCGATTAACTATTGTTGAGCCAACAAAGGTGTACACGTTTAGGTACGATTACTCATATCTAAATGAAGTCACTTTTCATTTGTGTGTAACAAGCTAAGTTCGATCTAACGGTTGAAAGATATTAGCTTGAGTCCAATCAGATTTTCATCTAACGGTGAATATTGAATGCTTTGTTACCAAGGTAACATTGATTGCAAACCCTGATTTGAAGACTATATAAGGGAGAACTCTAGCAACTGGGAAACCTAATCCCCAAACCTCCTGTGTGATACTAGTTGCGACTAGAGTCGATTCTTCTTTAACCTTAGGTTTTCTTCAAAACCCTGTAGGTTAACGACTTGAAGACTTCATTGGGATTGTGAAGCCAGACCCAACTATTTTCTATGTAGTTCCGTGTTCTGGTCTTGTTGTTTTCCATCGTGATTGAAACTATCTTCTCTAAGATTTGCTCGAGATTTATTCTCCGATAGGCAAGATAAAAAGTAGTCACAAACATCTTCGTCTCATCGTTTGTGATTCCACAATATCTTGTTTCGCTACCATACGATTAAGATTATTGTGAGGTGATTGATATTACTAGGCTGTTCTTCGGGAATATAACTCTGGTTTATCAATTGGTTCCTGTTCACCTTGATTTATCAAAAGACCGAACAAAACTCATAGGTATATCTGTGGGAGACATATTTATCTATTCAATAGACTTTTCTTTGTGAGACAGAATGGTTTATCAAGTCTTCGACTTTGGGTCGTAGCAACTTTTAGTTGTGGGTGAGATCAACTAAGGGAATCAGGTGCGCAGAATCTGGCGTGGTTCTAGAGGCGTAAGGAACGCGACTGTACCTTGATCAGTGTGAGATTGGTTAGGACTCAACTACATTCCAGTCCGAAGTTAACTTGGAGTAGGCTAGTGTCTGTCGTGGCTTAATACAATGTGGTGTTCAAATCTGGACTAGGTTTCGAGGTTTTTCTGTATTTGCGGTTTCCTCGTTAACAAAACTTCTGGTGTCTGTGTTATTTCTTTTCCACACTATATTTGTTTATATCTCACAGGTTATGCATAAGTTCAATCAATTGTGAATCCAACCTTTGGTTGTTGATTAAATTGATTGACACTTGGATATTGGTTTTTGATACCGTCCAAGTTATTTCTTATATTCAATCGGGCTCGCAAATTCCTATTTGTTTGATTGCAGATTGAATTAAGAAATTGAGATATAACTCTTGGATATACTTTTCTTAAGATTGAGTCTGACTATCTAGTTGATTCTCTTGAAATTATATTGGAGTCAGTCCATACAGATTGCTAAGCGAAATATTGGGTGTGGTTGTTAGACCCCCCGTTTTTTCAGAAAGTAATCACTATTTCGACTGTAATACATATCCATATACTGTAGAAAGAGATTGCACCAACTGTACAAAGAGATCGAGAGAAGTGACCATATGACTTCTAGACTATACGGCTGCAACTACTATATAATTATACTAAGAGAAGTGACCATACGACTGCCAGACTATATGGCTGCAACTAGTGTATAATTAGACTAAGAGAAATGAAATACGACTGCAAACACTGAAAAACGACAAAGAGAAGTGATCACACGATTGCAACTAGTATAAAATTAGACTAAAATAAGCAACTAACATATCATAATTGTAAACCACACGGCCATCAAATTAAAACGTATTCATTATCAAACATAATTGAAACCCAAAAATCATTAAAACTCCTTCCTTAATCTGCATGCAACATTCAAACTTTTAAACACAAAAGTAAAAGGGTTATCATTCATCCTCCTCATCATCCTGAGCATCCTCATCCTCATTATCCTCATCTTCATCATCGTCATCATCTTCATCATGTTCATATTCTTCATCTACGTGTCCGTCTCCATAAACATGTTCACCTTCATTTTCAAAGTCATCTGGGATTTGGCCATTGTAATCTCCGTAATAATTAAATGCACCATCCTCGTTTTGACCAAGAACAACTTCTTCTTCTAAGTCTGTATCATCATATTCTTCATCTGATGATGAAAGTACCACGTATTCCATATTTGAACCCTCAAAAATAGACGAGTCTTCTTCCCAGGCTCCTCTACCAGGACGCGCAACAATGTGCGCAATAAGATCCGTTCTTAGTCGTAGGTACATTTATAGGTTTTCTAGACTTGACATAAAAACACGACGATTATCGGTAGGTTCCGGAATCAGAATAGGAACAACTCTACCCCAGTCCCTATCCCGACGTTCATGATCAATTATCATGTTGTGTAAAATAAGACAACATTTCATAATTAGGTTCAAGTCAGATTGTTGCCAATACTTACACGGTGATCCAATAATTCTAAATTAACCTGAAAGAACTCCAAAAGCACGCTCAACATCCTTTCTTTTAGCCATTTGATACGTGTTGAATCTTACATAGTCGGGAACGTCTAATGTCTGACTGAAAGCTTGTACAATTGTAGTCAACTCTGAATAGATACCATCGGCTAAGAAATAACCCATATTGTATTTGTGACCGTTGATGGCATAATTGCATGGAGGTGCTACACCCTTTAGCATGTTATCAAAAAGGGGTGAGTGTGCCAACACATTCAAATCGTTTTTTGACCCAGGCATTCCAAAAAAACATACCAAAACCACAAATCATGTGATGCCACCGCCTCTAACACCATAGAATTGTGTATCTCTTTACCCGGTAAGTTCCTTGCCAAGTTATCAGACAATTCTTCCATGGCTACTGCATACAATCAATACTACCAAATATTCATGGAAATCCTCGTTCGGCATTCTCAGCTATCAACCTTTGAACATCTTCAGGAGTGGGTTCACGCAATATCTTTCTCCAAAAGTCATGCAAATTGTGTGGCAAAATCTTTTTAGATAATAATATATTGCCGTGGCACCCATACGAGTGTAATCATCAACACTATCAGCTGTCGTACTTTTGCACAAACATTTCATCACTACAAATAATTTCATATGCGGAGAATGCCCCATGACACGGTTGCATCCGGAAGTTGTTGCCATTCCGGATCCACTTCAAGCAATTTTCCTAATAATTTCTCAAATAATTCTTCCTTCATGCCTAGACGTTGTTTGAATTATCTTGAGGTATAACCAGTTCCATGTGTAAAATAATCATTCATCATTTTCGCATCATGCCACACTCGATCTCGGGTAATTATACTACGTGTCTGCACCTCTCTAGGCATCAGTTGTCTAATAATACACAACTGTTCATTCAAACACAATTGTGTAAACATTAGCAAAGCTTTTTCTCATTCATCATTAGAAGTATCCAAATAGATTCCCTATTTAACTCTCACACAAGCACGCACTAGACTCATTTTGTACCTCTCAATACAACAATTATAGTTTTAATTTCTATAATACATAAATACAAGTAAATCAACATTAAACATCAATACAATGGTTAATTATAAACATTTCAGTGAACATAAATCAAGTGATACATCACACAACAAGTAATAATCATGGATTTTTCTTTAAATCTATGTTTTAATTTTGTTATTGAATTGCATACTACATACCTAACCAACCTAATATCAACAATTTCATCAAAATCAAAATTAAATTAACTTTAAACTCTAAAATTAGGATCACTCACCTTTGATGATTTTGTGGATGAAATTCCAAATTGAAGAATGGAATTGGTTCACCTTGGAGTAATAATCAAACCCTTTTAATTTCAACCGACGAATCACAAGGAATCACCATGAAAATCAAAAGGGGATAGAAGTGTTTGAGAGGGTTTTGAGAGAGGAAAAAAAGAGTGAAGAAGAAGAAACGACAAATGAAACGGATGCTCAGTTTCCGTTTTAGTCAAGTCAACGAGTCCGTTTGGCACTATTTGCATGAAAACTGAGAAAGGATAAAAACAGACCATAGTGAGGTTGCCTTGTGACCCATATCCCTTCTCTACGGATATGAGATAGGAAAGGAAATGGTGTGCCATAATTGTTCCATATACCCAAGGAACAATTCATCTTTCGTACTACTGAGTTAATAACCTAAGAATCACGATTCACGACAAAAAAAAATCACTGGATAAAACATCTTTTCTTCTCCTTCTCCTTCTGCTTCTTCTTCTTCTTCTTGGTATCACGACCACCACAACCCACCATCCATGAAGGTCATCACCACCACTAGTTAAGCGGCTTAGAGATGAGAATCAAAGCACCTAGCTCTATCAATTTTTAGTAATCACAAGTACACTACCACTGCCTTCACCAGCGCCAATCACGACGAGGTATTTTCTCTTCCAAAATTTGTTCAGTATATCTTAAATTCACAACTTATTTATCTCAACTAGAAATGGAGCAGACCATTTTGATTTAAAAACCTAACGTAGCAAAAACCTAACTTAGCTAAATAGTGATTTTTCGTAACTGCAGCACTACCTTCTAGTTCCAAGTAGAAAATGGAGCATACAATTTTGACATAACAAAGACCCGTCTGCATAGTGTTTGTGAAATTAACTAAGAACCTGTATGTTTAGCTACATACATTTTGAGTCAGTTTTGTTATTGAGTCAGTTTATATCATGTTACAGAGTTGTGATTGAGCTGCATATAATCGCCACGGTGAGTTTAGGGTTCTTTATGATGAGCCAGTATCTGAGTCACGTTTCCATGCTGACCAAATTGCATAAAATTCTTCTCAGAGTTTTGATATCTACCTATGAAGGAATCATTAGTAATTTTAAAATTATAAATAAATATTGTGATCTACATGAAGAGACTTGTTTAAGATTTGTAAAAGTAATTGTTTAGATTTGCATGGTAGTGTTATAAGTATTGTCTGATATCAGTTAATAGTGGAAACTGGACACAATAATGGAAGCACATGATTTTAATTTGAGACTAAAATTTCGGAGTATTTATGTGTAGAAGCCAGTCATGGTGGTATCTCTGAGGCTCCCCTCTTTCACGCTCTCCTCTATACGCCATTCTTCCCCTTTGTTCACCCGCTCTCGTCATCATTACCAACGTTACCGTTACCCTTGCAAGCCCTTATTGGCTTCAATTTCAAGTGATTTCTCCACAAGCGCAACAAATAAAGAGAAACCAAAGCAGCCAATTAAAAAGGAAGACAAGCAACAAACAAAATCAGGTCAAGAGAATTACATCACTCCTCTGTCTCAAGACTTTAATGCTTGGTATCTTGATGTTATTGCTAGCGCTGAATTAGCTGATTATGGGCCTGTTCGCGGAACCATGGTTATACGTCCTTATGGATATGCTATTTGGGAAGCCATTCAGGTCATTCTCAAATTTACGCCTCTCCCTCTGTTTTGGTTTCTATTGTTTTAGTGTTGCTAAAAGTAGTCAATTTGTTTCCATCTTTTTAATAATTGCAGGATTATTTGAATGTCAAGTTTAAAGAGACTGGTCACAGTAACATGTACTTTCCACAGGTATTCCTCTTTCTAGGATGTGTTTACTGTATCTATAGAGTTTTTATAGCTAGTGATCTGGATATTATAAGTTTTGTTCTTAAGGAAATGATGTGCAAATTAGTCTGTCAAGATTGGTACCCAATGTTGATATTTTGCAGTTTATACCATACTCGTTCATTGAGAAAGAGGCCAGCCATGTTGAAGGTTTCAGCCCAGAACTGGCAGTTGTAACTATTGGAGGGGGAAAGGATCTTGAAGAAAAACTTGTGGTAAAATATTTGTGCATGTGTTCTCTTGCTTTCTGATAGTTTATTGTATCCTTGGGTGCATAATTGATTCTGGTTTTGATTCCTTTTCCCTCTCTCTTTTGAGGTATTGACAGGTACGACCTACAAGTGAAACCATTGTTAATCACATGTTTACCCAATGGATTCATAGTTATCGTGATTTGCCTCTTATGGTTAATCAGGTAGTCCATCGCTTTATATTCTTACTATGTATTCTTTATTTCTATTCAATGGTCACACATGTAAATTTTTTTTTTTTTCATCCGGTTAAAATTATTTCCTTTCAGTGGGCCAACGTCACAAGATGGGAAATGCGTACAAAACCTTTTGTGAGAACTCTTGAGTTTTTATGGCAAGAGGGACATACTGCTCATGCCAAACCAGAAGAGGCAGAGAAAGAGGTGGCTTGTTACGTTACGTATATATTATTAATTTATCTTTCTAGTGGTTTGAATCTATGACATTAGTTAATATTATATTTTGTTTTTTGTGGAACTGCAGGCATTGCAGATGATTGATATCTATACAAAATTTGCATATGAGATGGCTGCAATACCAGTCGTTACAGGTCGGAAATCGAAGGCTGAGACATTTGCTGGGGCTTCAAGAACTTACACAATTGAAGCGATGATGGGAGATAAAAAGGCATTACAGGCTGGAACTAGTCACAACCTCGGGCAGAATTTCTCTCGTGCTTTTGGAACACAGGTGTGAAAAGTGCCAATCCTTGTGCCATTTACTAAAAGTGTCGTGGCTTTTGCCAATTACTTTAGGTTGTTAGGATCTTACCCAGTTTTCTTGTCTTCTTAAAAATTATTCTAGTATATTACTGATAAAAAATATCTATTGCCTCGACTGGCAAGCAAAAGATCTTTAAATCAGTATGAATTGTGCTACTTTAAAGGGCTTCTCCCTCTATTTTTCTGGAACGGACTTTCCTCCTTATGACAAAATAGTGATTTAGAATCTAGAGAGTACAGCTTATCAAAGTTACAATTGCCAAATAGGTAATTCATTTAGTTATATGCGTACTTCCAAGTAAACCTTTTTGCATCCAAAGGTCTTATATAAATGACGTGAAAAGTGACAATCCTGTCTACTCGTTCCCTCTATAAGCTTATATCTGGTGGGATTAATTAACTCGTTAAGGATCGGGAAGGGTAGAGGGGAATTGTTAGTTTGTTGTGATGTAGATTCATATTGATCATGGCGATTAGTGAGACATGGTCCTTGTGTCTATTTTGCAAAACAATTGGGTAGAAAGTAAGTTGTCGAACTTAGAATGTTATTAATCTTTTCTTCTTATGATGTTCGTTCTTGGATTAATGTTTGTTACTTTATCAAGTTCTCTTCTTACAAAAAATGAGCTCTCTGCCTCATTTTTTAAATACTTTTTCCCCGCCCTTTGGATAATTTTTCCTAAAGTGAAAGCGGTGTGCCTGCTGCAGTTTTTAGATGAAAATACACAGCTGCAACATGTCTGGCAGACATCGTGGGCTATCAGTACCCGATTTATTGGCGGTATCATCATGACTCATGGGGACGATGCTGGTTTAAGGCTACCCCCTCGAATTGCTCCAGTACAGGTTTGTTGTTTTCATTTTGTTCTTGGCTTCCACTTCAGTTTGCTGTTGCTTAAAGTATTCCATTCAGCGGGTTGTCACTTCGGAGAACCAACTGAACCACATCAAAGATGTATTATCTTGTCAGTGTTGGTATTTGTATAGAATAATTGAAGGGCAAAGATAAGTAACCTGTAGGATTCTGTAGGATCTGTAGTCTTTTAATTTAAATATAGTCTAAGACTGTTAGTTATTTGCCAAGTCTTAGGAAGTAGCTGTGCTATGTCAGCATCTTGATATATTATCTATTTAATGTTCAGTCTTTGTTTTACTGAAAGCTAAGCTATTAATAATAGATAAAACCTTTTCTTCCTGAAACCAAAGAAACATATAGAGGAGAACAAACGGAGAGGAAATAAAGGGACATGTAAGCTCTGGTCCTACAACGAAAGTGGTCCTACTGGATTTGCATAATCTTACAGCAGCAGAAAGGCTCAAGTTTTGAGATAGATATATTAGTAAAACCATTACGAGAGATAGGTATCACTATGGCCTCTACACGACATCGCTCCATATATTTGTTATAGATCTAATTTGGGATTTCAAGTGCCAATAACATACTCGGATATCCTAACCAGAAGAATGATAGCTTCGTTACATGACACGTGTCGAGATTTTATCATGTATGTGAATACCAATAGTCCATGTCCAGTGCCTTCCTTGCACATTGTCATATATGTGAATATGCCAATTTTTAGACATTATAAATTGGTCAGAGTAAACAATCTGTACATGTTTTTATCATGTATGACTTTACTTCACTTTGCGTTCTTCTTTGTGATGCCCAATCTCATATTTTGTTTCATTACCAGGTCGTGATTGTACCAATTTGGAAGAAAGATGATGAGAAAAATGGAGTTCTCACTGCTGCAAGCTCAGTTGAGAAAGCATTGAAAACAGTTGGAATTAGAGTTAAACTTGATGATTCTGAGCAAAGAACCCCGGGATGGAAATTCAATTTTTGGGAGATGAAAGTATGCATCTGTCCAATTTAAAAGATCTCCTATGCCACTGATTTTATGACTTATCCTTCTCTGCGTAATTTGGCTGAACATACCAGTTGTTTCTCCTTCATCTTCTTAGTATTTCATTTTCATAACATTTAGAAATGAATTTTCTTGTCATCAGGGTGTTCCTTTAAGAATTGAAATTGGACCTCGCGATGTTTCAAGTGGAACTTTGGTCGTCTCCAGGAGAGATATACCTGGAAAGCAAGGAAAAGTTTTTGGAGTGTCTATGGAACCTTCTATTTTGGAAGCTTATGTGAAGGAAAAATTAGATGAGATCCAATCATCTCTTCTAGAAAGAGCAGTATCATTTAGAAATAGGTATATATCTGTTCCTAACTGACCCCTGCCGTCTTTAATTACAATCTTGTAGCTAGTGAGGTAAGCTGTGCCATAGCTCATTTTTGTTAACTTAAATTGCATATCATCCAGTTTATTGCGTATGAAAGTAAAATGGATATCTGTAAGCGTGCAGTGATAATATTCTTTAACATGTCCAACCAGGTTTTATGAGCCAAGTATGGGTTCCTTTAAATGAAGGTTATTGCGTTATAATGTGATTTTCTTTGTTGACCGAAAAGGCATTTCTTGTGCAGTAACATTGTTGATGTGAGTTCGTATGATGAGCTTAAGGAAGCAATTTCTCAAGGCAAATGGGCTAGGGGTCCTTGGTCTGCAAGGTACTAAAGCTTATGTTTGACATAGTCCTTCATTCAATATATTACGTGTGTGAATGAGCCATTTCTGCCGTGAATTTAAGATAGCTAAAATTGAAACTTAATAATAATAAAAAAAAATTATGGTTTTACCGCCGGTTTCGGTTCTTAGATTTGCTGAGTAGGATTATAAAATGTCCATCCATTCTTGGGGTTTTAGGTTTTACGTATTTAACTCTGATATCAAACGATGTTTGTAGTAGTACAATAATCAATTTTGATTGAGCAGTATATGTACGCAGGTGTCAGTTAGTATTGATTCAATTCCAGTTCCCTTAGATATAACAGTACGAAGAATTGAGTTTATGGTTTTTACTGTTCCTGATTGAAAATGGCACACTATTAAATACCGACACTTTGTTTTGCAGCGACGAAGAGGAGTTAAGAGTGAAGAATGAGACAGGCGCAACAATCAGGTGTTTCCCTTTCGAGCAGCCCGGAGGAATAAAAACATGCTTGATGACTGGAAATCCAGCTGAGGAAGTTGCAATATTTGCAAGATCCTACTAAATCGAAAGCTTAGGTACAACATTGTTTTAAACAGAATCACACTCATTTTAAGCCTTTGTTCATCTTCCTCTTTGTTAGATGCAATTTTGTCCTATGACTCCTACCAATATCAATTTTGCCCAACAATCATCAAATTATCTAATTCACTAGAGCCTTGTAACATTGTATGACTTTTGCGAATGGTATTTAGAAGATCAAGTTTCTAATGAAATCTACTTACTTCCTGGGTTCATCTGATTATAAATGCATCTTGTTTTATTTGTTCAACTGCATTCCTCATCAGTCATCAGCATTAACCACTTAAAGTGGCACCTTTCACATCTTACTTGGTGAAGTTTTGACGAAACTAACTGAGGCTACTTTAAGCTCAAATACCCCTGCAGGAAGGAGAAGCAGAGTGGTGTCATAATCTGGATACACCAAAAATAGATTGTATATGATTGCCATGTTCTTGATCTTTCTGACAAACCAGGGAGAGAATCGAATCTTACATTAAGCGAAATACAGGAGCAGTGAACCCTACCTACCTTATATGAGAGTAGATGGGGCCAAAAATAGATATAGAAACAGTGCACCAATTGTTCCAATTTCACAAGAATTTTGGGGCAGCAGTTGAAGTAGCCAGGATTGGTCCGAAAGGGCTTGTTCTATCTCGCCTAAAGAACCTTACTTAACATATCCAGACAAAACGGAGGGCGAATAACCCTTAGAAAATTTCGTTTTAAGATTTAGAGTTTCTACATAATTTGATTTATGTCATAATTTGTTGGCATGTGATTTCATATCTACAATCCTCCTCTTAGTTCCTAAAGTGATTTGCTTAACTGAGCCACATAGGTTATACACGGCCGCTAATAGGCAGTGCCAGTTCACTAGGGAAGATATCAGGACAGAGGACATATAAGTAGAGACTAGTTATTGTGGTACCCTCCCATTAATCTGACGACCTCATTAGCCAATGTTGTAGCCTGTATATTGTAGTATTTCTCGACTATGAAGCCAAATAGGTATAGTTACATGTCTTCCTTGCCTTGTTGTCCCTTGTGAACAAAGGCTACAGAGAATATACAAAAAACAATTGCGGGATAGAGGATCAGGGTTGCCGCATTATAAAATTCATTTACACATTATTAATACTGTTGATATCCTACCAACTTAAACATTAAGATAAACAATTTATTCTAACACAGACACTGCTGTCACCTCGAGAGCCCACTTCGATTCTTGTTGGATGACACTTGCTATATACCGCCAAAGGCATTTCTTTTTTTATCCAACTCTATTTTTGTTTAAAAAAAGAAAAAGCCAGATCCACCTTCAATAGTACAAGAAGAAAAAAAACTAAATGGTTGGAATTTAATTCTGAGAAAATCATCCTTCTTCCGATTTAATCGAATCTTATTCATACTTGTATTTGTCTTACTCCGTTAATCCTTTTCTTTTTTTTGTCGGATTTCTCGGTATTGTACTTTTACGATATGTTCTTGTTACTTTGTATTCTCTTAATTTCGATCTTAAACTCATTGTAACCTCGAATTTCTATTAATGAAAAGGTTCCTTGTTTATCAAAAAAAAAAAAAAAAGGTATTTGTACGTAGTACTCCCTCAGTCCCACTATTAGTTGACCTATTTACTTTTAGATTTTGTCCCATAATGGATGACCTATATCACTAAACAAAGAGATATTTTTAAAAGTATCCCTTTAATTGATTATTGTTAGTATAAGAAATATGCATAATTTGATAGGCATGTTCATATTCGTTACGTAGGTGTTTTAAAATGCTTTTCAATGGTATGAAGTTTGTGAACATCCGTGGTGTAGTTTGAGAGACAAATCATTTCAAAATTTCACTAGTTATTATCCATAAGGGTATAATTGTAAAAAATACTCTTTTCCCTTCCTTTCCTTAAAAATTGTGCAAACTTGAACTAGGTCATCTAATAGTGGGATGGAGGGAATATCAGTTTAAGATCCAGTCGGACCGGATACGGTATTAAATTTCCGAAAAGTAAATAGAAAACCAGTTACCCTAATACCAAATTTTACCAATTAAATCGTTACTTTTTCGTATGTTGATCCCAAATCTATAATACAAAACAGAAGGGGTTTTTGAGCTTGAACTGATGGATAACATTTTGAGAGACAAACATTCCATCCGACCATCCCAATGTCATCTCACCTAAAGACATCCGACGGATACGAGAGTTGTAACCTATTTTGTTATGAATTTTAATTGATTAGTTCCCTCATAATTAGGGTCATAAACTTCATATGAATGTACATTGATTGGATTTTTTCATTTAGATAAAATAAATACAATATGGATTTCTTTTAAGTGTATTCTTTATGTCTTTTAGGTTATAAACACAATGAAATTTATTATTATTTTTGTTACAAAAACGAGATAAAATTTGTCAATCAAGTAGTAGTGAAAAAAATAAAATACTTTGGTACGAATTTTCTACTTATCATGTCCCTCATTTTGTATGTTTGTAGGAGGAAACCAGAGGTGGATCAAAAAATTATTTTTCAAGATAAAACTAATAACACGTAAGAATTTTTTATCAAATAAATTTACATTTTTTTTTTAGTAAAATGAATTGGTATTAAAATGCAAAGGGTTGTTGAATGGATTGATGATATAATCTTAAAGATATTGTATATTAATCCAAGATTAATAGAGCTATGTTGTTTTAGTTTTGGTTATCAAAAATAAAATAATATGACACGATAAAGCAATTTGACTAGCAAGATTTAATTTTAATAATTGCTCTTAAATCAACTGATTTTAGACCAACACCCCTCCCGTCCCCGTGCCATTATGGCACGGGCAACACGTTTTTAGGCAAAGGGGAACCGATCCTATGGACATGTGCAACAAATACAAGTTAGATACCATATATATATGGGGAACCGATCCTAGTACCTAGTCAACCGAATTTTTGGAAAGCTAGTGTGACTATGCACAGTACTCACATGGAGGTAGAACCGAAACTTGTTTTGGTAGAACCGTGAAACCCATGATTTGTGATTGAGTGTTCTTGATCAATCACATAGTTCTTGAAAGTCAGATGAACCAATTCTAAACTTGTTTGGAAGTGTGGCAAATCGGTTTCAAGGTTGTAAGTATGAAAGAGGACTTACAAAGTAAGGATGTCGACATACTTTGAACATGTGCAGTAACGCTAATCTTTAATTGTTCAAAGTTATTCCTTAATAGCTAAAGGAAGAAAATCCCGGATCGAATAAAATAAATTGAGGATCTTTTTAAGGTTTTTAATTTTATTTTAGGAAAATAAAAATTAGTAATGTGCATTTACTAGTTGCAGATTTTCCGAGAGATTTTCGATCATTATTTGGACCAAGCATTTCCAGGAATTATGGAACCGAATTTGGAATATATTGCATATCTTGAGAATATTTTCGGTTTTGGAAATTCCTTGGTGTCCAAACTTCCTTGGTCTATAAATATGAAAGTTTGCATTTCAAGCAAACTAATCCTTCGTACAACAAGAACTATCTCATTTGTGTTGTTACTGGTGAAGCCGCCTATTAGGAGAGGAAAGTAACCTAATTAGGCGAAATCTCTTACGGCCGCTCAGTTTAAAGACTTCTTTGGTATTGCGAAGCTCTATTAGTACCATTGGTGGGAAACTAGATAATTGCGGTTTATCTTTTATTTTTGATTGATTTGATTGACTAACGGTGGTTGAACTTTGATTGCACCTAGTTTGTTTATGCTTGAGAATCTTCTCTTCTGATATAAGATTCACTCAAACTATATCGAAGTTTCGACAGGGATATTTAGACTGTTTATAGATCTAAAGACGTCTTGTGATAATCCATTGTTAACAAACTCCGTTTTGTGCGTGATTGATTACAAGAGATTCAAGTTGATTGTGTGCATGTGTTTATTGAAGATCTAAGAAGATTTGAAGACAAAGAAGATTTTGAAGATTTCTGATTTGGGGTTCATAATCTTTGGTGTGCACAATACTTTTTTCGGTATAGAGGATTCAAATATAATCGGTTTATCCTTGTGGTAGATTAGATTGATTAGTTGTGTAAATCGGCATCAATACAATTCTTTGTGATTAGAGTATTGATTGCAAAATCTTAACTACTTCGGTAGGTTATAATAAGATAGATCTAAGAACCTGACGAAGGAGTTTATTGAGATAAACAGAAGAGCCTTTGTCGAACTCACATCACTTGGTTGAAAAGAGTTGCTACCAAACATATTTGTTGTTCCTTTACTGTTTGGAATACGAACCAAAGGAATTGTTCCAAGTACATGACTTATTCATAAGTTGGAGGCGTGGGAATACAGACGAAACTAGGTGAACTATAGGTTTGGTTGCTTGGTCTCAACTATACGAAGTTGGTTTGATTTTGTATAGCGGCTTAATCCTGAGAGTATTCAATTCTGGACAAGGTCCTTGGGTTTTTCTGCATTTGCGGTTCCTCGTTAACAAAATCTTGCTGTGTCTTTTACTTTTCTATTTCCGCAATTATAATTGTTTTTATTATAATTAGAAGTAAAATGCACAAACGTTAATTCCTATTTACTTGATAAGTAATCCTATTGTGTTTGGTTAAATCCAAACCTTTTTATCAAGTGAACATACTTCGTCGTTGTATTGTCTCGATCTCGTATCCATAGACTATCACACGAAGTGTGAACCGATTTGTTGTATTGTCTCGACTCAGTCCATAGACAATCACTTTCGGATAAAGGACTTATATGTGAAAAAGTTTTAGATTGAGGTATATTTGGGTACCCTCGTCTTTTCAGTATGGATTTCTACTCGCAATATAAGCCCTCTTATATAATATACAAATCCTTGCTCCCCAAGTCTTAGAACTCCTAAAAATAGACTCACACCTTAATTAGGAAATCCTAAACTAGGAAATTACATAACTTAGGAAACACCCAAGTTACGTTCCGGTAAGTTCCGGAATCTTCACGGAACAAAACCCCAACATAATTGACTACCGCAACTTCGTATAGTTAAGACAAGTAAACGGTTCTTCTTTACTCAAATCCTTTAGTATCCTTGTGCCTACATCCGATATGACCTACGCATGTGAACCCCAAGACATAGTCCACTATCTCATATAGATTTTCCCATTTTTGTCTTCAAGAAGAATAACCTGTAGCTCCTGACTGAACTGCTCAGATTTCAATCTCACAAATTTTATACGAGGATGATAACTGGCCAAGAGGTCTGCAGCTCTGTTTGTTTCCCTGAAACAATGACTGATCTCCACATTTTCAAATAATTTCAACAAAGCCATAAGTCTTCTCCAGATATTAGTACATATTCCATGGAGGCTCAGGATCAAGCTGTTTTAAAAGAAGAAAGACCGCCATAGAGTCAATACTAATATGAATCCTCTGAATCTGTAGTTGACAAGCAAGCTGCAGACCCAGCTCAACTCCTTGAAGTTCATGAGCAGCAACTGACACATGCCTGCAACCACCAAAGGAACAATCCACTACTTCTCCCTGGCCAGTTCTAAGGATGACACTAAAACCAGCAGTAGTTTCTTTAAGTGAACCATCTGAAATTATCATAATAGCATTCCCACTAGGGCCAATCCATCTACATTCTTTCCATATTTTAGGAATAAAAGAACACTCCACATTCCAGTAACTAAGAAATCTTCTATTCTAGTCACTGACAAATCTGGCATGAGCACTAAGCTTAAGCTGGATATCATTAATAATGAGTAGGCAAACTTGGTGAGCTGAGCACTTGTTTTTAGCAAAATTTTTGTTATTCCCCTCTTTCCATATCTGGTAAATAAATCCTGTAAACACCAGTTTTTTAATAGAGCTAACAAGGTCAATACCTGAAAAGTGAGCTAAGCACCATTGAATTTCAACCTCCCAAGATATAGATAGGCCTCTAAAGTATCACATCTTTAGCAATAAGCCATTCCAAATGAGAGCAGAGAAAGGACACTCATGAAAAAGGTGAGCTTCAGATTCAATATTCTGCTCACAGAGAACACATTTGTCAGTATCATTAATACTCCATTTAAGTAATTTATCTATGGTTTTAAATCTTCCATGAAGAGCCACCCAAGAGATGAAGGAGTGTCTTGGAATATGTAGTTTAAACCAAACCATGGAATGCCAGGAAACTTTCTCTTGATGCTTAGAAATGACCCTGTAAGTATCTTTTAAAGAAAACAAGCCTTTAGAGTTGGGCCTCCATATAACAATGTCCATCTCATCGGAATTAAATTCAGCTCTAGAAATTTGATGGAACATATCATCAGCAAGTGCAAAAGTAGGAGTAGGCAACCTCCACCGACCATCAATAATGTAATTAGATACCATTGCATCAGAGTTAGGAAAATAGTCTTCAATGACAGCTGAATCAACCCAATCAATCAGCTTGCCTTTAAAATGCCAATTGTCAGTAAGAAATTTTGTCTTATCCTCATTCCCTATAATATATGACCTAACTGAGCAAGAGGTTTATGTTCATGGATTCTTCTCCAGCACCGTGAGGCATCATGAGGAATCTGTAATAGCCAGAAATCCTTATTTTTTATGAGATTCCTTTGCACCCAATGAGTCCATATAGTATTTTTACCAGAAACAATATCCCATATATGTCTCAAATTTGAAGTTTATAGATCCTTGATACCAAAATCCCTTTCCTCATAAGATAAACAAATAGTATCCCAGCTAATGAGGTTATGCTTTTTGCCAAGCTCAGAGCCGGACCATAAGAATCTCTTAACGATAGAATTCAATTCCAAAATTGCTCTCTTAGGAAGAATAAAACAAGTGAACCAAAAATGGACCATACATGTGAGAACAACCTTGATTAATCTCACTCTTCCAGGGAAAACAAGCTTCTTGGATTTCCAAGATTTAACTCTAGCAAGAACTCTGGAAATAAGAGGGAGGCAGTCAGCATAGGATAATTTGGTAGATAGTAAAGGCACTCCAAGATATCTAACGTGCAATTTATCAGAAGAGCAGGCAAGGCAAGCTATGATGTCTTATAAAACATCTGGAGCAATTGAAGAAGTATATAAAGAAGTCTTTTGCTTGTTTGCTTCCATCCCAGAGCAACAATTGAATTCATCAAGACTACTATCGAGAGTGGTAGCAGCATTAATAGAGCCCTTAAAGAAGACTAACACATCATCATCAAAACACAAATGAGTGAGCTTTGTCAGAGAGCATTTTGAATGAAAACCATAAGAGACATTATCCACTTGTTTCCTTATAATGCTGTTGAAGACTTCCATAACAATGACAAATAGATAAGGAGATAAAGGACAACCCTGCCTCAATCCTCTTTTAGCACCAAAAAACCCATAAGGGGAGCCATTTATTAGGAAAAAATACTTAGCAGTAGACATACATAAAAATATCCAATGAATGAACTTGTCAGGAAACCTCATCTTCTTTATAGTAATCAAAACAGCTTGCCAACTCACAGTATCATAGGCTTTCTTGAGATCAATCTTTAGAGAACATCTAGGAGGGCCATTAGATCTGTGATAGTTCCTAACCATTTCATGAGAAACCAAAATATTATCCTGAATGGACCTACCAGAAATGAGTACAGATTGATTCTCACTAATTAAGCTCTGCATCATTCCTTTCATTCTTAAAGATATAAGTTTAGTAATAACTTTGTAGATCACATTACAACAAGCAATTGGTCTAAAATTAGTAATAAGAGAGGGATTCTCACATTTGGAAACAAGAGTGATGCAAGTGTTGTTAATCTTCTTCGACGTTCTGGATTTAGAGGGGATTTTTTTTTTAATAGCGGCAACAAAATCATCACCTACAATAAACCAACAAACCTTGAAGATATGGCTAGAGAAACCATCTGGTCCGGGAGCTTTACTTGAGCCAATATAAGACAAGGCTAAAACAACTTCATCCCTAGTGATACCCTTTATAAGATCACTAGCCCTTAACCCGTGCCGTAACGGCACGGGCCATGATGTTGGTTCATTTTTAATATATCGTATAATTTGTGTCCCGAATACTTATCAACTCCTTATGATTTAATATGTGTTTGTCATAAAAATAATTGGGATTTTCCTCTCTTTTTTACTTTGTTTTTTCCTTTAATATTTTACCGCCGGAGATTTGCTCAAACGAAAGAAATATAATCTTAACTTCCAGACACTTTTTTATTTAGGTCCGTTACTTATAATGAGATAATGCTCTATGTGAACATGGAAGTTTAAATATTTTTTGGAAATATGTCGTCAGCAGCGCTCATCTCAGTGAAATCAACTAATCAGTATCGTCCATAAAAGTCTCCACATGCTCCTATTTCGCTCCAGCTGACTCATCTATCATGGTCATGTTGTCGATCCTACAAATAGGCAGAGAATAGTATTTTTTTGCATGGAACGAATGATACAAACTATCCAATGTGACATGATTTTCCTGTAATTTTTCAACACCCATTAGATGACAATGTTTAAAATGTGTACCATTACCTTTTCGAAGGGATTGTATATATGCGAAGCTCTGCCATTAAATCTTCAACAAAGTATTGTGCCCAGCAATTCGTCCTAACGAAGGATTTGGTAACTTCAAAAGTCTTGGACATTTTGTCACTTCCGTATGTTCCTACCTTCACTTGGAATACAATCTGGCGACACATTACCTCATAAAGAACCTTGAACACATATTGTACTCCATGATCCTATTTCAAATTAATAGATTGTCAATAGATCCTTTACCAAAAGTTGACATATTCTACGTTGAATATTTATAAAAAAAAATTATGGTATTGTGGATCGTTGCTTTCTAAGACTGTAGTTTTCACGGATTCAGCATATATGTACTACCGGATCATGTAATCACGGATCTATAATCAAACATCAACAACTCAGATCTATACTACAATCTTTAACTACAGATCTAAAAACTAATTGTGCCTAGAGTCAGGAATTCAAAGTGAATTTAGTGTTATTACGGTTTTTGAAACCATAGATTTTTTTTTCTAAATTCTTATCCAAACTGATAAATCAAGGATTACGACCGAATCAAACAATCAGAAGAGATGAAACTTATCTTGTTTGTTGGATTTTGTTGATGATTCATTCAATAAAACTCGTCGGTAAAGCTTTCAGATGGGGTTTCTTCGATCTTCAACGCAGAGCTCGAGTTGTGGAAAGAGAAAATGAAAATAAAAATGAAAATGTTTGTGACTGATTTAGTCTTATCGTTATTATGTATGAAGGGTAATCCAGACATTTACTGAAAAAATCTTCCTAGTTTCGCACGTGTACAGGACCAAGTGATAAAAAATTGGGTTCATTTTTCTTCTTTCTTTTAATTATGGACCTCTGGTTATTGGGCTCTTAATGGGTGTACCTGCCACTAACTAATACCACTATAATAGTACCTATTGGTAATTCCTACTTATTAATATACTCAAGTTCAAGAAGTCTGTTATACCCTGGCGTATTAAAGACACAATTTCCAGACTTAGGGAATGTACGACATCTTTCCGCTCCATCGAATTCAGCTTCATCAAAAAAGATGCCAATGTAGTGGCTCACACCTTAGCAGCTCATGCTCAAAAAAAAAAAGTTTTCAGAATCCAAATGTGATATCTTTAGCAATGAAATTTATCATGTTCTTCGTTCCAAAATGAATGTCAATCCTAAATGTGTTTATATATGAAAATTGTATACTCGACAAAGAAACCAAAACGAGGTCAGAAACTCATACGGTTGCTGAAAACGGAACCAAAATGATTAAAGACAGATACCTTATATCAGAAAAAGCGACAACTAAGTATCACTATTTGTGCGTGGTCATTGTTAAGTTTACAGTATATCCGGTGACCATCGATTGTTAAATTTCTCGAAAATAATTCTTAATTAAGGATTATTTTATTAGATAAGATGTTAAATTTTATAGAATAGTTTTCAAAATTGGCCTCTTCAAGTCCCACGGCTTTCTAAGTTTATATATCTTGTTTGTTTTTAACATTTTAGTTATCCATATTATGTTTGTTACTAACTTTAAACTTGATGTCATCTTCTACTGTGAACTTTATGTGATTTCAGAATCGAAATAGTTATACCTCTTTCATTCGTATCAAGTAATCCGTTGTATATCCCAACAATTCTTCTATAACAATTCCTTTCTTTTGCCGTTTCCGGACCATCAGTATCCATTATTGTCAAACGCAATCTGTCTAATTTTTGTTGATGTTATGTATTTGCAATGTTCATTTTTCTTAAATAAATAGATTGTGGAAAAACTAAAAAAAATAAATAACATAGGTATTACTGATCGGTGGTCAATCCGTCAAAAATAATTTCACTTTCTTACTCACTAAATTTAAATGAAGTACAAAGTAAGGAAGAGTTCGTATCCACAAAGAGGCAATTGTTGTTATGCGATTTTCAATTTCTAAGGTAACCAAGGGGGGATGTTTGTTGTTTTAACGAAATACTAAAGTAAAAATAAAATAAAGCAAAGCAAATAATTGGAATAATCAATAAGGAGAAGATATTGGTCATGGGATAGTATCATTCACAAACATGTATTTTCATCAATGATTAGAATTGGTATTTTAATCTCTCATCTACTAATAGTCCTAGGATACCTTGATCGCAAGTATATCCCGCTAATTCCCTGTTTTCATCACAACCACATTAAAAGATGCATATGTGAATTCTTCCTAGAAAGCAACCTAAAGTGTAAAAGCACAATTAGATTTAACTCCCTAAAAGCAATAAGTTCTATGGAATAAGACTAATCAATGCAAACGAATGTGTAAAAGCACTAAACGTTTTAACAAAAGTTATGATTCACTTGTGACTAGTAGGATATATCACTACAAGCACTACCCACAATTATGCTACTTAGAATCAGGGATAAACAACTTTTTCGTATTGAAAACCCTAATATAGCTCTAGAGATGAATGTAAATCGGATTGATTCCGGACTCAACCAAACAAACTATCAAATCATATAACTCTATTAATTGTGAACCACAAACAATAAAATATTGAGACAAAACTAATTCATTGAATCATATAACATATTGAGAAATCAACTTTATCCCATAACCAATAATATGTGTTTAGCTACTCATAACTATGGAGTTCATCATAAAAATATTAATTGAAAAGAAGAAGATGAACAAAAGCAAACCCTAGAAGCGTAAACAAAACCGGCTCTCCAAAGTTCCAAGAAAAATATATATTCCTTAAAGTTGTAGAAGTCTTTCCTTTAAATAGCTCTCTTGTTTCCAAAATTAGGTCTAATCTTCAAAGGTCCAAAAGATAGAAGTCCACCAAGCCCATGTGTGAGAAAAACCCATGTGAAAATTATGCCCAAAAACGGTCGCCGGAAAACTGGTATTATGGCCGGAATTTGGCCGGAAAGGTCGACGTAAAATAGCTCAGGTGACCGGCAAAGTCCGCCCGGTCACCGGTCAACGAGTCACATCGGGTCAACTAGGGTCAAACCGAGTCAATTCACTGAGTCAGGGAGAGTCAGGGTGAGTGACAGAGTCAGCTGAGTCATAATCAAGTCAGCTAAGTCAGGTTGTGAGTCAGTCCATTGCATAGGCCATATCCATGTTGCACCAAGATGGTGCATCACCACTTACTTCCAGCCATAGTGGCCCTGCAACATTATTTCCCAACTTGTATCCACTTCTCTTAATCTGTTATTCATATCAACACTAGGACTGCCATTACCAACACCTCCAGATGCAACTCACTCCACCTTGAGCTCAACTGCATCGATTTCCCAAATTATGCAGCTTCATGACCTTGGCATCATCCAGGGCACCACCATCTCAGGCCAGCAGCATAACCAATTGGCACTCTTCACAACTAACACCATCTTAGTTGCCTCACTTGGCTACACCAAAACTCAGCTGCATCTGTTGCTATCTGCACAACCCACAATTCTGCCTAACATTTTCAACTCTGTCAAGCACTCATTCATCTCTGCCAGACAACCAACACTCCTGATCATTGCAAAGCAAACCCGCACATTCCATTCCTTGCATTGCATCTCATTAGCTGCTCAAATCCCAGCTGCAAATCAACCATCATGCTTCACTGCTCCAGCTCAGTCATTTGTTGTAGCTTTATGGCTAACACCATCTTAGTTCAAGATCCCGCAACACTTAGCTTCTTCACAACATCAGGCTAGTGCTCTGCAGTTCCAATTCCAGCCATGGCCTGCACTGCGCATAACACCAGCTGCTTCAATCAGTTCCACCTCCCATGGCCTTTAACATCAACATCATTCTAGCTCAAGCCAACCCTCTACCAAATTGCAGCAATAAGTTTCCATGTATACCTAGCATTCATCTAAATTGTTGATACTGCTCAACAACAAACCCTCACCTGCAACTCTGAACTCAATTGCAGCCAGCTGAACCATCTACTTCTTGTTATAGTTCTCCTCTGCCTCAACCATTTGTAATCAAACCCACCAGTAAGAGCACCACCAACTCCTCTGAGCCTTGAAGCTCAAACCCAACAGCAGCAACCACTTGCACCTGAGACCTGCAATCTCCTAGCCTTCCAGAGCCTTCCATTTCAGCTCAGGATCACCTGTCTCAGTCAAAGCTACACCAATCTCTTGTTGATTCAACCATTCAACCCACCTTCAACTTCATCTCATCTTCCTTGGTCTGAATCCAACACTAACATAGGCAACCAATTCAATTTTAAACCCATTGTTCTGCCATTTCATAATCCTTCAACCCAAGTCGAACCATTAACACCCAATTGTTCATATACCACAGAAATCCTTTCTGCTTTCTTCTTGTTCTCAATTCGAGCTTAATCCCCAAATTCCACTTCAAATAAGAACCCTAATTCATCCTCAGCAAAACAGATCTCCTCATCTCCATAACATTCATCACAGATCAAAACCGAAATCGATTTAAACCTGAATCCAACATAAACCCATCCAGCAGCACCATTGCATCATCTTCTCTGAGTTCACTCAACCAACAGACTCAAAACTAACTAATCTGAACAGCAACAGATTCTCTTTCTCTGTGTAGAATCACACAAACTCTTCAAACCCTAATAACCAAATCGATCTCAAGCATCTGTTAAAACTTCACCTTCTCAATCTCTCCCTGAATTTCTCTCAACACATCGATCTCCATGGCCGCCTTCATTTCCTCATTCGGTCCTTCTCCATTCATCTCTGAATCCACAGCATCAGGTTCTTTGATACTCTCTAATTCCATCGGTCTTGTGCTCATCAATACCACCAATTTCCTCTCTGAGTTTCTCAATCTCTCAGTCTCATGATGGTGCAGCCATCCTCTCTCAATTTTTAGATCGAAGAAGAAATAATGAGAAATTAATTTCTCACTGAATTTTAGGGTTGTGTAGGAAAATGAAGGTGGATACAGCCACCCAGGTCTGGCAGATAAGGGGTTACCCAGAAATGACTCTAGGCACCCAGAAATAGGAAAAAGGGCCTCCCAGTTCTTGCATGGCTTGTCGGTTTCGTGGAACCGACTGCCTATTCACTTCTTTGCTCAACCGTAGCTAGCTTCGCTCGCCTGTGAATTGGTCTTTTCGCTCTTTTTCGCTTTAAATGGGTGATTTCTTCCCCTTTTGTTCTCGGTGACTCCATTGCACCTATAAAACTCAAAAGCAAACATAAGATACATAATTCACACGAAAAATAGCAAAGAAAGCATAAACTCTATATAGTAAATACGGTGTATTCTACACCTATCAGATTCCCCCACACTTAGACTTTGCTAGTCCTCGAGCAAATCAAACAAAACAATACAAACAACTCCGTGTCGTCGAGGCTACGGTTACTCTTAGCATAAATAACAAGCCTTTAAACCACTAGGTGTCCCTAATGGACGAGTTATAGTCTCGTGAGGGTTTACTAGAGATATACCCACAAAACCTATTTTTTTCCAACTTACTAGTTCTCAGTAATGATAGCATCCAACGCGCTAAGAAGACATAGAAATTCTGCACACTAGTCATAAGAAGTTAGACACATAAATGAACACAATCTCATTCTTAAAAGTTGAGAGAGAAATAACCATCCCTTCTCGACAAAAATTCGGGTTCGGAGTGATCGAAAGTCTCGACTCTGCCTCACAAGAAAGGGTTTTATGATATTGCTCTCAATAATAAACAACTTTTTATGGGTCACACATGTGTCCAGGTAGGAATGAAGAGAGAATCCTGCGACACGTTGAATGGTAGGAAGGCAAACCCTCCGAAAAGTTTTGAAAACCCACATCTTTTATAATTTTTGAAAACCCATTTTTCTGACGATCTCTTCGAAAGGAAATCAACCATTTAACGAAGGTGGGAATATGCTTACTCACCTCGTTATCCGTTCGGCGTGCAGCTAGCACCACTCTCACAGCATCCATAGAAACGTCTTCGGTCTTCAATCGGTGTCTTCATCTTCGTCTTCGGTCTTCAACTCTTGATGATAGCTCTTGAACTTCGTAGAATCTTGACAATATGATTCTTTCCTCTAATTCCTTGTCGCTTGAAATTTCATTATAGATATTCCTTCTTTCCCTTGGCTTTATTGAAAGAATACAAAACTAAAAACAAACTATACAAACCCAAAATTTAATTTTTTTTTTTTTTTTTTTTTCTCAATTTTTTTTTCTCAATTTTTTTTTTTTTTTTAAAATAAGAAATAAAACAAATACAAAATAAAAATAAAACAAAATAATAAAAACTATTAACAAACCTAAACATTTTCTCTTGTCTTTTTTTTTTCTTTTTTTTTTTTTGAGACAAGAGAAAAATAAAATACAAATAAGATAAAATAAAAAACGTAAGTACAAAGGCCATGATGTAAGTACTTTACCACTTGATTCTTCACAACTTATATGTCTTGATATCATAAACTTCTCGAACTCTCATCCTTGATAATTTTCACTCTCGTACAATAGTCTTCAACTTATAAAAATTTTGTCCCTTGTCTTGTTGCTCTACTTGAATATGAAATCTGCTCAATTCTATATTGTTGCTTGTAAACCTTGAACGTCTTCAACTTTCCTTCAAATTTGTGATGCTCCTCTTGTTGATGATGATGGTGTTTCTATGGACCTGTTGGTGTAGAGAGAGATAAGGCGGATGGTGCTAACTGCGAACAAGATTACAAGTGGTATGTAAGTTAGCAATTCGATGTCACCAACATGGTTGATAAAAATAGCACTCAAGAGATCAAAATAGTGCTTCTATGGTGGGAGGTTGGACAGCTCACCATTCTGCCCGGAATTTACGTACGGTGACACACACTCTAAAAGCACAAATTTAGACAGGTACCAAGAATTGAAGGTTGGTGCCTCACATTATGTAACATGGGTAGTCTCCACTATAGGGGATCACTACTCTAATACCGAATTCAGTCTGCACCTTATTTGCCACTGGCATGGTTAAATCCAACTTTAACTCTCATACAAGTAAGAAACCCGATCATGTTCTCTGTCATCTCTAAGTTCAGTCACTCTTGTGATATTCTCGATGTAATCTTAGCGACATGTATACTATGTGACTCTAAACTAACTACAAGTTGGAGTTTTCTTATTCACTAATGTACACAAAAGTTGAAAAATTTGAAAAATTTACAAAGCAAACCACTCCCCCACACTTAAACTTTACATTGTCCTCAATGTAATTGAATCTTCCAAAGAAAGTCAAGGTGGGAAATCCTAACGGAAAAGTGACAAAAAAAAAAATCAGAAAAAGTAAAAACTTGACAAGAAAAGAAAATAAAAGATAAGAGATACAAAACCGATGGGTTGCCTCCAATTTAGCGCTTGGTTTAAAGTCGTCAGCCCGACTATCTCCTTGCTTTCTACGACTCCTCCAGAGGGAGCACTTCCACAAGATTAACTCCTTCCACGACATCCGAAAAGAAGTTCTCATAATATGGTTTCAACCGGTGCCCATTCACTTTAAGTTCATTTCCTGTAGCTAAACTACGAATTTCCACTGCACCATGAGAAAACACATTAGTCACAATAAAAGGTCCAATCCAACGTGACCTTAATTTTCCCGGAAATAATTGCAAGCGAGAATTAAACAAAAGCACTTTCTGCCCAATGCAAAATTGTTTCTTTGTAATCATATTATCATGAAAAGCTTTCGTCTTTTCCTTGTAAATCCGTGAGCTTTCAAATGCATCATTGCGAATCTCCTCTAACTCTTGAAGTTGTAACTTCCTTTGCCTTCCAAAGACCATCCAACTCCATATTGCATTGTTTAATAGCCCAAAACGCCTTATGCTCAATTTCCACGGGTAAGTGACAAGGTTTACCATAAACAATCCTAAAAGGAGACATCCCAATAGGTGTTTTATATGCGGTTCTATAAGCCCACAAAGCATCATTAAGTCGCATGCTCCAATCTTTCCTTGTTGGATTCACCGTCTTTTCTAGAATAGATTTCACCTCCCGATTAGACACCTCGGCTTGTCCATTGGTTTGGGGATGATAAGGTGTTGCAATCTTGTGCGACACATTGTACTTCGTCAACAAGCTTTGCAAAATCCTGTTTTTGAAGTGAGAACCCCCATCGCTAATTATGGCTCTTGGAATTCCAAACCTTGCAAAAATATTAGCTTGCACAAAATCTGAAACCACTTTAGAATCATTAGTTGGGGTGGCTTTAGCTTCCACCCATTTCGAGACATAATCA
Organism: Papaver armeniacum; assembly: GCA_023531295.1. Classification (NCBI taxonomy): domain Eukaryota; kingdom Viridiplantae; phylum Streptophyta; class Magnoliopsida; order Ranunculales; family Papaveraceae; genus Papaver; species Papaver armeniacum. The sequence goes on from JAJJWW010018250.1 coordinate 481,582, forward strand.
ACCGCAAGTAAGATAAAAATTCCCATGGGAGTTGACAAAAGGCCCCATAAAATCAATACCCCATACATCAAAAACTTCAATAAATTGAATAAAAGTTTGTGGCATTTGATTTGGGCACCTAGATTGCCGGTTCTTTGGCACCTATCACAAGTTGTACAAAATATATGTGCATCCTTAAACAAAGTTGGCCAATAGAAACCACTTTCAAGTACCTTGTGAGCGGTTCTCTTACTCCCAAAATGTCCTCCGCAAGCATAGGAATGACAAAAAGACAAGATGGAATTAAATTCAGATTTAGGAACGCACCTTCGTATTACTTGGTCACTACCATGTTTCCATAAGTATGGATCATCCCATATGTATTGGTTCCCTAACTTCTTAAGTTTGTCCCTCTCAGCACGAGACAAGTTCTTTGGGATTTGTTTAGAAACTAAGTAATTCACAATATCGGCATACCATGGTTCTCCAAAGGCAATTGAGAATAGTTGCTCATCCGGGAAACTTTCACGCAATGGGATAGCTTCCTTGTCCACAGCAAGACGGCTCAAATGATCCGCAACGGTGTTCTCAATTCCTTTCTTGTCCTTGATTTCAATATCAAACTCTTGCAAGAGTAAAATCCATCGTATGAGCCTCGGTTTCGCCTCTTTCTTTGTAAGCAAGTATCTAAGTGCTGCATGATCAGAAAAGACAACAACTTTTGTACCAATTAGATAAGAGCGAAACTTTTCTAAAGAAAAAACAATGGCTAACAACTCTTTTTCAGTGGTTGTGTAGTTTTGTTGGGCCTCATTTAACGTTCTAGAAGCATAATAAATGGCATGAGGTATCTTCCCCAAAAGTTTCCCAAGCACCGCACTAACCGCATAGTCACTTGCATCACACATGAGCTCAAAAGGTTTACTCCAATCCGGTGGTTTAATGATAGGGGCTGAAATCAAAAGTTCTTTCAAACGATTGAATGCCACCATACATTTTTCATCAAAGTTAAAAACCACATCTTTTTGCAATAAGTTACAAAGTGGTGATGCTATCTTGGAAAAGTCCTTGATGAATCTACGATAGAAACCTGCATGACCAAGAAAAGAACGTATCTCCCTCACCGTAGTGGGAGGGGTTAGATCACGAATAAGGTCTATCTTAGATTTATCGACTTCCAAGCCTTTAGAAGATATTATATGGCCTAAAACTATGCCATGAGTTACCATGAAATGGCACTTCTCCCAATTTAGCACAAGATTTGTTTCAACACATCGTTCAAGGATTAGAGACAAATTGTTCAAGCAAAGGTCAAATGAATCACCAAAGACATTAAAGTCATCCATGAACACTTCGATTATGTTTTCAACATATTCCGAAAAGATACTTACCATACACCTTTGAAAGGTAGCTGGAGCATTGCATAAGCCAAAAGACATCCTTATATAACAAAAGTACCGAAAGGACAAGTGAAAGTGGTTTTCTCTTGGTCCTCCGGCGTTATCACAATTTGATTATTACCTGAATAGCCATCAAGAAAGCAATAATAAGAGTGTCCAGCTAAACGTTCAAGCATTTGATCAATAAAAGGTAAAGGAAAGTGATCTTTTCTAGTAGTGGCATTCAATTTTCTATAATCAATACAAACCCTCCAACCGGTTTGCACACGAGTTGAGACAAGTTCATTCTTATCATTCTCCACCACCGTCACACCTGATTTCTTTGGTACTACTTGTACCGGGCTCACCCACTTGCTATCGGATATGGGGTAGATAACACCCACGTCCAAAAGCTTGAGTATCTCCTTTTTCACAACTTCCATCATGGGAGGGTTCAAACGACGTTGCGCTTCCCTTGTAGGCTTTGCATCATCCTCCAAACGAATTTTGTGCATACAAACGGCAGGGCTTATACCCTTGATATCGGCAATTGTCCATCCTATGGCCGTCTTGTACTTCCTTAGCACCCTTAGAAGTTTTTGTTCCTGTAAATCATTAAGCTCATTAGAAACAATCACAGGTAACTCTTCATTATCACCCAAGTACAAGTACTTTAGGTGGTCGGGAAGAGGTTTCAATTCTAACTTTGGAGATTTAACAATTGAAGGTACAAGCTTTTCATCACTGCATGGTAAAGAAATAAAAGAAATATTATGAGTTTCCGGGCATCCTTGTAGTGAATTAAGATCACCAAGGACTTCCTTGACTTCATTACCACACTCTACACCATTATCCATGGATGTAGTTAACACGGTTTCCAAAGCATCATCACCGTTTAATTCAAACATTTGTTGTGCCAATGTATCCATAACATCAATGGAGAAACAAGAGTGGACATCACTAGGATATCTCATCGTCTCGAAAATGTTGAAACGTATTGTTTCTCCATCAAACTCCATGGTTAACGTTCCATTATCCACATCAATTATGGTTTTCGCCGTTTTCATGAAGGGACGCCCAAGTAGCAATGGAAGAGACGAGTCCGGTGAACCTTCATCCATCTCTAACACACAAAAGTCAGCTGGAAATACAAGTTGATCAACCTGCACAAGAACATCCTCAACAATACCCATTGGGTAGACATTAGAGCGATCGGCTAATTGCAATACAATTTCAGCCTTTTTAAGAGGACCAAGATCAAGTGAATTATACATTGACGTAGGCATAACATTAACGGATGCACCTAAATCCAACATAGCTTTGTTAAATGTTGTGTTACCAATTGTGACGGGAATGTCAAAACTACCGGGATCCTTGCACTTAAGTGGGAGTTTGTGTTGTAAGATTGCCGAGGCATTCTCCCCCACACTAAGCACTTCATTACCTTTGAGCCTTTGCTTATTGGTACACAAGTCCTTCAACACCTTTGCATACTTTGGAACTTGCTTGATAGCATCAATGAGTGGTATGTTCACATGGATCTTTTTAAGAACGTCTAAAATCTCCTTTTCTAGTTCCGCCTTCTTAGAACTTGCAAATCATGAGGAAAAGGTAAAGGAGGAACATAAGTAGAAACCGGAGTTTTAGAGTTAGGAATAGGTACCTCGAAGTTTGGGGAGAATCCTCATTCTTCTCCTCCAAAACAGTTCCTTTGGTGTTTCCACCTTGCCCGAATCAAGTAACCCGGGTTGCACAAGTTGTGTACCACTCCTCAACGTAATAGCATTGACACCCTCTTTTGGGTTAATAGGTTGAGAAGGGAGTTTCCCACTATTTTGTGCCTTCAATTGGTTCAAATCAATATCCATGGAGCCCATTTGTGTTTGCAACTCCTTGATAGCACTCTTAGTTTCTTGTTGACTCTCTTTAAACATGGTAGAAATACCTTGCATCATAGTTTGAAGCTTTGAATCAATATCGGAACCTTGATTTTGCATTGATTGTTGTGCTTGTGGTTGCTGAAATTGTTGTCTCGGCTGGAATTGTTGTTGTTGAGGTTGAAATCCACTTGAAAAGTTGAAAGTAGGTTGTTGAACCGCTCCTTGCTTGTTGGCATAGCTAAAATTGGGGTGATCTCTCCATCCCGGATTGTAAGTGTTTGAGTAGGGATCATACCGTCTTTGTTGATTTGGAAAGATCGCATTAGCTTGCTCGTCCTCATAAGTTTGAGAAGAACTTGGTATCACCGCTGCTGCAACTTGTGGCATCATTGCCGACATGTTACCCATTTGTTGACGAAGTTCCTCCACCTCGCTCACTTCATTCACCCTTCTAAGAATCACATCCGAACCACGGCTCAAAAATTGTTGGGAGTTCGCTGCCATATTTTCAATCAACTCTCTAGCTTGTGCCACCGTCTTGCTAACTAGTGCACCACCACCCGCAACGTCAATAAGATTCCTATCACTTGATTGGAGTCCTTCATAGAAGTATTGGATGATCATAGTGTCACTGAATTGGTGGTGAGGGCATCTTGCCACCAATCAGTTGTATCGTTCCCAACATTCATATAAGGATTCTCCCACATTTTGCTTCATCCCACAAATCTCCTTGCGAATTTGAGTAGCCTTTGATGTAGGAAAATATCTCTCTAAAAAGAGTTTCTTCAACCCATTCCATGTCGTGACACTTCCGGGAGGTAAATAGTACAACCAATCCTTAGCACTATCCATTAAAGAGAAACGGAAAACTTTCAACATTGCACCATCCGCCTCAACATCCGCTGGAAGCATAGCCATGGCAATGGTGTGGAAGTCCATAAGATGTTTGTTTGGGTCTTCATTCACCATGCCATGGAATTTTGGTAATTCTCTAAGCAACCCCGGCTTTATCTCAAAAGTAGAGTTCGTTTGAATACACCCCTGTTGTGTATCAAGCCTATGAGAAGCCAAGTCCTTGAGTGAACGATTTGCATCACCCATTGCTTCTTCTTCTTCAACTTGTGGTTCGTCTACGATTGGAACCTCTTGTTCTCCTTCTAGTTGTAACTCTTCTTCCACTTTTAACTCTAGATTTTATGTTGCGTCTTGACTTGGTTGGATTATTGTGCCTCTTCGAGTAGCTATCCCGCACCTTGGATAATTCCAATCTTTAGAAGCCAGGGATTAGGTACCTGAAAACAATTCTCCCAAACAAGTGAGAAACAAGACAAGAACCGAAAAGCAAAGATAAAAGCAGAAATTATAAAAAGAAACTAAACACTTAATAACAAGCCGTATGCCTCCCCGGCAACGGCGCCAAAATTTGATCGGTTGTCAATCCGTCAAAAATAATTTCACTTTCTTACTCACTAAATTTAAATGAAGTACAAAGTAAGGAAGAGTTCGTATCCACAGAGAGGCAATTGTTGTTATGCGATTTTCAATTGCTAAGGTAACCAAGGGGGGATGTTTGTTGTTTTAACGAAATACTAAAGTAAAAATAAAATAAAGCAAAGCAAATAATTGGAATAATCAATAAGGAGAAGATATTGGTCACGGGATAGTATCATTCACAAACATGTATTTTCATCAATGATTAGAATTGGTATTTTAATCTCTCATCTACTAATAGTCCTAGGATACCTTGATCGCAAGTATATCCCGCTAATTCCCTGTTTTCATCACAACCACATTAAAAGATGCATATGTGAATTCTTCCTAGAAAGCAACCTAAAGTGTAAAAGCACAATTAGATTTAACTCCCTAAAAGCAATAAGTTCTATGGAATAAGACTAATCAATGCAAACGAATGTGTAAAAGCACTAAACGTTTTAACAAAAGTTATGATTCACTTGTGACTAGTAGGATATATCACTACAAGCACTACCCACAATTATGCTACTTAGAATCAGGGATAAACAACTTTTTCGTATTGAAAGCCCTAATATAGCTCTAGAGATGAATGTAAATCGGATTGATTCCGGACTCAACCAAACAAACTATCAAATCATATAACTCTATTAATTGTGAACCACAAACAATAAAATATTGAGACAAAACTAATTCATTGAGTCATATAACATATTGAGAAATCAACTTTATCCCATAACCAATAATATGTGTTTAGCTACTCATAACTATGGAGTTCATCATAAAAATATTAATTGAAAAGAAGAAGATGAACAAAAGCAAACCCTAGAAGCGTAAACAAAACCGGCTCTCCAAAGTTCCAAGAAAAATATATATTCCTTAAAGTTGTAGAAATCTTTCCTTTAAATAGCTCTCTTGTTTCCAAAATTAGGTCTAATCTTCAAAGGTCCAAAAGATAGAAGTCCACCAAGCCCATGTGTGAGAAAAACCCATGTGAAAATTATGCCCAAAAACGGTCGCCGGAAAACTGGTATTATGGCCGGAATTTGGCCGGAAAGGTCGACGTAAAATAGCTCAGGTGACCGGAAAAGTCCGCCCGGTCACCGGTCAACGAGTCACATCGGGTCAACTCGGGTCAAACCGAGACAATTCACTGAGTCAGGGAGAGTCAGGGTGAGTGACAGAGTCAGCTGAGTCATAATCAAGTCAGCTAAGTCAGGTTGTGAGTCAGTCACTGCCCTGGGCTGATTGAGCTGATTTGGCCTTGGCTCAGGCCATTGCATAGGCCATATCCATGTTGCACCAATATGGTGCATCACCACTTACTTCCAGCCATAGTGGCCCTGCAACATTATTTCCCAACTTGTATCCACTTCTCCTAATCTGTTATTCATATCAACACTAGGACTGCCATTACCAACACCTCCAGATGCAACTCACTCCACCTTGAGCTCAACTGCATCGATTTCCCAAATTCTGCGACTTCATGACCTTGGCATCATCCAGGGCACCACCATCTCAGGCCAGCAGCATAACCAATTGGCACTCTTCACAACTAACACCATCTTAGTTGCCTCACTTGGCTACACCAAAACTCAGCTGCATCTGTTGCTATCTGCACAACCCACAATTCTGCCTAACATTTTCAACTCTGTCAAGCACTCATTCATCTCTGCCAGACAACCAACACTCCTGATCATTGCAGCAAACCTGCACATTCCATTCCTTGCATTGCATCTCATTAGCTGCTCAAATCCCAGCTGCAAATCAACCATCATGCTTCACTGCTCCAGCTCAGTCATTTGTTGTAGCTTTATGGCTAACACCATCTTAGTTCAAGCTCCTGCAACACTTAGCTTCTTCACAGCATCAGGCTAGTGCTCTGCAGTTCCAATTCCAGCCATGTCCTGCACTGCGCATAACACCAGCTGCTTCAATCAGTTCCACCTCCCATGGCCTTCAACATCAACATCATTCTAGCTCAAGCCAACCCTCTACCAAATTGCAGCAATAAGTTTCCCTGTATACCTAGCATTCATCTAAATTGTTGATACTGCTCAACAACAAACCCTCACCTGCAACTCCGAACTCAATTGCAGCCAGCTGAACCATCTACTTCTTGTTATTCTTCTCCTCTGCCTCAACCATTTGTAATCAAACCTACCAGTAAGAGCACCACCAACTCCTCTGAGCCTTGAAGCTCAAACCCAACAGCAGCAACCACTTGCACCTGAGACCTGCAATCTCCTAGCCTGCCAAAGCCTTCCATTTCAGCTCAGGATCACCTGTCTCAGTCAAAGCTACACTAATCTCTTGTTGATTCAACCATTCAACCCACCTTCAACTTCATCTCATCTTCCTTGGTCTGAATCCAACACCAACATAGGAAACCAATTCAATTTTAAACTCATTGTTCTGCCATTTCATAATCCTTCAACCCAAGTCGAACCATTAACACCCAATTGTTCATATACCACAAAAATCCTTTCTGCTTTCTTCTTGTTCTCAAATCGAGCTTAATCCCCAAATTCCACTTCAAATAAGAACCCTAATTCATCCTCAGCAAAACAGATCTCCTCATCTCCATAACATTCATCACAGATCAAAACCGAAATCAATTTAAACCTGAATCCAACATAAACCCATCCAGCAGCACCATTACATCATCTTCTCTGAGTTCACTCAACCAACAGACTCAAAACTAACTAATCTGAACAGCAACAGATTCTCTTTCTCTGTGTAGAATTACACAAACTCTTCAAACCCTAATAACCAAATCTATCTCAAGCATCTGTTAAAACTTCACCTTCTCAATCTCTCCCTGAATTTCTCTCAACACATCGATCTCCATGGCCGCCTTCATTTCCTCATTCGGTCCTTCTCCATTCATCTCTGAATCCACAGCATCAGGTTCTTTGATACTCTCTAATTCCACCGGTCTTGTGCTCATCAATACCACCAATTTCCTCTCTGAGTTTCTCAATCTCTCAGTCTCATGATGGTGCAGCCATCCTCTCTCAATTTTCAGATCGAATAAGAAATAATGAGAAATTAATTTCTCACTGAATTTTAGGGTTGTGTAGGAAAATAAAGGTGGATACAACCACCCAGGTCTGGCAGATAAGGGGTTACCCAGAAATGACTCTAGGCACCCAGAAATAGGAAAAAGGGCCTCCCAGTTCTTGCATGGCTTGTCGGTTTCGCGGAACCGACTGCCTATTCACTTCTTTGCTCAACCGTAGCTAGCTTCGCTCGCCTGTGAATTGGTCTTTTCGCTCTTTTTCGCTTTAAATGGGTGATTTCTTCCCCTTTTGTTCTCGGTGACTCCATTGCACCTATAAAACTCAAAAGCAAACATAAGATACATAATTCACACGAAAAATAGCAAAGAAAGCATAAACTCTATATAGTAAATACAGTGTATTCTAGACCTATGAATTGCATCGGGTCTAAGTTACTATATCCAAAATACTTCGGACACTGCTTCTGGTGCCTTGTTTCCTCAAATTCCTCGTTGTATTCTAGACAGTATAGGCAACACCAATCATTTGCGAAGTGAGCTATTTTCGCAAGTGTGGTCAATGTATCCCTTGCCTGTAATAATAATAACAACACGTCAATTTTTTCAAGGCATCCAATTTTAAATGGTATAAATCTAATAGATTTGAATTATACCTCAATCTTAGATATCACCTTCTTCTCACATAACATAGCAATTGAGGAAGGACAAATCTTGACCACTCTTTACATAGGCAGAGTTAGCCAAACTATGTTTTGCAATTGTCTTACTTGAAAATTATTATTAATCCATATTTTAGTCAGCTCCTATCGAAGACGATCTAATTAGTCCTATAGAAAGTTAATCTTAAATTTTTGACCTTATCTCTTGACCAAATTATTGAAGTATTTCTCGGTCATGTTCTCGTGTGTGATCTACCCATCTCGTGTCTACTCTACCTTCTAACCTTGGTGAATGAAACCTATACATATTGATCCGTAATTTTATATTGTTGATTTGTCATCAAGAGGTCACATGATTTGAGAATGTAAAATATAAAAAATATTCTATAAACATCGGAGGCGAAATTTAGATTTATGATTTAGAGTTTTTTATGATGATTTTGATGAACAAACATAATTTTCAAACAAATATTTTAGAATGCAAATACATTTCCCGGTTAATAAGGTTTTATATCGGGAATTGGGTGAAAGTTGTTGTCTTTGTAGGTAGTTGTCGCGAAACAACTCGGCATTGATGGTCTTTCAGGAAAAAGAATGTAATAGTACTTGAGAGAGCGATAATGTTCTCTTACACGGGTACACCAATTGCCTTTATATAATACGGGTGATCGAACAGTCATGATCATATTGTCTTATACGTTCCGGTATCATCCTCGAAATATTTGGTTTTTGTCCTTATCAATCGTGCTAAAAACAACCAATTACATCTTTCACAATACAATAAAACTCACTAAAAAGCAAAAACTATTATTATACACTACTATTACCAACACCCGCACCACCATAAAAACCATCCACCGCCACTATTTCTTCCACCAATAGTAATGTTACCGCCTCCACCATTCACAAACACCCGCCACCGCTTATACTAACCCTACTTCCACTACCACCATTAGAATTAATATAGTTTTTAGTAAAATTATGTATTTATGTTAGATTATTAAAGGGACATTTATAATAGAAATTTAATTAATCATTTATCTTTGCCAAGGACAAATCCTGACCACTCTTTACATAAACAAATCGATAATAAATAGTTTCTTATGTTCTGATCTTGATTCGTGTCGTTCGTTTAGTTATTACATAACATGGCAATTGATTGCACCAATTTTTTTAAAATGGGCATGCGTTTTATCGAGTTTATTTTAACATTAGAATGATCAACCACGTTTTATACTTTATAATATAACGTTACACATTTTGTAGCGTTACGAAATTAGCATAATATGTTTTTGTTCACCAATACCCGCCACCACCATAAAACCATATGAATCCACTTTTTTTATCCACCACCACCTAGTGGCGGAGCCAAGGGTTGACTAACCTGGCTCTAACCCCTTAAATTTTTAATAACTACATAAATTTTTTAGTTTATTTTATAAATAGTACTTTGTCCATATATATTTATGGTTTAGTCCACCAAAGTTTACATATTTCTTTTTTAAAAAAAAAATAGGCCTCCTCAATGTCAATTTTTGACTCCACCACTGCCACCATCATTGCCGCCCATCCCATGTAGGTTGTTGGACGCAATTCTAATTTTAAATCACAAATGCCATGTATGAGGTTTAGATTGAACAAAATTTTGTCAATTGATTAGTTTCATTATCTTTTTTTTCCGTGTATATATGCTTTTTTTGTATTGCAATCAATTTTATTTTAACATTAAAAAATCATGATTTATACGATATAGTACCAAAGATAACAGGGGTACCATTTGGGTGATCCAACTACGATCATGAAAATATTGTCTTGTATGATATCATCCCTGAAATATATGGTACCTTCCTTTATCAAAAGTGTTAAAAACAACCAACCACATCTTCCACACTACGATGTTATCGATGTTGTAACGACAACATAAAATTAATATTGTCCATCACTACTCACCAAAGATTCACCGTCACTACTTCTTCCACCACAAACCAGGGGCGGAGCCAGGATTTTGAGGAGAGAGGGAGAAAAAATTCTTGGCAAGTTGGATACATGTGAAAAATGGACTTTGTATCCCATTTTACGATAAAAAAACAAAATTAAATATAATTGTGCTTGGCTCCGCCCTTAACCACCACTAATCTTTCGGCCTCCACCTCTTCTACTACTCAGTGTCGCAAAAAATGTATATTGATTCTATTTATCAAAATAACTTATTAATAGAAATAAATATTATATTATAATTAATTAAGAAAACATTTATAATTAAAAAATGATTAGTCATTTATTATGAGCAATTAGTGAAACACTAATTAATAAAACACTTTATAATGAATAGATTATTTATTATGTGCAATTAGTGAAACACTAATTAATAAAGCAATTATGGTATTTAAGTTGAACGAACCACATTTTGTTGATTTATCTTTTCTATCAATTCCAACCAAGGTGGAACACTGGTTAGAGGCCACTCTTATGACACAATAGGTCATGAGTTCGAACCTCCCCGTTATAATTTTTGAAATTCCATATCTTGACTTGTGTATTCATTTTTCATTCATAATATTAGAATTAATGCCACGTGTGCGAGTTGTAGGGGGTGGTCAGGAGAACCACAACCTTTGATTTATCTTTCCCACGGACAAATCCTGACCACCACTCAGACAGGAAAACTTAGCCTAGCTTTGTTTTGTACTCTTGATTAGCAGAAGTATTATCAACTAGGGAATGAAAAGTTAGAGAATCAAAAATATTTGTATTGGTGGAGCAGGATCCATACTCATTAAACAAAGAAGAAAAGAAGGAAACACTTTCATTACCGATGGAGATATCCTCATCCAAACTAACACCGTTAAGAGAGGTGATGTTATTTCTGGACTTTCTCTCCTTCATGAAATTAAAGAAAAAAGAGGAATTAGAATCCCCAAGGTCAAGCCACTGGACTCTGGAAGCCAGATCCACCTTCACGAGTACAAGTATTTGTATGAAGTATCAGTTTAAGATCCAGTCGGACCGGATACAGTATTAAATTTGCGAAAAGTAAAATAGAAAACCCAGTTTCCCTAATACCAAATTTTACCAATTAAATCGTTACTTTTTCTTCTGTTGATCCCAAATTTATATATACTGTATAAATTCAAGTATCCCACAAAAATTTAAGTCTGTTAGATGTTTGTTAGATGACAATCCCATAAGGGGCTCATTCCGGGCAAAAAGTTCGAAAACCATGAGACCTAGTACCGCATTGGAGTTCACGAGTCTATCTAATCTCAAAACTCGGCAACACGTTTCTTCATGGGTAGCTTTGATGGGTCTTATACATGGATACTAATCGGGTAACGTGAAGTAAAGGTACGTTCAAACAACTTATCATAATAAATTGGTGCTTTGACGCCATATTCTTAACAACAAGATATTTCACATAACTTGTTGTGTAGATCGACGATCTATCATTTGGTAGTTCTCTTCAGGATCCCAATCTGATAGGTTGTAAACTAATATTTGATTATCTCAATAATCCATATATTGGTTGAGTTAACCGATACAAATGGGTTTATATTGATTAAACGGAAGAGCCTTTGTATTACTCAACAAATATCTATGATTTAGTTCTTGAGATCGATAGAGTGCTTAGCAAATACAGAGTAGTTTATTGTTTTGGAATATGATCCAAAGAATTTAAGTGCTAAAAGTATTCACATCGAGTGAAGCAACTTAAGATGGTGGACTCTATCTTAGGATTTACGTGCATTGACCAGATGGGTAGTAGACCCAGGGATACTAAAGGAACTGAATAACTTAGATTTAGTTTACTTGGTCTCAACTACACGAAGTTAGTAGTAGTATCTGTATAACGACTTAATTTTGAGAGTATTCAAAACTAGACCGGGTCCCGGGGTTTTTCTGTATTTGCGGTTTCATCGTTAACAAAATCTTGTGTCGTGTTTTTTAATTTACTTCCGCATTATTTAGCTTGTCTTTATAATTAAGTATACACTTGTACGTCAATTAACACCTAGTTTGATCCCATAGCTGGTTTGGACCGAACTTATACTATATACCAAGTTGACATTTTTTGGTTGATATCTTCTTGACAGTGTCTGTCTATATTAGATCACGCAAGGTGTGTCTTGAATAAGTTGGTATGAAAAGATTGTGGTGTACTTGGTACCCTCGCCATTTCAAGATCATTTGTCATTTCATCTTTTTTCAAATCGCAACATCGTTGATTAAATCTGATGATAATTATTATTTATCTTAATGATTCACTACATGTGTTAAAAATCATCTGATATCGTTATTTAGCACAAATTCTCATGAAAATATGTTGTTATTATCATATCTTGAGTAGATATTACGTGATCTAAATTGTATTATCAATATCTTTAATATTAATGATGTAGATCTAAATTGGTCGACTAATCCTTGCATCTTTTAGGGATAAAGTCGTTGTTTGTCGTAGATTTAACCGCCATAGATATTTAATGATATCTCTTATCTAAAAAGTTTTCAGATCTTGTCAATATTAATCTTTCTAAAAGAATAATCTCAAGTTTCCATACAAAACTTCCATTTTATCCTTCAGATCTCATAAAAAAAGTATATTTTAAGACGCAGACATAATCTTTCAATCCGAATCTTTTATTAAATCTTATCATTCGTTGAATATTAAATATCTAATACGTAAAACGCATCAATTATACATATGATTCATTGGTATTACTTTTCTTTAAGAATCTTTAGGTTTTGGGAAAGAAACAATAGTCTCAGATCTAAACGATCCATTGTCAACCGTAAAATCTCAGTATGCACGTGGTGTTTGTCATTTTGTGTAGTAAAAATCAAATGACAACTCCAGTGCAGAGAAGAATCTTTCCACGTCGACCTGGAGTAATTTCATTATGTCGATCAATTATATCCACATCTCCATATACACAAGAGGTGTTAACTCCAATTATTAAACCAAACTCATACATGTCGAGTAAACTCATCAGCTAGACTTTGACCTGAACCAACAACTTCTCGAGGTGAACCACTAGTTACATCATCAATTGTTTTAGTCCCAGATGGTCAACCAGTGTCTGTTTTGGTGGGACCAGTGGTTACACCATAAGATAAAAGGAATCTTCCACAAGCTCCTCCAATCACAACTTCTCCAATCATGTAGATTCCCCATGACATGTTTTAAGATTTGATAAAGCCAATCTCTACTTTGACTAAGAGAGTCAATCAAATGACTGCACTAGCACCTAATGTAACAACTCCAATTATTACAGTTGCTCAACCATCTCTAGCTATTAGCATATCCCAGTTACCTACTACAGCTCCATTGAATAACCAATAAGAGTAGTTAAGGTAGTATCTCAAAAATTACAGCTCGATAGATAATCATTACTTATATACTTATAGAAATAAAAACTCTAATCCAAGTCCAATTGTTATTTTCACCACAATCCAAGCATCAGTCCACTCTAAAATTGATAGGATGTTAAAAGAACAAAAAGACATATTCAAGTTATTGATTAATAGGCCAAAGGTTGACCCAACTTATACTATTAAGGATGGCCTACTCTTAAAAGAAGTGGGAAAACTTCAAATTGCAAGAAAAATTTCTACCAACAAGATTGATTAATAAGCCAATCTCTACTTTGACTAAGAGAGACAATCAAATGACTGCACTAGCACCTAATGTAACAACTCCAATTATTACAGTTGCTCAACCATCTCTAGCTATTAGCATATCCCAGTTACCTACTACAGCTCCGTTGAATAACCAATAAGAGTAGTTAAGGTAGCAGCTCAGAAATTACAACTCGATGGATAATCATTACTTATCTACTTCTAGAAATAGAAACTCTAAGCCAAGTCCAATTGTTATTTTCAACACAATCCAAGCATCAGTCCACTCTAAAATTGATAGGATGTCAAAAGAACAAAAAGATATATTCAAGTTATTGATTAATAGGCCAAAGGTTGACCCAACTTATACTATTAAGGATGGCCTACTCTCAAAAGAAGTGGGAAAACTTCAAATTGCCAGAAAAATTTCAACTACCTAACTTCAAATGTCTCAAATAAAATATAGATCCCAGTGAACATATGTTTCATTATGAGCATCAAATGGCTTTATATCTGGAGAGCACCTTGATAATGGCATGTTTATTTCCAAGCGGTTTTGAAGACTATGCATTAACTTGGTTCAGGTGTCTGCCATCCAACTCAGTTCGATATTTTCATAACATTAAGGAGTTATTCCTCCAAAATTACTCTTGCAACATCATACAAGGTGGTGTACTTGAAGGAGTTTTCAGAGTTTCCCAACATAAGCATGAGAGCTTCAATGACTTATTAAGAAGGTTTAAAGTTGCAGCAACACCTAATGAGAAATCACACGAGAAGTTTCTCCAAAAATGCTCTACTTCAAGGACCAACCAGGGACTCATTCACAGGCTAAAACAGAGCTGGGATATGGGTCAGGAAAGAGCAGGACCATCTGATCTCACCTACAACTATAGCTTCAGATCACAAATTTTATTTAGTTGAACCATCTGCCGGCAATAAGAGACCACATTCTCCATAGTCACCTAACAAGACTTCAAAGAAGGTCAATTACAAAGCTGAGTTATATGTTAAATGAATAGAAGAGCGTAAAAACTTTACAAAGCTGACTGTAACTCCTGAGGTCATTTTAGATTTCATAAAGAACAAGCCATATTTCTTAACTCCAATAAAAATAAGGAGTGGGCAAAAGGGAAAAACTTATTATGCATATCATGAAACTCTTGGTCATCAGACCAATGACTGCAGAAACTTGATCAGGTTCATTGATTACTTGGTTAAGGAAGGTCTCTCAAAATATCAAACCCCAACTCCAACAATAGAAGTAATATGATGTGTGAATATGGTATACTTTTTAGCTCGAGCTGGAACTGAAGCACAACTCGATTTAACTGACAGGAAAAGAAATCTCTGTGAGATAAATATCACATGTATGCACCCTAGCTCTGAAGGTTTACTTTTACTACTGATGACATAAGATTCACTGCCAGAGATCTATATGGAGTTACATTTTCACACTCTGATGCTTTGGTAGTGGAACTGATCATTGACAGATGAGACTATATGAAGATACTTATTGACCAAGGGTCGACCTGTGATATCATCTATCTATAAACTGAAAGACTAAAAACAAATTTCAACGGGCTAAAAGACCAAAGTCAAATAGCATAGACCAAAAGACAAGTTAAATCTTAATAGTTTAAGAGACCAAAGTTAAATGACACAGAATGAAAGATTAAAGTCAAACTTCAACAGATCGAGAGACTAAGGAAAAATTGCCCAGATCGAGATACTAAGTGTCAAATCTCTACAAGTCGTGAGACAAATTACACTTTTCCAGATTACTATCTCAGATCGAGAAGATTAAAGCTACCTCATATCATGCAACTGAAATAACAATCATAAGCTAAAGCCTAAAATATTTTAATTGAGGCATTAAGTCTCAAAAATAAAAATTATCAAAAGATTAACATTATTGGCAAGAAAGTTATCTAATCAGAATTGATCTGAATCCGAATCCCAACTTTAAATTTACCTTAAAATTGAAAAGAAGGGAGTAGCCAAAAGAGTGCAAATGCAAAAGCAAACTAAGCATCAAACTTCATGAAGTACTTAGATGAAATAAGAAAATTTTCATTAAGAGAAAAATATTATTAAGTTAACAAATAAAAATATCTAATCTGGAAAAGCTGCAATCTTATGAGCAACTGAATTTTTAACTGTAAAAGGAGAAATAAATTTGTCAATTTCAGAAACATTAACCTCATCTAAAAACCTAACCGAGAAAATTTGGTTAAGGATCTGAATTGATGAGAAATTAGTCCCACCAATAGCTGCAGTGGATCTAGCAACTTCAACTTGATGAGAAACTAACTTTCTCTATCCAATTTGAGAGACTCATCCAAAACTTTATTTTATCTACACTTGTAGCAGTCCGAGCCTTGGTAGCTTCCATATCTTGATTTAATGCTTCCTCTCTACCTGAACTTGAAGAGGAAGAAGACTTCATTTTTCCAGTACTAGACTCATAGATCTCTATATCTACTTATCTATTCTCGAGATTGAGGATAGTTATAAGGTCGGCCATCTTTCTGAACAAGCTTGTTCTCTTGTGAAATTTTCAGAGACTCCTGAGAAGAAATACATGAAGCAAGTGCCATCTCAAGATATGAAATGGATTTATCTTGACCAGCTTCAGTTTGTTCCTCAAAATCCTATTCAACTCATGACGAGCAACACCAAGATTTTTATCTAAAAACTCTTCCCGGAAAACTAAGCAAGCCAAAGAAACAATATTCTGCAAACGTGAAAAGTATATATATGAAAATTATACTTCCAAAAAAAAATAAAAAAAAATGAACATATCTCTTACTAATCTTATCCCCTGCTTTAGTGAAACTCTTGACATTAAGCTTAATGCCATCAACTCGAGGAAGACTCATGAGCAGTTGATAGGGAAGATTCTCGTTTTCCTGCTCAACAGAATCCAGCTCGTTGAAATAAGCAAAACATTCACCTTGAATTATTTTTCGATTATCCCGGTCCATTTGGATGACTTGGCATCTTCAAATCTTACATATTTTGAAGAGCCAATAACTCGGAGAAAGCTACGTACGAAAGTGAGATGGTTTGTGCCTCTTGTTAGGATTAATTGCTACTTGAAGGGGCAATACCACCACCTTTACCCGAGAAACTAGAGTTTGGATTAGTTGGATTGTCAAATCGAATCTGACTACCATCATGGGGATTAATACCTCGACCTCTACGTCCCCGTATACCTCTACATCGACCTTAATTACTCGAACTCGAAATAGCAAAATCAACCCCAAAACCATTAGCTTGAGCTCCAACTTCACAAAAGGAAACACCTTTCGATCTAGTCCTCTTTTGTTTGTGATGAATATTACCTTCAGAATCTTCATCAGATTCATCAACTTGAGTCTTGATTTTTGAAAATATCAGCAGCCCGAGGTTTTGAGATGATATAAGCCAACAAATCAAATTTCTCATGCTGAAGGAATTTAATTGGAAAGAACTTGATCATACCATTTAAAAGATACATTATTATGTTCAATTTGGTCTAAGTCTTTTCTAAGGTGGTCTATCCTCCTAGCCATGATGGCAGTCGTAAATGCTAAGCTTTTTGGACATGAAACGTAAAATAAATAAATAATTAACTATTGATAATCGGAATCAAAGAATCAACATAAGATATAAACGAAAATAAAAGAATACTTGTGAGAACAAGGAGCATGATGTACTGATCTAGTACAGGGATGAATGAATTCTTGGTAGCAAGCTACCTTCTCTCTGAAACCAGAGCCTAAATTATCTTCCAAGGAAAATAAAGTTTTTCATTATCTTCCCAACTTACACAATCCTTGGTTACTTATCCTGGTTGACAAAATCAACAGCCAGGATTACATCAATTTAACACAGAACTTTATGAATTAATTTAACCCTATTCTAATTCAAGTACACAAGCCCAACAGAAGAAACTTAAGAATAAACAATAGTCTCTACAACCCATTAAATAAGCCCAAGGCTCTGAGTAAGTACATGACAATGCCTCTCCCATTTAAGCATCCTTGCCCTCAAGGATGAAGTCTGGGAATTGAGCTTGTATATGTGCTGAGTCCTCCCAAGTTGCATCTTCAGGAGGTGAGTTCGACCACTGAATTAAGACCTGAGGTATGGGCAAACCACCATGGAGTGTAAGCCTGCACTGCAAAAGAGCTACTGGTTCAATAACAAAATGGCCATTGTGATCAACAAGTGGTAGTTGAGGTAAGGTTGTTGCAGTAAGACCAATCTTCTTTTTAAGCTGTGAAACATGAAAGATAGGGTGAATGCGAGACCCCACTGGCAGTTTTAACCTGTAAGCAACAACACCAATGCGTTGAAGAATCTCAAATGGTCCAAAATATTTAGAGGAAAGCTTGAAGTTCTTCCGAATAGCAACTGAAGTCTGTCGATACGGTTGAAGCTTCAAAAACACCATGTCACCAACTGCAAATTCCCTGTCAGAGCGTTTTTGGTCTGCGAAGAACTTCATCCTGTTTTTTGCTTTAGAAAGATCAGTTCTGAGTAGTTGTAACATAAGGTCTCGTTCCTGCAAGTAATCTTCAACAGTTGCCACAGAAGTAGGAGTTGGAATCGGAAATACCAAGTGAGGAGGTTGGTAGCCATAAAGTGCCTGAAATAGAGACATTTTGAGGCCTGTATGATAATTGGTGTTAAACCAATATTCTGCCAGAGCCAGCCACTAAACCCACTGCTTAGGTTGGGAACCTGTCATACATCGTAAATATTGTTCGACACAGGCATTCGTCCTTTCTGTTTGACCATCTGTTTGAGGATGGTAAGCTGAACTAAGGTTTAAGGTAGTACCTAATGATTTAAACAGGGCCTGCCAAAATTGACTAATGAATATTTTATCTCTATCACTGACAATAGTTGTGGGTAAGCCATGTAGTTTAAAAACATTGGATAGGAATTCCTTGGAAACTATTATGGCAGTGAAAGGATGGCTGAGTGGAATAAAATGGCTATATTTAGTTAGGCGATCTACGACTACCAGAATGACATTTTTTCGATAAGACATGGGCAAACCTTCAATGAAGTCCAATGATATGTCCTTCCAAGCAGTGTTTGGGATTGGCAGAGGTTGCAGAAGCCCACTAGGAAAGGAATGGTCACCCTTGTTGCATTGGCAGATGTCGCAAGTTGAGACAAATTGGATGATGTCATCCTTCATCTTTGGCCAATAAAAATGAGCTTTATCCCTGTTATAGGTACCAACAATGCCAGAATGGCCTCCCACAGCAGATGAGTGTACTGAATGCAATATAGAAGATCTAATGGCATTACCTGAACCAATGTACAGCCTCCCTTTGAACTTTAAGATACCTTGTTGGTAAGTATAATGTTGTAAGGTTGGAGAAATAAGAAGTTGGGTGATTAGGTTTTGAGCCACCGCATCTGAATCATAGCTGGAGATAACATCACTGGTCCACTGAGGCTGGGATAATGACATTGTAGAGCAAGACTCATGTGGTAACCTAGAGAGTGCATCAGCAACCAGATTATCCTTGCCTTTCTTATAGTGGATGACATAATCGAAACCAAGGAGCTTGACCAGCCATTTTTGTTGCAATGCTGAAGAAAGTTTCTGTTCCATTAGGTATTTCAAGCTTTGGTGGTCTGTGTTGATCACAAATTTGGCATGGCTTAAAAAATACCTCCACTTCTGAACTGCCATTACAATGGCCAAGAACTCCTTTTCATAAGTTGACAATGCCAAAGCCTTTGGGCCTAAAGGCTTACTGAAAAATGCTATGGGTCTGTTTTCTTGGAGGAGCACTGCACCAACACTTTTTGAGCAGGCATCAGTTTCCAATGTGAAAGGCTTGTTGAAATCAGGCAAAGCCAAAACTGGGGCTTGAGTCATTGCTGTTTTGATGGAGGAGAATGTTGTGGAGGCTTCTTCAGTCCAAAAGAATGAATCTTTCTTTAACAAATCTGTCAGAGGCTTGCAAATATTTCCATACCCTTTAATGAACTTACGATAATAACCAGTCAGGCCTAAAAACCCTCGCAACTGCTTCAAGGTTTTTGGTGTAGGCCAACTAATCATAGCGGCAACCTTGTCAGGATCTGCGGCTACACCCTTGTCTGTGATTAAGTGTCCCAAGTATTCAAGTTGAGGCTGAGCAAAAGTGCACTTGGAGAATTTAGCATACAGGGAATGTTGGCGTAGTAAGGAAAAAACCACACGAAGGTGTTCCAGATGATCTGCAAGAGAGGAACTGTACACAAGAATATCCTCAAAAAATACGAGTACAAACTTGCGAAAAAATGGTTGAAAAACCTCATTCATCAATGCCTGAAAAGTTGCAGGTGCATTCGTAAGGCCGAAGGGCATGACACGAAACTCATAGTGGCCTTGATGAGTGCGGAAAGCCGTCTTATGAATGTCCGGTGGGTAAATCAAAATCTGGTGATAGCCTGACAGTAAATCGATCTTCGTAAAGATAATTGCACCATTCAACTCATCCAACAGTTCTTCGATTAAAGGAATAGGAAACTTGTCCTTCACAGTCATGTCATTGAGTTTGCGATAATCCACACAAAATCGCCACGTTCCATCCTTCTTTTTGATCAAAATAATTGGTGCAGCAAAAGGGCTATGACTTTTTTGAATCAACCCTGCAGATAGCATTTCTTGGACAAGCTGTTCCACTACAGCCTTATGAATAAAGGGGCATTTATATGGTGTTTGGGAAGTAGGTGTGGAATTAGGTTTAAGTGGAATCTTATGATCAAGTGGACGAGAAGGTGGTAGTTGGGTGGGTGTTGAAAAGACATCAGCAAAGGAGTCTAGTAAGGAAGAAACTTCACTAGGAAGTTGTTGTACAGGAGTAGCATGAACATGAAAAAATTGGCCAATTAAGGCAGGGGCCTTACTCTTGAAGAACTTCTTAAGAGTAGTAGCACTGATAAGGCTAAGAGAGGGCTTATAAGAACTCCCAGTTAGTGTAATCTGACTCCCTAGATGCATAAAAGAAATTTTTAGCTGAGCAAAGTTGAAAGTTACATCACCTAATTGTCGCAACCAATCTGCGCCAAGCACCATGTCACACCCACCGAGAGGAAGAGCTCGCAAGTCAGCAGAGAATTTGTAACCTTGCATTTCCCATTGAAGGCCTCGACAGATACCGTTGCTGATGGTGCTATCTCCATTGGCAGCAATAACTAGCATATGTCCTGTAGGTGAGACGTGAAGACCAAGCTTATCTGTCAATTTAGAATCAATAAAACTATGCGTACTTCCTGTGTCAATCAGAACCATAATGTGTTGATTATTGAGAAGTCCCGAAATACGAATGGTGTCATGAACATTAGTGCCTGTCAGGGCGTGTAAGGAAATTTCCATGGTTGTATCTGAACTAGAAGGAGAATCTGTCATGTGCTCATCGGGTGATGATAAGTCACTCTGATCACTGAGTTCTTCCTCATTAGCAACAAGCATAAATAACTGTTGAGTTTTTCAAAGATGGCCAGGCCTGTAGAACTCGTCACAGTTATAGCATAACCCTTTATCTCTGCGAATTTTCATTTGCTGAGGGGTAAGCTTTTTAATAGTTGGAAGTGAGGAATCAATTTTCGTAGGTGTAGGTGGGTGAGTAATGAATGGGGTGGAAGAATAAGTAGAAGGTTTAGTCATAGTAGGAGGGGTAGAAAAGAATGGTCTGGATGTGGATGAATTCTGAGGAATAGAGACAGGTGAAGGAATGAATGGCCGAGAAGGGTACTTAAGTGGTTTGGGAGTGTTAACAAGAGAAGCATGTTGCATTCTAGCTAAGTAAAAAGCACGAGAAGTATCTTCTGGCCTAAACATCTGAACTGTAGTGCGAATTTCATCCTTCAAACCACTAATAAAACTCAGGGTATAGAAAGATTCAGGTAATGTTGGATTATTAGCTACCATAAAAGCTTTAAAGTGCTTAAATCTATCATAATAATCCTCAACTGTAGTAGTATGAGATAACTTATTAAAACTACCAACATAATTGTCATGTGCAACGTCCTCAAATCTAACACACAGATCCTGAACAAATACATCCCAAGACATTTTATGCTTACCTTGTTGATAATTTAAGAACCATGGATCTACTTTTGAATCAAAATGGATGGCGGCCATATCAACTCGGTCGGATTCAGGAAAATTATGAAAAGCAAAATAGCGTTCACATTTTTGAGCCCAACCCCTTGGATTAGTTCCATCAAAACGTGGAAAATCAACCTTGGGAGTCCGAGAAAACTTACTAGTATGGGAAGTGTGAACCAGCTCACGATTTCCATGAGATTCTTTTGATGAATCTGGATCAGAACTTGGATCTATTGGGTCATCAGATTGTGCCTCCGGAGGTAGCAAAAGCTGTAAGGCTGTGAAGATACGGTCAAAATTGGCGTTCATTTTAGCTTCACTAGCAGTACGAGCAGTTGATGCTTCAGAAAGAATCTTCAATTGATCACGAATTTCCTGGATTGCAGTTGCGTTTGCCTGAGCAAGAGTATGAACGCTATTAATGGTTTGTTTCTCATCGCCTGTCATAATTGAGGTCCCAGAATTGAAGTCTGATACCAATTGTACTGATCTAGTACAGGGATGAATGAATTCTTGGTAGCAAGCTACCTTCTCTCTGAAACCAGAGCCTAAATTATCTTCCAAGGAAAATAAAGTTTTTCATTATCTTCCCAACTTACACAATCCTTGGTTACTTATCCTGGTTGACAAAATCAACAGCCAGGATTACATCAATTTAACACAGAACTCTATGAATTAATTTAACCCTATTCTAATTCAAGTACACAAGCCCAACAGAAGAAACTTAAGAATAAACAATAGTCTCTACAACCCATTAAATAAGCCCAAGGCTCTGAGTAAGTACATGACACATGATTGAAAAAGTTCCTAAGATGGGGTCTTTCTATAGAATTATCTGGGAATTCCCAAGTCCCAGAAAGAAGCACTGGAATAGAATCATTTCCAATGTTAAAATCTGAAGCGTAAGCTCATTCACCTTTGGTAAAGATCTCAATACCAAACGACAAACACACTATTTTCCTAAAACAAGATTTTTTTAATGAGGAAAGTAAATTAACGACATAACACAGAAAATTTGTTAACGAGGAAAACTGCATGGCGGAAAAACCCTAAGACCTTGTCCAGTTTTGAACACTCTCACAATTAATCCTCTACACTAAACATCCTACTTTAATCTCGAACCGGCATATTTCCATAGAAGTAAATTCCACGAAACATCCTACTTTAGATAACTTAGCTTTAATCCTTTGCTTACATCTTTAGATTATCATGATCGGATAATACTAGCACGAATACATAATCAATACGATAATAGACAATCACACACGACACAAAGATTACGTGGTTCACCTTTGTAGGCTACATCCACGTCCAAAACCACCCCGAGAATCTTTCATTATCATAACAAGTTATTATATCGACACTTTATATAATCAACTAGTTATGTAACCCACTAGCGCTAAACGTTAAAAACAACAAGACATATTACGAAGTGTTTACCTCTTCCTTTATTCTTCTTCTTCCATAAACCTCCACCGCCATGGTTGCTTTGACTTTAGACAAGAACATGAAGAACACCATGAATTCTAGCTTCCCCCATATGAACCCTAAAAACTCTAGATTTCTCCCATACTCGTTCTTACTACAAGTCTCTCTTCTCACATAGATTTTTCCCCATCACCAACCATTGTAGGACACAATGGTTGTGACCCTCGATCACTCTCGTTATTAAGAGGATTCTACAAGAGAATGGATTTCTACTCACGATATAAGCCCTCTTATATAGTAGACAAATCCTTGCTCCCCAAGTCTTAAAACTCCTAAAAATAGACTCACCCCTTAATTAGGAAATCCTAAACTAGGAAATTACATAACTTAGGAAACACCCAAGTTACGTTCCGGTAAGTTCCGGAATCTTTACGGAACAAAACCCCAACAATCACCACCTTTTGTGACGTGAACAAAACCTTCGTATTCACTCCAACAAAGCATGAATGTTTACCACCTTATACAAGGCCATCCTCTCGGACATCATCACTAGCACGAACAAAATTGTCTTGTACTTTGAGCTTGAACCACCACCTAAGCCAAATTCCTCCTTTGCACTTGCACCATTGGAATCGCTATTTGTCGATCTTCTAGCATCACCACAAACAACTTCTTCATATAATTTATACAAGTTTCTGCATGACTTGTATCAAACTACTTCGTCGCCATGATCACTCATTATCCCACCTTCGTAGAATACTTCTTATTCGACACATGTCTAACACTTGACATTATTTGACCTGAGCCATCAAACAATTCCAGACGGACTTAACCAACTCCAAGAACCAACATTCTTGAGTCATCCTCCATGTAGACAAAACATGCTGCAACCTTCATATGTTGTGTATGAACGATTATCACTTAGCACCACCATGATTTAAAACATTCTCCTGACAATATTTTGCAGACGCCAGTTGAACCAACGAACGATCTTCTCTTGTAAAGAAAACACCTTTAACACGAATCATTGTCACATCAAGCAAAGTTGTCGAATCTTTCTTGGTGTCGTCCTATTCTTTGTTCAGTCTTGATTTACTCATCATATTCATGATCTATATCATTCTGCTACGAACCAAAGTTTTATGTTCTTTGAAATCTCTTGTTCAAATTACCGAATCACTGCCATATTTATCCACCTTCACCGCACCACTTGTCGGGAAACCGAGGTTACATTAATCTCGAACCGGCATATTTCCATAGAAGTAAATTCCACGAAACATCCTACTTTAGATAACTTAGCTCGAATCCTTTGCTTACATCTTTAGATTAGCATGATTGGATAATACTAGCACGAATATATAATCAATACGATAATAGAAAATCACACACGACACAAAGATTACGTGGTTCACCTTTGTAGGCTACATCCACGTCCAAAACCACCCCGAGAATCTTTCATTATCATAACAAGTTATTACATTGACACTTTATATAATCAACTAGTTATGTAATCTACTAGCGCTAAACGTTAAAAACAACAAGACATATTACGAAGTATTTACCTCTTCCTTTATTCTTCTTCTTCCATAAACCTCCACCGCCATGGTTGCTTTAACTTTATACAAGAACATGAAGAACTCCATGAATTCTAGCTTCCCCCATATGAACCCTAAAAACTCTAGATTTCTCCCATACCCATTCTTACTACAAGTCTCTCTTCTCACATAGACTTTGCCCCATCACCAACCATTGTAGGACACACCGGTTGTGACCCTCGATCACTCTCGTTATTAAGAGGATTATACAAGAGAATGTGTTAGAGCGTAGCTCGGTTGAACCCACCAAGCGTTGGTATGTCAAGTTTGGTTGTCATATTTTAGTAAGCCAAAACTCATTTTAAGAGTCGCTTGATTATGTACTAGAGTAAACTTCGTATAGGTTAGCTTGAAAGTATTAGGATATGATACATTACAAGTATTTCGAAGACTTGAAGAAGTGAATAAGTAAGGAGCTACAATGACAACATCATCCTTCCACTTGATGTTAGTGATATTTGACTTGAAATGTTTCATTCCCTAACGTATCTTTCAAGTCGTGCATATTGATAAAAAACTGCGAAGCATGAATGACACTCTAGTTAGACAGAGTATTAAGGAATACAATACGAGGTTTATTG
This sequence comes from Papaver armeniacum, assembly GCA_023531295.1. Taxonomy (NCBI): domain Eukaryota; kingdom Viridiplantae; phylum Streptophyta; class Magnoliopsida; order Ranunculales; family Papaveraceae; genus Papaver; species Papaver armeniacum. The sequence goes on from JAJJWW010018250.1 coordinate 507,298, forward strand.
CTTAACCATTAAACTTTGTAGATAAGACATCGACATAATCGTTTGAATGCTATTGTGATTATGTATGGGTATAAGGTGAAGATTTCATCCTAGGAAACAATATTTTACATTTGTTTTAAAGAAGTAAATTCATGAACTTGTTTTGTGAATCGAAAAGGAAATCGCCAGGCATTATTGGTATTGTTATTCATTGCATATCTTGTGAACAACCAATATGTGTGATTAGTATAACCGCTCATGACTTGTTTATGTTCTTGTTAAAACTATTCACAAAGGCCTGACTTTTGTATTGGTATGACTTTTATTAGTGAAACTGATCTTAAGTAATCACCTAAGATGGTATGATCGAGTTTGTGATTTTGTGTATGACTGACTCTGGGTAAAGGGGAACCGATCCTAGTAAGAGGTGCAACACATCACAAAGGGGAATCGATCCTTATATGAGGTGCAACAAGTTTTTAGCAGAAAGGGGAACCGATCCTATGGACATGTGCAACACGTTTTTAGGCAAAGGGGAACCGATCCTATGGACATGTGTAGCAAGTACAAGTTAGATACCATATATATGTGGGGATCCGATCCTAGTACCTAGTCAACCGAATTTTTGGAAAACTAGTGTGACTATGCACAATACTCACATGGAGGTAGAACCGAAACTTGTTTTGGTAGAACCGTGAAACCCATGATTTGTGATTGAGTGTTCTTGATCAATCACATAGTTCTTGAAAGTCAAATGAACCAATTATAAACTTGTTTGGAAGTGCGGAAAATCGGTTTCAAGGTTGTAAGTATGAAAGGGGACTTACAAATTAAGGATGTCGACATACTTTGAACATGTGCGGTAACGCTAATCTTTAATTGTTTAAAGTTATTCCTTAATAGCTAAAGGAAGAAAATCCCGGATCGAATAAAATAAATTGAGAATCTTTTATTTAAGGTTTTTAATTTTATTTTAGGAAAATAAAAATTAGTAATGTGCATTTACTAGTTGGAGATTTCCGAGATATTTTCGATCAATATTTGGACAAAGCATTTCCAGGAATTATGGAAACCGAATTTGGAATATATTGCATATCTTGAGAATATTTTCGGTTTTGGAAATTCCTTGGTGTCCAAACTTCCTTGGTCTATATATATGAAAGTTTGCATTTCAAGCAAACTAATCCTTCGTACAACAAAAACTATCTCAGTTATGCTGTTACTGGTGAAGCCACCTATTCGGAGAGGAGAGTAACCTAATTAGGCGAAATCTCTTACAGCCGCTCAGTTTAAAGACTTCTTTGGGATTGAGAAGATCTATTAGTACCGTTGGTGGGAAACTAGATAATTGCGGTTTATCTTTTGTTTTCGATTGATTCGATTGACTAACGGTGGTTGAACTTTGATTGCACCTAGTTTGTTTATGCTTGAGAATCTTCTCTTCTGATATAAGATTCACTCAAACTAGATCGAAGTTTCGACATGGATCTTTAGACTGTTTGTAGATATAAAGACGTCTTGTGATAATCCATTGTTAACAGACTCCGTTCTGTACGTGATTAATCACAAGAGATTCAAGTTGATTGTGTGCAGGTGTTTATTGAAGATCTAAGAAGATTTGAAGACAAAGAAGATTTTGAAGATTTCTGATTTGGGGTTCATAATCTTTGGTATGTACAATACTTGTTTCGGTATAGAGGATCCAACTATAATCGGTTTATCCTTGTGGTAGATTAGATTGATTAGTTTTGTAGATCAGCATCAATACAATTCTTTGTGATTAAAAGTATTGATTACAAAATCTTAACTACTTAGGTAGTTGATAATAAGATAGATCTAAGAACCCGACGAAGGAGATTATTGAGATAAACAGAAGAGCCTTTGTCGAACTCACATCACTTGGTTGAAAAAAGTTATTACCAAACATATTTGTTGTTCCTTTAATGTTTGGAATACGAACCAAAGTAATTGTTCCAAGTACGTGACTTATTCATAAGTTGGAGGCGTGGGAATACAGACGGAACTAGGTGAACTATAGGTTTAGTTGCTTGGTCTCAACTATACGAAGTTGGTTTGATTTTGTATAGCGGCTTAATCCTGAGAGTATTCAATTCTGGACAAGGTCCCGTGGTTTTTCTGCATTTGCGGTTTCCTCGTTAACAAAATCTTGCTGTGTCTTTTACTTTTATATTTCCGCAATTATAATTGTTTTTATTATAATTAGAAGTAAAATACACAAATGTTAATTCCTATTTACTTGATAAGTAATCCTATTGTGTTTGGTTAAGTCCGAACCTTTGTATCAAGTAAACATACTTCGTCGTTGTATTGTCTCGATCTCGTATCCATAGACAATCACATGAAGTGTGAACCGATTTGTTGTATTGTCTCGACTTAGTCCATAGACAATCACTTTCGGAGAAAGGACTTATAGGTGGAAAAGTTTTAGATTGAGGTATATTTGGGTACCTTCGTCTTTTCAATTGGTATCAGAGCAGGCAAACACGAAAAGATCTAACAATCTGTGTTTGGTGCGATCCAACCTATAAGAAATTGAATCCATGTCTGATTTAGTTAACGTTATACAAGAGTATGACTACTCAAAAGTTGAAGATGTTACTACTTGGTTGACTCATTATCCAGGAGTTACGAAAACATCTGTGTCCATCTCTGATGGAAAGGAAGATGCTGATAAAGAGTTGGTAAAACTCCTAAAGCTTATAAAATCTATGTCTTCTAAAGTACTAATATTAAAGACATAGACAAATCTTCTTAAACAGGAGATCAGAGATAAAGACATTCAACTGAATATTCTAGCCATAGAGAATATGGATCTTACTGTCAAATTAGAAGCTCATGGTAAATCTCTTTCTCAAGAAAGGAGACACGTCCTATGACTCTGACTAATGATGTTGTTGTGATTTCTTCTGATATTGAGGAAACTAAAAGTCCTTGCTCGACTTTTACAAATTGTGATAAAAGCGGTTTAGTCACATTCGAAACAGATCAAGATGATGGTAGTTTACCTAACTACATCAAGTCAGAAGATGATAAGAAACCATCTTTTATATCTACTGATGATCAAACGAAATCTTATTCGAATGAAACTTTGAACCGATTCCGTGAACGTGATCTTAAGGAATACAATTTTCAGTCACTTGACAGGAACTTATACTTCTTCAACATACGGTGGTAAAAATATTGAAAGAAGTTTCTTGTCTTAAAAAACTGAAAGACCATTCCTCAGTAGAAAGACAGATCATACCACTACCCGATAAGATCAACTCAAAAGAATCAGAGGAAAGAGTTGATAATCGCTTTTGGAAAAAGGTTCGTCCTCACCCATATCGAAACAATTCTTGTTTTGATGAAGAACAACTCCAGAAGGAAGGGAAAGAGAGAATCTCTGCCAAAAGAAACAATCGGGAATTTCCGATAATTGCTTCAGATAATCACACTGATGTGGATCATAAGGAAATCCTTAGAATGATAAAATCTTATGAAATTCTCATTGAAAGAATTAAGAGAGATTTATCTATCTCTGAAAATTCTCACATCAGTACATCTTCTCCACATGATCATATCTCGAGAGTTAGAAAAGATCATTATTCTGAGAGAAGATATTTTGGGCAGAAATTCCCGAAGAGAAACATGAACTATGTTTCTGATATTCACTGTAAGCTAGAAAAAGCTTACTCCGATGCAACTTAGTTGTATCAAAATTGTGCACTCTCATCCTTTTTCGTGCTCTTATTCATGGATGGGAAAGGCACAATAAAACTGGAGCACATTTGTTTGTGTACTTGTTTATCAGAAAAATCTGTGACATTTATGGATTATTGCGAATCCATAACTGACTAAAAATTGTTCATGTTTATCATGTTCTTCCAAAAAATAGGTTTTATTTAGAATTTTCGAATTTTAATAAACCTTCCAGCATGAGAAGTTCGGACAAAGGAAACGAAATATATTTCTGTAATATTTTCGGATTTTCTAATATTTTATGTCCGAAAGTTGTCTCTTCTTAAAGGGAAACTATCTCTTGCCTGTATTATTGAAACCCTGATCAATCCTTATTTATAAAACCGAGCATGCCTCCAGTAACTCACAGTATCACAAATGATAATAAGGAGGAAGATCAAAAGGTTAAAGATTGTCAAGGAATCAATACAGAGAGGAAGAAGAAAATCATATCAAAGATTATGTCTGATTATGATTCTGATAGCTCAGTTGGATCACAAGATGAGTCATGTCTGTTGGCTTACAACCTTCAAGATCCAACCAAAACCAAATGGATTCGTTCTGATACTATGATTGACTATATCCAAGGTTTTGAAGAACTAAGAACCAATCTTATAATAACGGTTCGAAATCAGGACTGTCTCAAGGATAAGATTGAGGAAACAGAAGCTGATATTGCTGATATGAAAGTTCAAGTTGAAAAGCTTGAGAAACAGGAAGTGGTTGCTGACAAGTCTCTTGAGACATGCTTTAAAAGTTTGAACACTGAAGAAACCTCAGTGAACAACAAGAGCACCACTAGAGATTAAGTTATATGCTGTAATACTTAATCCAAGAAAATAGACATCAATGTTTGATTTCTTTCAATAATTGTGTAAGGTCTATTTTATGAATAAAACTATCTTATTATTATGAATAAAATTATTTGATTTATAATTTTTCTTGTGATAGTTTTTTATTTACATAGCCTGTGCTTGAATGCTTTATTATTGCTATGTATGTTTATGGGATGTTTGATTTCGGTTTTATTACCTTGATATTCGATCTCATGATGTTGTGGACCTTTATGGTTTGGGTGACTTTTTGATTTAGCAGGATTAAGTTCTAGCCCATGTTGGTAGGCTTTATCAAAGAATCATGAGGGGTTCTGATAGAAACAATATGTGAAAAAGTCACAATATGTTGAATCGGTTTTGGTTTAGCATAAAAGCATATGTGTTTCGAGGGTTTTCAAATTTTGCTTGCAATAGTTAAAAACCGGTTTTCAACCTTTCTCTAGTAAAGGTTGGTTGTTGTTATTCTTTTGTTTTGCATAAGGATGACAACATAAATATTTGAATATCAATTCTCCCTGGAAGAAGATGCAAACATATTGGAGAAGAGGATGCGAAATTTGAGGTAACGATTTTGTTAGTTAATCGTTTTCCTGTTTGAGAAAAGCCTGATTTTATTTCATATATTTATTGCTTTTTCTTAACAAAAATTTGGTACAATTGATATTTTATTCCATTATGTGTGTATGGATGCGTATGTGATTCAATTGGTTCCGGTTTAGAAAAACTATTGTTGTCTTGCTTTGTTGTGTGGTATCAATCGTTTAGGCTTACAAAATTTCGGTGCAATTGCGGTGCTTTAATGTCTATGTTGTTTCAATTGCTTCCGGTTGAGGTGAATAATTATGCAAGTTGATTTATTTTGGTTTGTATGAATTATTTATGGCTTAACGAAAGAAAAGGTTTACGGGATGAATTAATTGTTTAGTCCAATTCGATTCCGGATAAGAGAAACTAAGTTAATTCTGATCTTAGTTAGACTTATCAAAGTGGAGGTTTCGGTTATTCAAGTCTAATCGAATGCCTTAAAAAGAAATGCTAGTTAACTAACCTAGTACTTGTCTTGTTTAAAATTGAAAGGTCTAAGTTATGTGGATAACTAGAACCCGATGAGAAAAATAGAGTTATCTTTATTTTGGTCTTATCGAACAAGCGTTTGTATTTGTACAATCGGTTTAGCAAAGGAATTAAAGTGCTTAGTTGATTTTTGGTTTGCTAAACTATTAGGGAAAATTGCTTCGGGCAATTGTTTCCTTGATAACATATCAAAACATAATTACTTAGTAGTTTAGGTTTTGATATTGGTTATCAAAAATGGTGTGTGGAACCCTCGTGCTTAACTCTATAGGTTGCAAGTCTATTTTGAGATTTGTAAGATCCTTTTCGGTTTGTCCTTTATTTTTTCGTTTCTTTGTCATTTTGTGAGAAAAAGGGGGAGAAAATATATGGAGTAAACAAGTGATACTGGTATTGATTTATATTGATTGGTATCACTAAGGGAAAAGACAATGGTGCTTAAATGTTTATCAAACGAAGAAGTAAAAGCATAGACCAAGGGGGAGTAACATATCATATGATACTTGTAGAATATGGACTACAAGGGAATAACAAAGACGTGTGGATTGATAAAATCTACTTATCTTACCTTTAGGGGGAGTATTAGCTTTGTTATTATAATATCAATAGCGGCATTTATGAATTGAATGTATACAAGTTATTGTGTTGTTGGATTCGGGAATCAAGCGTATGTGTAATGAATTCTTGTAATTTATTTATCCATATGATGTAAGAGTTTTGTCACTAAAATTGACAAAGGGGGAGATTGTTAGAGCATAACTCGGCTGAACCCACCAAGCGTTGGTATGTCAAGTTTGGTTGTCATATTTTAGTGAGCCAAAACTCATTTTAAGAGTCGCTTGATTATGTACTAGAGTCAACTTCATATAGGTTAGCTTGAAAGTATTAGGATATGAGACATTACAAGTATTGCGAAGACTTGAAGAAGTGAAGAAGTAAGGAGCTACAACGACAACACCATCCTTCCACTTGAGGTTGGTGATATTTGACTTGAACTGTTTCATTCCCTAACGTATCTTTCAAGTCGATGCATATTGAAAACAAAATTGCGAAGCATGAATGACACTCTAGTTAGACATAGTATTAAGGAATACAATACGAGGTTTATTGCTTAACCATTAAACTTTGTAGATAAGACATCGACATAATCGTTTGAATGCTATTGTGATTATGTATGGGTATAAGGTGAAGATTTCATCCTAGGAAACAATGTTTTACATTTTTTTTAAGTAAGTAAATTCATGAACTTGTTTTGTGAATCGAAAAGGAAATCGCCAGGCATTATTGGTATTGTTATTCATTGCATATCTTGTGAACAACCAATATGTGTGATTAGTATAACCGCTCATGACTTGTTTATGTTCTTGGTAAAACTATTCACAAGGTCCTGACTTTTGTATTGGTATGACTTTTATTAGTGAAACCGATCTTAAGTAATCACGTGAGATGATATGATCGAGTTTGTGATTTTGTGTATGACCGACTCTGGGTAAAGGGGAACCGATCCTAGTAAGAGGTGCAACACATCACAAAGGGGAATCGATCCTTGTATGAGGTGCAGCAAGTTTTTAGCAGAAAGGGGAACCGATCTTATGGACATGTGCAACACGTTTTTAGGCAAAGGGGAACCGATCCTATGGACATTGTAATTGCAGGAAATCCTACAATACACACCTCAGAAGAATTCGTAATATTCAATACATCTTTAAGATCAACAATCAATCTCTTTATTAATTGAGTTAGAAATTTTACAAGAAGGAAGTGAAATCAAGAATGTAATTGCTACTCTAAACTTTCTCTCTCCTTAAAACTTTCTCTCTCGTCTCAAAAGATCTCTCCCTTTTCTTAAGCCTGTTCGGCTCTTTATATAGGACATTACATAGTGGACGAAAGCTAAGCTGTCCTTTATTTTCGGATCTGACTTGCGACACTCTCGCAAGTATTCAAATGTTAAATCTCGCAACACTCCTAAATCTTGCTAGGTCTTCACATCTTTCTCGTGTTCAGGCTGTCGTCATCCATTGCGTCATTTTTATTACCAATCTGCGATATCTTCGCAGTGTGTCGTTTATGGATTTCGCAAGGGTCTTGGTGTTGCGATATTCTGATCCTACATCTTGCCTCTTCTCATGTGCGAAGGAGAGAATGTCATGAGAACTAGTACTTTCAAAATGCCGCAGTTGTTCATTTTTTCATATTTTTCTGTATTGACATGATTCTGTACTTTTACGCAGAATTTATTACACGTATCTCTTCCTCCATCCATTTCTTGACACGTTTTTTTCAACTGCTATTTCTCAACCGTTCATGTCTACTCTTCAAATTAAATGTGTTTATCTTTTCGAGAATTCTTCTCTCTATATATACTTTTCTTATTCCTCTCTTCTTCTTTTTTACTTTCTTTCTTATTTTCTCTGCAACTTTTCTTTAACCTCTCTCCGTAACTTCCGCTTCTGCTGCTGTAAATCTTCTTCTTTCTACTTTTCTTGATCTTTGATTTTATATTCATTCCCATACTCTGAAAATTCCTCCAGTTGGTCGTAAATATGAAACTTCTCTGGACAAAGTTCAGAAAGATTTCGAAGAGAAAGGTTTCGTATTAACCACCATTCCCAATCAAGAATCTAAATCCATTCTTTTCGCCTAAATCGTTTTCCTGATCATCATTGTGATGATCAGGAAATCATAATTTCGCTAGGTCAGATTCTCGCTGGCCTTCCCATTCCTCTCTATGACCCTGATCTTCCCTTATTTTATGAAATTCTTGCTCATGCGAAATTCTCGCGAGCCATCTACCAACTGAGCGGGGATTGTATCCGCTTAATGCTTGAGTTCGCCAACCGTGGTGCTGGTAAGGGGTATCTTTACCCAAAAGAAGTCAGAGATCCTAAATTTGTGGACTTAGAGGTATTCGCCGAAAAATATACGGTGGAAAGCTTCTTCGAAAACTATGAAGTAATAAATATGAAGAATGATAGAACTCGCTGGGGTGCTCGCTTGAAGAGAAGAGAGAATGTCGCCAGCGATAAAATACTTATGCAGGATATCGACTGGCATTCTGGCAAGAACAATATTCCTCGTCACTCTAAAGACGACAGATGGTGCGTCTTTCCGTTGGTTTTGAAAGGACCTTACATTTCAGGTTCACATGTGCTCCCTGCGAATCTCGCCAATTATCAACCTTGGGTTTTTAACTGGCCTGAAAAAGCAAAAGAGGTATACTTCCTAAATTTCGCTCAGTTTATAATCTTCACTCCTTTTTATACCTATTAATCTTGCGAACTTTTCAGATTATCAAGTTGAGAAAAAGCTACAAAAGGACTGCTAAGCCAAGTACCCTAGCAGCGCTCCGTTCGATCACGGATGAAGTAAGAAATACTTTTCTTTATTATTTTTAACAATATTTTTGCCTATGTTTCTTATCTTCATTCGTGTGTGAAGGTTGGTGTTGAAGTTGTTGAAGAAGAAGAAAGTTCTAAGATTGCGAAGACCAAAGGCAAGGGTAAAGGTTCTCTTCGCAAGGAGAAGTCCACTGCCCCACCTTCAAAGAAACGAAAGATTCACTCTCCCTCTCCTTCAAATCTTCAATCCAGCAAAAGCTCTGATGATGAAGATAATGATGATGTTGATGCTTCTCTCGCAAAGGAGAATTTTCGAACTGAATCTTCTATGGCACAATTGTCCAGCATCTTCTCTGACTCCATGCAAGAAATTGGAGATGATCGTCTCTCTAGTACGTGCAAAGCTCTTGTGAGTATCTGCGATGTTCCTTTACTAGAGGGTGATGATTCTCTTCATGGGGTCTCCAGATCAGTGACTCCTAGCTTTCTAAATTCGCTTGGTGTCTTGATATATCTTTGTTCCCTTATTTCTTCATAATTTTGATTTTAAGTTATATCTTGATAAGTTCTTTACTTTCCTTTACAGTCTGGAAGAGCTTCCTTCGCTGTTGCCTCAGATCTTGAGAAAAGGCGCAGTATTCTCGAAAAGAAGAATCTTCAACTTCGCAAGAAAAATGAAGAGTTGGAAGCTGAAGCTGCTACTCTTCGCAAGAGAAATGAAGAATTTGAAACTGAAGTCGCTACTCTTCGAGAGAAAACTAAGCAATTTATGATTCTTCCACTCAGAAGAATAAGATATCTAGTCTTCAAAGTGCCAACCAACAACTTTATGGTATGAGACTTTTTCTTTTTTTCTTTGTTTTATTCTCTCATTATCTTCCCTCATCTGATTTACCATTTTCGCAGATGTTTATAATCTTTCTGATGAAGCCATTCTTCTTCACTCGTTCCCTGACCCTATGGATAACAATGCCCTTCTTGATCACCTCAACAATTCTTTGAATAGTTTTTCAAATGACAAGATTAAATCTCTTCCTCTAAATGAACTTCATTCCAAATTTCGCCTCTTAGAAATTGATCATAGATCTAGCTTAGGCTTAGCCAACCAATTTAAGCGTCTCTATCTTAATTCTAAAGAGAAAATTAATACTTTAAGAACCAAAATCAGTGATCTCATAGATGATAAAGATCGCATCGCTAGACAAGGTGCTCAAGCATTAGCGAAATTCCAAAAGACTCTTCTTGAGGTTCAAATTGAACGAGATGAATCTATCCGCAAAAATGCTATACTTAGCGAAAGAGAAAATCAAATTAGCTCCCTTCTTCTCATAAATAATGACGATGAATTCGCTTGGGCTGCGAAAGTTCTAGATGATGCCAGAAATAATTTAGGTGTTAACGTTAGTCTTTAAGCTGAGCATACGGCCTTGGTTAGGGATATAATTTCTGACAGAGAAGAAGGGAGCTAATTGTTCTTCTCTATTTAACTGTTTGTCTTTCATGAAATTGTTGTTAAGTTGCTGATTCATTGTCACATATTCGCATGAGCTGAAGAGAGATTTCGTAAAAGAATTGAAGAACTTGAGTCTGATAAGGAGCAGCTCGCAAAGAACCTTTCTTCTCGAGATGATAAATATTCTAGGTTGAAGAAGCAACTACAGATTACTGTTGCGAATTTTAAGAATGATGCTACTCTTTTTCGCAATTAGACTATTAAAATGGTCTCATGACGACAATAGTATCCCTCATTCTGCATATCCTTGCCTTCTTGAAGAAATCCCCAAGAATGTGCCTTCTCTGGATATCTCTGACAGCGATGCTAGTGAAGAAGAGGAATCTGATGCAGATGAAGAAGTAGAAGGATCTGATGAAGATGATGAAGAAGAGGAATCAATCGAGAAATAGTTCTATTTTCTTCCTTCTCTTTTTGTAATATCTGTACATTCATTCTTTTAATCTTCTATTTTTGTAATCTTTTGCTGCGAATTTCTTGGATCTTCAAATACAAACTCTACCTTTGTTGTTCCTTTCTGCACATGTTAAAAGGGCAATTCTTTTTTGCAATATAATTAATCAATATATTATCAACCTTTCATTTTATGAGTGCGTAAATCTATCATATGAATACAAATAACATGTTTTAATTCTATACATTTCCATACTTGCCTCTGTTATTTGCATTCAAATGAAAGATTGAGCAAGTTACTTTCGAATAGTGATATGTATTCATGCCTTAATCTCGCAAATTTTTCTGGATTTTCATAAGTAAGGAAATCTTGGTTTCTTCCAAGATTTCCTTTTTTCTTTTTCTCTTGTGGTCTTATTTTGCCTTCCTAGTTAAAGGTCTTATTGCGCCACCTCTTGTCATTGCGACAAAATCGCAGGACGTCTTTGCATTTGCATGCAAGAACCCATTGATCTTGCCTTAACTCTTTCTTTGAAATTTTGTTGCGACAATATGACAGGCCTAAAAATTCTTGCGAAAATAAAGCCCCATGACATTGTAGTCTTGCGACGAAATCGCAGGACGTCCTTACACTTTCATGTACTGACCCATTGATCTCGTCTTATCTTTGTCTTTTGTATTATTGCCTCTTCAGGATTGTCGCACAAGTATGACAAGCCTAAATTTCCTTGCGAAAATAAAGCCTCATGACATTTGCGTCTTAAGACACTTATCAGCTCCCTAATGGAGGGTGCCTCCCTTATCTTCCCCCTGGTTGCCCCTTCAAGGAGGCGTACTTATGCCATACAAGGCTAGCTCCTCCCATCCGGTCTTAACAACAACCAGTTGTTTTCGCAGCCTCTTATACCTTTTGCCTATAGGGCTTATGGTTACGAGACTGCACCCTAAGTGGAGTTTTCTTCGGGCCGAGTGCAGCATAAGCCAAGACTTGCCAAGAATGGCCGAGACACTTCAAATGCCCCAAGCACTCTTGGCTCAACCGTGTACCTCGGCGCCTTGGTCAAATGATGACTCCTTAGAAGAGACCCTCTGTCGTCCAATCTAAGTCATAAGCTTAGATTGAAAATCCAAGGTACCTCTCCTGGATGGGCTTTATTGGCCCCAATTCTCTATGACTCGGGTTCCAGGGGCGGTGTAACCTTTTCCCTGAGCCATGCAATAGGTACCCCCTTCTATGACGCACTTTAGGTCTTACATTTGCCTCTTGCGAAATTTTGATTTCGCGAACTAGGGTGTACGCCATAGTAGGTTCGCCTCTGTCTGATTATTTTGTTGATTCTTCTGCATATAAGCTCTTTTGTAATTTCGCAATCTCATCTTCATCATTCATAAAATATATTTTCTTCTTCTGCATATCAGTTCTCTTTCGCAATCTCATCTTTGTTATTCATAGTAATAAATTTTTTTTTTCAAGATCAAACCAATCATACATTTTTCTTTCACCTCTCAATTTCTACTTCGACAGTCAACAAGTACATTCATTCTTTAAGTCTCTTACTTCTGCTACTTTCTGCCTCTGCATTTTTGAATTTTTCTGTCATTTTCTTGTCTGTTGCGAGATTTTCGCTACTTCTTATCTTCAATATGCCTTGGCTTCGCAAAGTTTCTTCTTCTCTATGTTCTATTGTATCTACCATCAGTCTTTCACTCTTTTGTTTATCTTTGATGCTGTGTTCCAATTATTCTTCTTCGCAAGATTCTATATCAATTTCATAACACTTCTTTCCTTCAACCCAATCTCCTTTTATGATGCCAATACCAAACTTGATACATTGATGTAAAGTCGATGCCACTCCTAAAATCTCATGTAACCAAGGTCGTCCAATCAATGCGTTGTATGGTGATTCCACATCAACTACACAGAATAAAATTTCAGAGGATAATCCTTTCAGTGGAATTCACATATGAGCTTCTCCTTTAGGCTTATTTGCAGTACCGTTAAAACCATAGATTTTGTAAGTTGAAGGTATTAAATCTTCATCTTTCCCTCCCATAGTTTTAGAAGTGTGATGAAAAAGGATATTCACAGAACTTCCAGTATCGATCAAAATTCTGTTGATTGCCCATGAATTCTCAGCGTCATCATCTTCATCCTCGCTAGGTTTTGGGTTAATCTCCAATCTTACCACTAATGGGTTGTCGTGCATTTCTCCACCCTCGGGTACTTGTTTGCGGTAAAAGAGATAGTCCGCTTTTGCCATTCTTCCCGGTGGCGATGTCTTCGCAATGTTCATTATTTCTCTATCATCGGCATCTCTTGCGAAAACCCTGCTGAGAGTGTTATCGTGAAAATCTTCAATTGTCTTGTATGAGTGTATGATAGAGTTACAAAACAGATTCTTTGCCTTTGCGCCAACCTCAATCACAAATGTTTCTCTTTCTTTTGCTGTGTTTTCCTTGCGAATATCTGGAGGAGGTGGTAATGCTTGAGTTTGCGTTTGTCCTACTAGAAAGTGATTTAATTTTCCCTGATCTATCATCCTGAGAATGATTCTCTTTATATTTCTGCAGTCATTTGTTGTATGTCCATGGAAATGATGATAAGAGCAAAATTCATTATTTCTGTAGCTTGGAGGTGGTTCATGTCATGTACCTGAGTACAATGACAAGATTGGGTGGATAGATTGAGGATAAACCTCACTTGATTCGTGAGAATCAAGCTTCTCTGAGTTCAAAGAACACAGCCTAAAGAACAAAGTTCTGTATTGATTAATAATTTGATATATTCTCTTACAGACTCCATTAGCTTATAAAGCTACAACTCCTCTAACCTGGATCTAACGGATATTAAGAGTCCATCTGGATTTATCTAAACCAACCATTACAAATGATAACCGCACCCACTGGTAGGCTAAGTACTACTAACAACATTAACTACTAAACAGTGACACTAACAAGGATATGGGATACCCTCTTGTCTAGGTATATGACATTACCCTCCTCTTCATAGCATCCTTGTCCTCAAGGATGGAAGTTAAATGAATCAGCGGGAGTGATAAGAGAGTTAACACTGAAAACTCCATCTAAAACAAAGCATGAGTAATCAGTAAGGATTGTGTTTTGCAGTGGAAAGGTCCCTCCAACAGCGTAGTAGTTGTAGCTCTCTCTAACATACATGAATATATAAATTGCCACAATACTGTTGCATACCGTGTGATATCCTTGAGCACGTCAATACCAGGCCCAGTCATCAATTGACCAACCAACTGCCAAGGCACATGACCACACCAGGGAGTAGCTTGTGCGGTAAAAACAATCTGGGGACCTGACATTCTTTTGCTCATTTTCCTGAGGTCGACAAGTGTACTATCTTCATCTCTTCCCTCCTGGTAGGCACCCAAAGAGACACATCGTGCCTTCTCAGCCTTAACCTTGTATATACAGAGATGATGTAGCTTCTCGGCTACTGGTACTCCAGCTTCCAAAAGTTCACCAGGAGCAACATACTTGACGGTAACCCACAATTTAACCTTTAATTGCTCAAGAACTTGGATACAGATCCTCACTACACCATTTGTTGCACCTTTCCACTTCAGTGAGACCACCAACAATAATGCAATTGGGCAATTGGATTCAACAGTTTGGAGATGATCTTTTCCCATTCTTAAGAGAATTTTTGTCTAACTATAACTTGCCAAGTAGCTCGCTAATAATCCAGACACATACCTCTTACCTCGATCAAACAACATACGAATATATATCTTACATCTCCGCTCATATGGTGGAAATATGATATGTGCAGATCTCCACCTCGAAGAAACCAACAACATTATCTCAGTTGGATTATGAGCCACCATGAGCCTGAATTGAGATCCCATGATGTCAATGTAATGATCTAGAAAAATCGATCCATGAAGAGCATTCACACAAGAAGTATTTGTATCTAAGTAGAAGTCTCTATCACCAGCAAGATAAGAAAACCCGTTAACACTCTCTAATTCCTTGCCTCGGTCGAAGATCCTCCGAGTAGAGTGGATGACAATGGCAGAACATTTTTCATGTAACAGTTTGCGAGTAGTGAGTAATATTACCTGTAAAGTAGTCTCAGTCTCATCAATAATCATGGTCTTCAGTTGCTTATAGTCTGCAGTTGTAAAGTAGTTTCCTTTATCAAGCAACAAACAGCTACAACCATTTTCCATACTCCACAAACTTGTCGAGAACAAATCGCTCTTTATAAGAGATGTTGTTATTCCATTACAGGCCTCAGCTTCACATAAAAGATTGCCCCTATAATTCCAGTTGATGTCAAGGCATACAACTGAGATAAAAATATTATCAACCCAGCAAAAAAATTTCACACTCCACAACCCAGGTGGAACCAATCTGAATTTCCACATCAAGTATCCAACCAACAGCCTTCCAAGTAGGATTTGAATTTCCCTGAGCACGAGCTGAGTTTCTGAAATAGTCCAACCCATATTTCTAGCACTCCGTAGACCTGTAAAGTACCATTTGTATTTCCATTTCATGAAGGTCACCCACATCAGTATATAGGTAAAATAACCAACACGACAAGACGTGTGTAGAGAACTACGACTTGAATACGCAACTGTCATCATAACTCCCTCTTGGATCACATACCAACAAAATACTTCAAAATTTAGTAATGAAGAGTGATGAAATGTATTGATTCTTGAAAGATATAAACGAATTCTAGGAATTGTATAAACTGAGAATATAAGCACTACATTTTTTTGAAACATTATCAAAGGAATCTGGTGCACACCACCGTCTTGTCTATCAATTAAAAACTTGAATAGTTTCACCTGAAAAAACCTTGCAGAAGTATGCAAGAGTAAATTTTCTTCCCTTCTATTCAAACTTCGCGGTGAAATGAAACAAGGATATGCAAGAGCACTAGCTGAATTCGAGACTCTAATCAGTTGGCAAGATGACTCATCTGCTGGTATGTGAACTCCCTCACTATCGACGAAAAAATGCAGGCACAAAAAATGAACTGCAATCATCTCAAACAACTCACATGCTATCGGTAAGAAAAATATTTTTGCTCCCTTCCTACCAAGCACTTGAATGGACCATTTATGTGACTTCTTAATGCTCACCACTCTAACCAACAAAAGAAGCAAAAATCTATTTCCCTCTAACAATGTAGCAGTCATCTTATTACTCACACCATTTGAAGCAATTATAAACACAAATAAAATCCAGGTCTTCACCGACAATTCTACTTGAGACCCATGTTTCAAAACAAGCTCATAAACAAGTTCCTCTTTGTCATTACCCATTAGAATTGATCTAACAATAACCAGCTCATAAGATGTAATTGTGTCAACACCAAATCTATAAGTGACAGCAACAGAAAAACACCCTTTAAAAACATCCAACACCCTTCCACGATCATATATCCAGCGAGCAGAATTCATAATCATGAAGAGACATTCATCTATTAGTAACTTGTTACTCTTCTTACTTTTTTTAACTTGCACGAGAAAATTATCTTTGTCACTGCCCAAATTATAGGCAGCCACACTCTCAGGAATTTTAACAAACAACTTCCTATTACCACTAATTTCATCCTCATTTACACAAAGAAGAACAAGTAAATCCAAAAATCGAAAGTCAGTCAGACAACCAAACCTTATAATTAGATCAAAAACCAAATTCCCATAGAACCTATCAAGTAAAATCAACGCATGATGAACAATCTCATAAGAAGTATCTAAACAGAATTCACCAACAAAATCAGAAAACTCATTCAGAATTTCAAGTTTCTTCCCACGATCAAATATCGTTTGACTAAAATCAAAGAGAAGAGGTAAACAATTTTTACCCATCAGCTTGTTGTGACTAATGACCAGCTCCTTCAAGCTTTGGAGTTTCTCACAGCTACCCTCAGTACCCCTTACTTCTTTAGGTTGAAAATTCACATCATCGGACGATTCTTCCTCTTCATAGTAGAAAAACGAAGGGATGAGCAATTCGAAATCGAGACAATCATCATCTTCTTCTTATTCGGATGGAATTGAAGAGCTCTGAGTGAAATTCCTTATCGAATCGCATCAATAGGGGTTGATTCGTGTTGTCGGTGATATATGTCTTCATTATCTTCAATTGTTTAACCACCGATTGAAGTAATTCAAGACTTTCACCAATTCTCAAGACATAGCCTATGCTCCATCGCTAAGATATCCTTTATTTCTCTTGAAAAAAATTCATCCATGCAGTTTACCTGCTAGGAGGTCGAATAAATTCACCCTCCAGCTTCTACGATACGCAACTTGAAATCTTCCCAAGCTATAAATCTTCTGTGATAATAATTCAATTTCAGTGCATTCCATTGGATAAGATTCGTCCATATCTGCAACCTCCATTGAAGAAAATTGCAGAATCGAACGGCTCTAGATACCAATTGTCATGTACTTGAGTACAATGACAAGATTGGGTGGATAGATTGAGGATAAACCTCACTTGATTCGTGAGAATCAAGCTTCTCTGAGTTCAAAGAACACAGCCTAAAGAATAATGTTCTATATTGATTAATAATTTGATATATTCTCTTACAGACTCCATTAGCTTATAAAGCTACAACTCCTCTAACCTGGATCTAACGGATATTAAGAGTCCATATGGATTTATCTAAGCCAACCATTACAAATGATAACCGCACCCACTGGTAGGCTAAGTACTACTAACAACATTAACTACTAAACAGTGACACTAACAAGGATATGGGACACCCTTTTGTCTAGGTACATGACAGTTCACTCCCCATGTTCCATGGTGCGGGTATGTTTTCCATTAGGATTATAGCTTCCCATATCTTCTCCACACTAGCATTCAAAGGTGGCATTTTGATTTCTTCCCATATTATCTTGTGACTTCACTGCCCTCTGTGATAGTTTTGCCTCTGACCTCCATAAGTTTCTTGCGGCTGATCAAGTCTTTGGATTTTGTTATTTCCACCACGGCTATAGAAGTTTCTCTCTCTCTCGAATTCTTCTTGATCACGACTCCCCATAGCTACTAGCTTTTGCTGATTATCACCCATTATCCTCTCTTGTTGCCCTTGCGAGGTGCTCGCCACTGTATTTATCAACTTAGGTAACAAGCTTGCTTTCGCTGCTTTTGAACTTGTGTTCGTAATGGGGTATGATTCCATCTCATTTTGCTTTTCCTCAAGAGCAATATACTCCTCCTGAAGTTCTCGCAACTCAGTCATTGTGATCGTATTCTTGATTCTGAAAATTTGAATGTATAACAGATTGGTTGCGAACATAGCGTTGATGAATGACAGAATGAGATATCTTTCATCCACACGACCAGCCATATCACTACACATTGTCTTCCACCTCACAATTAGATGCTTCAAACTTTCGCCAACCCTTTGCTTCAACCCAAATACATCTTCAATGCCAGGTCGCGAGGAATTGTTACTTATATACGCCCCTAAAAATATAGCTTGTAAATGGTTGAAAGATGTTATAGTATTCTTTGGAAAACCTTCAAACCATTTTAAGGCCTCTCCTGTTAAACTTGATGCAAAATATTTGCACAATATTGCATCATAATTCTCCCATTGTAACATACATCTCACATAAGCTTTGATGTGTTGTACTGCACAAGTTGTTCCATCGAAAATCTCGGTTAACTTGGAGTAAATTGCACTTTGGGGTATTCCTCCTAATTGTACTTCTTGTGTGAATGGAGTTTTCGCAGCTTCCTATAGGGCTTCACCCAGTTGCCTCTTACCTCCTTCTCTTTTATTATTTATCATTCCCCTCATTTCCGCTAACTCTCTCAAAATTTGTTCATTTATACCAGAATTTGGATCCATTGGTCTTTTTAACTCCGCCTCTCTTCTTCTGCGTTCATCTCTGTTTTGACTTTCTTGTTCATAATTTTCTTCTCGTCTTTCTCTGCGATCTTCTCTTTCACTTCTTTCATGAATTCGCACACCGTTATGTCTGTCATTTTCTCCTCTTTGCCGCCTTTCAGTTCTCCTTTGTACTCTATCATACTCTTTATTGATATTACCATTATTGCGATTTCGCTCACGCCTCCTTTCTCGATTATCATAATTATTTTGTCGAATTGCCTCGTGTATTTCTTGTTCCTCCACTTCTGCTCTCAATCTTTCCCTCTCGCGAGCTAGATGTGCTTGTTCAATATAATGTCTTTCAATTTCGTCTTCAATTACTCGTTCATTTCTTTGTATTTCTCTCCCATGTAATATTCTCCTTCATTCTTCCTGATTTTCTTCGCCATCTTGATTATTTCGCCCCTGACGGTGTCTATTTCCTTGATTTCTATCATTTTGCCCGTTTTGAAGAGTTTCATCACGTTGGATATAACGATCTTCCATGATTTCTCTTCCTTCGCGATGTTCTTCGCCTGGATTTTGTACTCCCTCTCGAGTTTCTTCATTAGCATTTTCTATAGGCAAATTTTGTCTTATTTCTTCTCTAACTGATCTTGAACTTGATCTTGTAGTGCTTCTTGACCTTCTATTTTGTAATCTCATGTTTTCTATCCTCAACTCATGACTTTGCCTTGTCAGATTCGCACGTTCTTCTGCTTCTAACCGCCTTTCTTCATGTATTGTTTTCCTCAATGCTTCTAATGCTGCAATCTCTTCATTTCCATGAATTATTCCTCCAATTACTTCTTGGTCTCTCTCCTCTTGTCCATTGCCTCCTAATTGCTGCTCTTCTCCCATTTCATCTACAGAATCTGACCTCCAAGTATGTACACTCACTCTTTGTCATAATCCACAGTTCTATTTTGTATTGGTGTACGTTGAATTGGCGGTTGAACTCGATTTTCTCCATTGTTCCTTGTATTCATTCTTGAAGATTCCCCCATCTCGTCTCTCCCTTCTCCAGAAAGTCTCCTACTCCTTCTAACAGTTGTTGGTTGTTTTGATGCATGTCTTCTTCTAGCCATTTTTCAATCTTGATGAGTTGTTGAAAATTATATGAAATTCTTTATCTACTATTCCAAATTATTTCCAATCACAATATCAATCTTCAATCCCTGTTTCTAGCGCCATATGTAATTGCAGGAAATCCTACAATACACACCTCACAAGAATTCGTAATATTCAATACATCTTTAAGATCAACAATCAATCTCTTTATTAATTGAGTTAGAAATTTTAAAAGAAGGAAGTGAAATCAAGAATGTAATTGCTACTCTAAACTTTCTCTCTCCTTAAAACTTTCTCTCTCGTCTCAAAAGATCTCTCCCTTTTCTTAAGCCTGTTCGGCTCTTTATATAGGACATTACATAGTGGACGACAGCTAAGCTGTCATTTATTTTCGGATCTGACTTGCGACACTCTCGAAAGTATTCAAATGTTAAATCTCGCAACACTCCTAAATCTCGCTAGGTATTCACATCTTTCTCGTGTTCAGGCTGTCGTCATCCGTTGCGTCATTTCTACTACCAATCCGCGATATCTTCGCAGTGTGTCGTTTATGGATTTCGCAAGGGTCTTGGTGACAGATATTCTGATCCTACAGACATGTGCAGCAAATACAAATTAGATACCATATATATATGGGGAACCGATCCTAGTACCTAGTCAACCGAATTTTTGGAAAGCTAGTGTGACTATGCAGAGTACTCACATGGAGGTAGATCCGAAACTTGTTTTGGTAGAACCGTGAAACCCATGATTTGTGATCGAGTGTTCTTGATCAATCACATAGTTCTTGAAAGTCTTATGAACCAATTCTAAACTTGTTTGGAAGTGTGGCAAATCGGTTTCAAGGTTGTAAGTATGAAAGAGGACTTACAAAGTAAGGATGTCGACATACTTTGAACATGTGCAGTAACGCTAATCTTTAATTGTTCAAAGTTATTCCTTAATAGCTAAAGGAAGAAAATCCTGGATCGAATAAAATAAATTGAGGATCTTTTTAAGGTTTTTAATTTTATTTTAGGAAAATAAAAATTAGTAATGTGCATTACTAGTTGGAGATTTTCCGAGAGATTTTCGATCAATATTTGGACCAAGCATTTCCAGGAATTATGGAAACCGAATATGGAATATATTGCATATCTTGAGAATATTTTCGGTTTTGGAAATTCCTTGGTGTCCAAACTTCCTTGGTCTATAAATATGAAAGTTTGCATTTCAAGCAAACTAATCCTTCATACAACATGAACTATCTCATTTGTGTTGTTACTGGTGAAGCCGCCTATTAGGAGAGGAAAGTAACCTAATTAGGTGAAATCTCTTACGGCCGCTCAGTTTAAAGACTTCTTTGGTATTGAGAAGCTCTATTAGTACCATTGGTGGGAAACTAGATAATTGCGGTTTATCTTTTATTTTCGATTGATTTGATTGACTAACGGTGGTTGAACTTTGATTGCACCTAGTTTGTTTATGCTTGAGAATCTTCTCTTCTGATATAAGATTCACTCAAACTAGATCGAAGTTTTGACAGGGATCTTTAGACTGTTTGTAGATCTAAAGACGTCTTGTGATAATCCATTGTTAACAGACTCCGTTCTGTGCGTGATTGATCACAAGAGATTCAAGTTGATTGTGTGCAGGTGTTTATTGAAGATCTAAGAAGATTTGAAGACAAAGAAGATTTTGAAGATTTCTGATTTGGGGTTCATAATCTTTGGTGTGCATAATACTTTTTTTCGGTATAGAGGATTCAACTATAATCGGTTTATCCTTGTGGTAGATTAGATTGATTAGTTGTGTAGATCGGCATCAATACAATTCTTTGTGATTAAAAGTATTGATTGCAAAATCTTAACTACTTCGGTAGGTTATAATAAGATAGATCTAAGAACCTGACGAAGGAGTTTATTGAGATAAACAGAAGAGCCTTTGTCGAACTCACATCACTTGGTTGAAAAGAGTTGCTACCAAACATATTTGTTGTTCCTTTACTATTTGGAATACGAACCAAAGGAATTGTTCCAAGTACGTGACTTATTCATAAGTTGGAGGCATGGGAATACAGATGAAACTAGGTGAACTATAGGTTTGGTTGTTTGGTCTCAACTATACGAAGTTGGTTTGATTTTGTATAGCGGCTTAATCCTGAGAGTATTCAATTATAGACAAGGTCCCTGGGTTTTTCTGCATTTGCGGTTTCCTCGTTAACAAAATCTTGCTGTGTCTTTTACTTTTCTATTTCCGCAATTATAATTGTTTTTATTATAATTAGAAGTAAAATGCCTATCATGAAACTCCAATAAAAATATATTTCCGCAATTATAATTGTTTTCTTAACTCCAATAAAAATAAGGAGTGGGCAAAAGGGAAAAACTTATTATGCCTATCATGAAACTCTTGGTCATCAGACCAATGACTGCAGAAACTTGATCAGGTTCATTGATAACTTGGTTAAGGAAGGTCTCTCAAAATATCAAACCCCAACTCCAACAATAGAAGTAATATGATGTGTGAATATGGTATACTTTGTAGCTCGAGCTGGAACTAAAGCACAACTCGATTTAACTGACAGGAAAAGAAATCTCTGTGAGATAAATATCACATGTATGCACCCTAGCTCTGAAGGTTTACTTTTACTACTGATGACATAAGATTCACTGCCAGAGATCTATATGGAGTTACATTTTCACACTCTGATGCTTTGGTAGTGGAACTGATCATTGACAGATGAGACTATATGAAGATACTTATTGACCAAGGGTCGACCTGTGATATCATCTATCTATAAACTGAAAGACTAAAAACAAATTTCAACGGGCTAAAAGACCAAAGTCAAATAGCATAGACCAAAAGACAAGTTAAATCTTAATAGTTCAAGAGACCAAAGTTAAATGACACAGAATGAAAGATTAAAGTCAAACTTCAACAGATCGAGAGACTAAGGAAAAATTGCCCATATCGAGATACTAAGTGTCAAATCTCTACAAGTCGTGAGACAAATTACACTTTTCCAGATTACTATCTCAGATCGAGAAGATTAAAGCTACCTCATATCATGCAACTGAAATAACAATCATAAGCTAAAGCCTAAAATATTTTAATTGAGGCATTAAGTCTCAAAAATAAAAATTATCAAAAGATTAACATTATTGGCAAGAAAGTTATCTAATCAGAATTGATCTGAATCCGAATCCCAACTTTAAATTTACCTTAAAATTGAAAAGAGGGGAGTAGCCAAAAGAGTGCAAATGCAAAAGCAAACTAAGCATCAAACTTCATGAAGTACTTAGATGAAATAAGAAAATTTTCATTAAGAGAAAAATATTATTAAGTTAACAAATAAAGAATATCTAATCTGGAAAAGCTGCAATCTTATGAGCAACTGAATTTTTAACTGTAAAAGGAGAAATAAATTTGTCAATTTCAGAAACATTAACCTCATCTAAAAACCTAACCGAGAAAATTTGGTTAAGGATCTGAATTGATGAGAAATTAGTCTCACAAATAGCTGCAGTGGATCTAGCAACTTCAGCTTGATGAGAAACTAACTTTCTCTATCCAATTTGAGAGACTCATCCAAAACTTTATTTTATCTACACTTGTAGCAGTCTGAGCCTTGGTAGCTTCCATATCTTGATTTAATGCTTCCTCTCTACCTGAACTTGAAGAGGAAGAAGACTTCATTTTTCTAGTACTAGACTCATAGATCTCTATATCTACTTATCTATTCTCGAGATTGAGGATAGTTATAAGGTCGGCCATCATCTTTCTGAACAAGCTTGTTCTCTTGTGAAATTTTCAGAGACTCCTGAGAAGAAATACATGAAGCAAGTGCCATCTCGAGATATGAAATGGATTTATCTTGACCAGCTTCAGTTTGTTCCTCAAAAGCCTATTCAACTCGTGACGAGCAACACCAAGATTTTTATCTAAAAACTCTTCCCGGAAAACTAAGCAAGCCAAAGAAACAATATTCTGCAAACGTGAAAAGTATATATATGAAAATTATACTTCCAAAAAAAATAAATAAAAAAAATGAACATATCTCTTACTAATCTTATCCCTTGCTTTAGTGAAACTCTTGACATTAAGCTTAATGCCATCAACTCGAGGAAGACTCATGAGCAGTTGATAGGGAAGATTCTCGTTTTCCCGCTCAACAGAATCCAGCTCGTTGAAATAAGCAAAACATTCACCTTGAATTATTTTTCGATTATCCCGGTCCATTTGGATGACTTGGCATCTTCAAATCTTACATATTTTGAAGAGCCAGTAACTCAGAGAAAGCTACATACGAAAGTGAGATGGTTTGTGCCTCTTGTTAGGATTAATTACTACTTGAAGGGGCAATACCACCACCTTTACCCGAAAAACTAGAGTTTGGATTAGTTGGATTGTCAAATCGAATCTGACTACCATCATGGGGATTAATACCTCGACCTCTACGTCCCCGTATACCCCTACATCGACCTTAATTACTCGAACTCGAAATTGCAAAATCAACCCCAAAACCATTAGCTTGAGCTCCAACTTCACAAAAGGAAACACCTTTCGATCTAGTCCTCTTTTGTTTGTGATGAATATTACCTTCAGAATCTTCATCAGATTCATCAACTTGAGTCTTGATTTTTGAAAATATCAGCAGCCCGAGGTTTTGAGATGATATAAGCCAACAAATCAAATTTCTCATGCTGAAGGAATTTAATTGGAAAGAACTTGATCATACCATTTAAAAGATACATTATTATCTTCAATTTGGTCTAAGTCTTTTCTAAGGTGGTCTATCCTCCTAGCCATGATGGCAGTCGTAAATGCTAGGCTTTTTGGACCTGAAACGTAAAATAAATAAATAATTAACTATTGATAATCGGAATCAAAGAATCAACATAAGATATAAACGAAAATAAAAGAATACTTGTGAGAACAAGGAGCATGATTGAAAAATTTCCTAAAATGGGGTCTTTCTATAGAATTATCTGGGAATTCCCAAGTCCCGGAAAGAAGCACTGGAATAGAATCATTTCCAATGTTAAAATCTGAAGCGTAAGCTCATTTACCTTTGGTAAAGATCTCAATACCAAACGACAAACACACTATTTTCCTAAAACAAGATTTTTAATGAGGAAAGTAAATTAACGACATAACACAGAAAATTTTGTTAACGAGGAAAACTGCATGGCGGAAAAACCCTAAGACCTTGTCCAGTTTTGAACACTCTCACAATTAATCCTCTACACTAAACATCCTACTTTAATCTCGAACCGGCATATTTCCATAGAAGTAAATTCCACGAAACATCCTACTTTAGATAACTTAGCTTGAATCCTTTGCTTACATCTTTAGATTATCATGATCGGATAATACTAGCACGAATATATAATCAATACGATAATATACAATCACACACGACACAAAGATTACGTGGTTCACCTTTGTAGGCTACATCCACGTCCAAAACCACCCCGAGAATCTTTCATCATCATAACAAGTTATTATATCGACACTTTATATAATCAACTAGTTATGTAACCCACTAGCGCTAAACGTTAAAAACAACAAGACATATTACGAAGTGTTTACCTCTTCCTTTATTCTTCTTCTTCCATAAACCTCCACCGCCATGGTTGCTTTGACTTTAGACAAGAACATGAAGAACACCATGAATTCTAGCTTCCCCCATATGAACCCTAAAAACTCTAGATTTCTCCCATACTCGTACTTACTACAAGTCTCTCTTCTCACATAGATTTTGCCCCATCACCAACCATTGTAGGACACAACGGTTGTGACCCTCGATCACTCTCGTTATTAAGAGGATTCTACAAGAGAATGGATTTCTACTCACGATATAAGCCCTCTTATATAGTAGACAAATCCTTGCTCCCCAAGTCTTAGAACTCCTAAAAATAGACTCACACCTTAATTAGGAAATCCTAAACTAGGAAATTACATAACTTAGGAAACACCCAAGTTACGTTCCGGTAAGTTCCGGAATCTTCACGGAACAAAACCCCAACATAATTGACTACCGCAACTTCGTATAGTTAAGACAAGTAAACGGTTCTTCTTTACTCAGTTCCTTCAGTATCCTTGTGCCTACATCCGATATGGCCTACGCATGTGAACCCCAAGACATAGTCCACTATCTTGAGTTGCTTCACCACTGTGAAAACTCCGATTCTCAATTCTCTTGGGTTGTAACCCGAAACTTCAAAGGACTAAATATTTTTCAATAACCGACTCATTTATCAATCTCCCTAATCAATCTTTCAATTAGAGACAAAGTAGTGTAAAGAATATTAAACTCATTTCGAAAAAGATCAAACCAAGACAATGATTATCGAAATAACCAATCTCAGTAAATAAAATATATCCAAGCAAATTAATGCAACTAGGTAGTTTTTTCGATCTTTCCAAAAGTCTTATGTGTATCAAGATAAATCGCTTGTTAGATCCCAGAGAATCAAGGAGTCTTCAATCTTTAAAGTAACCGCTGCAAACAACACGTCCACTACTGATCAACACGCCCAGAACGGAGTATGTTAACTGATAGGTGTAGAATACACCATATTTAATATCTAGTATTTATGCTTTCTTTGCGAGTTTTCTTGTAAATTATGTATCTTATGTTTACTTTTGAGTTTATTAGGTGCAATGGAGTCATTTGGAGCAAAAAGACCAATTGGAACTCGTTCAAATGGAGGATTTCTAGTCATCATTGTGTAGAGGACGAGAAGATGAAGCCAATGGCGAAAGAACGGAGTCATTCTGAGTTCGTATGAAGAAGTTATGCGCAAAACAAGAACTTGGAAGACCCGAAGGGCAAAATGGTCATTTTCTAAGACAAGTGCTATCGGCAACCCCACTGTACGTTAAGGGGTAGCCATTCTGTTAAGGGGTGACTGTTCCAAAGGTACTGCTAAAGGGAGTCTGGTCCTTTACTTGGGGGAAGCCAGAATTCAAATAGTGTTAAGAGCAGCCGGCCTATTTACTCAGGGCCACCGTCTTCTCCCATGCAAACTGTCAGAACAGAGCTTGGTCGAGTTTCACGACCAGCTCCGGGCATTACAATATAAGGAAGAACACGGCTTTGTGAATGATTACGGTGATGGACTGAGCCTTGGCAGAAGATGGTGAACACGAGTCTGCGAGTTGGAGTGGTGATGACGTTCTCTGCCATTAGCAGCGAATGACGATAGAATGGGTGTTTGAGCTGGAGATTGCCAGTGAGTGATGGAGTCTCAGTGATTGAGAATGGGGTTGCTGCCGACGATTGATGTTGATTCGTGGATTTCTCTGCAGCATGTGAAACAAAGAATGGTGTTGATTCATCGTGATATATGATGGTCTCTGTCGTGATTAACGGGTGTTGGATACTTGAGGAACAAAGAGGATGGCTCGAGTTGGTGATTGCTGCTGTCATGTGCTGATGAAGTAAGTCGATTTCCAGCTGAACAGATGATGAACTGCTGCGTTGATGATGAAAGGAATGGAGGCTAAGCTGATGATCATATCGATGAATGGAGCTCGAGTCTGTAATGAGTGGTAAACCGATGATGCTTCTGCTCATCGGTGATGAAGAATGATAGAGTTGAGACTCGAGCTTTGCGGTTGTAGAAAGAAGTTGTAGTTGTTGCTGCCATTATTGGTTAGAGATCAGAGAAGATGGAGTGATGCTGTTAGTCGTTGGTTAGAGAGAGTAAGCAGTTGAGGCCGAGTAAGAACGAGGTTCAGGGAGAGTTGAGCTTAAGATGAGGAGAAGCATGTGATGGAGAGAATCAATACGAGCTCGTGGATCTTTGGTCACGGTGATTGAGTAATGGGAGGATACGAGATGGAGCTGTTATCAAGCTCGAGTTAGAACAAGATGGAAGTGATGCTCGAGTTTCCTGGGACGGTTGCGGCTTATCGGAGGATGGTCATGGGTTTGCTGGTGATCGGGTTTGAGGTCTGTGGTGATGCTGATAACTCAAAAAAAAACAGAAAGTGATGATGGCATAGGAAAGATTCATGGCAGTGCTGATACGGTGTTGCTGCCATATTATGAGTTGTATTTGACATGAGCCCATACTCAAGCCAAGACCGACAGCTGAAGGAGTTTGACAGGGAATGCAGAACAGGATGGTGGAGTTTAGTAACTTGCACAACAGGGACGGTACGGAGATGATGATTGGTTGCAGTTGAGACTCGTGTTTCGGTGGATGAGCTCGACTGGTAGAAATGATTCATGGGTTTTAGGAACTGGTGATCGCTGAGTTCGAGAGGGAAGATGATGGGATGTTGATCAATGGAACTTGAGGTTGTTGCTGGAGCTGCTGCCAGTGATAGAGTAACTTGAGATGGCTATTGCCTGTCGAGCTAACGGAAGCAGGTGAGCAATGAAGAAAGTAGGAAGCTGTGTAGATGTCGGAGCAGTTTGAGTTTTGGGCCAGAGTTTGACAAGCCAAGAACAATTACACGATAGGCCAATAACATGAGATGGGCTTCTACAAGTTGCTGCACGAGTCCATGAGGCTATCTTACACAAACAGAATTAAGGGTGGTGCGGCTACTCCAAGTTTGGAAATTTGGCCGTGACTTTGGCAACCTGCTTTGGCAAGTTACTTCGTCCGGGATTTGATGCACGGGACACAATTTTAAGGAGTGCACTTTCCTAATTTTACTAGGTTTCCTAGTTTTCTTAAAGAGGAGGTTACAAAACTTTATATATAGGGAAGCCTATGGAAAAAATAGGGGATTATCTTGGCCTCTACATTGTTTTCTAGGGTTTTACAACATGAAGTCTTTTCTCTTTCTTCTTGTGATGAACTCCATGAATATGAGTACCTAAGTTTATTATTGGTTATGGAATAAGTTGGATTTCCAAACATGGGTTTTAATTCAATAAATTAGTTTTCTCTCATATTATCGTTTATGATTCACCATGAATATTGTTACATGATTTGAATGCTTGTTAGTCGAGTCGCGAGTCGATTGATTTTGCTTTCATCTTTATTGCTAGATTAGGGTTAGTATACGCAAAAGTGATAATTCCGGATTGCAAGTAGCATAAATATGATTATAGTTTGTAGTGATATATTCTTATGATCATATGTGAGTTATAACCTTTGTTAAATCTGATTAGTGCGCTTTCCACGTTCGATTGCTTTGATTGGCCTGATTTCATAGAACTTAACGCATCTAGGGAATTAAACTTGATTAGTGCTTTTACACGTTAGGTTGTTCCTTTAGGTAGAATTCATATTCGCATCTTTTAATGTGTTTGTTGATGACAGAAGGAGGTTTGCGGGATATTCTTGCGATCAAGGTATTCTAGGGTCTTTGATAAAAGTTGAGATTAAAAATCAATTCTAGTTATTGTGAAAAGCATGTTAGTGAATGAAAACGAAATCCTTAACCAATACTTCTCATCCTTGAATATATTTGTTTATTTGTTTATTTGCTTTTAGTTTATTTTACTTACATAAAAATCAGAAAACACCCGGTAATTTAAATAGGAAACCGAAACAATTTGACAACCTAGACCTCTCGGTGGGATCGATCCTTTCTTGCCCTTGCTATATTTATATTTTGAGTAGTAAGAAAGTGTAATTTATTTTTGACGCTTACGACCGCGGTCAAATTTTGGCGCCGTTGCCGGGGAGGCAACGGTTGTCACTTGTTTTTGGTTTCTTATTTTTGTTTTGTTTTTGTTTTTGTTTTTAGTCTTATTTTTATTTTTTCTTATTTTCTGGGTTTTAACCTTGGTTTGAGAATTATTTCAGGTGCTTATTTCTATGGAAGGAGCATATTGGAGCAATCAATACGGGTTTCAACCTCAACAATATGACAACTACCAATTCCATGGGTATAATCAAAACCAATTTATTGGTTATGACCAATATTCCATGGAACCTTATGGTTTTCCTCAACAACCTTATGTGTGTGAACAACAACAAGGATGGGAGGATTCTTATGTTCGTGAACAAAAAGTCTCTAATTTTATAGATAAAGTTTCCACCTTTTTACAAGAGGAATTTCAAAAAGCTAAAGAGACTACAAACGAGCAACTCCAAGAACTTCGTGAAGGTATGACTATCTTGCGAAGAGGCATTGATCAATACAAGGAAGATATGGATAATTCTAATGTGCATATGGTTTGTGATGAATATTTGATTGATGCTAATGTTGAAAAAGGCCAATCCTTGGGCACTTTTGTTGATAATTGTGTGGCTAACTCAACTCTTGATCGTAATAATGATCATTCACCTATTCAAAAGGATGAGTTAGAGATTAGCAACACTAAATTCAGCGAGGAACAATCTTATGTTGACTATGATAGTGATGGTGATTATGATATATTGCTTGAAAGAACTCATGGTGACATCTCCGAGGAGTCTTTTTGGGATCAAGATGAAGATGAAGAGGAATATGTCGACACTTGTGTAGATTACTCAAGCATTGATCTTAATAATGATCAAGAGCCTATTCAAAGGGTGGAGCTTGAGGATGATGCATTTTCGAGTGTTCTAAAAAGGTTTCTTATGATAAAATTTGGATCCGCAAAAGAGTATGTGCCTTACAACAAAGAGGAGTGTGTTGAGAATGAGACCGTTATGACCAATATTGTGGAAGACCCAATTGAACTTGTGCAGGATTGTAATGATGATGTTTATGTCGACACTTTGGTTACGGCAGAAACGGACGAAGAATGGTTGCGAGGTTTGATAGAGGACCATGATATACAAGAGGTGAATAATTCACTTGAGTTTTTCAAGGATGAAGAGGATTCCGTAATACAAGAGATTGTGCAAGGTTTATCTAACCCTTTGCCTATTATTTCTTCTCCTTTACCTCTTATTGGTTTGAATGTATGTGCTTCGAGAGTATTGTTGAATGACTTTATTTCTCGTTTTCCGCCATTAGAGATATTTGATTCTCATACTATGCAGGTTATGGAACAAGAAACCGTGGAAGTACCCGACTCCTATATTCTTTATGCACTTCCATGTGTGGACAAGAATAAGTGTGGGGGAAGCTTTTATCGGTTCATAGCTTCACTTTTGCTTTATTGTACTAATATTTGTGTGAAGCTAGTGTTTCCAAAACAGGTTCTATGGACGGATCCCCAACTTTTCAGATTGTTGGTGTATGGGGAATGAATCTTGCAAGGATATAGTGGTCTGGACGACTATAAAACAAGCGCTAAGTGGGAGGCAACCCACCGGTTTTGTATCTTTTATCCTTTTGCTTTTTATTTTTGTTTCGTTTATTTATTTTTTACTGTTTTCATATCATATTTGCATCCCCATGTTTAATTTCAATGAGTCTGGTATCTATCTTAGAAGAGAATTATGACGAATACCTTTTTCGTCAGAAAATTTCAGACTGCACGTAGTTCAGTCCAGAGACCATAACTGTCAGACCGTTTATCAAAACACTGTGACATTTTGACACTGTGTAGAAAACACGTAGGTGAACAACTTTTGTGAAATGGAGTTTTTCCAAATTCCTTACCAATTTGCACAGTTTTTGCGTTTTATCTGCTGTTACGTCAGAATTCAGAACTTTCGGTTTTACACATTGAGGACAATGTGAAGTTTAAGTGTGGGGGAGCATTTATATGTTTGTATAGTTTGTTTTTGACACCATTAGTGTATGGAACCATTTTGAATGCAGGAGTTGAGGAACCAATTAACTAAAAGGGACGAAGATAGCTCAGAAATCACAAATTATATGATAGTTGTTACCATATCTCGGAATATCACCATATCGCATTCTATTTTTATTTTTCCATATTTATCTATTGTTCTCTAAGTGCTTTGGTGGGTCACTAAACATCGACGTGTTATTACTGCTAGGATGAAATAGAGTGATTGAGTTACTAGAAAAAGAAAAAAAAAAAAAAAAAAAAAAAAAAGAAAAGAAAAAAAAAAGGACCGATCAATTAGACCAAAACGGAATAAAAAGACACTTGGGAATAGCAGTATGTGTGAAACGTAGTCCCTGTCTCCGTCGCCTAAACAAGCGTGGAATGCAGGATCCAAGGCAACTATCATGTACTTGCTGACAAGAAGCATGCGCTTGGATCCAAAAGATCTAATCATGCCGTCTAAAAAAAAAAAGAGAAATTGGATCCAGTTTGATCCAATCATATAAGAAAAGAAAAAAAGAAAAGAAAGTTTTATATTGGTTGAATAAAGTCACTTCTGGTTCCCTTGTATATGCCAGTGAGTTGATGTAGGATTCAAACCAACAGCTCAATCCAATAGGATTAGGTTCATCTTGGCAGTGACCTTCAGACAGATATGGGAAACATCGAACACTTGTGAATATTCGCCAACATCTACATCTATATCCATCTTCTTAATCTTTTCATTGTGATTGTGGTTTGTTAGTTTCCGAGTATTGTGGCTTGTTCGACTATATAATTAGAGTTTATTTACTAATATATGAATTGAATTTGCAAGGTACCTCCTCCTGTAGTCAATTTGGATTCGTTCATTGATTTGTCACAAATAGACGGAGTTTGAAATATAGGTTTTGTAGGTATATCTCTAGTAAACCTTCACGAGACTATAACTCGTCCACTAGGGACACCTAGGGGTTTAAAGGCTTGTTATTTATGCTAAAATTAACCGTAGCCTCGACGACACGGAGTTGTATGTATGTTTTAGAATTGTTTTGTTTGATTTGCTCGAGGACTAGCAAAGTCTAAGTGTGGGGGAATTTGATAGGTGTAGAATACACTATATTTAATATCTAGTATTTATGCTTTCTTTGCGAGTTTTCTTGTAAATTATGTATCTTATGTTTACTTTTGAGTTTATTAGGTGCAATGGAGTCATTTGGAGCAAAAAGACCAATTGGAACTCGTTAAAATGGAGGATTTCTAGTCATCATTGTGTAGAGGACGAGAAGATGAAGCCAATGGCGAAAGAACGGAGTCATTCTGAGTTCGTATGAAGAAGTTATGCGCAAAACAAGAACTTGGAAGACCCGAAGGGCAAAATGGTCATTTTCTAAGACAAGTGCTATCGGCAACCCCTTTGTACGTTAAGGGGTAGCCATTCTGTTAAGGGGTGACTGTTCCAAAGGTACTGCTAAAGGGAGTCTGGTCCTTTACTTGGGGGAAGCCAGAATTCAAATAGTGTTAAGAGCAGCCGGCCTATTTACTCAGGGCCACCGTCTTCTCCCATGCAAACTGTCAGAACAGAGCTTGGTCGAGTTTCACGACCAGCTCCGGGCATTACAATATAAGGAAGAACACGGCTTTGTGAATGATTACGGTGATGGACTGAGCCTTGGCAGAAGATGGTGAACACGAGTCTGCGAGTTGGAGTGGTGATGACGTTCTCTGCCATTAGCAGCGAATGACGATAGAATGGGTGTTTGAGTGGAGATTGCCAGTGAGTGATGGAGTCTCGGTGATTGAGAATGGGGTTCTTGCCGACGATTGATGTTGATTCGTGGATTTCTCTGCAAACATGTGAAACAAAGAATGGTGTTGATTCATCGTGATATATGATGGTCTCTGTCGTGATTAACGGGTGTTGGATACTTGAGGAACAAAGAGGATGGCTCGAGTTGGTGATTGCTGCTGTCATGTGCTGATGAAGTAAGTCGATTTCCAGCTGAACAGATGATGAACTGCTGCGTTGATGATGAAAGGAATGGAGGCTAAGCTGATGATCATATCGATGAATGGAGCTCGAGTGTAATGAGTGGTAAACCGATGATGCTTCTGCTCATCGGTGATGAAGAATGATAGAGTTGAGACTCGAGCTTTGCGGTTGTAGAATGAAGTTGTAGTTGTTCTTTGCCATTATTGGTTAGAGATCAGAGAAGATGGAGTGATGCTGTTAGTCGTTGGTTAGAGAGAGTAAGCAGTTGAGGCCGAGTAAGAACGAGGTTCAGGGAGAGTTGAGCTTAAGATGAGGAGAAGCATGTGATGGAGAGAATCAATACGAGCTCGTGGATGCTGGTCACGGTGATTGAGTAATGGGAGGATACGAGATGGAGCTGTTATCAAGCTCGAGTTAGAACAAGATGGAAGTGATGCTCGAGTTTCCTGGGACGGTTGCGGCTTATCGGAGGATGGTCATGGGTTTGCTGGTGATCGGGTTTGAGGTCTGTGGTGATGCTGATAACTCAAAAAAAAAACAGAAAGTGATGATGGCATAGGAAAGATTCATGGCAGTGCTGAGACGGTGTTGCTGCCATATTATGAGTTGTATTTGACATGAGCCCATACTCAAGCCAAGACCGACAGCTGAAGGAGTTTGACAGGGAATGCAGAACAGGATGGTGGAGTTTAGTAACTTGCACAACAGGGACGGTACGGAGATGATGACTGGTAGAAATGATTCATGGGTTTTAGGAACTGGTGATCGCTGAGTTCGAGAGGGAAGATGATGGGATGTTGATCAATGGAACTTGAGGTTGTTCTTTGGAGCTGCTGCCAGTGATAGAGTAACTTGAGATGGCTATTGCCTGTCGAGCTAACGGAAGCAGGTGAGCAATGAAGAAAGTAGGAAGCTGTGTAGATGTCGGAGCAGTTTGAGTTTTGGGCCAGAGTTTGACAAGCCAAGAACAATTACACGATAGGCCAATAACATGAGATGGGCTTCTACAAGTTCTTTGCACGAGTCCATGAGGCTATCTTACACAAACGAATTAAGGGTGGTGCGGCTACTCCAAGTTTGGAAATTTGGCCGTGACTTTGGCAACCTGCTTTGGAAAGTTACTTCGTCCGGGATTTGATGCACGGGACACAATTTTAAGGAGTGCACTTTCCTAATTTTACTAGGTTTCCTAGTTTTCTTAAAGAGGAGGTTACAAAACTTTATATATAGGGAAGCCTAGGGAAAAAATAGGGGATTATCTTGGCCTCTACTTTGTTTTCAAGGGTTTTACAACATGAAGTCTTTTCTCTTTCTTCTTGTGATGAACTCCATGAATATGAGTACCTAAGTTTATTATTGGTTATGGAATAAGTTGGATTTCCAAACATGGGTTTTAATTCAATAAATTAGTTTTCTCTCATATTATCGTTTATGATTCACCAAGAATATTGTTACATGATTTGAATGCTTGTTAGTCGAGTCGCGAGTCGATTGATTTTGCTTTCATCTTTATTGCTAGATTAGGGTTATTATACGCAAAAGTGATAATTCCGGATTGCAAGTAGCATAAATATGATTATAGTTTGTAGTGATATATTCTTATGATCATATGTGAGTTATAACCTTTGTTAAATCGGATTAGTGCGCTTTCCACGTTCGATTGCTTTGATTGGCCTGATTTCATAGAACTTAACGCATCTAGGGAATTAAACTTGATTAGTGCTTTTACACGTTAGGTTGTTCCTTTAGGTAGAATTCATATTTGCATCTTTTAATGTGTTTGTTGATGACAGAAGGAGGTTTGCGGGATATTCTTGCGATCAAGGTATTCTAGGGTCTTTGATAAAAGTTGAGATTAAAAATCAATTCTAGTTATTGTGAAAAGCATGTTAGTGAATGAAAACGAAATCCTTAACCAATACTTCTCATCCTTGAATATATTTGTTTATTTGTTTATTTGCTTTTAGTTTATTTTACTTACATAAAAATCAGAAAACACCCGGTAATTTAAATAGGAAACCGAAACAATTTGACAACCTAGACCTCTCTGTGGGATCGATCCTTTCTTGCCCTTGCTATATTTATATTTTGAGTAGTAAGAAAGTGTAATTTATTTTTGACGCTTACGACCGCGATCATTAACATTCATGGATCAACAGTTATATCTACAGATCTTGAATAACTATCCATAAAAGTCAAATCCTCAAACAAACTTAAGTGACCTTATATCAGAAGAGAAGGACCATATAAAAAAAGTTTGATCTATCAATTATAAATATACTGTTAAATCTTGTCAAATAAATAATCAATCAAAAAACTAAAAACAATATGATTTAGTTTTCCACCAACGATACTACTTATAAAAGCTTCTTAATTCGAAATAAGACTTTAAAACGAAGGCAACGCAAGATGTTTCACCTAATTATATTACTCGTATCTCTTAACAAGATGTCTGTCAAGGGATGAGTTTGTAAGAATACAAGACTCCATTATTTATAGTGTTATGACCAAGGCTTATTTGGAAGATAAGATATTACCAATTTTGAAAATCCTTCTCATAGATGAAAACTAATATTAATTAATCAGAACTCATCTGTTTACTTTACTAATATAATAACTAGTGATATGCAAACCTATGGTATATGGTAAGCATATATTTTCGGTACCTAAATAGATACTGGAAAATTTGTTTCAGGATCTTGCCTTAAGTATCAAATGAATAAACTTGAACATTAAGATATCAGAGTTTATCACATGTTCAATTCACTTTGTCGACACTTATGAACATTCCCAGTCTAATACGTGTACACCTTGATGTCTGCAGAAACGCGAACATTACAGACGTATAAAAAGTATAGAGTTCGGTCAGATTTTGTCAGAATTGGGATCGATCATGGATTAGATCCTAAATCACCTATTCAACTACGAAACAAGTTTTTCAAGTCTACTTCTCTGTAATTAAAATTGTTTTCAAACATAATTCTAAGATATCGATTCATCCGGAAGACCAACACATTAAATAATAACAAATTACCAATTAGTGCAAGGTCAACAACACTAATTTGATAGATAAGATATACTTCGTAACTCCATATACTCAACTTATAGACATAACTAGTATATCATTCCTTAATGATACTCTGATCATAGTATAATGACCAAGTCACCAATATTAAAGTCATTGTAAACAAACTTCACTTCGCATGTTGTATTTTCAATAAATACTGACATGAAAGAGAAAAAGATAGAAATGAAACAACTCAAGTTTGTAGTTACTAACCTCGAATTGAAGGA
The DNA here is from genome assembly GCA_023531295.1 of Papaver armeniacum. Taxonomy (NCBI): domain Eukaryota; kingdom Viridiplantae; phylum Streptophyta; class Magnoliopsida; order Ranunculales; family Papaveraceae; genus Papaver; species Papaver armeniacum. The sequence continues at coordinate 544,017 of JAJJWW010018250.1, forward strand.
TGATGCCTTCGTTGTCTACGCTAGGTCTTTAGGTCTTTGTGAGTAACCATAGAAAGTCTCCACATTTCTATGTTCCTAGTCTAACCTAATGAAGTTGACTTTAGTAATCAAATCATGTGACTCCGAGTTTTAGAACAAAATTTAACAACCAAACTTGACATACCAAAGATTGGTGGGTTCAACCAAACAATGCTCTAACAGATGGGTTTATTAGCATCACTAGAATGATTTCTCTGATTTCTGGATTTATTTTTCTTTCTAGGATCTTTAATAGTTCCTTTCTCATCTTCCATAGTGTCATCATCTTCTTTGAGAATGTGAGTTACTTCCTGCTCAAGGCTAGCACAATGAGCATCAACGTCATAAACAGTACTTTCACAGATGTCCTCAATTTAATCAATAATAACATAACACTTGGGAAAAATCATTTTATTTTTGGTTGTTTTTTAACAGTGATATTTTATCAACACTTCCTAACATTCTGCAATTCGAACCCAAGCTCCTCTTTTCAAAGGTTTGTTTAGAACCACTTCAGTATAAACTTTAACTCCCCTTCAAATGTTGGGTGATAATTATTTGGATCAACACCTTTTCCCCCCATATCATTGATCATTTGACCAATTATCTTCATCTTTATATGCTCAATGTGCAAGTTTATGAATTTGACACAAAAAATCTGGTGAGTGAACTTTAGATCAACAACAATGGTTTTAATGTTACGTTTCTTGAGAACCTATAGATGCCATTTAATAGTACCCATGAAGTTGTTTTATGAATATCATCTTGATCTTCAAAGTTATTGAGTCTAAATAGGAAAATGTTTATATCCATGACTTTACATTCAACACATTTGTTTCTCCTCTATAAGCCAAACCTATTTAATGTCTATTATTTCAACAATATTACAAGAAAAAATCTTCCAAGTTAAACTGTTAGACAAAGAATCAGCAACTACATCAATATCTTCAGTAGAAACAATAGGATTTATTTGGGATCCAGAACAAATACAAGCACTCTACATTTTTTTGGTAATAAAAAACACTTAAAATTGTAAGTTATTGGCTATTGAAAAATTACCGGGTGAAATAATGCCGCTTAGATAAAGGCATTGATTGCAATGGATTATGTGTTAAAGGTTTTTATTCGGAAAAAGGTTGGGGAAGTAACCATATTTATCCTTAGGTAGCTTCTTAAGGGACTCCAAGAATATCAGAATTGATTGATTTTTATGATCCTGATTATGCATTTTTAATATATTTTTGGTCAAAAATTTCAAATGTTGTTGGAGGGGAAAACAAATAAGAGCTTGTTTGAAACATATGACCTAAATATTTGATGATTTTGAATATGATTAAAAGATAATGAGAATGGTGATGATAGAGGAGGTTTAAGAATCACTAGCCGTACCAAACTGTTAGACTAAGTCCTATGGGCTAGATTTGGATGATAGATTAGCCAAAAATCGTGGCACAATAGAAGAAAAAAACGTTGTCTATTTCTTAACACTACTTTTCTCTCTAGATATATCTCGCAAGTGAACTAGTAGCGTGATAGTTTCGCTGAATGGTTCAGCGCATCCAAAATCAACTTTTCGCTGAATGGTTCAGCGCAGATTGATTTATTTTTGATCCGACGGCTGAGATGGTTGCGCTGTTCCATTCAGCACAACTCCGTGGAATGGTTTAGCGCAACCTAATTTTACTTTTCGTTGTTCCATTCAGCGCGCCTAATTTTCGTTGTTCCATTCAGCGCATCTAGATGCTAGATTAGCATTACCATAGGACTTAAGAGATTGTCCAAACAGAATGAAAAAAACAGTAGAGAGTTTAAGCACAACTGCTTGTCAGAAAGAAATCAAACCTCCAAAGCACTACTGCTTCACAGATCTAAATCTACCACAGGTGCAACAACTAATTAAATGTCGCAAATCAAGAAGTTACAAACTCATTCTAAAAAACAAATGCAGATTAATTCAACAACTAATCAGCACCATTAGCAATAAACAATAACTTAGCAATATAGAAAAACTAAGGCACGCTAAAACTAATTAAAACTTCACAAAGTTGATAAGAAAGAATCATTTTCGATACACAGAAGAAGCGTGGAAGAAAGAATTTTGAAAACGGGTCGACTCAGCAACAACAACCGATTGGCAGAGTTTGAGAGGATAAAACAAATCTTGGCGTCAATAGGGGCGACCCGGAAAGAATTAGGGGCGACCCGGAAAGAATTAGGGGCGACATATAAGACAAAATAGGGTCACCCAAAACTAAAATAAAGCCACCCCTTATCTCTGACTTTTTGAAATGGCAAATATACCATTCACAATCGGTAGTTTATTTACGTAATCGGTAGATGTTAGGATAATCGGAGGTTATTGTGTACAAATGTAGTTTGAAAGTTTTGTTATTTTGAAAAAACCCTACAATCAGAAGGTAATTATTTACCATGTCTCCCGATTATGAAGTTGCCCCAAAATTGATATTTGAAAAAATCTCAAGTTTTTCGAATTTGGGAACTACCATAATCGATAGACAATACTACAATCGGTAGTTTATATAAATGTATGTTGGTTTGTGTTACAAAAATTATAATCGGTAGTTAAAATGGTAATTTCGTGATGTTAATTTTCTACCGATTATGGTAGTAGGCCCAAATTCAAATTTTTCAAAAACCAATGGAATTTTGAATTTCTCTATTTGCACAATCGGTAGTTTCGTGATGCTTATTATCTACCGATTGTACAATCGGTAGTCTCGTGGTGTTCTTTTATCTACCGATTGTGGTAGTTGCCCCAAATTCAAAATTTTTAAAAACCAATGGAATTTTGAGTTTCTCTATTTTCACAATCGGTAGACTCGTGATGTTTATTATCTACCGATTGTACAATCGGTAGTATCGTGATGTTCTTTTATCTACCGATTGTGGTAGTTGCCCCAAATTCGAAATTTTCAAAAACCAATGGAATTTTGAATTTCTCTATTTGCACAATCGGTAGTTTCGTGATGTTTATTATCTACCGATTGTACAATCGGTAGTCTCGTGATGCTCTTTTAGCTACCGATTGTGGTAGTTGCCCCAAATTCGAAATTTTCAAAAACCAATGGAATTTTAAGTTTCTCTATTATCACAATCGGTAGACTCGTGATGTTTATTATCTACCGATTGTACAATCGGTAGTCTCGTGATGTTCTTTTAGCTACCGATTGTGGTAGTGTTTATGGGTGAAAACTATCTCTGCCGGTTTTGGTAATTTGGGGTGTGTGGATGAGAAATGAGTCTAAACCTTAAACAAATGCACTACACGGGAGTGCTTGTAGATTCGAGAAATCAATCTGTGCAAATCCGGCCTAAACCAAGAAATGGCCGTTCCAGACTTGTCTCGGTCACAAAGTGAAGGAGATGGGGTTGATCTTAGGGAGGGAAGTGAAGAAGGTGTTGAGATTGTGAAGGTGTTGGCTATGTATAACTTGTATCGAAATCTGGGCGGCTTGCGGGATGTAAGCTATCGATTCGGTGTTTGAATACGATGGTATCAACACTTGCCTCTGTTGTCTGGACTTGTTCTTGTTGTTTTTTGAAAATAGGGAGGATAACCTATTTATACAAGTCATTTGAGCCTTATTCACGTCTCTCGTGGGAAGTGGAGTGATGGAGTAGTGGAGTTGTGTGTTAGTGTTACACGGCCAGTCTTGCCCACTTCTCCTGTCATCTCTAACCGTCCATGACTTCCTGACACATTCTTGTGATGGCGCGTTGCACGCTGCACGCTGTAAACCGCCAGACCAATACCCCAGTATGTATCCCCCAGTTTGTGACATGATTGATGTCTCGAGTGTATGGATCGTGGGACCCACAGAAAGTAGCATGTAATGCTAGATTGAATAACTAAGCTATTTAGGAAGTCGATACTTGTGAAGTATCGGGTGTATTCTATGTGAGTCCGCATCATGATGTGGTAAAGTGACGGGTGGTGATCACCATGACGCCTCACTGACCAATTAACTCCTGACCAGGATTGTATAACCAAGCCGGTGAAGTTGGATGGACGAGATGATCTTTGAGACACTCATCTGCGACCGTTGATGGAATTAGGGTTTTTGAAGAGGTGCGCAAGCATCACTCTTCCGCTTGGTCGAATCCAAGCATGGGAGGTGTTTTGGAAAGGACCGACCGGGCATGCGTGTAGACGGCATGCCGGTGTACACGTCAGTACCTCACTGTCCCATGAAGGTGCGATCTAGGCCACTCAATTTGACCTAAGCAAGAGGAGCGGTTGAGATCGATTTCCAACAGAATGCAGTGCCGCAAAAGCCGCGCATCATGCCAATTTTGGGCGCGCGTTCCAAGACGACCAAGCTTGGTCGGTCTTGGCCGATCACCTGGCGTGCATACGGTGGGATGGTGTATATACCGTACTTCATCGTCCCATAGAAACGTGATCTAAGCCACTCAATTTGTCAGAGTAAACTTGACCGGGTCGAGATCGATTTGTGGTTGGGAAGTGTGACCACGCCTAGCTTGGGCGCGCGAATCAAGGTGTGCAGCCAAGTTTGGTCTTGGCCGATCGGGCGTGGAGATAGGTGGGCCCGTAGTGATCATGTTGATACTTACCGGACCTGCTTAGTCTATTCCTGGACCCTTCATTCGCGTAGGAGAAAATGGACGCTCGTGATTGTTCAAACCCCAATTAGGGTTTGCTGGCCGTGTGTCATACCCAGTTTGGGGCGCACAAATCAAGACGACCAACCATAGTTGGTCCTGACCGATTAGTCAGGTATGTAGGCGGTCCCACGATGTTTGTGTTGACATGCTCTGGGCCCTTTGAATCTACATCTACACCCTCCATCTATGCCTCCGAGGATGGATGGTTGAGACTGTTTTGCGATATATGTAATGTGTCGCAAACCCTAATTTAGGGTTTTCCGTCCATACTGCTTTGGTTTGGACGGTTTGGCAAACTATGCCACCCTTTTGGGAGGCCGACCATGCGGGCCCGTGTTGGGTCGGTGAATATTCCAATACCTGCTTGGGGTCATGGATTTAATCTAAGCCATCCAATCATGCTGGTGAAGTTGGATGGTCGTGATCGTTTCTGGGACTGATATGGTCAGTCCAGGTTCAAATATGCTCAATCGGGCTAGTATAACACACCGAGAGTTGTAGTCTGTATGGGTATTTCGTACATGCTTCATTATTAATGCTTGGAGATTCGTGTTGCTATGCTGAAAACAACACTCAGTCGTTATGCCGCACCGGTAATGAATACAGGAAATACAAGGCTGAATATGCATTAATTAATGCTGTAAATTCACAGGGTATATGGGATTGTTGCTACATGCTCCAACCTGGATGAATTTTGTGTATTTAATTCACAGAATACTGGGATTGTTGCCACATGCTCCATTCCAGGTGAATTAGTAAAGTGAAGAAGTATTCATTACTTATTAATGGCTTTATATTTTGCAAGATGTTAGCGCATAATTTTGGCTTTTACAATTTCAGCCTTTAAATGAAAATCCACCATCAACATTAAGTCCCCTGCCTAGCGCATAATGGTTGCGCTATTGTGGGGTAGGCATGAGATGGTGACAAGTTTGTATACAGAAATGACCAAGCTAAGGTGAATATACATTTACCGCATAGGTCGACATCGTCAGGTGTTGTCCCAGAACTGGTCGATCCTGATTAGGATGGTGGAAGGAGCAGGGCTTGATCTGGCGAGTCGCTTTGGTTCCCTCTGCACTATCTGGACAGAGCTTGGCCCATTTCTTGGACTAGGTTCACTCCCCTTCGTTACACGACAGCTTTCCTCAGATATATCCGATAAGCATCATTGATCGTTATCTTGAATCGGTAGCTTTTATAGGTGGCAAGTAGAGACTCCTTTTCTCCTGGGATTCTGTTGACTTGCTAGATTATAAAGAAAAATTCTAAGGATTCTTCTCATCACGTAGTCGTTCCTTTTGTATCTTAGGTATTGCTCCGTACTCATCTGATCTTCTGACTGATGATGATGATACACATATTTTGTGTGCTCATAACTTCTTCTTCTTTGCAGCTTATCATGGAAGCAGCGGGCGATGATCATTCTGTAACTTCCCCAGAAAAAAGTTTCGAAGTTGACAAACCCGAAATTAATGCGCACGAAGAGGTAATGGCTAAAATTGACCTCCCACTTCGCGAAGTCGGTCGTGCCATACAGGGGATGTCCATTCTGCACCTGCGTATTTCCAGGGGACGCATATGTGCCCTTTCAGCTGCGATCGACATGGAAGAACGGTGGAGGCATGAGGAAGCGTTGCGAGCACCAGTAAGCACAAGGGTAGAAAGATTTGCAGCGCGGTTAAAGAGGCGGAGAGTGGAGCATAAACGGCCTCCGGATGAAGATAGGCATGATTATCCAATCCAGGATGGTGTGATAATCCTTGATTCTGACACAGATGGACCTGAGTGTTCGAAGGCAATCAGCGCAAACCCTGATGTTGTTGTGGGCTTTGAGGAAGACTTGGAAGCTGTTCCTGCCGATGATGTTAGGACGGAGAACGTTCTTTGCGGAAATATCCGAAAGCGGAAGGCCGAGGCTCACGAAGGGAGAAGCGGTAGCAGGTGATGGCGTTGAAGCGGGACCCGGTGAGTGGTGCGGCGCTGTTATTCTTCTTGTGGCTAAACCTCTTTGCTTCTTTTTCTCTTTTCAAGTGTATTCCTGTAATTTTTGAACCTCTTTCTTGTACTCAGTGGCGGCTGAGTTCAAGATCTTTTCTTCTATTTGCTTACCATTGAATAAAGGTTTATGTCATAACCCCTCGTTAAGATTGCATCTGTATGTGCTCCTGACGTGAGATCTCTTTGGTCTTGCTGGAGCAGATGGCTCAAATCACTTTCTTTTTTGTGCACACATTCTATTTCCTTCTTCCCATGAGATGCTTGCTTAGGGTTCCCTTCCTTGCTCTAGTGGGTCGATTTAGGCTGACTCAGGACTTTGTGTTTTTAGGGGTAGAGAGGTTCTCAGATGGAAATAACGCTTCAATTAAATTGAAAACTGAAAATTGAAAACCCTAATTATGAATGCAAGTATTGCAATCATTTTCTGGAGGAATTACAAATATGACATGAAATTGTTAAAGAAAACACGCTGGAGGAAATATCACAGCGTTTTAAAGTGTGGAGGACGCTGGAAAGTGGTAGCACAACGTCTTAAATTCGGTAGGGTTTGAGCCATTGTGAGTAAATTGTTATGCTTTCTAGTTTATCAGCGTTGATGAGCTTGCAGTAGCCGCCTAGGATAACATCTGCTACTGCAGTACGGTTCATCTTCTCTTTCGGTGGGTGAGTCAGGTGGAGTGGTCATTTTTACCGTCATGCTCCCAACCTTGAATGCAGTCGTCTTCGTCACCAGATCTCCAATTCCAAATGGGTTTGGGCGTGCAGATATCCATACCTTGGCCTTATCGTCTTTGACCAAGACAGCCTCTACGCTCTTGATAAAACGTTTGAAGGGGCCGGCTTCCCATTCACATCTCTTAGCCGGGGTTGGTTTGTTGGTCGGAGCCAGTCCCCAAGACTTATCAGAGTGAGAAGTGATTGGTTGCAAGAAGGGTTGTGTGATGAGACTTACTTGAGATCGGAACCTCTTAATGCATGCTGATGGGCTCTCTCCAGGAAGTTGTGTCACATTGGCAAGCTGCAGGTGCGGCAACGGACATCCTTCAGGTCCAGACGGCTTGTTGGAGATCCTTTCAGGTGTTGTAACCGGTAGAGGGCAAACTCCCAGTGTTGTCTTGTTGTCGTGTACCCAAGAGCGTCCTAGGATCATGCCATAATTCGGATGCTCTCTGACTATGTAGAACTTTGCTTGTGTCGAGGCATCGCCCAATTTTACTTCAAGATCGATATATCCATATGCATCTCTGAGTTCTCCTTCTGGAGTATTAATCCAAATTGGGTTGCGAGTAGCCTCCTGTTTTGAAATCTTTGCTGCTTTTAAGGTATGGAGAGTGATGATGTTGAATTCAGAGGCCGTATCGATCAATGTGTTATCGAACTCAATATCCTTCAAACGGGCAATGGTTAAGAGTCCCCAATTTCCATTGCTTGTATCTTCCAGCAAGGACTGAGGTTTCGGGACCGCTTCCTCTTCCAGATACAAGCGTTTGCCTGAGACAACATGGTTGAGGGCTGCAAATATGTCCTGACGTCGTGCTTTGGAGAAGTAAAAGATCTCGCATAAATGTTCCATCATAGATTGCACAGTCTTGTGAACGGAATCCCTAGAAATCATGCAGTTCCTGACAGGAAGAGGGTCTCTACGAACACCTTCGATTCCAAGTTGGAGTTCTCATGTCTCTATCTTTTCTCTGAAGATCTGTTTCAGCCTGTTGTCGTCTTTGGTTGGATGGTGAACGAACCTATGGTACCGACAATACTTAGGATCCGCCATATCTTTCTCAGTTGGTGGACGCCTGATAGGAGGCAGCTTGATGGCGTCGTCTTGAATCCACGCCTCCAAGAGTTCCACTGCTTCATTCATGGGGAACGGTAAACCTGTATCTTCGGTGTCTTGTGCAGGAGTCTTGCCCGCTCCCTTTTGAGAAGAATTCATGTGTGCTGGAGCCGCACGCTTGGGTTGTTGTTCTGTTCTTTGAAGCTTTCATTTTTCCTCATTCGCCAACCACGCTCACAGAAGGACCAGTGTTGTATTGTTTGTTTGTGAGACGCCTGCTTCCTCGACTCTCACGTGGATCTTCGTTTCGAACAACCCTGGTTCTTTCTAGCGATGCTGGGGCAGTTGTGGCCAAACGTTTGGCAGCTTCATGGAGTTCGGAGAACGTATGAAATCCCATATTCTCCAGTAAAGCGCGGTATATAGGTATCATCCCGTTGATGCATAGATCCACCAACTGGCGTTCAGTGATGTTCGGATCATGACAATCTAGTGCTTGAGTTCTGAACCTCTTAACGAAGTCGTTCGGATGCTCGTTGTTCCGCTGAGAGACTCTCCCTAGATTTGAAAAGGTGATCTGCTCAGATACGAAGAAATACTTCCTATAGAAAGCACCGACCATCTCCCCCAATTGGATATGATGTCATGTGCGATGTTGTTATACCAGGTGTACGCCCTCCCCGTAAGTGATTTCGAGAACTCTTTCAGGCGGAGAACATGATTGTACTCATGCTCCCCCAAGGATTCCAAAAATCGAGAAACGTGTTCACGAGCGTTACCAGTACCATCGTAGAGGGAGAAATGAGGAGAGGTGTATCCTCTTGGAAGAGGGATTCGTTGCATATCTTGAGGGTACGGCGGCTGATGTTGGTGTGCATCCATCAGATTTCCTTTGCCTCGGTTTTAGAGAAGTCGTTCCAGGTTCTCACGTGTGAAGAAGTTGGATGGCTGGTCCCTCTCTCTTGGGCGTTCAGGAGCAACACGAGCTTCTTCCCTCATGTGGGTCCGAGTGGAAATGCCTGCTCCGGGTGTATTGAAGGCATCCCTTGCTGGCTCCAAGGGTTGTCGTGAATCTTGCGGCAATCGTTCGGTTAAAATTTGGAAAGTGAGTACCTCTTTCTGAGTTGCGGCCATATCCATCGGAGTCTTAGCAAGAATCTCCTGCTTCTCCATCAAGTCTGCAATGGTAATGGGCGGTGGTCCTCCTCTCGTCCCTCCGGCTCCTCGTCCTGATGAAGGAGTGAAAGTTGTTGGTCTGGTGACCACTGGAGGAGTTACACTTTAGGAGATCCCGGGATTCGCGGCTGCTATGGCTATGGTGATGGGAGGCGTTACACCTACTGGAATGTCTCCTGCTCCGCTAGCGTTGGGGATAGAAGTGACGACTCCACAAGATGTATTGACCACGGTAGCTCCACTGGCAGGTACATTGACACCGGGAGTGTTATCCGTACTAGCTCCATCGGGATTGATTCTTTGATCCGGACACGAAGTTCTACCATCTTGAAATGAATTGTTGATTGAATTGGTTCTAAGATATACCCTTTTTTGAAATTGATGAAATTGAATCGGATTTCGAAGAAATTGACTTTACAACCGAGAGATTAACCTCCCACTGTGGTCGCCAATTGTTTATGGGTGAAAACTATCTCTGCCGGTCTTGGTAATTTGGGGTGTGTGGATGAGAAATGAGTCTAAACCTTAAACAAATGCACTACACGGGAGTGCTTGTAGATTCGAGAAATCAATCTGTGCAAATCCGGCCTAAACCAAGAAATGGCCGTTCCAGACTTGTCTCGGTCACAAAGTGAAGGAGATGGGGTTGATCTTAGGGAGGGAAGCAAAGAAGGTGTTGAGATTGTGAAGGTGTTGGCTATGTATGACTTGTATCGTAAAGTCGAAGGCGGCTTGCAGGATGTAAGCTATCAGTTCCGGTGTTTGAATACGATGGTATCAACACTTGCCTCTGTTGTCTGGACTTGTTCTTGTTGTTTTTTGAAAATAGGGAGAAGAACCTATTTATACAAGTCATTTGAGCCTTATTCACGTCTCTCGTGGGAAGTGGAGGAAGTGGAGTGATGGAGTAGTGGAGTTGTGTGTTAGTGTTACACGGCCAGTCTTGCCCACTTCTCCTGTCATCTCTAACCGTCCATGACTTCGACGACACATTCTTGTGATGGCGCGTTGCACGCCGCACGCCGTAAACCGCTGAGACCAATACCCCAAGTATGTACCCCCAGTTTGTGACATGATTGATGTCTCGAGTGTATGGATCGTGGGACCCACAGAAAGTAGCATGTAATGCTAGATTGAATAACTAAGTTATTTAGGAAGTCGATACTTGTGAAGTATCGGGTGTATTCTATGCAGGTACTGCATCATGATGTGGTAAAGTGACGGGTGGTGATCACCATGATGCCTCACTGACCAATTAACTCCTGACCAGGGTTGTATAACCAAGCCGGTGAAGTTGGACGGACGAGATGATCTTTGAGACACTCATCTGCGACCGTTGATGGAATTAGGGTTTTGAAGAGGTGCGCAAGCATCACTCTTCACTTGATCGAATCCAAGCATGGGAGGTGTTTTGGAAAGGACCGAAGTAGGGCATGCGTGTAGACGGCATGCCGGTGTACACGTCGATACCTCACTGTCCCATGAAGGTGCGATCTAGGCCACTCAATTTGACCTAAGAAAGAGGAGCGGTTGAGATCGATTTCCAACGAGTGCAGTACCGCAAAAGCCGCGCATCATGCCAATTTTGGGCGCGCGTTCCAAGACGACCAAGCTTGGTCGGTCTTGGCCGATCGGCCCGGCGTGCATACGGTGGGATGGCGTATATACCGTACTTCATCGTCCCATTGAAACGTGATCTAAGCCACTCAATTTGTCCGGTAACTTGAGCGGTCGAGATCAGTTTGTGGTTGGGAAGTGTGACCACGCCTAGCTTGGGCGCGCGAATCAAGGTGTGCAACCAAGTTTGGTCTTGGCCGATCGGGCGTGGAGATAGGTGGCCCCGCAGTGATCATGTTGATACTTACCGGACCTGCTTAGTCTATTCCTGGACCCTTCATTCGCGCAGGAGAAAATGGACGCTCGTGATTGTTCAAACCCTAATTAGGGTTTGCCGGCCGTGTGTCATACCCAGTTTGGGGCGCACAAATCAAGACGACCAACCATAGTTGGTCCTGACCGATCAGTCAGGTATGTAGGCGGGCCCACGGTGTTTATGTTGACATGCTTTGGGCCCTTTGAATCTACATCTACACCCTCCATCTATGCCTACGAGGATGGATGGTTGAGACTGTTTTGCGATATATGTAATGTGTCGCAAACCCTAATTTTGGGTTTTCCGTCCATACTGCTTTGGTTTGGACGGTTTGGCAAACTATGCCACCCTTTTGGGGAGGCCGACCATGCGGGGCCCGCGTTGGGTCGGTGAATATTCCAATACCTGCTTGGGGTCATGGATTTAATCTAAGCCATCCAATCATCTTTGGTGAAGTTGGATGGTCGTGATCGTTTTCGGGACCGATATGGTCACCCAGGTTCAAATATGCTCAATCGGGCTAGTATAACACACCGAGAGTTGTAGCTTTGTATGGGTATTTCGTACATGCTTCATTATTAATGCTTGGAGATTCGTGTTGCTCTGTCGAGAACAACACTCGGTCGTCATGCCGCACCGTAATGAATACGGGAAATACAAATTTGGATATGCATTAATTAATGTTGTAAATTCACAGGGTATATGGGATTGTTGCTACATGCTCTAACCTGGATGAATTTTGTGTATTTAATTCACGAATCTTTGGGATTGTTGCCACATGCTCCATTCCAGGTGAATTAGTAAAGTGAAGAAGTATTCATTACTTATTAATGGCTTTATCTTTTGCAAGATGTTAACGCATAATTTTGGCTTTTACAATTTCAGCCTTTAAATGAAAATCCACCATCAACAGGTAGTTGCTCCAAATTCGAAATTTTCAAAAACCAATGGAATTTTGAATTTCTCTATTTGCACAATCTATAGTTTCATGATGTTTATCATCTATCGTGGTGTTATTTATCTCCTTATGCAATAATAAATATGTCCTTCCTTTTTTTATAACCTTATCTATTTAATATTAGATTACCTTAATACCCTCACTCATATAATATTTTTTCTTTATTTCAAAATACAACAAATTTTTTTCTTCTACCACTTCACCACCACCACTAGCACCACCACCACCAACATTCAACTGGTAGTAGCCCCAAGTTCAAATTTTTCAAAACCAATGGAATTTTGGATTTCTCAAAGAAGAGAAGAACATAGTCACAATCGGTAAATAAAAAGAAAAACTAAACTACCGATTATGAAGGGATATATAAGTAGTTTCAACCTATTTTATCTTATTATAGTCTTAGGTACATCACCTATTTTAATCAAGTCTAAACAAAAAGTTAATGCTTATATCACAATTACAAATCCATATCACTAACAATCACGGCTAGAATATCTTCAAATAGCTAATTTAAGGTTTACCCTGCAATGGGTGTTTTCCCTTGTTGAAATGTTCATTGTTATTAATTATCAATATCACTGAGATGATTAATAAATGAGAAATACTTTATAAAATCCCTTAATTAGTTGGAAAAAATCATCAATAACATATTGGAATTACTAGCGAGACAAATCTTGCCGTTTAGGATGTCTCCTTTATAGTACACCACGCGTTCTTAATAGTTCCGTGTTTATACTAAAAGAATTGCAACCCCAACATATTGATTTCATTACCATCTCTACACAAAAATTCCAAGAAAATTTCACGGTAACACAAATTTAGTTCACCACCACCACCAACTCTTCCGCCACTACAACCAAAACAAATCATTTTTGTTAGAATATAGGATGGGCAGTACATGAAATAACAAATGACCCATTTTTATAAAATACACGTAAAGTAGTGTAGTTGTGTCCAACATGCTTACACAGGATACGAGAAAACAAACAAATCAGCAAAATGAGATGAGAGGCGCATATTAGTAGTGAGTTCATTTGTTACTCCACTTTCCATAAGGAATCCACTCACCACTCATTCATCGTCATCATCATCACTGGAAGGAAGCTATTGAGTTTCCTCTCCAAAAATAAACTTTAACTTACTACTACTTCCAATCTCTAAACATCACGAAACAATAATGTTTGTCATCAGAGTTTCTTTCATATTCTTCTTCTTCTTATTCATACTTCCTTCCACAGTTTTTTCCTTTACTGGTATTCACTCTCTCTTTCTCTACAGATACGTCTTTGATTTTACTTCCTTCACTTCTATTTCAAACCCCCACCTCTGGTGTTGGTGAACATTATACATGTGATCACTTTCAATGTTTCTGATTTGATTTATACATATATATATATCTAGATTAGTTAAGAGATAAAAAATTAGTTTCATTTTTTGTAATATGATAATTTAGTAAATTCATGGAGATATTGGACGCTGTAAATTTGGTGATTGATTTTAGAAATTAAAAAAAAAAAAAAAGCAACAATAATTGTTACTGATGCTGGATTTCTATGTAAATATCGGATTAATTCAGATATGATAAGATGAGTTTTTGTCTAGGTTTGGAGATGGGAAAAGAAGAAGAAGAAGAAGAAATAGGAAAAGAATTGTTTCCAGATATTCTTAGAGAAGAAGCAGTATCAAGACTTAATGAGTTAGGAGAGGTATGAAATGAAGGTTAACTTGTATTTGCCTCTGAATTCTTGGTATACTTGCTTCATGTTAACATGTTTTTGATTCAATTGATTGGATGGATTGAATTGTGATAGCTGGGTTGTCAAACTACTTTGTGTATAGTCCTAGAAATTAATATTGGGGTTCTTGCATGTGGGAAAAACTTTGGAAACCAAGAAGCAAATTTGAATGTCCTTCTAGTTCTTATGCATGCATGAAATGGAACAGTAGCTGAGCATTCGGTTCATCACATACACATTAGAGTTTTATTGTTGCAATGCTAGAGATGTAAGCCTTGCCACTTGTCATTGTCAGTTCATCATCCCAACCATTCGGCTACATACAGACTGAAATCCTGTATAGTATAAGTATAAGATAGTCTTTGTTTCTGCAAATGTCTTTGAGTGTGTTCTTGCTGTCTCGATCCATTTGTGCATCTTGCTGATTTCTTTGGCGTGTTTCATTTCGGAGACTCTCTTCTTGAAACTGTCTCAATTGCTAACTAACATATTTTATTTTTAACATTTAGAAGATTTGTTAACCTTAAAAACCTTTTATGTTGCAACTAGTTTGTCGCTTAATGAAGCAACCTTTCCTAAATTTATGGCTGCACTAGAAGAATCTACATTTTTTTCATCGACTTTCTTATGCTGTATGGATGACATGCCAATGTCTGACATAACATTTGTAGGATTCAAGAGCTTGAGTTCCTTCCGAAAATATAGTTTCTTAATCCAGGTATATACTTTTCACTAATATAATTTCAGCTAATTTCTTTGGTTCACAAGCATATAATAGGGTGCCTTGTTCGTAAAAGATTAATTGGAGCATCTAAGTCGAACCACATAATACAGCACATGTGCACCTATGTTCATTTCTGAACCCATTGGAATATCATGTATAAAACACGTGAAGCAGTGAACTGGATCAGTCTTGAGAAATGGGTGATCGAGACTTCTAATCTTGGAAATATAACAGTCCATCTGTACCATCCCAGAAGGAGGCATCTTTTGTATCAAGTGTATCGAGGAGAGTAATTTCTGTAAGTTATAACCATGATTGGGGAAACAGGAGTAGATACATAATCATCACGAGTCATTGTTTTGAAGAAAACTTACGTCAGAATGGTCTTCTATAGTATCTTGTTACTGTTCTGGGGATTAAGTGAGCCATATCTAGTAAAAACTTCGTGTTTCTTTTGGTGGTTTCATGACCAATTATATCAAGATTGTCTAGTTATCTTGCTGGATAATTCCAGCAATGCTTTTCGTTATTTTCTATCATTGCCTAATTCCAATTCTAGTCAGGATTGCCACGGAACCACTTATGTTCCATTTTGGTTTTTGAAGTTCTTTAAGGAAGCATTAGGTCTTCCACAACTGTTTTTGAAGTTCTTCATTGAGTTAATAAACACTCTTGTACTGGTCATTTTTCTTCTGATAAAGGTCAGTGATGCTGATGGTCATCTTGAGCGGACATTCATGAGTCCCGCTTCTAAAAAAGCTATCAATCTTGTTCAAAGGTGGATGGAGGATGCGGGTTTAAGAACGTCAGATTTCTCTACCTCTTATTGTCTTGTGGTTTTTGCACAGTGTTCTGGAATCTTGTCTTACATTGGCATTAATTTCCAGGTGGGTGGACCAGATGGGAAATGTACATGGTCGGGCAGATGGAATGAACAGTCATGCTGAAGCTTTATTGATTGGTTCCCATTTGGTGATTTACCGCTTAACTTTTTTCCATTATATTATACCGTCAATTAGATCCATTCTGTATATTGCATAGGTCCTGGGGCTTGACAGTTATTCTCTGCTTCAAACAGGACACTGTCATTGATGCAGGAATTTTCGATGGGCCGTTAGGTATAGTTTGTGCAGTGTCTGCCTTAAAGGTTTTAAAGATCAGAGGGAAGCTAGGGAATCTTAAGAGACCAGTTGAGGTCAGTCTTTGCAGTTTATCTCTGAAATTTTTCAACAAGTTCAACTTCAACCTTATGCTAACTTTTTTGCTTGTAAATTGCAGGTGATTGCCTTTTCAGATGAGGAAGGTGTTAGGTTCCAGTCTACCTTCTTAGGAAGTGCTGCTATATCTGGGACTCGACCAGCCTCAGCTTTGCTGATATCTGATAAAAGGTGCCCCCAGAAACTTCTTCATATGTAATTTTAGTAGTATTGTTTGTTTTTTCTCAATATATATGATGCGTAAACTATATTCAGTGGTGTAACAGTGCAAGATGTTCTTAAGGAAAACTCTTTCGATGCTACCGAGGAAAGTTACCTTCAGCTGAAGTATGACCCACAATCAGTCTGGGGTTACATTGAGGTACTCTTTTCCCGAGTATGATGGTCATGCTTTGAAAGTCTAGTTGCTAAATGCCTGAATATGGGTACCTTATGGCTTATGGGTCATGCCTCTAAACTTCTCTCTACATTTTGTTTGTACGTGCCAAAGGTTCATATTGAACAAGGCCCTGTCCTGGAATCAGTTGGTCTTCCTCTTGGAGTGGTAAAAGGCATTGCTGGGCAGACACGACTGAAGGTATTTTGTCATCCTTCACAAAACCTGTAATTGTTCTTTTCTCATCCAACTCGGCTTACTAAAGGACCCAGTACACGTAAAGTAACAACGACATTTGGCATGAATAAACTAGGGGCTTTTTCAAGTAAGTCCCGAAGCTTCTTCAAGCTAATCTTTAGGCCATAATGGTTCCCCAAAAAACTCCAGTTTAGACCAATCATATGGTAATATTTTCTCTGTAATTCATGGATTAGGTGCAATTATCATTACCATTAGCTTTTGAGGAACAGAGTTCTTCTGTTGCTCTCAATTTTTGTTGTTCAAATTTCATGCTTACCATGCTGTGTTTCTATAGACAACTGAGGTCCTTTTTTTAATGTTGGGTCAGCTTCTTAGGCTATATGTTCTATGACAGCTTGGATGGAATGCTTATGTTGAACTAGTAATTTATAAAATACAATGAAAATCGTTCAACATGTAGGGTTTCAGTCAACACTAAAAAATACACATCTTACTTTTTCCGCATTAATGTTGACCTGAAATGGCTTAGATTGGGATACAAGTGTAAAAACTAAAAAGTATTCCTCGCATGTTTTAATCCTCGACTATGAGTTCAGCAATCATGGTCAAAATGCCTTTGATGATTGAACTTAATTTTCATAATGTAATTTTAATTTACAGGTGACTGTAAGAGGTTCACAAGGGCATGCTGGAACAGTCCCAATGTCTATGCGTCAGGATCCAATGACTGCTGCTGCTGAACTGATTGTACTGTTGGAAACTATGTGTAAAAATCCTGCAGATTTCATATCTTATGACAAACATTGCAATGGTTTTGCAGCAGAGTCGCTTGCAGGATCCCTTGTTTGTACAGTAGGAGAAATATCCAGCTGGCCAGGTGCAAGTAATGTCATCCCAGGCCAGGCAAATAATCCAAACTTACCAATCTAGCTCGTCTTTCTTTTTTTCTATTATAAAACTTTCGTTCAACCTAACTTTAATCGTTGCAGGTGACCTTCACTGTGGACTTAAGAACGATGGATGATATGGCACGCGAGGCTATTATTTTCGAAATTTCTAACCGGATGTATCAAACCTGCGAGCGACGATCTGTTTCTTGCATCATTGAACGCAAGGTCTGAATACCTTCTATTTTGTTTTGTGTTCTTTTTGGTGCTTGTGAGGTGTCCCCTAAGATGAACTTGTTTTGGATGTTTCAGCATGATGCAGAGGCAGTGAAGTGCGATCCTGGACTAAGTTCAGAGCTGAAGTCGGCAGCTAATTCTGCACTAAAGAGAGTCGCAGGTGAGATTCAAGATAAAGTGCCTGTGTTGATGAGTGGAGCTGGACATGATGCAATGGCTATGTCTCATCTAACTAAGGTTTGTTTTGTTCAAAAACTTATGTTTAGATGTCTACGGCAAATCATTTTGAGTTTGACATTTCCACTAGGTGGCAGAGGGTTTTTCATTACTTAGCACCACATAGTCTACTTTCTTGAATAAAATTAGACGTTGCTATTCATATGGAACAGGTTGGCATGCTGTTCGTCCGTTGTCGCGGAGGAATTAGTCACTCTCCTGCAGAGCATGTTTTGGATGATGATGTTTGGATTGCAGGTTTGGCTATCTTAGCATTTCTTGAAACCAACTTGTAAATCATATCTGATTCACTCTGAGGTGTCTATAGTGTAATGTACAGTAGAACTGTTAATTACAAATATGGATAGAAGTATTTAATCGACTAGAAGAATAAAATATTACTGGTTAAATTATGCTCAATTGCTTGTCTGATCCCGATAAGAAGTTCATTCGTTGATCCAAGCTTTACTCTGTTGGTTAAGGAACACATAAAACAAATGGTACCTTAGCCGTCTATTCCCTACTGGTTATTGATTTATTTTCGGTTCTGTTTGTTTGGAGTTATATTTCACGTAGCATCCAGCGATTAGGATCACATTTGCATTTAACATTGGTTGCATTGGTGGTCGAAACAAGGATACTCCTTGTAGGTGTGTTGCAAGCCATGCAGGCAAAATAACCAATCCAAAGATGAACGTAGAGTAGAGCTCCGTGGTATGCATAGTTCTAGATTGCATGCTAAACGAGTTAGAGGCCTGATGGGCTCTAAGATATAGGCTCTCTTTATCTAGGCCTCTGCCACTTGGTTCTAGGTCAAGATGTCGTCAGGTTGGTAAGAAATAAGTCATAAGTTCTAGAAATTGGCAAGTGACAAAATTCAATCCCGGATGTTGTGTGGTTAGTGATGGACGAAATTGGATCGCAATGGATGCAACATACCATTAGGGGGAAACTAACAAACTTGAACAGGAGGATTCTTCTAACAAGTTAGACTGTCCTACTCATATGAAGTGAAGAGGCAACAACCCATCTTTACCGAGACTTTGTCCCTCACTCGGACAGATGCAAATCAGCCACGGTTTTTTCAGTTACTTCACTAAATAACTACATGATCCAATAGAACAACCTCTAAATGTTTTACTTGTAAATCAGCATCTTTCTGATACCCTATGAGAACCAAACAGTTATATTGGCGAACCAAGTCTTTACATTTTGCCTTTTAGATGGTGTTCCGTTAGGCTGAGAAAGAAGAAACGACTTTACCTATAATCAACAGAAGGTCACTTTGCACAGAGTGAATGGAAGTATGATCAGGAAATATGTGTCTAGGAATATCACTGGTCACTTTGTACAGAGTGAATGGAAGTATAATTAGGGAATATGTATCTAGGAATATCACTTTCGTTTAGCTTGGATGGCATTGAATTGTTTTTCGCTTTTTCTTTTTCTTTTACATATTTACATGATTATTTTGGTAACCCTTCTTTCAAGCCACTACCTTACTTTTAAACCTTACATATAGTTCATAATTCGACTGTTGGAATCAAATCCCATTTCCAGTCTTTTATTTGTCCCATCAATCCTATTTTATACCCCCATTTTACCTTCTATTCATCCCAACGGGCAAACATAGGTTGGGAATGGTCCTGCTCTAACATCTTCTCTCTTTTTTTTTTCTTTTTTTTTTCGATATTAACATATCTTCTCGTTTGATCTATATTAAAATCATTGGTGCTTGAAAATCTACCAGGGAATATTTAGAAAAGAAATTGGCTTTGAATGGGAGACTGCAAGAAACTGGTTGATGTTTTGAATGGGAAGGAATCTCCTGTCTCATGGCAGAGTAAAGTAAAGCTATTTTAGAAGAAACTAAGAAAATTTTAAACTCTATCCTGTGTTTTTAGGGTTTCATTCTGTTAAAAGAACGGGAAATGAGGTAGCAGACTCTTTAGCAAAGCAGGAAAGGAACTCTAATGTATTTTGGATGCATTTTGGATTGGGAAAACAATCCTTCTTTGTGCATCAGACAAAAACTCGAAGTATATGAATCTAACATTAGGAGTGCCAGCCTAACTGCCTCAACATTAGACGGCTCTACTTCTCTTATAACCTCTTCACCATTTTAGTCCTTTCAATAAAACTTTATTTACAAAGAAAAAAGAAAGAAAAGAAATTGGCTTGTATATGTGTGGAATACAAGGCGCCTATTTGTGAATCAAAATCAAATGGCATCGGATTTGAAGCTTATATATTGGGGAGCTACATACCTACCGAAAATGAACGCATTCTGAAACATACAACACCACCATCTACCAATCTTAATTTTAATAGTTAAAAATCCGTTGATTTTCAAAATAGTAGATGGTGGTGTTATATGTTTCGGAATACACTTATTTTTTGTAGGAATATAAAGCTATGTAAGAGGAATCTCCCTCAAAGCCGAAGTCTAACATTGAACATCCATACCTACCCGAGTGACAAACCTCGAAATTCCTCAGGAAAACCTGTGGACTGTGGAGGATGATAAAGTCAATAGTCAACCTTCGTTGACATCCATATTATGATCACCCAAATATGGAACTTGGAAAGTACTTCTTCTGTTTGATTGAGCAAGTTGGTACTGGTTTCATAAACCTACAAGGACTAAGATTAAGTCCTGTGAGCTAGATTTGGCTGCTAGATTAGACAAAAGCGTTGCAGATAAAAAAAAAAAAGCGTTGTTTATTTGTTAATACTACTTCTCTTTAGATATATCTCGCATGTGAACTAGTAGCAAGATAGTTACGCTGAATGGTTCAGCGTAGCCAAAATCACCTTTTCGCGGAATGATTCAGCGCAGATTGATTTATTTTTTGATCCGATGGCTGAGATGGTTGCGTTGTTCCGTTCAGCGCAACCTAATTCTACTTTTCGCTGTTCCATTCAGCGCATCTACTTTTCGTTGTTCCATTCCGCACATATAAGTGCTAGATTGGAATGACCATAGGACTTAGCTATCAATCTAGAAGATTAGAACACCATAGTACTTAGCCACCCTAGCTAGATACCCTACATTTCTGAAGTTTGAGCTAGAATACTAGCATAGTTAGATATGTAATCATGTTGTTATGGTACGGGACAGTTCCATGACTCTGATATCCTCTTTGGTCGCACACAAAATTTACAAAAGCGGCTTCTTTACCGTTGGATGATCAAATCAACAGTTAGATTCATTTTCAAGAAAGGACCCACCACTTTCAGGAAAGGACTCACCACTTCCCCTAAAGGGTTCAAGGCTGTTAGATCTGGATTTTAACATGATCTAACGGTAAAGAAGCCATTTGAGCGGGATAGCTTCCCGCAAGGTCGTGCGGGATAGCATTGCTCAAAAAAAATTCTTAACTGCATATGAAGTGGGTCATGCGAATTTTGTTAGATATGGTTTCCTGCTTTAAATAATAGAGACTAGAGCTGCACATGAGCCGGTACAGTCCGGTTTTCTATTGGAACCGGTACCTGTACCTGGAGTTGACCGGTTCCTCATTTTGAGAACCCGTACCTGTACCTGGACTTGTACCTGTAAGACCGGTCCGGTTCCAGTCCGGTACCGGTTTTTTACCTGAATTTTGAAACACACAGTAACAGCCAGACTAACATCAAACTCAACATATTAGAAACTGACTGTTCAAAGTTTAACATTACAACTTAAGTTCAAAATAAACAAAGGTTTAAAACAACATCACACACTTAAGTTCAAAGTTCAATATTACAAAATAGTACTAAAAACAATTTTTCCATAAGTTTGCGACACGAAATGAAATGAAATCATCTTGCAAAGCATCCAATATAACTGCAACATGCAACAAAAAAGGATGGAGGACTTCTCAAACAATGGCACTGGCAACACTGACATGGAGTTTACTTCAAGCTTTTAGCAGAGAATCCCATATGGCTGCAACAGGCAAAAAAAAAAAAACAACAAGAAAGTAAGTATCAAATTACCATTTACCAATACAAGAAACTTGAAAAGTAAGTACTCTTAAATACAAGAACAACTAATATATTACCATTCTCATCTTCAACATCATCATCAGGTATATAATCACATAGAAGATCAAGAGCAATGGGATTTTCAAGAAAGCTTTGTGTATAGAGCAATGCCTCAACTGTCCTTGTAGACAAAGAAGCTCTCCATGGAGTCAGCACGCGCTTCCCGATGCTAAAAGCTGATTCAGAGTCCACTGAAGACACATGCATGGCTAATATATCTCTTGCCATGTATGAAAGTATCTTATACCTGCTTGCATTAGCTTGCCACCAAGCCAGTATGTCAAACTGGTCAGGTTGACCTATTTCACGCATTCCACCATCAATCACATCTGTCAAATACTCATCGAGCTCAGTTGTTCTTGCCTCTTCAAAACAACTTGGGCTGTCCCAATACTGTTTCCTCCTTGATTGAATTCTAGCAAACAGACCATGAGATTGCACACTAACTGGATTGGCAACAGTATGAGCATCACTACTTGACCTCTCCTCATGAACTGAATACAAGGACTCATAATCTTCAAAGAGTTCCTGAAATTCTAATTTCACCTTTCTCATAACTCTTTGAACCTCCCATGTATTATTCTCATACAAACAATTAAGAGTAAATTCCAACCCCCTTTGTTTTTCTCTTGGATCCAACAGATGAGCAAAAAACATTACAGAGTTCATTGTTTCATACACATCCCAATACTTATGGTACTTAGCACACATTAGACGAGACATACGAGCAATAAAAGGATCTGATGCTACATTGTTTCTAAATTCTACTAATTGTTCATTGATGAGTAACGATTGCCATAAGAACATATGAGTAGTGACTTGTGTAGATGCAGAAAAATTGACAGTAGCATCGAAGAATACCTTTAGACACTTGACAAGACCTCTAGCATATTTCCAATCTTCTTTATAAGGAGCATGTTGATTAGGAATCAGTTTCTTCTTATTCTTCATCTTTGCCTTGTTCTTGCCTGTTGGATCTAACTCCTCAACCTCTTCTTCCATATACATTTCCTCAACCTCTTCCTCTTATTCTATATCATCAAACACTTCTTCTATGTTAACATCACTAGCTATAGCTTCATCAATATCAACATCAGTAGGTAAAAAAGATTGCTTTTCTTGCTCAAAAATAAACTTATGTTGAAAGTCCTTATCAATCTGTGCTAACATTTCAAAAACTTTTTCATATTTTTCAGCAGCATCTAACATCAAGTAAGTGCTATTCCATCTTGTGTAGACATCTAAAATCAGAGATTTCTTGCATTCTACCTTTGCTAGGGAAGCACATTGTTTAAATTTTTCGTACCTAGAAGGAGAACTAAGAACGTATTTTACAACTGACCTTATTCTTCTAACTGATACATTAAAGAGCCGCACTGCATCTTTTATGACAAGAGCAAGAACATGGGCTGCACATCTCACCTGAAAATAAATAATCAAGAAAAATTAAGAATGCGCAAGAGCATATGAGAGTATCATGAAAAAATGTTTAAAAGCTTGATGTAGTGCTGAAATTGACTTCACATGATAAGAATGTAACATGGAATGCAAAACATGATATAATGTAACATGGAATCTTACATGTAAATATTTGGCTCTAATTGGTGATCCTGTCCACTTAGTAACAACATTCTTCAAATTATCAATCGCTACTTTGTTGGCGCTGACATTGTCTAGTGTGACACCAAATACATCTTCTAGACCCCAATCCTTTAAACACTTCACCAGCTTCTCACCGATTGCATTACCAGTGTGACCTTCAACTTGACAGAACATGAGTATTCTATTTTGTAGTTTCCAGTTCTGATCAACATAGTGAACGGTTATACAAATATAATTATAATTATTTGGTGATGTCCATGTGTTCGTTGTCGAAGATACCCTCTGCTTAGATGTCAAGAAGTAAGTTTTTAATTTATTTTTCTCGTCAATATACATCTTTAACACATCCCTATAAATTGTCATACGACCTGGAACCTTGAACCTAGGCTCTGCTAACTGCATCATTGCCCTTCTACTGATCTAAAAGCCATTTCATCCTTAATAATTCACTCAACAAGAGCCCTTCTTAACCTATCATAACTGTAAGTATGAGCAACAAGTTTACCATCCTCACCTGGTTTTGGGGGTGGCATCAACAGAGTTTGTTGTCCCTTGTCTTTCTTCCTGTTAGGATTTTTCAGACATCTGTTCAAATGCTTTTTTAATCCAGAAGTGCCATGTATATCATTGTCAGCAGCATAGAATCCCTTGCAATGATTACATTGAGCTTGAGCTTCATCTATCCTGGTCATCTCTAACCAAACTTTAGATCTCACTTTGCCATGCTTCTTTTTGCTTCCACCAGCTTCAGTTGTACTTGTTGGCGTGGGTTCAGCTCCATTTGTGTGAGATGCAGCTTGAGAGGATGATCCAACTTCTGTTTGTTGAGTTGTAGTTGGAGTTGGAGTTGAACTTGGTGGTGTAGTCATCTAACAAACATTACATAGAAACACAATGTAAGACAAAGAGAGTGATGCTCAACACTAAAAGAGGGATATGTTATCAACAGATTAAAACAGTTTCTTTTGGTCTTACACTAATGCTATTATTGGAATCATCTGGTGCTTTGCGCTTCCCCATTTAGCACCTCAAATGCCTGCAAGAGAACATATGCATCATATTAGTTTCTCTACGTAATTTTGTTTGACAATACTCTAATATGAACTACATTACCCAAGCACAAGACTGCACCATCAATATATGTCAGAGCAGGCACTGATTTAGTCCCAAAGTCTACTTGCACTAGACAGGGTTGAGAAGAAAAAAATGAAGAAAAATTCAAACATACGACCCTTTGTGTGTTTCTGTCCAATTAATTTAACACATAGTTAGACCCAAAACAACAAAAATTAGAACAAAAAATTAACACAAGTTACACAACATTAGGTCAGCTTAATTCCCACTAAATCATTCACTGATTACCTTGAAATTTGTTTTGTTTATTTCCAATCATACAAATTGATATCGAACAGACAAAATTAGAGGAACAAATTAACACAAAATCAAACTAATTTTATGATTTCTGTATAATAACACTATAAATCATCATCAACAAGAACAAGAACAGATAAACAAACAAGCTAGGGTTTAATCACAAGTCCTGTAAATCTTACATGGGTGATAAAAACCCTAATTCAATCTCAAATAAAACACTAATTCACACGATTATAAATCCATTTCCCAGTATCGCACGATTCAAATTTCAAACCCTAGTTTAATCCATGAGAGTTACAACTTACAAATCTAAGAAGAAGAAAAAGGAATTACCTGACTCAATCAGAGTTCAGAGATGGTGAACAAGAAGAAGAAGAAGTGAATCCTTATTCCTTAACAAATCGAACGACTATATGATGAATCGATGATGGTGGTGAACTGATAGAGCGACTGCTCTCTTGAGCTCTTCAGAGAGAAAAAAAAGAAAACTAAAATGAAGGTTCTCGATAGAGAATTAGAGATAGATAGGAATTCCTATACCTAGGAGGGACGGTCAGGATGTAAAATTGCCAAAGATATCTATGGCTATAATTAACCGGGACATATGGTCCGGGACATGCCGGGACTACCCCCAGAACCAATACCTGTATCGGCCTACTCCGGGTATCAACTTTCAGAACCGGTACATGTACCGGTAACTCCGTGTCCGGGTCGGTACAACTCCGGTTCTTTCGGTTCCGGACCGGTACAGGTAAAATGGACCGGGTCTTATGCAGCTCTAATAGAGACGGCTGGTTGTTGGAAGCCAACATTTGCACTGTTTGTCACCAGTAAGTACAGTAATGCAGTAGATCGCATTTTGATGATAATTCAAGGTATCCTCCGATTTGTGAACTCGCCAGATTTGGGTCTGCTCCAAATTGATTAGGGCTACGAATAAAATAAAACAGGTTCATTTATAAGGAAAATTAGAAACCTATTGTATATCCACATATTTTTATTAATGGCAAAAAAGGCCTTATATTAAAATAGAATTAACAAAATATTATCTTCAAATATGTCATTGTTTGATTTTTATCACAAAATAAAACTCTGAAGTGTGAGATAGTGCGAAAGATTTTTGTTTAAGGGAGAGCAAAAATGGATCCGAGGAGAGCGAAAATCGTAGTCGACTCGCTAACTCGGACCTAGTCGATATATTATTTTAAATTAGACCAAACTACCCATATCCCTAGTCGATTTTTAAAGCAACTCCACCACCACCATCGACGACTAAAAACGACGGAAAAAAAAACTTACATAATGACTTTTGTTTGAATGTTGAAACTAATTGTAACAAAATCGTCATGTACAAACTGCATAGAACAACGAAAGTGTTCCTGAAAAAATAATGGAAGAACAAAGACAGTCCCGCTTCATTATCGTAGAACAAACAACGAAATCGAAGAACAACAAGTAACTGTTTAGTTTTATTAGCAAACAAATCTTAAATCGAGCAAATAAGTAGAAAACCAACCAATCCTAAATTTGTACCTAAACCTAATTAAAAACAACAAACGAGAAGAAGAGAAATCATGATCCAAGGTCTGATAAACGTGGCCATAAAGCTCTTCGCATCAACGAATATCCCTCACTTATGAGACTTAGAAGAGGAGAAAACTCTTGAAACTGAACGTTCTCTATTGCATATGTTATTAAAGATGGTGGACCTGGTAGTGACACACAGATCCTTCCTAAAGAAACTCATACATTTTTATTTATTTTTGGCAACAATCCGTATTGCGCCAGTGGAGTAGATGATGGTGGAATGGTGGTGAATTAAGTTTTGGGTGCTTGGTGCATTTAGTATGGGTAGATTGGTCTAACTTAATAAACTGTGTCGACTAGGTCTGAGTTAGTGAGTCGACTACGATTTACGCTCTCCTCAGATCCATTTTTGCTCTCCCTCTAATAAAAATCGTGCGAAAATATGAGTGCGAGGGATCTTTCTATTAATTTATATAGTTAGTTTCTATTATCTGCATGGAGGTTCTGTCTAAACTTCTTTTAAAAGCTGAAGATGATAAATAAATTTCAGGAAATGGGATTCAAAATTTGTTTGTGGTTTTGTTCAAAAATAAGCAAGACAAGGAGATTGCATATGCTGCAAGACCTACGTTGCTTTTTGGTCAACTGTTTGCAGTTTAGCAACTTGGTACAGTGGAATCTATCTTTGACTTAGTTTGGGATATCACTCTGATGCCAGTGCAGATCAACATTCACTCAGACTTAGTAAATAAGGGTTTGGTTAGGGAAGTTTTGAACCAGATTGGGAATTTTGTTACAGCTGACTCTCCTGCAGGAAGTTTATATGACGTAAAACGCATGGTTCCTTTAAGAACCCCTCTTACAAGGAAGGTTGTCTTTAACACAAACAAAAGAACTTATATTATGTATGACTTCTATCCTAAGTTGCCTTTTCGGGCATGTAAGAGATGTCTTGTACTGTATCACAATGAAGCTCAGTGCAGGGATATCCAAATGAGGATCAATGTTAGGGCTCTTCCTGCTCCAACTAGCCGTGCTTCTCATGTAGCTGTCACCAGGATGCAATCAAGCTCTGAAGTTGGAGAAAGCTCAAACTCGGGTTCTCGAAAAGCAGTTTCAGCTCCGGGCAATCAGGGAGTTTCTGTTGAACATTCAAAGCCGTCATCTTTTTCAGTCAGTATCCAGCCGTCAACAACCTTCAAGAATACTGGTTCTACTTTCTTTGCTCCTGTCGTCTCGTCTTCAGTTGCTAGGTTTGCTCCTCTCTTTATTAGGGAACTGTCTAGCAATAATGCACCGAATGCTAATGGGAATCTTGGAATGAATTTGGATGGTTTCTATCAATCATATGAAAACATCTCATTTGGAACTGATGGGTTGTTACATGATAGGAAAGGTAAAAGGCCTCGAACTGCTTTCGAAGCTTTTTCTCAGGGTAATAGCGCTTTTACTATGATCCTCACTCCTCGATGAACTCCTGTCACTTCATTACCACCCTTTAGTCCTCCTTCTGAAATTGCTTTTAGTACTGGTGGTTCTTCTGCTGCTGCTAGCCATGGTAATACAGATGCAAATGTTTTTTTGGTCCACTTCAACGTCATCTTTTGCTAAAACCGTTTTTCAAGCGCCTGGATTTATCTATAGTGCTGCTTCAGAGATGAACTTTAGCTCTGCAATGATGATGACCTCAAGCTTGGATGTTGAATTTCCGTCCTTTGAGGAACAAAAGGAGGAGCCTTTGGAAAAAGTGATGCTCGAACCAATGCCTCTGACAATGCTCCCAGCGGAACCTGAAATTACGGATGAAGAATTCGAAAAGGAGATAGATCTCATGATGATGGATAATGACTCTATGGATGCAGAAGCTTCGGATCCTTATGACCTAGTAAGTCTCTAACTTCTATTTGAAAATTACTCAATTTTTTAGCGCTTACAGTGTGTGGTGTTTGTTTTCATTTTCTCTTTCACTGTTCAAATCTCATTTATTTTTTCATCATGAAGTTTATTTGTTGGAATATGAACGGCTGCTGCTCTGATAAAAAATGGATACATCTCATGAACCTTTTTAAGAAACATGGACCTACAACTATTTGTCTTATAGAAAGCATGGTAGATAGTGTTACTGTTAATAAGTACGCACATTTTTTGCCTTTTGATCTTGGTACTTTGTTCCTGCTATGGTAAATCGGGTGGCATGGCTCTTGGTTTCTTTAAAAACTCAAGTTTAGAGGTTGTAGGAAGTTCATTCAATATGATTCATGTAGTTTGTGACATCACTCCAGCCATTAAGAATTGTATGGTTACATTCATATACGGATCATTAAATACTTTAGGTATTAGGAATCAATGGAACTATTTGAAACAAATTTACGAATCAGACAATAGGCCTTGGCTTTTGCTTGGGGATTTCAACTTTATTCTTAATGTCTCGGAGAAGCAGGGTGGCATTCCTGAGAACTCTTTAGCTTCATTCTTTGTCAAAAACTCGCTTTCGTTACTAAATATGCATGAAGTTTACTCTTTTGGGAATCCTTTTACTTGGTGTAACAGAAGATTCAATAATCCCTCTGAATTAATATTCGAGAAACTTGATAGAGGTTTTATTAATGATAAACGGGTATCGCTTCTTCCTCAAACTAGGGTTACGAATTTAGGTAGAGTTTTTTCGGATCATTGTCCCATCCTGTTGCAATGCTTTCATCTTTCTGATAAATTGGCAATCCCTTTTAAATATTTCAAATGCTGGCAAGCTAGTCCTGACTTTAAAGATGTTCTTGTGAATTCTTGGAAAAAGGATAGTAAAGTCTCTTCAAGTTTTATCATTGCTGGAAAACTCAAGAATCTTAAGCATGATCTATCGTACTGGAATCTTAGTTCCTTTGGACACATTAAAACAACTATTAGTAAGTTCAATTCTGAAATTGAAAAACTCCAAAGTATGGCTTATACTCATTCTGTAGGTAATTTTATCCTTAATTATTCAAAGCAATTGGACTTCTGGTATGAAATAGAAAACTCGTTCTATAAGCAAAAATCCAGGATTGATTACTTCATGCAGTATGACAAGAACACTAATTTCTTCCATAATACTGTTAAGTTAAGGAACATGTATAATACTATACACACTCTTAAAGATACTCAAGGTAATTGGATTGAAAATAGGGATCAAGTGCTTCAGCTTCTTGCATATCACTTTAAAAAAAATTTATGCTTCTTCTTTGCCGTGTTCTTCTGATATTGATGATGTTCTTAAGGATGTAAAACCAATTATTACTGATGAACTTAACATTAGGCTTGTTGCAATCCCTACTGCTGAAGAGATCTTTGCAACAGTTAAAAATATGGCGCCATGGAAATCCACGGGACCAGATGGCTTTCCGGGGGGTTCTTCAGAGACAATTGGGATCTCATTTCTACTGAAGTCATTAATCATGTGCAAGGGTTTTTTCGAAACAGGTTTCTTCTTAAACAGCTCAATTACTCCTTTATTGCTTTAATACCAAAGGTAAGTAACCCCTCCACACCTAATGATTTTCGACCAATTAGTCTTATTAACTCTGTTTATAAAATCATTTCAAAAATTCTAACTAATCGCTTAAAGCCTGTATAGACTCTCTAATTTCTCCTTATCAATCGACATTTATATCTAATAGGAAAATTCATGATAATATTATTATCAACCATGAAATCTTGCATTCCTTTAAAACTAGGCAGAAGAAAAATAACAAGGATGGGTTTATGGCCATTAAATTAGACTTATCGAAAGCTTTCGATCGTCTAGAATGGACATTCATAATTTCGGTCTTTAAAAAGTTAGGTTTTTCAGATGACTGGTGTCAGCTGATATACCAATGCATTAGCACAGTCTCTTACTCAATTCTAGTTAATGGATCCCCTGGAGAAATGTTTTTTCCTTCTAGAGGAATTAGGCAGGCCTATATTTTAATCATTTGCATGGAAATCCTCTCTCAACTGTTGATTAAAAGAGAGAACGAAAATGTTATTCAGGGTTTCAAGCTGAGGAAAAATAGCCCTCCTATTTCTCATTTATATTTTGCAGATGACTGCATGCTCTTTTCGAAAGCTTCTCTTACTTATGCTAAGAATCTGATGAAAATCATTAACAAATTTGCAAAAGCTTCAGGTCAGGCAATTAACTTCGAGAAATCTGGTTTCTTTACTAGTAAAAAAATGCTCATAAACACATAAAATTGTTGTCTAAAACTTTAGGAATCAAATTTCTAAGTAGCACAGAGAAGTATCTTGGTACTCCTCTGTTTGTAAACAGAGACAAAACCAAAACTTTTCAATTTCTCATTGATAAGTTTTATAACAGGCTAAGTAACACAAAAAAACAAACCTTAATGGGGCTAGGAGAACTGTTGTGACCAAGCATGTTCTTTCTAGTCTTTCTATTTATCATATGTCGTGTTTTCCTTTCCCTAAGAAAATTACCTCTAAAATTGACTCTATTCAAAGAACCTTCTGGTGGTCTAAGAAGAACTCTAGAAGAGGGGCATATTTCCGCTCATGGGGAGATATTGGTAAATCTAAACTCTCTGGTGGTATTGGTATTAGGAACTCCTTTGTTACAAACAGGGTCCTTATTGCAAAATTAGGTTGGAGATTGTGTAAAAATCCCTCTCAGTTGATTGCTATTTTCCTTAAGGATAAATACTTCCCAAAGCAGAATTTGTTAGAAATAGATAAGGCTCGAGATACTTCTTCTTGGATTTGGAAAGGAGTAGTTAAAAGTTTGGTCTTCCTTAGAGCTAATATTGTATATAAGGTAAATGATGGTAAGTTTACAATGATCTGGAATAATTCATCGGCTGCTGATAACTCTTGTCTTTCTTCTTTGGTGATGCTAATCTTTGGAAACTTTGTTTATGTCGGTGAGCTTATTAATAATCATGATAATAATTGGAATTCTGATCTGATTTCTTCGCTGTTTTCTCCCGAAGATGGTGCTAAGATTAGATCCCTTATGGTAAATGGTCATAAAAGTGATGAAATTATGTGGGCACACACAAAAATGGTAAATATACAGTTAAATCGGCTTATAAAGCCTATATAAATGACTCGGTCTCTACTGAAGATGCTACTTTCTGGAAAAAGGTTTGGTCTATTGATTGTTTACCTAAAATTAAGTTCTTCATTTGGAAGATCTTTGCCCATATGTTACCTGTTAATTCTCTTCTCAAGTTTTATAATCCTGATATTGATGATTGTTGTCCTCCGAGTCTATAATGCACTTATTTGTTCGTTGCCCTATAGCTGCTCATATTTGGTTTGCTCTCTCCCTGCAACATCTTATTGCTGCTGACTATGATTGGATAGATGATATTTTCTTATCTTGGTTTGATAAAAATTTGGGTAGTTCTCCTTATGTTGTGGAGTGTCCAAGTATTGGTGCAGTGGTACTGTGGTCAATCTGGAAGCTTAGATGTGATGTTATTTTTAGAAAGGTTAAAATTAATCTGGATGCTACTATAATGGACATTAGAAGGTCTATAAATACTTATATTGTTACTTCTCCTAAGCCCCAGAGTGTAAATTTGTTGGCGACAAGGACTCCTATTCAGCAGATAGACCATATTATGTTTATTGATGGGTCTTTCAAAAAATTTAACATGGGTATTGGTCTTATTTTGTGTGACACTTCAGGAAGGATAAAAAGGTGCAGAGCGGATTTTTGTTTGATTCCAGGTGTTGTTGCTGCTGAGATAATGGCCCTAATTTTGGGATTTACTTTACCCCTAAAATACACAATTAACATTGTAAAATCATTTCTAAGATTCTTAAAGTTAATAAAATCTCCAAAAATGACAAGTATCTCGGAACGCCTCTCTTTTTTGACAGAAATAAAGTTAATAATCTCGAACTGATAAAGTAAAATGGTAAGATAGAAGAGAAAAAGGGAAATCAGTACTTCCCATTACTTGTCTACTTCCTCCTTTATATACATAAAGAGTACATGCAATAGTGGGATTTGAGTAGTACACTTGGTGGTTAGCAAAGAGTAAACCTTACATGTGTCAAGTACAAAGAGTGAAGTCTACATGCATGTCTCCACATGTGGTGGTCAGACATTTCCCCACTCATGTTTATACAATACTCCCCCTTGGATGACCACCATTATAGACTCATTGCGTTTGCCAACACCTTGCCAGAAAATTTCGTCGAGGTAAAAACTGGTCGAAGGAGAAAAGACAATATTTGAGCTTCTGAAATGGCGTCGCTTGTCAGGAATCTTCTCCTTTGTAGAACCGTGTCAGGAAAATATTTTGCACAAAAACCTGAACACTTGTAAGGAGGAGAATAGCTTCAACCCTAGTTGTATCTTAAACCTTGCGGAGTAACAAAACCCTATGGGAAAAAGTAACCTCGGTGAAGGGAAAGAGTACAACACACTTTGATGTCATCAGTACATCGCTAGATGCTCCCCCTGATGTCGACATCTCTCCATAATTTATATTTATGGTATTATTGTTGTCTCCTTAAAAACCTTTTTGAGTAACAAAACCCAGTGGGAAAAAGTAACCTCGGTGAAGGAAAAGAGTTCAACATACCATCTGGTGATCCCCCTGATGCATGACAATTTCTTTAGTCTAATACAGTCATGGGAGTGGACAATTCCTTTAGTCCCATGGAGTCACGGAAGTTCGGACAATCTCTTTAGTCATATACTTCTCACATGTTTTTCAAATGTGGACTTAGGTAATGACTTAGTAAATAAGTCAGCCACATTTTCGTCAGATTTTACTTTACTGACTTGAATGTTTAGAAGACATTGTTGTTGCTGATTGTAAAAGAACTTCGGTGATATATGTTTCGTATTATCACCCTTAATGTACCCTTGCTTCATCTGTTCGATGCAAGCTGCATTATCATTATAAATGCAAGTTGGATCTTTAGTGGTAGAACTCAAACCACATGTCCCTCGAATATGTGTAATGATAGACCTTAACTATATACATTCACAAACCGCCTCATGTAGGGCAATGATCTCAGAGTGGTTCGTGGAGGTAGCTACAAGGGTTTGCTTGGTCGATCTCCAGGATATCGTTGTATTCCCGATAGTGAACACGTATCCAGTTTGTGATCGACCTTTGTGTGGATCTGAGAGGTACCCAGCATCAGCAAAACCAACCAAAATATTATTTGGGGTTCCGGTGTAGGAGTCGCAATTACATTAGCATCTCTCCTTTCGTCTTCGTAGGGATAAAACAAACCCAAGTCAATGGTTCCCTTTAGGTATCTAAAGATATTCTTTATACCATTACATTGTGCTAAGTACAATAATGCGCCTATTGCACTTAGATAGGGATATTCAGCTCCCAATACATCTTCGCCATCTTCCTTTGGACGAAATGGATCTTTATGTACATCTAAAGTTCGACCAACCATGGGAGCGCTAGCAGGGTGCACTTTGTCCATATTAAATTTCCTGAGTATCTTTTGGACATATGTAGATGGGTGGATTAATATTCCACAAGCTCGATGTTCTAGTTCAAGTCCTAGACACATTCGAGTTTTCCCAAGATCTTTCATCTCAAATTCGGATTTCAAATAGCTTGCGGTTTCTCTTAGTTCATCAAGAGTACCTACTATGTTCATGTCGTCGACATAGCTATAATAGCAAATCCGGAACTTGTTTTCTTTATAAACACGCAGGGGCACAATTCGTTATTTGTATATCCCTTCCCAATTAAATAATCACTTAGACGGGTATACCATATCCGCCCGGATTGTTTTAATCCGTAAAGTGAGCGTTTCAACTGAATTGCAAACGCACTCTGTGGTTTAGAGTTATTTGATTTGGGCAATGGAAGTCCATCCGGAACTTTCATGAATATCTCTGTATCAAGATCCCCATAGAGATATGCGGTAACCACATCCATAAGTTGAATTTCAAGTCCTTATGAAACTACTAAGCTGACTAAGTAATGGAACGTTATGACATCCATTAAATAAGAGTACGTTTCTTCGTAATCAATCCCAGGGCGTTGTGAGAAACCTTGCGCCACAAGGCGAGCCTTATATCTCAAGACTTCGTTCTTCTCATTACACTTTCTGATAAATACCCATTTATGTCCTACATGCTTTACACCTGGTGGGGTTAGCATTACCGCACCAAATACCTATCTTTTTGCCAGTGAATCTAGTTCTTCCCAGATTGCATCTCTCCATTGAGGCCAATCTGCTCTTTTTTTGACATTCTGCAATAGAGCGTGGTTCGATATCATCGTGCTCGATAATCTCTCGAGCAACAGTATATGCGAATATATCATCAATATGAGTGGAGGATCTTTCCATCAACATGTATGCACTTTCACAATCCATAGAGATTTCTTTGTTCTCGGAATCAATTCAAACTTCGGGGCGTCCCCCAGTAATGATTCATGGACATAACTGTAATCAGAGACAATTTCATGAGATGGATTATCTGTATTTATGATATATGCATCGGTTTGTGCCTTACTCGCCCTTTTCTTCCTTGGCTGAGTATCGATCGAACCAAGTGGTCTCCCCCTCTTCCATTTGGGGGCCACGGCCTCAGCTACACTTCCACCAAGTGCAGCCTTGGTACCTATATCTATGGTACCTTTTCCCTTGTCGGGAATTTCCAACCTTGCAGGCACGTTTGCAGCTGGTATATGTGATCTCGTCACTTTAGCGATATCAGTAAATGCATCAGGCATTGAATTTGCCACATTCTGAAGATCGATAATTCTTTTCACTTCACTTTCGCATTGTGGAGTGCGGGGATCAAGATGAGACAACGTGGGAACACACCACGACAATTCCTGTCATTCCCTTTGAAGTCCTTTTCCGTACCTCCCCCTAACGACGGGAATGTTGTCTCATCAAAGTGACAATCCGCAAATCTAGCGGTAAAGAGATCGCCTGTCAAAGGTTCTAAGTAGCGGATAATTGTTGGGGATTCGTATCCAACATAAATACCTACTCGTCTTTGTGGACCCATCTTAGTACGCTATGGGGGCGTAATAGGCACGTATACGACAACCAAATATGCGTAAATGTGAAATATTAGGCTCATATCCAGTTACCAACTGGTACGCAGAAAATGGTTGGCTAGCAGTGGGTCTAACGCGAATAAGTAATGTTGCATGCAATATGGCGTACCCCCAGGCAGTAATAGGAAGGTTGGAACGCATAATCAATGCCCTAGCTATCATCTGTAACCTTTTGATGTTAGTTTCTGCGAGACCATTTTGAGTGTGTACATGGGGTACAGGATGCTCTATGTCAATTCCATTAGACATACAGAAATCATCAAATCCTTTAGATGTAAATTCTCCAGCATTATCAAGTATGATAGACTTGATTGGATGATCAGGGTGGTGAGCCCTTAGTTGTATAATTTGTGCTAGGAGCTTTGCAGATGCAGCATTTCTTGTGGACAACAATACAACATGTGACCAACGGGTCGAAGCATCAACCAGAACCATAAAATACCTAAATGGTCCGCATTCTGGATGTATAGGTCCACAAATATCACCTTGTATTCTTTGTAAAAATGGAATATTTTGTTTGGTATCTTTAGCATAGGATGGTCTCGATCCTGTCTTTGCTAAAGAACAAGCTTTGCAGAATGAGCGATGTGCCTTCGATAAGGACAACGAAGAAGAATGGGACAGTGGGTGCGCTTCAATTACTTTGTAAGATGAAGGTTGCACTTCTCTTGCTTTAAAAGGCATAAAATGTGCACCATTTACTTTAGAATGCACATTGTTACTCTGTACTGTAACAATCTTTTGTCCCATTTTCTTTTTTATTCGAAAGAACGGATGTCCGTGTGAGTTCTTCAGAACACGGATTATCATATCACGACCTGGGTTCCCTAGTCGATCGTGCCAAAGCTTATATAAGTCAC
The DNA here is from genome assembly GCA_023531295.1 of Papaver armeniacum. Lineage (NCBI taxonomy): Eukaryota > Viridiplantae > Streptophyta > Magnoliopsida > Ranunculales > Papaveraceae > Papaver > Papaver armeniacum. The sequence goes on from JAJJWW010018250.1 coordinate 580,494, forward strand.
TGGCCAACAGTTCATCGTTGGCAACCACATGGGATTCAATAATCCTAATAGTGGTGATATACAATCCACTAGAGTGACTCATTAGTTTCTCTAAGATGCGCTTCCTTCCGCATTCACTAGAGGTCACATATATGTACTCAATTCCATTTTCACAGTGAGTTTCTAAGTGATAACCATTTGCGCGTATATCCTTGAAACTTAACAAAGTGCGGTGTGCTCTTGGTGCATATAGAGCTTCTGTGACTTTAATCATTGTGCCGTTTGGCAACAAGAATTGAGCAGTACCTCGCCCAATTATTACTTGCGATGATCCAATCATCGTAGTCACAGATGTATTATAAGGAGTAAAATCGACAAATAATTGTTTATTTCTTAGGATAGTGTGGGTGGTTGCACTATCAACTAGATATTCAATTTATCCTGGAGACATTCCTACAAGTACATTAGGAAGGAATGTTACAAACAAAGAAAAACAAACAATTTATCTCACTTCCTTTAGAGAATTTTGTTCTACTAGAATGGCGTCCTTTCCATTCTAATTTATATGCTAAAAAACAGATTATCATAAACAAAGTAAAATTCTATAGAACATAATAGAAAATAAGTACTTATAGATTATCCATACACATAACATAAAGATGGTAAGAACATGTTCAGCAATGGTAACACCTACTCAAACTATTAAACAAACGATAGTCTAAGATAACATAAAAACTCCAAAACATCTAAAAGCAGACAGAGTCTAGCAAGCTAGAAACTAAATTCTTAGGCCCAAGCAAAATCAGGCACATTCATAGTTGGGGCAAAGTCCTCATTGCCCAGGAATCTGAAATTGTGAGGTTGACGTCAGGGGTTACATCATTTTCTTCCATATAGTTAGCCTCTTGTTTGAGAGTTTCCTGGTACTTTTTGTAGCTCGCAGCTACATTGGCACTAGCCTTGCAATGCTTGTACCAATGTCCGGTAAATCCACACCTAAAACAAGGCGCACTTTCGTCTGCAGCCTTTTTGTTAGCGGGATTTTTAGGTGTTTTCTCGAACTTAGGATCACCACCTGTATGGCCAGAAGTTCCTTCTCTGTGCCAAACATTTGAGTGACCTTTACGTCCTCGACCTTGATTATGTCCCTTACGTCCTCTTCCACGAGAGGCATTATCTCCACGTGGGTATGGATCATGGGAATATGAATCAAAATTTCGAGCCCTCTTTCTTTTGGGGTTCTTTCCCTTATTGACCTTGCCATGGTTAAATTCGGGAACTTTCTTTTTCCCGACAGCTCTGGCATTGTTATTGACAAGAATCTCATTGTGCCTTTCGGCCACTTGCAATAAGTTTATCAACCTACTGAATGTGGTGATTCTTTTGTTGTCCACCTCTAAACGATACTGGTTCGCCAGTATCATGGACGAGGTGGGAAAGGTCAATAAGGTTTTCTGAATCATTTCCTCATCCGTAAGTTTCTTTCCACAAAAGTCCATACGTGCCTGAATTTGCAGCATGTCTTTTTGGAAATCATTCACTTTTACATAATCGAGGAAGCGGATTTCGTTCCACATGACGTTCAATTGTGGTATTAAGGAATCATGAATGTTCCAAAACGGCTATCTAGAGCATCCCATAGCTCTTTTGGCATTTTCAAGTGATCATAACCCCAACGTAGGTTAGGATCGATATGCCTCTTAAGGAACATAAGAGCACGAGCTTTGTCTTTCTCAGTTGCCGTAGCAGCGTCGGCAGATGACTTGATAGTGGAGGTGTAGTCCTTTGCCACGAAGGTGGTTTCCACATCAGATACCCAACGGTGGTACTCAAGTCCTGCTGAGTCCAAAAGTTTGAATTCTGGTCGAATTGGGTCCATCTAAATAGACAAAATAAAGGACATTAATATGGTGCTCAAGTCCTTCTGAGTCCATAACAAATCACGGTATCATTTTCCCATGACCAACTTTCTTTATGGTTTTGTGGGTAATACGGATGTCATATAGTCCAATCTTTGATCATAACCCAGTCCACAAAATTAATTAACCAAGCTTCTTTATGGTTTTTAACAAGGGAACTCTGTTTGCAAACCAAATTTCTTTATGGTTTAAAAATTGCAAACAATTTGTTAACAAGGTTGAAAAAATAGTCAACTGAAAATAGGTCTGTTAAAAAAAATAAAAATAAACTACAGGCCCATTTATCATTTATATACACATATAAATTTATTGGAATGTAAGTCTCAATTTGTTTGCATATTTAGTAGCAAACCGTTTGCGAGATAAATATTTTAAATAAATGATTTTTGGTTGATATTTACACATGCTTTAGTTTCATATAAAAAAAATCTAAAATAAGCACTATTACATGCATACTCATAATTATTAATATTTAGTCATAACAATAATGGGGAAAGTAGCATAATGAATATTTATTATATATAGTATAACATTAAATAAGATCTAAAGTAGTGAACGTGTGGTTATATAAGCATCTCTAAATAAAAACGCATGTCATTATAGCATTGATGATGAGTAGAAACATACATGCATGCAAAAGTAATGAACATTGATAAATACATACACAAATCAGATTGGTTTCAAAATAAAAGTTTGTTCAAAAGAATACAACATGTCATTTTCATGTAGGAGTCAAGCATGTGATATAAAAACAAATTAACTATCACTTTCAAGTTGAAAATAAACTAGTAAAAAAATTATTTTCTTTTAACTTTTGGTGTAACTAAAATAAATAGTTCAAGATAAATACTAAACAAATTAACATGATATTATCATGTCATGTGATAGATGAGACAAATATGTCACTTTCAACAAGAATAAATAAATACTAATGGTTGAGATATACCTCCTTCTTTTGGAAAAATCCTACTTGTTTTAAGAATGGAGCCAACAATTTTTTTGTTTGTGAAGGATTAATGCTCAATTGGAAACAAAGAACAAGGTGCTGATAACGTGATAAAGTAAAATGGTAAGATAGAAGATAAAAGAGAGAATACTATTAAAGAGAAGAGAAAAGGGAAATCAGTACTTCCCATTACTTGTCTACTTCCTCATTTATATACATAAGGAGTATGCAATAGTGGGATTTGAGCAGTACACTTGTTGGTTAGCAAAGAGTAAACCTTACATGTGTCAAGTACAAAGAGTGAAGTCTACATGCATGTCTCCACATGTGGTGGTCAGACATTTCCCCACTCATGTTTCTACAACACAAACCTCTTATTAATAAATACTATGCCTCCCTACAAGGTTGGATTGGCAAGATGTTTAATCACGCTGGCCATACTGTATTAATTAAAACTGTGCTCAGTGCTTATCCTAATCACCAAATGCAATTTTTAGTTTTTTCTAAGCAAACTTTAAATAACCTAGACAAAGTTCAAAAAGACTTCTGGTGGTAAAAGAAAAACAAAAAGAAATGCTACTATCCTAAAGCCTGGCCTAGCATTACGAAAGACGTTAGACATGGAGGACTGGGGATTAGAATACCTCATAAACATAATCTTGCTTTAATCACCAAGCTGGCCTGGAGGTTGATTGATCAGATTTTAAATAGTGGTAAGAAGTTTGTCGTTCACTCGGACTTGATGAGATTGATTTTTAAGGCTGAATTAAAGATAATAATAAAACTAGCAAAAATATACAAAATATGAGTAACAAGATGGAGGGACACTGGGACTCAGGATTTCATCAAACAACAATTTTATGTGGTTCAAATATCAATTCTAAACAGTAATAGCTCATAAAAATTCATTGACTCTAATTCATTGCCTAAAGTAGATTTCGAAAATAATGGATGTAAATCTAAAGCATGGGATATCAAAACATTTAAGCAAGCATAACCCATCAATTGAAATGACAACCATTCAACGAAAATCATAAATCAATTAAATAACAGTGCAAATAGTCATAATAAAATTAATATAATTACCGCATTCATGAGATTTGGTTTCCTCCGTCGTCCCAAAGATGGGGTTTAGCTCCTCATGATAATACCAGAGACGATAATATGATTAAATAATTTTATTTTATTAATCACCATTGGAGTTCTCACAATAAACCGTACAATCCTTTTTCTAAAATAATAATAATCAGAAACAATAGAAAATAGAATTGAAAATATTAAACTCCAAATGAAAGAATGCTCTTGGCTCCGGATTACCGGCCTCCCAAAATGTGCTCTCTTGCTCACTATTTATACACACAAACCCATTACTCAAATATATTCTTCCATAACTCCAAAATCTTCTTCTTTTTAATTAAAAATATCTTCAAGAATTTTTCTTCTTCTTTATATTCTCTAAATTTCTTTATTAAACCCAAATCTTATTTAAATCGAAGAATCAAATCCAATAGAAAATCCTCTAAGATATCTTTCATGTTTAATAGAAGATAACTTCCCTTTGTTTCAAAACTCCGGTAATTAATACTCATAGATTTCCTGTTAATACTCTTGTCTTAAAAATTGTAAATCATTTACTGTTGAAACCCAAATTTCTCGCCAATATACTGTTTGAAAATGAAGAAGAAGGTGGTGCCCCTATCCAAAGTGCATGTGCCTTTATTAATTTTCTCAGAGAGGTGCAAACATCACTATTCGAGCAACTTTTTCCACAAGAGATTATTTCTCCAAACGCACCTATAAATACACAAAATACCATAGTAAGTACAAATCGAGCACTAATAATACAGAAAATTGAGGACAACTTAGACACAAAAATGTGTCTATCATTGATCCACAACCAGGAGAAACTTTGGGCTAAAATTATTAAGCATAAATACTTCAGAAATCATAACCCTTTAAGAAAAAATGAGAAAATATAGAATTTCTTGGATTTGGTCTAGTATTAGGAAAGGCCTGGAAGTCATAAAATCTAACTGTATTTGGCAAGTGAATAATGGAATTGATATAAATATCTGGTCTGATATCTGGCTCCCTAATCAGTCTGTTTTACTTACGCTGATTAAGCTTGATGATAACATCCCTAAAACTGTTAACGATCTGATTAACAACAATGGAAATTGGGATATGAACATTATTTCTAAATATATTGATAACTTTGCACATAATGCTATCAACTCTATAACTATCAATCTAGACAAACCTGATAGGATCAGATGGCTTTCGACTAAATCAGGAGAACTTACAACAAAATCTGCGTATAACTTTATTACTAAACTTAAAATTGATAAAGATGAAGCTATCTTCTGGAAACAAATTTGGGGTTTAAACATCATGACTAAAGTTAATATGTTTTGTTGGAAAATTGTTTCTGGTGCTCTTTCTTTAGGTCGTAAAATGTCTAGATATGTTAAAGATGCAAATCCCTTATGTCTCGTTTGTGACTGTCATACTCTGGAGGATGAAATGCATTTGTTTGTTAACTGCACTTTTACAAAAAAAAAAAATTGGGATTATTTTGGTTTCAAGAACATCTATAATTATAAAGGTCATGATGTTTTGCATCGGTTCAAATTTTGGATGAACAATAAAATTCTTAAAGTCAACCATGATAAAATCTATTTCATTATTTGGTCCAATTGGAAATTCAGAAATCGCGTTAACTTTGATAAGATATTTCCAGAGCCATAAAAGTTAATTGATATTATTAACGCCACATACCAGAATCACTATATCACTAAGCCTGTCTCTGTTCAGAAACCCTCTATCTCTGACAGAGAAGTTTGTAATGCTAGTAATGTTGATGACAACAGAGATTCAGCTGGTTTATATATTTTGATGCATCCTTTATGGAATCTTAAATCACTATGGGATATGCAATCTCTGTTCTGGATAAAACAGGAAACAGGAGGAACTGTCGAGCAGGCAGCAGTTGGGCTTCCTGCCCCTTAGAAGCTGAAGCTAAAGCAGGAATTGAAGCTTTTAGATGGATGAAGGATTTGGATCTCAACAACTATTTCTTAATCAATGACTGTCAGATTTTAGTGAAGACTATTAACGGAAATAAATCCTGAAGACCTATCTTGTAGAGATCATAATAGCATCGACAAACGCAAATTTTCCTTTAATTATTGTAATTCGGTTTCCTTTATGTTTGAATCTAGAAAGTTTGTTGATTTAGAAGATAGACTTGCTAAGGAAGTTAGAGCTAAGAAAATTATCTACTTCTCTACGGAGAATATGTCTAGCTATGAGAAATTGGTTTTCTTAGAAAGGACTAATCTCAGATTAGATCCCATCATTTGTAATGTAAACTTCCTTTTATAAATAAATAAAAGTCTTCTTATAAAAAAATATTTATGTAGTTAGTTTAGTTATTAAAGTTTAATTAGGTTAATGTTATGATTATATTAGTTCTAGAATTATAAGATTATGTTAATTATAGAGAGGAGGAAGAAAAAGAAATTTTTGGGTTTGGATTGAAAGAAGAAAGAAATTCATGATGCAACGAATATTCCATTTCAAAATCATTTCTAATATTAGCGTATAGGCTACAAACAATCATCTAAACAAGTTGAGGATTCACCTACATCAAAACTAGTGACTAGAATCACTCATCTTAGTTACCAAAATCTAAAAACCATAATTTTTATAGTTTTTCCAAAACTTTCTTCTTCTTCTTCTTGCCCCTCTCTATAATTTTCTCGTATATCTTATCATTTGCAAATTCTTGAGAATATTCGGTTTTGGAAATTCCTTGGTGTCCAAACATCCTTGGTCCATAAATACCTAAGTTTGCATTTATAGCAAACTATCCTAAGAGCCATGCAAACTTCATTTCTTATTGTTTCTGGTGGAGCCGTCTATTCGGAGAGAAAAGTATCCTAATTATGTGAAATCTATTACGATCGCTCGTTTAAAGACTTCTGTGGGATCAAGAAGCTCTACGAGCACCGTTGGTGGGAAACTAGAAAATTGTGGTGTTATTAGTTTTCGATTTGATTTTATTGACTAACGGTTGTTGAAACTTTGATTGCACCTAGTTTGTTTATTCTTGAGAATCTTCTCTTCTGATATAAGATTCACTCAGACTAGATCAAAGTATCGACGAGATCTTTAGAACTGTTTTTAGATCTAAAGACATCTTGTGATAATCCATTGTTAACAGACTCCGTTCTATGCATGATTGATGACAAGAGATTCAAGTGGTGTTATGCAGGTATTTGAAGGCAATAGAAGATTTGAAGACGAAGAAGAATTCTTATTAGTTTTCGTATCTTGTGGATTTAGTGCACAAACCTTGATCAGCTGGGATCCAACTAGAATCGATTTATATTTGATAGATCTGATTGATTAGTTGCGTGAGATCGACATCGCTTTATAGTTTCTCTTTGAGATCTATATTGATTGAGTGCGAATCTATACTTGACTATTTCGGTAGTTATAGTTTAGATTGATCTAACCAGACAAAGGAGTTTATTAGATTAAACATAATAGCCTTTGTCAACAACTCATCTATATCTTGTAGCAAGATTAATAAGAGTGGTTTTTCTGCATTTGCGGTTTTCTTGTTAACAAAATCTTGTTGTGCCATTTACTTTACTTTTCCGCATTATAATTAAAGTAAATTGCACTTTAAGTTAATTCTGTAATACTTGATAGTGAACCTATAGAGTTTCGGTTATTACAGAACCTATTATCAAGTACACACTTTGTTGTCGTATCGTATCGATCTTGTATCCATAGTAAATCACACAAGTTATCTTGTTGTTGTATTGTCTCGATCTCGTATCCATAGACGATCACACGAAGTGTGAACCGAATCGTCGTATTGCCCCGACTCTGTCCATAGACGATCACGTTCGGTAGAGGACTTATAGGTTGATAAATAAAAGATTGTGGTATATTTGGATACCCTCGTATTTTCACTTAAAATCGAATCTAACTACTCACTAATATCTCCCCATTTGTGTCATGAGATTCTAAATCAACCTATTTAAGCAAAACCAAACACGAATACAACATTAAACTAAACCCTAAACTAAATACCAAACGGATACTGCTTTTTGGAGAGTACATATGCAAAACTACCTAAAATTAAATCAGATAATTCCCAGGAATAACTTTGGGGTCATGTCACACAGTGGTAAAGAAAATAATTTCTCACCATGTATGTTTATCGACCTCATGATTGTCATGGATGTAAGAAATGGTTACAACGATCGTGCATGGCCTATAGCCATTATCATTGTTCAAACCCGTTTATAAAACATGGCTTCAAACTTTGAACTTAAAAGTACTTTGATTAGTCTAAAACAATTACATTTAGTGACTCGATATCAAATTATAAGGATGACTTGAATTGTAATTAGTGTTTTGTTTTTTTTAATCTTAGGGGTCGGTCTTACGATATTCTTCCCTCTCAGAATATTTTCATCTTTCCAATACATTATTATAATTTTCTGTGTATAAAACAACCAAAAATAAAAATAAACTTTGAACCTCAATGTACTTCAACCTTTGTTCTAATTGGTCTCCCACATATGCAGCAAAACACAACAAAGTTTTTTGTGCTGAAGGTAGTTGATTTTTTGAAACATGACGTACAATGCAGGCAACACCCTTGGCTTATGTTAATAACATGGGCACACATTGTTTATGTACGAAGCTTGTCACTTACCCTTGTATTTAAGAGTCTATAATGCTTATTTGCATCAAGAGAAATCACGTAATCACACATTTTTATGCATACCATTTTGAAACACTTCTATGCTCTATTCTCTTTATTTCTTATCAATCTTAATGAAATCGGTTATCATCGTTATTGATTAATGATTCCATCAGTGTTAAATATTGCTACATGTGTATTTGTATATTATATATATGCAATAGTAAGCTTAAACCATTAGGCGTATAGATGGAGAAATCTAATATTACAGAATTAAGGTACGCTACCACCAGGTGTTCTGGCGGTTCTCAACAATTGGTGAGGCCAGTCAGTTGTTTTTACCATGCAAATCTATCGATTTCCTACATTTAGTTGTTTACTTTTTTCCCTAGGATATCAACTGCATTCATCAAGACAAAAAATGTGTATCCTCAATACTTATATAATAATGACATGAGAAAAGATAATAACATCAAAATTACTAATAATTCACATACTGTACAAACATCACTGTATATATGAGACACATGCACGGGAAAAAAAATATCTATATTAGTTCTCTCAAACATAAAAATATTAATTCTACATTTTAGAACTTTCACGCTCCTAAAACAGCTCCTATAAAACATAAAAAATACATCAAATATTAATTAAGCACTTCCCTAAAAGTGAATGAATGTTTAGAAAAGTAATGTACATAATTGTATGCATATATAACATGAAATAATGATAGAATTGTTATAACAACAATATCAACTATTACTATAGTCAAGGAAGTTATAGTTTTGTGCTTCTGTTTCGTTTATACAGTTCGAAAGACTGTTGGTAATTTATTTTGGTTGTTCAAGTATGTGGCAATATTGACCAATCGATTGGAACATAAAATTGATGGTGTTGATTGAACACACTGGTGAAATTAGTTGGAGGTCTTCAGATAGTAAACCTAGCTACAATTTTTCAATCAAGTCTTGAAATTTCTTTCCTTAATAATAGCTTGTTTACTGGGAGGAGTTTGAGTTGTTGTTTCCCACCTTTGACAATGTCGAGGAATACATGAGTGAGCTAGCACCTATAATATTTTGAGGTACAACGATGCAACAATTCACATAAATCATTCAGTTTGGTGATCATCTACTCATTTATGCTCATGGAGGGTTTAATTTGGTTTAGATGTTGGTGGTTAGTTCAGGCTAGAGGGAGAAAGCTACGTACATCTTTGTGTTAGAGAGATAAGTGTTGGAGACGAAGTTACAGTTAGAGTTAAATCAACGTTTTTCCAATTATATATATCGAGCCAACTATTTATAAGGTCCGTAATTAACCACAGCCGTCAAGGCCGATATATTTGGGTCCGTGGCGCAGAGACATGGTTAGGTTAAGGTTGGGTTACATATAGTATGGCCATTGCATAATCTATGTCGTCCAAAATTATGGCCGATCTCGACCGCTCTTTGACCTAGATACATATACACCACCTTTCCTTAGAACGTTGATATTAACATTAAAATGCGAAAATTAAAGCAAGGCACAATACACACAAGATTCTATTAATGAGAAAAAATACGTTGGAAGATAAACCTCGGTACTTACTCCAGTTTTGAATACTCCCAGAATTATGTCGTTATATTCCTACCTACTATGCAACTTCAGCCCAGTACAATTGAGACATAATAATCTAACCCTTACTTACTTTGTGTTAGAACACTGCTCGGTCTAACTCGCATGCATTGCTATCTCAAGCATGTTTGTCAATGTTAGTGATCAAAACTAAAAGTCTTGATTTCTAGTCTACTTATAGATGTCTCGGACTAGGACATAGATTGTGTAGTTGAGCCTTAGACTTCACGGCGTTCATCATTTAAAGAAGAAGAACTACTAAGGAGAGCTTGTGGAACTTTATCAACAAAAGGTATGTGGAGACTGAAACTCATCTATCACTTGGAAAGTCTATTTCTACTCTATCTTCTATATTGAGACATGAGTCGTGTTACGATATAGTTTTCTATTATACACATTTGAGATTTCGAGCTGAGTTTAAACTCACTTACATATATCTCGGAATATGTGTTGTCAAGCTTTCGCTTCGACCAAGTTCATCTTATATTATTGACGCAAGTCAAAAGATGATCATGTGAAAATTGCCGAGTAACATCTTACATGGTTTGTGTGATACAATCATTTGGTGTAAACTTGGAATATTTCGTTATGATTATTTCAATAACTTGAAAATTGTTTGATGCTAATAGTGTGTGAAAACGGCTATTGTCATCCTCTAAGAAAGTTTCAATGATTGAAATAAGAGTTTAGAACACTTAACCATTATTGGATATGACATGTTGTGTACTCTTGCACATATGTAATCCATGTCCGAGAACCATAGTATGCGTACTTGTTGGCTTGAGAAATCCGGGAACCTAAGTATGCGCACCCGTTCGCGTACTGGCGTAAGGTTCATGTCCGAATATTTTTGTTGGGATTGGAAGTACGCGTACCCGTTTGCGTACTAGCGAAACCCAATCTTGGTCCGGGTATTTCAAGTATGCGTACACGTTTGCATACTTGAAGGTTAAAGTTCTAAAATCGGTTGTGTACATGAACTTACACATTTATATAATAAGGAATGCAATCTTTGCAAACCGTGGCTATAATGTTCATGAATTGATTCGAGTGAATCAAAACAATTTTGCTTCAATTGTGTTCTTGTATACTTCTATGAGAATATAGCAATTGAACAACTCTTTAATTAGTTTCATTTGAGTCATTTGAACTAGTTATGGTTAAGATGAATAAGGTTTATATGAGAGTGTTCATATGGCTAACTTCGTTAGCTATTGTTGAGCCAACATGGTGTACACGTTTAGGTACGGTTACATAAACCTAAATGAGGGTACATTTCATTTGCGTGTAACAAGCTAAGTTCAATCTAACGATTGAAAGATATTAGCTTGGTTGAATCAGGTTTTTCATCTAACGATGAATATTGAATGCTTTGTTACCAAGGTAACTTAGATTGCAAACCCTGATTTGAAAACTATATAAAGGAGAACTCTAGCAACTGGGAAACCTAATCCCCACACTTCTGTGTGTTACTAGTTGCATAGCTAGAGTCGATTCTCCTTTAACCTTAGGTTTCTCACGAGACCCTGTAAGTTAACGACTTGAAGACTTCATTCGGATTGTGAAGCCAGACCCAACTATTTTCTCTGTAGTTGCGTGTTCTGATCTTTCCCGATTCTATCGTATCTGATTATTATCTTCTCTAAGATTTGCTCGAGATTTAATCTCCGATAGGCAAGATAAAAAGTAATCACAAACACCTTCGTCTCATCTTTTGTGATTCCATAATATCTAGTTTCGTTTCCATACGATTTAGATTATTGTGAGTTGATTGATAATACTAGGATATTCTTCGGGAATATAAGACCGGTTTATCAATTGGTTCCTGTTCACCTTGATTTATCAAAAGACGGAACAAAACTCAAAGGTATTTTTGTGTGAGACAGATTTATCTATTCCAATAGACTTTTCTGTGTGAGACAGATTTGTTTACCAAGTCTTCGACTTTGGGTCGTAGCAACTCTTGGTTGTGGGTGAGATCTGTGAAGACCCTCAAGCTCGTCAACGCTATTAGACCGGTCAAGAGTCGATTTAGAGATGATCAAGAGACAATTTAGCCGATAATGACTCGATTAGTTAATATATATTTTAATTAATAGGAATTAATCTAACAACGATTTAGATACAAAACTAGTATAATCGATTAGGTCTCGAAAAGTTACGTGGAATGGACTACTCGAATGTGTCATTTGGATATCAGACGATGAAGATATCATCAGATACGTGTGAAGGGAAAAATAGTCATCTTGCATATAGACCGAATGGCTGCCCGTTTTAATTTGCTGGGTGCCTTAATAATTCTCGTCAGCCTTATCTCTCATGCGAGAAGATAAACTCGGATTCTTTTTTTCTTCTTCTTTCTTCTCGTTCTTTCCTCCTCCTTCTCTTCTCTTCTCTTCTGTTCTGATTTTCAAGAGAATAGCGAGAATTATTTTGAGAGGGTTAATCGATAAATTTGTTCTGATGAAGTAGGAGATGGTGTTCATGTTGATTTGATTATGAGAAGAAGAAGAGATGGCGATTTGTAGAGAAATTAGAATTATGATTTCTGGAATTAAGTTAGGGTTTGAGTAGAATTGATGTTGTTTAGGAGTTGGTGATAGATGTTGAAGGAAGGGGTGGCTATTAATTTGGTGTTATGAAGATGTTTCGAAGATGAATCGAATAATCAAAGAGCTAGGGTTTATGTGAATTGAATTCGAGTTCTTAAGTGAACTAAGAGAGGATTTGGGTTGCTGCTAGTTGAATAACAGAAGGGTTATAATTAAATTGAAGTTCTGAATTTAATTTAGGGGTGAATTGAAGAGTTGGGGTTTGTGAGAAAATTCACAAATGATGAAATTGAGGATTTAAACGAGTGATTGGAGGTGGGTTTAACCTGAATTGGAGTATGAGGTTGAAGAGTAACTCGAATTTGAGGGTAAGGGTTTGATTCTGTTTTAATGAAGGTTGTTAGAAGTTGACTGTACATTTGTAGGTAGGCTAAGCTTGTATTTGAAGTTCAATTATAAAATTCAGTTAAATTTAATATGTTGTATTGTATTTGGAGTTTTAGATGATGTTTAGTTTGAAATTAAACTTGAGTTAGAGTTGTAGAGTTTATAGTTTGGTGTTGCACAATGTTTGTGCATTAGCATTCCTTGGCCTGAGCAATGGCTCTGGCCTGTGCAAGTGTTTTGGCCTTGTGCCATTCAGCCTAGTCAGGTATCTGACTCTAGCTGACTTAGTCCATCTGACTGAGTTGAATGGGGTTTGACCCACTGAGTCACTAGTCTTGACTCGTTGACCATTGACCCTGGACATTGACCTGACCTTGGACGCTGACTGTTGGTTGACCTTTGACCAGACGTTGACCGTTAGTTGACTTAGATGGACCAGACCTTTTGTTAACGGGCCGGGCCGGAGTAAGCCCGCGGGTCATGGGCTTGGGATTAGGATTAGTCTTTCTTAATTAGATGAATTAAACCTCTTATGCTCCGAATTAGCATTTGACTTCTTCTACAAAGTTGTAGATGTTCGCAAGACTTAGTTAATGGACTATAGAAACAACCTAATTGAATTAGTAGACCTTTAAATATGCAAGAGATGGATAATGAAGATGTGTAGAATCATAAATGGGCTTAGAACCATTAGTTAGACTTGTATGATTCTTGTGTTGTGTGTGCCATTTTGGCTAGTTTCTTAGAGTTCTTGTATGATTAACAGTTAGTCTATATTAACAACGATCGATTCAAAGGATGAACCAGTGGATCGTGGATCTCGAGTTAGGCGTGGCTTGTCATCAAAAGAGGTGGGAATTTACAGTTAACTCTTTTGTGATTATTGTTGTTTTCTTTTACAAAGTTTATGTTTAACAAATACATGCATAGTCTGAGTGTGTATTCCATGCATTGTTTTATTTAAAACTCCGAAAGTACCGTTGATTCTTTTAATCTTTCCATTGTTTGGAAAGGAATTGTAATGCCTTGTTTGTCTTTATGAATTGTTTGGGAAATAAGAATTTCCATTTGATTGTTTGGAAACTGAGGGTTTCCATCTGTGGTATATAGGATATTGCTCCTTCATTTATACCTACTTACTTTTATTGCAATAACTAGGTACGGGACGAGTCACCATATAATCTATCTAGGTGTGGGACGAGTCACCATATTAGTAAATTGTTTGGAAGGAGTTAGATCCATATACATGATTGTTTACCTATGTGAAATTGGTTGCGTTTTAGCGTTAGGGAAAACATTAATTGTTTTCAAATCATTTTCAATGATTACTTGAAAGTTAAATGTTATTCCTACTGGGCACCCATTTTAGGGATGATGTGCTCACCCTTTCCCACTTTCAGTTTCAGAGACAGATCAGAGTTGCGCAGCGGAAGCTTCGAGGAGTTGAGTCCGTTAGTTGGTTAACTTATGATATGTTTATTATGTTGTACATTCTATTTGTAAACTAAATGACTATTGTTTATGTATCATTTGAGAGGAGCATTTGTATATATATATATATTTAGTGGGGCTAGTTTTGGGTTAAGTTATGTGTGATTTCTTAATTGAATGCTTAAGTATATGATTTAGATTCTTAGTGCCTCTGTATTTAGTTAATCTCTTGGATTAGTCAGCTGCTAGCTTTGGGGGCGCTACAAGATCAGCTAAGGGAATCAAGTGCGTAGTATTCTGATGGGATCAAAGACGTAAGGAACGCAACTGTACCTTGAATCAGTGTGAGATTGATTAGGGTTCAACTACAGTCCATTCCGAAGTTCATTGGTAGTAGGCTAGTGTCTGTAGCGGCTTAATACAGTGTGGTGTTTAAAGCTGGACTAGGTCCCGGGGTTTTTCTGCATTTGCGGTTTTCCTCGTTAACAAAATTCCGGTGTCTGTGTTATTTCTTTTCCGCATTATATTTTGTTATACAATTGAAATATCACAGGTTGTGCATTGTATCGATCAATTAGGAAATCCAACCTTTGGTTGTTGATTAAAATTGATTGATCCTTGAACATTGGTCTTTGGTACCGTTCAAGTTACTACTCTTATATTCAATCGGGCTCGCAAATTTCTATTTGTTGATTGCAGATTGAATTGAGAGATAGAGATATAAACTCTTTGATATACTTTTCTAAAGATTGAGTTTGACTGTCTAGTTGATTCTATTTAAAGTATATTGGAGTAAGTCCTCTCATATTGCCAAACGAATTATTGGGTGTGGTTTTTGTACCCCCGTATTTTCACTTTGTTTCCTCAATATCGATGGGTCTACAACCAATAGAGCCCACACGTGTGAATTCCTTCAGTATCCCTGCACCTACAACTAATCTGGTCTACGCACGTGAATTCCAAGATAGAGTTCACTATCTTGAGCTGCTTTATCGCTGTGAAGACTTCCGCTCTCAACCCATTTGGATCGTAACTCGAAACAACAAAGGATTAAATCTGTTTTAGTAAACTCACTTATCAATTTCCATTTCACTATTTAGATCAGAGATTAAGTAGAGTGAATAATGTTCTATTTATTCAATATAAACTCCTTTAGTCAAAGATCAAACCAAGAAAATGATTATCAGAATAAATTATCTTAGTCAACGAGCTTTATCCAATCAACTCTAGAGGAGAAGTAACTAGAGATATGCAAACCTCTGGGGAATGGTAAGCATATATTTTTGAATCTCTAAAAGATATTGAAATTTCGATTTCAGTATGTTGCCTTGAGTATCAAAGAAAAATACTTGAACATTAAGATATATGAGTTTTATACATGTTCAAATCACTATGTTGACATCTTATAAACATTCTAAGTTCAATCCGTGTACATGTGGATGTTCGCAGAAACCTGAAGATAACAAACATATTGAAAATATAAATCAGGATTCAACTCTGCCAGGATCGGTCCTTACCGGGGATCGGTCTTGGGACCAGTCCCGAATTCAACTTTCAACTATGAAACAAGTTTCGCAAGTTTACTTCATCCGGAAGTTCAATCTACTAAATAATAATGAATTACTAATTAGTGTAATTTCGATTCACGAAGTCCATAAATAAACTATATTTCGTAACTCTGTATACTAAAGGTGTATAAATCAACTAGTATATCATTACTTGATACTTTGATCATAGTATAGGAAGCAAGTCACCAATAAATTTCTTATCAGGAAATTATGTAATATGTTTAACATAGCAGGAATGATAGACGTTGGTTTCAGTTGGTTCCCCTATACTTGGTCCAACAACCAAGAGGTCAACCCAATTGAAGAAAGGATTGACATAGGTTTATCTAACTCTAAATGATCTTCTCTTTTTCCAATTCTCTTTTAACTCATCTCTTTGCCATAGGTTCAGATCATTCTCCCATTGTCCTAAACTCTGAAGGCCAGAATTATAACAACTTTAAACCTTTTAAATTCTTTGGGATATTCCAAGAAGAGCAAAGCTGTAGGGAGGTTATCAAAAAATCCTAGAAAACTGATAAGAATGGCTCTCATGGCTTCCAATTCTACGACAAACTGGTCAATGTTAGGGATGATGTTAAACTATGGAACAAACATCAGTTTGGGCACATTCAAGACAACATCCACTCTCTCAAAACCACCATAAAAAAAATCTAGATGATTTTATCCAGGTAAAGACTCAAGGAAAGAAGTACAACCCGCCTGGGGTGTGCCTGCAAGAGAATATAGAATGGCAGAGAGAGAATTCAAAACAGGGGTTTACATTTAAGACTAAGGGAAGATCTCACTGCGCACTTGTGGGATGATTTTGGAAAAAGAAATCCTCACAGGATTTAGTTTGTTTT
Source organism: Papaver armeniacum (assembly GCA_023531295.1). Classification (NCBI taxonomy): domain Eukaryota; kingdom Viridiplantae; phylum Streptophyta; class Magnoliopsida; order Ranunculales; family Papaveraceae; genus Papaver; species Papaver armeniacum. Next base: position 597,463 of record JAJJWW010018250.1, read on the forward strand.
CTGTGTGTAATTTGATTTGTGTAATTTGTTTTCGGTAATTTGATTTGTGTACTTTGTTTTCGGCAATTTGATTCGTGTACCTTGATATGAAACTACAAATAAGGATTAAATTGAAACTAAAACTAAAAGAATTACATTTAATTTAAAACAAAGGATAATTTAAACCACAACTAAGTCGATAATTTAAACTAAGCCAATACAATGGCATTATTGATATCCTCCTCTAAGACGTCTTTTCCCCCCTGAAGAATCACCGTCAACTTGTGGTGGCCGTTGTTGGGCCTTCCGAGATTGAATTGCATCAAATTCATCTTGTCAGAACCGCAATTGTGCCCGATCCATCTTGGAAGTGTCCATTCCCATTTTTCCTCGCATGCGTGCATTTAAAATATTCTTTTCGACTGCCTTACGACCTTTCTTCATTTGTGAAGCCATTTTCTTACCTTCAACTAACTTATCCATATCATTCTTTTCTTATTTTTCAAAATAATCTTGAAGGTTCAATTCTTAAGTTGATGATTGTGCATCATCTTATGCTGCCTTTCTAAGTTTTTTTTCTTTTTTCACACCCACTACATCCCATCCATTAGCATTTCTATTAACATTCAGATTAAAATTACCATGTAGTGGTGCACTAGCTAGTGTTGGGATGAAGGTTTAAGTTTGTTTCAGGTGAAGAATAAGGAGAACCTTGAGAACCATGTTAGGATCCACCAGTCTCGTAAGGAGATTCCTTTGGTATAGCGTATCCATCCAACATATCAGGGTTATATCGGTTCAGCTTTCAGAGGATGTGGAAGCATGCTTCATGCTTGAAATTCGAAGTTCTGGTTTTGTTACCATTCCTTTCTTTCGTTGTTGTAGTTTTAACAATATATAATTAGCTATTGTAACAAATTGATTAAAGATTAAAAAATAAATTAAACAGTATGGAAACAAAATTTACCACATTGACATCAGTATCTCCGCTTACTCTTTGTCGTTTCATCTGCGTCATCAAAGCTATCCAACTGCTCAGGTCTTTGCTGATTGCACCAAAATGACTTGAAAACCCAGCTACATCACGGTTTTTTGGATTCCCAATTTCCTTACTGAGTTGTGTAAAAATATTTCCACACTGCGTATGATGTGGCTGTTGACCACCATTGATTGATCAAGTGTAAATGCTACATAAGCTTTGCAGATTGCTTTATCTTCCTCCAAACTAAACTTTGGACCGCGAACTCTTTATGATGAAACGAAATTATAAGACTTTGTGGGTGTTGAAGGTGTGATTGAAGTGGAATTATAAGAATTTTGTAAGTATAGAAGGTGGAGAAGGTGTGATTTTGAAGTTGAAATCAGCTGAATTTATAGGGAGGGAATTGATAGTCGTTGGATGAAACTAGCCGTTACCGGCTCATCTAAAACCGACCGGCTCCATTTGGGACGAGCATCGTCTCTGTCTGAGCCGCGTCTCGGCTCCCCTTAGCCGATCGGTGCAGATTGAACTTGTTCTAAGATCATCTCTGTCCATCGCAAATCGGTACGACTGATCTGCGATCGACAAATCCTTTTATTTGAGAGTTTGTCCATCCATTTTAGTCGTTTGTCAGTCTCTATAGGAGGTAAACTGACAAATCTGCTTATATATCAGTCCCATTGGACCTGCTCTAAGCCACGAAGTTTTCTGGAAGCTGTTTGATTACAAAGAATGTCGACATGCAAATTACAACCATAGTACACTAACTAAATTCTCCATGTCGTGGCTGATCAGAGTGGATGATACACTCACTACACGCACCCTAATTTTCTTTGTTGGAAGCATAACTACGAAAGAGAATAATACATTACAACTACATGCATTTGTGTTGGCTGAAAATGTCAAATGAGATATTAAAAGATGATTTCATTACCCGAAAGGAAAAACTGTCTAAAGAGCTGAAAAGAATGAAAAAGGAAACATGACATGAGATGAGAAGAGAAGGTAAAGCAAAAAGGATGGATGACATGATAATATCGACATTTTTGATATCCAGAAAGTAAGCTGTTTGGTAGGTCATATGACAACATATGTCAACACCATGCACTACTGTACCACCAAAGATTTTTTTATTTTCTTTCTTATTAACAAAACAAACTTTCAGTGTGCATCTAAACTCAGCTTTTGTTCCCTAATTATGTGTGTATTCACTTAACTCTCCCCCAAAGAGAGTTATCAAACTTCACTTTACTTTTTGTTATTTTGTTGTTAACCACTCACTCACTCACTCTTTGTACTTCTCGATGTCCTCATAATTAGTCTATTAGTGTTTGGCTGGTTGTTAGTGAATAGTGATGACGCTGGTATTGATAAGAATTTTAAAGCTATCAATCGATATATTATTAATGTAACTAGGCCTTGACCCGTGCCGTAACGGCACGGGAGTTGATCATTGTCTATATGTTCATTGCCCAATTTATATCACCAAAACATGTCTTGCCGCGGATCATATAAAAAAAAAAAAAAAAAAAAAAAACATAACCCATTGGTTGCCCTCCATCAAATCCAAAATGGTC